>OW203749.1:3402303-4002303 GCA_934045075.1 Yponomeuta sedellus
GGATGGATGGATGGAAGGATGGATGGATGGATGGATGGATGGATGGATGGATGATGGATGGATGGATGGATGGATGGATGGATGGATGATGTGATGGATTGGATGGATGGATGGATGGATGGATGGATGGATGGCTGGATGGATGGATGGATGTGATGGATGGATGGATGAGATGGATGGATGGATGGATGGATGGATGGATGGATGGCTTGGATGGATGGATGGATGGATGGATGGATGGATGGATGCTGATGGATGGATGGATGGATGGATGGATGGATGGATGGATGGATGGATGGATGGATGGATGGATGGATGGATGGATGGATGGATGGATGGATGGATGGATGGATGGATGGATGGATGGATGATGGATGGATGGATGGATGGATGGATGGATGGATGGATGGATGGATGGATGGATGGATGGATGGATGGATGATGGATGGATGGATGGATGGATGGATGGATGGATGGATGGATGGATGGATGGATGGATGGATGGATGGATGGATGGATGGATGATGGATGGATGGATGGATGGATGGATGGATGGATGGATGGATGGATGGATGGATGGATGGATGGATGGATGGATGGATGGATGGATGGATGGATGGATGATGGATGGATGGATGATGGATGGATGGATGGATGGATGGATGGATGGATGGATGGATGGATGGATGGATGGATGGATGGATGGATGGATGGATGGATGGATGATGGATGGATGGATGGATGGATGGATGATGGAATGGATGGATGGATGGATGGATGGATGGATGGATGGATGGATGGATGGATGGATGGATGGATGGATGGATGGATGGATGGATGGATGGATGGATGGATGGATGGATGGATGGATGGATGGATGGATGGATGGATGGATGGATGGATGGATGGATGGATGGATGGATGGATGGATTGATTGGATTGATGGATTGACTTGATTATAGAATGAATTGTTGATTGAATGAATAGAATGAATGAATGAATGAATGAATGAATGAATGAATGAATGAATGAATGAATGAATGAATGAATGAATGAATGAATGAATGAATGAATGAATGAATGAATGAATGAATGAATGAATGAATGAATGAATGAATGAATGAATGAATGAATGAATGAATGAATGAATGAATGAATGAATGAATGAATGAATGAATGAATGAATGAATGAATGAATGAATGAATTAACGAACGAACGAATGAATAATGAATGAATTCATAGATCGTAGATCTGACTATTATACCTGCTTATCCGTTTTTAACCAGTTTTCTGTTTTATTATAAAATAAACAGTACAAACTGAGCAGAGCAGGACTTTCCGTAATATAGGCTTAGGTATACTTAGTACGGGGTCTTTGCCCTTTTGTAAATTGTGAAATTTTATAATAAACTAGCTGACCCAGCGAACTTCGTACCGCCTAACAGTCGATTCATTATTTTTTTTTCTCTCCGTAAGAACCATCCTCGTGCTTCAAGGAATATTGTAAAAAAAGAATCAGCGAAATCGGTTCAGGCTCTCGAGATTTGCGCTTACCAACACATTCGGGGATTAATTTTTATATTATAGATAGATGTAGATAACATTACCTATATTTTATTTATTTATATTATAACGAGCAAACAAAAAATTAATCAAACAAATGCCCCTCCTTTAGGGTTCGTCGCGTCGCGTAATAGACATACTAATATTGTACAGACGACGTGATTGCATATTACTTAGTAAATATATACATTCTATAACTGACAAAAACTTAACCTGCAGGTTTGTTAAAGGTCATTCGAATGGTGGCGTGGTGGCCGGGTCATCTATCTCCCTCGAAAATGGTTGAGACTGATGATGGCTGACCATTGCGATATGCTCGTGAACGAGTGCTGTTCGTGTGTCTGGCCTCAGCACTTGTCATGTTTTCACGGCCTATGTAAAACAATTGAATAATGCTTTAGCATTTAAAGTTGTGGAAATCATGGAATCTTATACGTATAGGTGGTATCTAATGTATTAGATTTAAGAGGACTTGAGAAAAGATGGTCAGAGTGGAGTTTTTTTTCGCGCTGCCTTTTTCTCCACTACACTAAAGTACGGCCCGAAGGCGGCGGCTTTCACTTTCATGTTACACTGTACTTTGACATTCAGCAAACAGAATGTAAATTTTTTTCGTTGAAATAAATTGAATTGAATAATAATGACTACCTACATTCACAGCGCGCCGCAACTAGGCGCCAGGACGAGGGCGGATGGCTGCGAGACGCTCACAACTGAGGAGTCTTTTTTAGCCAAGGCCGCGCCTGCAGCGTGTGAGACGCAACCGCACGCACCGAGACGAAAAGGTCGGTTTACCTTTGTAACGGTGCAAACCTCTTTACACCATTTTTATTTCTTTTTCTATCTATCATTTTCAAATAAATATTTAAATTTTGTCACTCATTCTTCGATTTCCCTCATTTTTCATCGACTACTATTTTACGCTTTGACCAGATCTGACTTTTTACCTGCTTATCCGTTTTTTTTTTTTTTTTTTTTTTTTTTTTTTTTTTTTTTTTTTTTTTTTTTTTTCTTTCGAAGTCGTAGTTTTATTAAAATATTATACAAAAAAAACTGGATAAAAACGTAAAAAGTCAGATCTGGTCAAAGCGTAAAATAGTAGTCGATGAAAAATGAGGGAAATCGAAGAATGAGTGACAAAATTTAAATATTTGAAAATGATAGAAAAAGAAATAAAAATGGTGTAAAGAGGTTTGCACCGTTACACCTTCTTCCTGGTCGGTACAGTCACGAGATCTCTCGTCGCCGTCGTTGTCAGGCTATACTAGTCCACTGCTGGACATAGCCCTCCCCTAAAGAGCGCCACGTTGTGCCATCATAGGGGGTAAAGCCCATAATCCTTCGCTCGGCATGCGGGTTGGGGATGGCAGTTCGGTGGAATTGTACTGCAGGGGCGCTGCTGCCCACCCCCCGGTTTATGTCCCTTAAGGCCTGCGCAGACGAGAGACTTTGGTCCCCGAGGGACAAAAGTCTCCGAATCGTAAAAAATGTCCTCCGAGTAGGTAAGTACTTGTCGCGGACTCAAAGCCCGCCCGCTCGCCAAGCCTATCGCCAGCCTGAAAGTTGAATGAAGCTTACGCTATGGAAGCAAATATACTGAGATTACATTGTGTTGTAATTTACATGAAGTTGAAAAAGCAAAAGCGTTTTTAAAAGAGAACACCGAACTTTTGTCCACTCCGGTCTCTCGATGTCCTCGGTAACTTGAGGGACTTTTTGTACGGGGTACTTTTAGTCCTTCGTGTGCGTTACTCTATACAATTTATAAGAGATCTATATCGACGGACAAAAAAGTACCCGGTGGATAGTTCCTCGTCTGCGCAGGCCTTTAGTCGCCGTTTACGACACCCGCGGGAAGAATTGGGTTGTACTCGTGACTGTACCGCACTTTAAACGATTTCCGATAAAACGGCCGATTTAGCGGAAATCTATAGTCCTAGGCTATATTTTCTAAATAGGTAGGTACTACATTCTAGGCTGTCTTCTAAAAATAGTTATCATAGATATTACGATGATTTGTTTACTTTTTGAAAAATCGTACATACCTATTGTAAAACAAGTTATGATTTTTATTCCATTGGTAGCGCTAGTTAGCGCCCCTGAAAGTGCATTGTAGGTACTATTTTTATGTACATTGTACTTTACATTGATTAATCTAGTTTATGTAATAGGTAAACCACTCCTATAATATGGTTTTTCTGTCATGACCCCTTCCAGTCTCCACACCAACGTGGGTTGACTGGCAGAAAATACCATCTAGTAATAATCTCGCCTTTGTACAAATTAGTTTTGTAGTGCAATAAAAAAAATCCTTCATTCATTCAACATGAACCCCTTTTTGTCCCCTTCTAACAGGTGGGACCCTGCGCACACCGGAAGCCATTCGCAAGCACCCCACACTGCCCTCCCTAGGGCCCCTGGGCCCCGAAGTCCGTCCACCGCTCACTCACCACTCCAGCGGTCGGAGACGAGCGAAGAGCGTCGACTTACCAGCCGTACAAGTACCCTGCCGCATCAAGCAGTTGCAAGATCTGGTCAACCAGTAACTGCGGAACTAGTGTAACGCTTCACTAGATTATTGTTCGTCTGTGAAACCTGTAGGTATAACGGTACATCAGATTATTTTTGGTCTCGGCAGCGAAACCGTTCTAACGCACCTAGCGGCGGAAGACGAGGACTTTCCAGCAGTAAAAGTGCCAAGTAACTGCAAAAACTTGTCAACCTGTAACTGTGGAATTACCTAGTATAAGGCTACATAAGATTATAGGCAGTCTGTATAACTCTACTTTAGATTATTCTTGGTCTTGGCTCCGAAACCTATCTACCGCTTAAACACGCCAGCGGCCGAAGACAAGCCACGAGCGTGGATTTGCCAGCAGTAAAGGTCCCTGCCGTAAGCAGTTGCAAGATCTGGTCAACCAGTAACTGTGGAACTAGTGTTACGCCTTACTAAATTATTGTTGGTCTGTGAAACCTATGGGTATAACGATAGGTACATCAGACTGTTTTTGGTCTCGGCAGCGAAACCCGTTCTAACGCACCTAGCGGCGGAAGACGAGGACTTTCCAGCTGTAAAAGTGTCAAGCAACTGCAAAAACTTGTCAACTTGTAATTGTGGAATTACCTAGTATAATGCTACATACGATTGTAGTCAGTCTGTATAATTCTACTTTAGATTATTCTTGGTCTTGGCTCCGAAACCTATCTACCGCTTAAACACACCAGCGGCCGAAGACGAGTCATTCTATATTATCAATCTCAATCTTAGATATAGTAACATAAAAAAATTAGATTGTGCGAGCATGCACCTCGTAAGAACAGCCTTATTTAAGGAGGTATTTTGGACATAAATGGCTTCGCTTTATTCGGCAGTAAGAGGGTTGGACTTAGCAGAGCTGTTGGCTGTTGCTACCTATTTTAAATCGTGATTGCTGATTTAGATATAGCTTAGTAGAATTTTGTGAACGATTGAGAATGTAAGTATTGAGTGTAGGAGGGAACTGGAAATGTAAACAAAAACATAAAACGAGTGTAACTATGACCTTCTTAACAAGTACTTATAGTACTTTGGTAATTTCTAGCTTCATGAGACTGACACTCAGTTTTTCGTACTTTTAACAGTTTTCGGCTGGCCGTAGTGTACTGGCAATTATCACCAAAGTCATGTCTTATAAGGCCGTGTTCAAACCAAACGTATAGTCAGCCGATGAATGTGAGCAGGCTCACTGCGAGCCCCAGTGTAAATATATTAATACGTAGCCAATCAGCGTCTGCGGCGCGTAGTGACGCGCTATATTAATACGTAGCCAATCAGCGTCCGCAGCGCGTTGTGACGCGCTATATTAATACGTAGCTAATCAGCGTCTGCGGCGCGTAGTGACGCGCTATATTAATACGTAGATCATCAGCGTCCGCGGCGCGTAGTGACGCGCTACATTAATACGTAGCCAATCAGCGTCCGCGGCGCGTAGTGACGCGCTATATTAATACGTAGCCAATCAGCGTCCGCAGCGCGTTGTGACGCGCTATATTAATACGCAGCCAATCAGCGTCCGCAGCGCGTTGTGACGCGCTATATTAATACGCAGCCAATCAGCGTCCGCGGCGCGTAGTGACGCGCTATATTAATACGTAGCCAATCAGCGTCCGCAGCGCGTTGTGACGCGCTATATTAATACGTAGCTAATCAGCGTCTGCGGCGCGTAGTGACGCGCTATATTAATACGTAGATCATCAGCGTCCGCGGCGCGTAGTGACGCGCTACATTAATACGTAGCCAATCAGCGTCCGTGGCGTGTAGTGACGCCCTATATTATTCGGCCGCAAAATGTCAGCGTCCACGCATAACGTAATAACGTACCTAGGTATTGTCGGTTAGATGTGAACGAAAAAGTGAAATTTAATAATAAATATGTATAGAAATACCTACAATTAACTGCGGAACGCTCGCTCACTTTCTGCGGCAGACAGTTTGGTGAGAACTCAGCCTAATAGTTTTTAAGCCAACGACAAAACAGCGGTTCTCTCCTACAACTTTGTACTTTGCACCCTTTAGCACTTTCAAGCGCTTGGATAGAATAATATTGAGAATGATGTGCCTAAAAGAGGCCTCACCAGGCTCAATAGGACCACGTATTTGGCATGATATTTTTTCAATTTAACCAAAGTATCTTTGAGATTTTTTTTTGTGAAACGTCTTTCAGTCACCTTCCTAAAACCACATGCGACGAAAACATGCCGCCTCGAATGGCAGTCGTTAAGCCAAGTCAGAGGCCTTAGGGCGGCTTGAAAACTTCTGACAGTAAGACCGGCCACAAGTCTAGCAAGCCTCCACCAATCCGGACTTGGCTCCAGTGGTGGAGTATGGCCTATACCTTCCTCAGGAAGAGACCAGTGCCCCTCGGTGGGGACATAATGGGTTGATGATGTCAGACGTTTCACGTTAAAAGAACGACACAACAAACTTCTCGCTTTATTTTAAAACCACTGCAGTAATGTTCTCAAAGATACGTTTTTGTTTCCAATCGTGGCTCTACTGGCCCTAGTGGAGCCCTTCAAAGAATGATAAGATGGAATGCAAGCGAAAAGTAAAGGGTACTAAAGTACTTGTGTGTAGATTCGAAGTAACTTGATGTATTCGTCCCAACGTCGAAGTATCTCACTTTCTGTATTTCTGGTTTGAGTGTAGCTCCGATATCAGATAGCCTTTTATGTATATTACAGGCTGAATTTAACTTTACATAGTTTAATAATATTGATAATGTAACCACGGTACAATTAACTACGCTCCCTTAAAACATAGTATGTAAGCTAGTAAATGTAAATAAAAACCATATGTAAGGAATGCGAATAAAAAGTAATTTTTTTATTTGGTTTTTATATTTACCTTAATAATTTTATAATACTAGCGGACAGACGTTAAAAAATCATTAAAATCTGTGCAGTCGTTAATCAAACCCGCTACATGAGAAAAAAATTACCCTGTAGCTTTATCACACCGATCGGAAGGCTTCATCATAAGGATTAACTTTTGCTAAATAACATACTATCAGAAATAAAAGTAAGACCATAATTTTATATATAGAATAGATGTTCAGTGTTCATTAAGTTAATTATAATTATAGAGAAAACAAAGAGAAGCTTTGAAAAATTGCAGAGATAGGTATCTATTTCTGCAATAGGTATCTATTTTTCTGTATTGTAAATTAAGTACAACAAAAGTAACTACCAATAATATTTTGGGACATAATGCCCTGTCATAGGTGAAGAGCAATTTAGAATCGGATACACGCACCTAAGTAGGTACTTACTTGTAATTTTAACCTGACTAAAATAAGAAAAAAAAGGATTAAAAATGAGCTGGTGTATCAGGGATAGTGGGGATTAGGACGCTTCCATGCTTCGGAGTTCTTCCACGTAGTCAAACTGATTTGACCACGTGGGAACTTCGTTCCACGTGGTACCGCGTGGGTACCACGTGGGAACTTCGTTCCACGTGGTCAAATCAGTTTGACAAAATAGTTTGACTATGGTTTGACTGTACTTTTTGGCATTTAGAATCTTAAGTATACAGGAACACAGAACATAAAAAAAGAGTAGAAGTAGCGACATGACACATTAGTACGAAAACCAGTGTAACCAAACTGATACTTACAAACCAAACGCACACTACGAATGCCAAGCTGCCATTGGTAAATAAAGTCAATGCCGAAAAGGTGTACATCATAAAAGTTTCAATTAAAATATGCACCTTTTTGTAATGTTAACAATGATCAAAGTCAAATGACAATGATGAAAATAGGGTTGACATTTTGTAGTTACGCTACTCTACACTAGATGGAACTACCGCCGCGTCGGACCGAAAAGAACTTTTACCTACTAAGATAGAAAGTTCAAAATTGAAAAACAAGTACATTCTCAGTTTGGGATGGGACAATGCGAGTTCTAGTTTGTCGATAGGGAGAACCTATCGACAAATTATACTCGTACAAACAGTTTACACATTAACGGCCGAATATGAATACTGGTAAGTACTTAGAAGTATTTTTAGCTATTTCATTTTGCCTGCGGGTTGACTGGTAGAAAATGCATCTTTTCTACATTATCTTTTGTGCAATATAGTATATTTCATTACAAGTGCGGAAAGGCTGTCATTGCAAAGAGTTCCGACAAGTTGCAATGACGGTTCCGCACGTATACTGAACGACTATATTTAATACAGTTGCGAAAAAAATAAGCAATTTAATAAAGAAAAAATATTTAGAAAATGGCGCCAACCGTAAAAAAATATAAGCAGAGATTTTTTTTCTTCATCCATTCTAGAAGGCAGAGTGAACTATGCCCATACAGCCAAGTCTTCAGAAGATTTTTTTTATTGATATGAAATGAAAATGAAATTTAATGAGATGAAATGAAATTAAACGTAACTTAACTCATTCAATCAAATCATTAAATCTGATATTGAAACAAATTAGTAGCTTATAAAAACTTCTATGATTTTTTTTAGTAAAATCTTCATGGTTGGTTTTTATTTTTAATAGACATTATTTTGACAGTTGGGAAAGAAAACGCACGAGTGCGGGAAAGGTAAAAAAAAGCACGAGTGTGTAATAGCCCACATCCCGCATGCTATACGTCCGTGTAATACGTCACTTTTTGAGCAACTGTATTAAAAAAGATTTAACACTAATAGGGTACATAGACGCACAAATAAACCAATGTGGTAGATTTCATATTTTAAAATGTTATTTCTTATTTAAAACCAGCTTTAACCCGCTGCTTGGCGGCCGTTAGAAATTATAACACGGGAAATATAATGTATTCTACGACTCAATTCAGATCTTTGTCTATCTGTACGCCATGTTTCATACGTTATACTAATTTTATTGACGATGGTACTTATATATTTCATTTATACGCAAGAGTCTATCCTGGAAGTGAAGCACATTTTTTCTGGTATTGCTGCATCACATAAATGCCACCTTCCGCCATTTTTAGTGTTTATGAAGTGTTCATGAAAATACTTTGAATATATTGTGTTCATAGTCGTTTTGAACCAATTTTGCCTTCCTGTCGCTGCCATCCATTTTAATTTCGTATCCGGTTCCTTAGAAAACTAAACGGAAACTCACTTCCAAATTGTTTTGATTCCGAGCGGGTAGTTGTAACATTGCCTCGGTTTTCTGTTGTCAAAGGGGTAAGATGAAAATTACTTCGATAGTTTCTTAGATATTTCAGTCACTGATAAACTGGTGAAGAAAATCTATATCGCGATCTATGTGCTCATGTCATATATTGTATGAAAAGTAGTTATGTATGAGCTCCAATGACAGTTTTCACATGCACAACGACCAGCCGGCGACCGGAGCTCATACATTACTACTTTACCCTGCCCGGCGACCGGACGGCGACCGGTTGCACGTGAAAAGGCACTTATGAAGTAGGTATAAAATAACAACAATTATTTTACCTACTTAGACGAATTGGAATTTACAACACCTAAGTACCATTAAGTATGTTACTAAGTCATAGACAATAATCGATAGATTTTTATCATGTGTGCCCCCATCCGTAATTGAGTAGAATTCAAATTATGACAGAAATTTCTAGAGAAGGTACACTTTCTTCGATGAAAATTTAACTTTACTAACCAGTAAATAAAGGTGGTTTCACTGTATCATTTTCGGATTGGTTTCCGTGTTCATGTCATTACACATTTAATTAAAAATACAATGAAATACGTCTTACCGATGAAATTACGGCATGATCGGTATATTTTAGTCCCCAGCTTTTATTTTTGCTCTCTAACACAGCATAACAAGGCATTTTAATCAAGTTTTCACCATTTTTTCTTTACTAGAAACGCACGGCAACTGAAGTCAACAAAACTGTCACCGACTACGCATAGGCAATACATTGCTAATGTGAGGCACGCGGGCACCGCCCACTTACGACTTCTACTCTTTTTTTATGTTCTGTGTACAGGAAGGATCATTAGGTACGAGTACCTACATTAATTTGACCACGAGGAACGAAGTATCCACGTGGTCAAATCAGTTTGACAAAATAGTTTGACTACGTGGAAGAAATCGTGCTTCGCAAGGCACGTTAAGCCGTTGGTGCCGGCTGTCATGTAATGGCAGTCGTTAAGCCATGTCAGAGACCTTATGTGCGGCTTGATAACTTCTGACAGAAGGCCCGCCACTTACAATCCTCCACCAACCCGGACTTGGCCCCCGTGGTGGTGGAGTATGGCCTCACCTACCTGCGATGCAGAAAGAGGAAAGAGACCCGTGCCCCAGCAGTGGGGACATACAAGAGTTGATATCGTATCAGGGATAATTAATTTAGGACCCACGACCTAGGACCACAAGTGCCAAAGTCGGCCAGTCTAGGCGTTAATGCAGAAGTAGGTAGGTACCTACAGTCTGTTAGCTTTCACAATATAGGGGAGACCGAGGAGGGTTGTAACAATTTTTAGATTTCATGGAATACTTTTAGCCCTCCGTGTGCGTTATTCGATACTATTTATAATTGATCTATATCAACGGACAAAAAAGTACCTACTCGGGGGATAGTCCCTCGTCTGCGCAGACCTTAATACTACTTAATGGGCTGTATAAAACTTTTCTTCACTATTTTGAAAAGTTATGTGAATTTAAGTGTCATAATTAGTTCCGATATTTCTATTACACGAATATATCGGATTCTATCCTATAGTGCCGAGGTATATTCTAAAAGACTGTAAATATGTAGCAGTCTTATTTAAAAAAAGAGAAAAGTTTGCACGTATCGTTTCACGGCCAATTTCCCTAAAAATGACTATTAACAGGATTGAAAAATAGGTCTGACACTTTAGCAGAATGCTTCTTGAAACCCGGGGCTTGGTTGACTCCGCACGTACAGACTAGTCTTTCCTGTGGGCTAGGCCGACTAAGCTGTCAGGATGGTACCAGGTGCTGGGCAAGCCTACACCATCTATAAAAACCATGTCCCGGGCACTACAGCGTCGGAGTGGTCCCTTCACCCATCTAGTGTGAGTGAGGATACCACTGGACGCTGTAGAAATCATCTCATTACGTAGATGCAAAAAGGCCAATCATCATCATCTGTAAACGACGATTTTTTTCTAATTTATCATAGTAAATTTCATCCAGCGTAGCAACTAATACCGTTGATTAATCAATTTACTAGCGTTACAAGTCGTTTCTTGTTAGATGAAGAATGTTCGTCAATGAATACGTGGGATAGACACATCTATCACCTAAACAATTAGGTTATAGGGGTGAAGCCTCAGAATAATAAGTTATTGTTCTGAGGGTAAGGCCAACCTGTCAGGTTGGGTCTATACCTAACCTGTTAGGTTAGGCTAACCAAAACTTACCTAACCTTTTAAATTATACGGCCTCGGTGGGGCAGCGCGGTTGGCACGCTGACTGTAAAACCGAAGGTCTCGGGTTAGATACTCGGCCGTGTTAAACTAGGAAAGAACTAGGACGAGAAGGGTCTTAGATGTTATGTATGTATTTATTGTATTAAATCTATCTTCGAGTTACCATCTCTATGACAAGTTATTTGGTTGTACTTAGTATGGGGCTAACGAGATCTCTGTAATATGTCCATGAATATTTATTACTCTGTGGGTAAAACCTAACCTGTTAAGTTATAACTGTGAACTAACCTAACTGACTAACCTAACCTAACCTTTTAAATTATACGGCCTCGGTGGCGCAGCGGTTTGGCGCGATGACAGTAAAACCGAAGGTTTCGGGTTCTATCCCCGGCCGGGTCAAAGTAGGAAACGAACTTTTCTAGTTTGTCTTGGGTCTTGGATGTTCTAAGTATTTATTTAACAACCTCTGTGGCGCAGCGGTAGCGCATCTACTTACCATGCAAGAGGTACCGGGTTCGAACCCCGGCTTGGGGACAAAAAGACCCCAGGTTTTCGATGTTTACATGTTTGTGATGTCTGGTTCCCACGACACAGGGTATCCTAGTGTGGGGCCAGAAGCATTGTATGTGCCTGTATGTAAATGATATTTTAATCTATCTTCGAGTTAGCGCCTGTATCACAAGTAATTTAGTTGTACTTATTATAGGGCTAACGAAATCTTTACGAATATTTATTATTAGGGGTAAAACCTAACCTGTCAGGTTATATCTATAACCTAACCTGTAAGGTAATATCTATAACCTAACCTGTAAGGTTATGTTAATAATAACGAACTACAAAATAACAGTTTACAATGAGTATTAAATCATTGCATAGTTTATTGACATAGATACGTATCACATAGGTATTAAACAGAAAACACGTACTGTACAAAAATAAATACAATGAGTTCTTGATCACGTTTTAAGGTAGTTCTGCACTCGTGATGTGAAAAAACTATATTTATTAACACTGAAAGATGTAGCCCTTGTCACTGTAAGTACATAATGCATATTATATAAAATCACGCCTATATCCCAGAGGGGGGAGCCAGCGACCAGGGCTGCCACTTGCCACGATCCTGACAGAATTTTTCTTTCTTATTGCAACGTTGTATTTTTTTTTTCTTGTGATGTGTTATTCTGTTACAATGTCTAAACCTATGTTGGTATCTTTTAATTTCATCACTCATCCTTATGATCTTGCCGAATGATCATTCGGTAGGTGTACAAAAATAGATATATAGATAGATAGAGAACACTTTATTGTACATAAAAATGGAAATTTCAGATATTTCTTAACCTACAGAGTACAGACGGCGGCCTGGAGCTCTATTTTTGAATCACTCGTATGAAATTGTATCGTCGAATACGACATAAAGTCACACTCGTCTTCTAAGTCGCATGATCTCGTTTTTCCGTATTTTTGAATCCAAATATCCATTAAGGATTAGATATGCTTCAAAATTATTTTTCTACACTGAAGATCACAATATTCACAATCTAAAACAGTTGTCAGGAGCAAATTCACATTTATCGCTAGATATCTGTGCGCAGCACAATACAAATTAACACAAATTTTGACAATTAATCTATCGATCGACATACGAGTCGAGTGGTAAGGACCATTCGTTGCAGTCGAGTGATTCAAAAATACGGAATTTTGTATGTCGAACGAAAATCAGTAGAAATCGAGCGTTCGACGCGAGACGAGTGATTCAAAAATAGAGCTCCTGATCAGTAAAAGTGATCTCTTCCAGACAACCTTTGTGACTAATACATTAGAGAAGGAAGTAGATGAAAAAAAAAACATAGAAAATGATAATTTCAGAGGTATATAAATACCTACATGCCTAAATAACAGTGTGAATAAATTAAATTATCAACATACAAATAATTTACAGACATATAAATAGAAATGAATATGATATATATAAATACATAAATAATTAACAAAATATACACATTCAAAGGACATAAGCAGAATACAAACAACAGCAGAACAATATTGCAAAATTAAATAATAACAATAAAAATTAAGTGAATATAAATTAAGTAAACTTTTTATAATTCCAATTATAAATACATATAGATATCAAGACACAAGCCCGAAAAAAGTTAAAAATTGTAGGGTTCAAATTATATAGAACCTTAAGCTTCAGAAAAAGGCCCAAAATAGAAAAAAAATCAAAAATAAACTGCTTCACGAGAAGCGCTGGTGGACTAGTCGGGCCGAGTGATTGGAATCAATCACTAGAGCTACGCAACAATAGGTGCTGTATGGATGACCGTCCCGTGACTACCGCTAGTGGCATTTTTTCTTAGAGTTTCCATGCTTCGCTAGGCACGTCAAGCCGTTGCTGCCAGCTGTCATGTAATGGCAGTCGTTAAGCGATTATTTATTAAGTAAGACGTGCCCGTGGAATTGTTGAAACGAGTGATTGAAATAGACTGATTCCAATCACTCGGTTCAACAACTCGGTTCAATTTAGGTTCCAGTAACAACGGCGCGGTCAGGTACTGGATTGCTGACAGTCCCCCGACTGCCGTTTTCCGAACGTTTTCGTACATCGTAAGGCACTGTTAAGCAATGGCAGTCGTTAAGCCATGTCAGAGGCCTTATGGGCGGCTTGATAAGTTCTGACAGTAAGGCCCGCCACTGTCTTACAAACCTCCACCAACTCGGACTTGGCCCCCGTGGTGGAGTATGGCCTAACCTTCCTGCAATGCAGGAAGAGACCCGTGCCCCAGCAGTGGGGACATACAGGGTTCCAATCGCAAGCCATGTCAGAGCCCTGAGGGGCGGTTTGATAACTTATGACAGTAAGGCCCGCCGCTTTCATACAATCCTCCACCACCCCGGACTTGGCCCCCGTGGTGGAGTATGCCGCCACTGACTTACAAACCTCCACCAACCCGGACTTGGCGTGATGGAGTATGGCCTAACCTTAACGAAACGAAGAAACCCTTGCTCCGGCAGTGGAGGCATACAAGGGTTGATATGGATCGAAGAAACAGCTTCAGTGTAACTGATGACCTTAGAAATGGCTGCACCAAGCCCTAGATGACGGAATGTGCCGTATTACGTGTCCCGTTTTACCTATACGTTTTGCACCTCCCTACCACCGTTATTGACCACCCATAGTATGACAAGAGCTCTCTAATAGCATATGCTGAGTCGGAACCCGTTTGCATTTGCCACACACACGTTGAAACTTTTTCAGCATTCGTCCCTATCTCACCAATAGGTACTTACCGTACCTACCGCACAAAATGTTGATTTATGTTTGTATCATTATTCTGTATGTTTATGTTTTGTCTATTTTTACTCTGTACTGTTACTTTGTGATCTAATATGTGATGCTATTATACGTGTGTTTGTCTTAAGGAAATAAATCTTTTATCTATCTAATATTTGTAGCTGAGAGGTAAAAAATACATAACAGCTGACAAATTCAACTTTTAACGACGACCATTCAAGGCCTGCGCAGACGAGAGACTTTTGTCCCCGAGGGACAAAAGTCCCTGAATCGTAAAAATGTCCTCCGAGTACTTGTCGCGGACTCAACGCCTACGGTGTGCGATCATTTTGTTCCTCGGAAATTGAATGAAGCGTACGCAAACATTCTGAGATTACATTGTGTTGTAAGTTACGAGTACATGAAGTTGAAAAAGAAAAAGCACTTTAAAAGTGAACACCGAGCTTTTGTCCAGTCCGGTCACTCGATGTCCTCGGTAACTTGAGGGACTTTTAGTCCTTCGTGTGCGTTATTCGATACAATTGTCCAGTCCGGTCACTCGATGTCCTCGGTAACTTGAGGGACTTTTAGTCCTTCGTGTGCGTTATTCGATACAATTTATAAGAGTTCTATATCGACGGACAAAAAACTACCCGGGCAATAGTCCCTCGTCTGCGCGCAGGCCTTCAAAGGTCTGCGGCGATTATTTTCCTCCAGAGCTTCGAGTCAGTTACTACTATTTGATTCTGAGTATATTAAAAAGTATTGCCGACAGAAACTTTACCACGTCAAGGAGTAAGTATACATTTAATAATCCAGTTCCGTAAAAAATATATTTTACCCCTGAACCACAGATATTCACGTATATTCTCTCTCTCTCTCTCTCTCTCTCTCTCTCTCTCTCTCTAATTAAAATTTGTTTTTTTAATGTTTAATCTATTTTTAAAATATATTTTTATGTTAATTAATTTTAAAAAATTTCATAAGTAGTTCCGTAAATTTTAGAATAATTATAAGACGCGTAAAATTATAAAAAACCGTATCCAACATACATAAATACACGTGGGATGGGTAGACAGCGACCAGCCACTTGCCACGATCCTGCCAAACCTTACCCGTCTCATAAAAAATCGTTAGGCGCTGTGTGCACACTGGGAAAATTACAATTGTGAAGAATAATGTGATGACATGGCATTTCGCCGGCAGATGCTGGATGCGGCAAGCTGAAGACAGGGCGCTATGGCGCTCATTAGGGGAGGGCTATGTCCAGCACTGGACTACATAATATAGCCCGAAGGAGAAGGCATTTCGCCAAAGTGGAAGACGTGGGAAGGCCCTAGAGTCCAATACCTACTTACGTAGTTTTTCAATAGAATTATATAAGCACGACAATGGTTGTTATTTGACTCAATTTGGTAGTCTACAATTCAATAGCAGTACAATGTCATTCCAGGGGTATAACCCGCGCAATTGCTAAAGGTCATTCGAATAGTAACGTGGTGGCCGGGTCATCTATCTCCCTCCAAAATGGTTGAGACTGATGATGGCTGACCACTGCGTTATGCTCGTGAACGAGTGCTGTTCGTGTGTCTGGCCGCAGCACTTATGTTTTCCCCTACTATTGTGAGACATTTGACTAATGCTTTGGCATTTAGGGTTGTTAATGGCAATCATGAAATCTTATTAGGTTTACTTATGGCAACTGATGTAGGGATTTGGTTTAAGATGCCCTGAGAAAAGATGGTCAAAGTGGAGTTTTTTTCCGCTGCCTTTTTCTCCACTACAATACGGCCCGAAGGCAGGGGCTTACATTTTACATTGTACATTGACATTCAGCAAACAGAATGTAAATTCTTTGCGTTGAAATAAATTGATTTGAATTTTGAATTTGAATGAAATAGGCATCTCTCGCACAGAAGATCGAATCGCGCGAGGCGCCCAGTTAAGTAGCACGGCTTATACCATTGCGATGCGACTACCGATAATATGAATGAAACGACCATCACCGGACTAATATGACTCTTTTGAGCAACTATGCATTGCAGAGACTCGCCCCGAATCACAAAACTAAAGTAGAAATAGGTAGGTAGCTTTGCACTCAACCCAGTTAAGCATTTAGACAACTCCAAAGTACGTAATACAGAGAATATTGCAAAGAGGTTCGAAATTTCACTGATGCCGGTGAGTCGCCCATTAGCTCAGTTGGAAAGAGCGCTGGCAAGGATAGCCAGAGGTCGCGGGTTCGAATCCCGGCATGGGTGGAATTTTTAGCCTTTAAATAGGTTTTTCAAAACTCCAAAGTGCCAAAATATGTTTGCATCTGACAGTTCTAAGTAGGCTAAACCAGGCAACTCCTTAAAGTGGAGGACTTGTGATTGCACCCCTGGTTAGAAGAGAATACGGACAGTGGACTATAGTGGTCACAGAGTGGTGGCCGAGAACTGACTGTCGTTGGGTGAGATGGCATTAAGGGCGGTTGTGCACGGACGGTACGTGTGCCAACTCCAAAACACGTCGTCATCTCGACGTGTTTCGGCGGCCGCCGTTGACGTGTGCCGGCGGCAGTCAAATGCATGTCACTGTCGAATATCTGCGTCAGCGCGTCGATGGTTTCCACCAGCACGTTGACGGCTGCCGTCGTCACTTGTAGAAGCCTGCAGTCGACATACGCCGAAGCTAGCCGTCAACATGCGTCGAAGCCTGCCGTCGACACGGGTCGAAGCCTGCCGTTGACACTTTGTCGAAGCTTGTCGTCGACACGCGTCGAAGTCTACCGTCGACACGGGTCAAAGCCTGCCGTCGACACGGGTGGAAGCCTGCCGTCGACACACGTCGAAGCTAGCTGTCGACATGCGTCGAAACTAGCCGTCGACATGCGTCGAAGCTAGCCGTCGACATGCGTAGAAGCTAGCCGTCGACACGAGTCGAAGCCTGCCGTCGACACGAGTCGACGGCATACGTCGTCGCGTGTCGATCACATGCCGCCCCTTATATAAGCTCCCTAACATGTTGACATGAGGGTTATATGGGCAAATTTGGCAGAATACTCGTAAACAGGATTGTATGTAAAGCTCTCTAAAAGACATTCGGTTGGCAAACTAGAAGCCTAAAACACATTCAGTCTCCTCTTCATTCACAGGCTCAGTCACTTTGCCCTTGTCTAAGATCCCCGCCTTTCCAAAGATCTTCTTTAACTTCTTATCAGCCTCGGCTAGCCCGGCACCCCTCGCGTCCTCCCCATGTCTAGTCAGCTTAAGAATAATCTTGTTACCGCTGGCGTTGCTGTATTCCGAATTAGAGTATACAACGGTCAACTTTGTGGTGAGCTCTCTGACTTTTTTCTTTTTCCTGTAGTTCGTCACGTCTTTGGAGACGCACGCGCACCGTTCGCACCTCATAACGAAGTGGTTCACGAGCTCCGACGTCGGGAGCAGACGCTTGTTCCCGCCATGACAGTTTTTACACAACCACGTCGTCTTAAACGTCCACAGCTGGGAGCTGTTCTTCAGGCAGAACGCACAAAACTTAGGCCTGACCGGCATAGGGCGCCAGCACCGCTTGCAGAGCCTCAGTCTGTGGTACAGGTGCTTGTGAAGATGGACCTCGCCCGTGTACATGACCTGGCATCGGAGGCAAGTTTTCAGTTGCTTGGCAGAGTGCACGGAGGTCACGTGGTTGAGGTAGGCCGCTGGGCTGGTGAAGTAGATGTTGCAGTGAGTGCAGTGACCGCTTGTGGCCCGCCGGATGGCCGTGGTGTACTCCGGGAGGGCGACGCAGAGGTGCTGCGTCTCGTGGCTTAGGAGACGGTACCTGAGAATGAAATTGCATCCTTTAAAAACCTATTTAGAGGCTAAAAATTCCACCCGTGCCTGTTTGCATGTTGCTGCCTGTACGTAATACAGAGGTTCTTGTTT
Organism: Yponomeuta sedellus; assembly: GCA_934045075.1. NCBI lineage: Eukaryota > Metazoa > Arthropoda > Insecta > Lepidoptera > Yponomeutidae > Yponomeuta > Yponomeuta sedellus. Next base: position 3,420,951 of record OW203749.1, read on the forward strand.
TTGTAGAGGTTCGAAATTTCACTGATGCCGGTAAGTCGCCCATTAGCTCAGTTGGGAGAGCGCTGGCACGGTTAGCCAGAGGTGGCGGGGTCGAGTCCCGGCATGGGTGGAATTTTTGGCCTCTAAACAGATTCTCTAACACCCAATTGACAGGTGGACATGGTACAAGACTCGAAGAGTTGACAGAATTTTAAGTTGGGGTTGCTACGGTCATTGTGATCTGGATTACCGGTCGGTAAAACAGATCATACTAATATTTATTATAAACGCGAATGTTTGTAAGTATGGATGGATGGATGTTACTTTTTCACATGAAAACTACCGAATGGATTTTAATGAAACTTTACAACACCTAATATATTTTATACATCAGAATAACACAGGCTACAATTTAAAAAGATATCGTGTGACATTTTTCAAATGCGACCCAAAAATTAGTTATGTGATAATTTTAATGTCATAATCTTAGTTCTTTTGTACGCCACGTTAGTATAAAGCTATTTGAAATACTAATCCTGCGCAGACGCAGTCGCGGGCAGCATCTATTTGTTTATAATTGAGGTGTGGGCCTTTAATTGGCATAATCGCTAGCCCTAAGTCACTTTTAGTATAAGCTTCATCATGTTTGCGTCATTTGGAAAAACCCCTATAACTATGTATATATGTATGTGTGTGTATGTGTGTGCGGGGGGGGGGAAGGGGCGGGCGTGTCTTTGTGTGTTCTTTAGCAAAAAATAATCCTTATGATGAAGCCCTTCGATCGGTGTGATAAAGCTACAGGCTATTTTTTTCTTATGTAGGTGGTTCGATACGCGGTTCAAACATGTAATTATTTAAAATCTATGAGTACTAAAAACCTATTTAGAGGCTGAAAATTCCGCCCATGCCGGGACCCGAACCCGCGACCTCTGGCTAACGTACCAGCGCTCTCCCGACTGAGCCAATGGGCAAGTGCCGGCATCAGCGAAATTTCGAATCTCTTTACAATATTCTCTATTATTATTTTGTGTTATTTACAGGCAGCGACATCTGGCTGAAGTAATTTGCATCACTTGCAGCCCCGAGTACCTACTTTGCAGTTAGGTTTTACATCGGAATGATATCGCTGTACCCGATGTAAAACCTAAATGCAAAGTAGGTTTGGTAGACAGGTTGCAGGTTAGCCTCTAAATAGGTTTTCGAAATGAGGGCTTTTCAATGACAGCTGTGAGTTGATTGCATTAAAAAAAACCAGATGGCGCTGCAAGGAGAACAAATGTCACCATCATACGTTTTTTTTTTTTTTTTTTAATAAAGGGTTTTACGGCCCTGGATCCGTGTCCTTTTGAGCCTTGAGTATTGTATTAGTTTTTTATAGTATTAGTTTTCAGATAAGAGCACTTATCACTTCCGTATCACTTCACTATAATGTTCAGTTTTTCCAGTCACTTTAAATTTTTATTCCACTGTTCATAATGAATTTATATAAGGGGGCGAAAAAGGTAGGATTGCTAAGTAGATTTGGAAGAAGAGTTGGTGTAGGGACACCCGTTTCGCAGCTGATTGTGTCAAGTTCCGTGATAAGTATTAATCTGTGCAATTTAAATTCTTGACAGTTGAGCACGAGATGGTTTAGGTCGGCGTTTTCAGTTCCACAGTAAATGCAGTTCGAATCTTGGGCTAGGCTGAGTCTATAAAGGTGAGCTTGGGTTTGGCAGTGGCCGAATCTCATTCTGTTTAGGGTGGTTATGTATTTCCGGCAGTTTATGTCTTTTTTCCGATGGTACCAAGGTTGGGCGGGCGGGCTTCCTTGGATGTCTCTATACCAGCTTCCTTTCTCTTTACTGATCTCATTCCAGTAGTTGCACCATATTGCTTTCAGATTCTCATTCAGATGAACATGGAGATCAGTAAATGGCAATTTGAGGTCTGTAGAGTGATCCTCGTCAGGGTCCAGATTTGCAGCTCGATCGACGACTTCATTTCCAGTGATACCCCGGTGAGCAGGTACCCACATTAACTTAACTACCTTACCACTAACTAACAAACTATTTAACAAATTCTTTATATTATAGATGAGATAATTTACATTATAACGAAGGCAGTTACCTTCTAAAGCTAATAATACACTGAGTGAGTCAGTAAATATAATTATATTACAAGTATCAATATTTTGAACGTAAATTAAAGCTTGATGGATAGCATAAGCTTCGGCGGTAAAAATGCTACATCTAGTGTCAATTTTAAAACATTTAGTTTTCTTTAACTGAGGGTCAAAAAATGCTGAGTTTACCCTATCAACTGTTTTAGAGCCATCAGTATAGATGGAATACAGATGATTATTTTCCAGGAAAGCAAGTAAATCTTGTTGGTTCGTAATGCATGGTTTATGTACAAAATTATTTTTCAATAGAATATCGAGATCCATCCTATAGAGGGGCCACAAATTATCCTGATGCAAATTTTTTGTTAAATCATTCAAATGTAAAACTATTCTTAATAAGGTTGGTATGTTACCATTTAATATCTGATTAAAATTTGCATAAGGAGCCACTGAATTGCCCAATTCAGTGGCATGCATTGGTAAAATGTGATCTAAGACAACTCTATTATTTTTAGTTAACATTTTCAAACAGAACCTTTCAGCTAGCTGTAGACGTCTAAGATGTAAAGGGGGAATGCAAGCCTCACATTGCATTGCATTAATTGGAGTAGAGCACATAGCCCCTGTAATAATTCTCAAAGCTTTATTCTGAATAACTTCTAATTTCTTCAGCAAAGCAAGGCTTGCCCCCATATAAGCAATTGAGCTATAATCGAAATGGCTGCGCATAATGCTCTTATATAACATAGATAATATTTTTGGGTCAGACCCCCAATGTACTCCTGCCAGAGACCGAAGTATATTAAGGGCTTTGGAGGCGTTTTTGATGATATAATTTATGTGAGATTCAAATGTTAGCCTATGATCCAGCAATATACCAAGAAACTTCTTTTCTTTCAACCAAGGTATAGGGAGATTATTGTATTCTACCAAACTATTACAAGGAGAAAGCCTTTTGGAGAAAAGCATAGCTCCACTCTTTAATGGATTTATAACCAATTTGAGCTTATTAAAATAATAATTATGCACTTGAGAGAGGGCTAAATTTAAATTATTTACAGCTATATTTACATCCTTATGTACAGAGTATATTAACAAATCATCTGCATACTGCAGGAATTGAACTCCAATCTGGGTCAGATATTTATTTATCTGAGATGTATAAATATTGTACAATAAAGGGGATATGGTTGCTCCTTGCATAGTACCTTTAAAAACTTGTCCTGGTCCGTGTAGTATGTTGTTAAATTTAACATACATAGTCCTATCATAAAGAAAATGAAATATCCATTTACAGACATGTCCTGGCATACCAATCTCTGATAAAATTCCTGCCAATACAGATGGATCAACATTATCAAAAGCTCCCTGTACATCAAGAAATGCACATACGGTGGCTGATTGGCTGTGAAAGGAATTCCTGATGTCAGAGATGAGTGAAGTAAAGCTCTCTGTAGCACTACGACCCTTCCTGAAGCCGAATTGCTGCTCTGGTAAGATTTTATTCTGCTCTACGTAATGGTCTAATCTGGTTTTAAGCATAAACTCAAACAATTTACCTACACATGAGGATAAAGAAATTGGTCTATATGAATTAAAGTCATCACTAGACTTGTCTGGTTTCAATATAGGAATAACGCATTGTGTTTTCCAAGCTTCAGGAATGGACTGAGTCATCCACAATACATTGTACATTTCCAATAACGATTTTTGGGCATCAACATGCATGTTCCTAATAAGCTTGTAAGGAATGTCATCTAATCCTGGGGTTGTATCTTTTCTATATTTGATAGCAAATGTGAATTCTGCAAAGGAAAATGGTTCTGAAAGATGAGCACAATTACTATTCCCTGTGTTATTAAAGATTTCATTTAATGAGTTTATGTCTATGTTTTTTTCAGGAGGAGACGGTGGAGCATATTTATCAATGAAGGCTGGAATCCATTCGTCGTTTTTGGGCATTTTGGGTAATGTTTGAATCTTTTGATGTAATTCCAAATAGTGCTTATAGGTGTATACCTGTTAAAAGATTCAACTAATTTAGTCCATCCGTATTTCTTCTTTTCTTTTAATAATCTTTTTTTAAAAGCATTTAATTTTTTATATTCAATGTAACTCGACATATTACCATTACTTCTATACATATTTAGAGCTTCTTTACTTTTATTAACAGCATCTGAGCATTCATTGTCCCACCAAGGAACAGGCTTTTTAATGACAATGCTATTAGTTTTCCTTAGCTTTGGAATAGTGACATCTTTAATCTGATTAAGTTCTTCGCAAAAATCATTGTAAGTTTTGACTGGGTTACTACTGTCTATATTAAATTGCCCTAATATTCTCTCTGTTTCAGATGCATAAGCCTGCCAATCTGCTTTATTATAAAGATATCGATCAGCGGAATTAGCAATATCGTATTTATGAATTGTGGTGTGAATTGTTATAACTGTTGGAAAATGATAGCTGCCCATCGCATCATCATGAACTGTCCACTCGCAAAGAGGAGCAACAGAAGGACTGACAGAAGAAATATCAATTGCAGAAGGCATTTTAGAAGGACTACCTACAGTGGTAGGAAAACCAGTGTTTAATATACATAGATCATACTCATCGAGTGTGTTATAGATCTCATTACCGCGAGAGTTAGACCTCAAACACCCAAAAGCGACGTGATGAGCGTTGAGATCGCCCGAAAAAAGCATTGGTTTCGGTAACATATTCAAAATCTGTTTGAGTCTTCTGCACTGAAATCTACGGTTATCATTAGGAGGCGGTATATAACTACAGAGAATTGATAAATTACCAGCATTGGTTTGTAAGATTATTGCAGCAGAATGCATAAAATTGTAAAAAGGAACAGAGACAGTAGAGAATTTCAAATTGGATTTAATTAAAATTGCTACACCTCCTCGTCCATCTTTCCCGTCTTGTCGAATTATATTGTAATTAGGAATATTAAAAGTGCTATTGTTCCTAAGCCAAGTCTCATTTAAAAGACAAACGTCTACATCATTATTTAATAAAAATGAAATTAATAATGGCTTCTTGTTAATAACTCCTTCTACATTAAACTGTACTATTGTAATAAATGATTTATCCATTATTCTGTAGTGATTTAATCAACACTTCCTGCACAATGGAAGCATTGATTTTGGGCAAATTACCATTCGCCAATGTTACCAAAGCTCCTACCAAACCATTTAAGATGAAGTCGCTCTTGACTATTTCTTTGACTAAATTTGAATTTGAGATCACAAGTTGTGGAGGTTCTGTTACTATGGGTTTTGTGGGAGCCCTAGCAATCATTGGCGAAGGCTTGGCTTTCAGTGGAGGGAAGTTCGAGTTGTAGTTTTTGACAATATTGTCTTGTTTTTTGGCTGAAGCAGCAATTTTTGCATAGTTAGTCCTATTAACATGTTCTTCTAACTTGTTTTTTTTAACTGGACAGTCTCTGGAAATTGCCAAGTGAGGCCCTTGGCAGTTGATACATTTCAATTCATCCTCTTTGTCGCATTTTGTGAAGTGGTGCTCACCAGAGCAGATAGAGCACTTCTGCAGTCCTTTACAGAACTTCGCTCCATGGTTAAATCTGAAGCACTTAAAGCACTGCAGAAGTGGTGCTCTGTACTCATTGACCTTAAATCTATACAGATCTAGGTATACATACTCCGGTAGTGTCTGTGACAAGAAAGTCACAGACACTGAACTGTACGGAACAATTTCTCCGTTGACCTTGCGGGTAAAGCGCCTTACGCCTACAATTTCAAATTCTGCTGCAAGTTTCTTAAACAGTTCTTCATTCGTGATACTTGTTGGAACGAAGCGAAGGACCCCAATAGTCTCTACAGACCTCGCGGGAATATAGGCTCTAAAGCCCTGTTTCTTCAGCAGTTCGTCATTCGTCAGGAAGTTGTTCGCATTGGAAGCTTGTCCAAAGCACACACCAATTTTATTAGCATTGATGCGCTTGATGCCCACCACGCCCTTGACGTCATTTTTGAAGATCGTGTTTAGCTGGTCAGGGTTTTTATTACCAATTCTGCCATTTTCGGATTCAACAAAGACAATGAATTCATCGCTCACCAAATTTTCCGCGTACAGCCGCCTGTAACCTGGTTTCAGATATGGCTTGAATCCATCATCCTGCTGCTGCTCGCCGTGATGTTCGCGTCCATGGTCCTCAGTTCGCCCCCTCTTTAATTTGGGAGGAGGTTCATCCTCGGAAAGCCCAGGGGGCTTTGCCCCCGGGCGATCTTTCATCTCGCCGAACCTAACGACGATGTTTTAAATACTTTTAGCGTAAGTTTATCGAGTTTTAACAATTTTCAGAAATATTTTTGAGAAATTTTCAAAAAACGCGCCTATCCTCTTCAAAAGCCCCTCATACGTTTTATGTTGTACGCACAGATTATTATTTGTGATAACCTAAACATCTCTTATTAGTCTGTGATCTAAGCAAAACTATGTTTCGAAACTGTTGAAATTAAAAAGTTTTGAAGTATTTTTACTTTGTTCGTTACATACGTACGTGAATTGTCTCTTAACTAATGGCTAGCCCGTGCATTGAGCATTTTTGTAAAAACATAGGAACTCACCGTTTTCCTAAATGATGTAAATTTTGACATATTATATGACGTCAGCACCATCTATCGGTCACGTGCGGTACTGTTTTTTGTTTTTAATGGTGCTTTGAAAAGCCCTCATTGTCCTCAGCACCGGTTAGTGCAACAAAAATAATATAATTCTAAGAGTACTGTTAAATGGTTTTTTTTTTCATGAAAACAAAGTCATCTACAATAATATAATATTCCCTCCATGTGGCATACCTTCGACGCTCTCTATAACTTACTACGTATACCTAAGCATCTTTTAGAATAAAGTTCTTTACGTAAACAACGGTAAAAACTCACCAACATTGATGTGTTAAAGTTATAAAACTGGAAACCCAAAAGTTTATTATATTCTTTTCAATGCCCGTGCTAAGGACAATTTAAAAACCTGTTTAGAGGCTAATACAGAGAGTATTGCAAAGAGGTTTGAAATTTCACTGATGTCGGTGGCCGCCCATTAGCTCAGTGTTCCAAATCCCGGCCTGGGTGGAATTTTTAGCCTCTAAATAGGTTTTTAAAATAAAGCTTTTATTAACCTCCTGAGACCCTGAGACCTCACACGATGACATAGACTTCTAAAAAATCATGAACGAACTCATAAACACATATTTGAATTTCGCGGTGTTTGGGGCATGGACGAGATGTTGCCACACCTGAATCAATATTATTTTTTGTGGTTTCTTTATGCAATTCTGTCATGGCGACGGTAAAACTATAGATGAAGGAGCCATCATGCCGCGCGGTGAGTTTCTATATTTTTTATCCAAATATTTCGATAAAAATTAACTTTTTTTTTGTTGTTTTTTGTACAAAACCGTTAGAGGTAATATGTAGGTATATTTGGAAACCAATATTTCATACAAATCATCAATTTTGGCTTTGTGGGGTAGCTTTTCTTTTTTATGTCCTCATATGATCACTTTCGTTCTCAACACAACTCTTGGGATGCTTATACGCGCTCACAGATGACACTCGTTCTAAAGATTGGTGTTGTTTTTAGGTTTGCAAGATGATATTTTCCATTGCCTGAATGAATCTGATGGTGAAACTTTATCAGACAGCGAAAATGAACTGGTTCTACCTACTCATTTTAGTAGAAATTCCAGTTCGGATGACGAAAAAAATTAAACCGATACTGAAACAATTCAAGAAACACAGATCTTCCAGCAAAAAAGGCAGGACAAGAGTTTTTTAGAACCAATTAGGTACTAGAATGTAGAATTGCTTAGATAATTTGTTGATCTCAATGTGATTTTCTATTAGAAGTAAGTAATCATACTAAAAAATTCTGATTTTTATGATTATAGCTGTAAGGAAATAAAAGACTTTTGAAAACTAAAGTTTTGGATGTTGATTTCAATAATTATATAAAGTGTTTTATTCTACTCACACCCTAATTACGAATAACTTTGTATGAACTCTTTACTTCCTCATACGAGAACTGACGCATAGCGTACTCATATGAGGACATTAGATAAATAGAGAGGGGGAGAGGGGGGATTTTTAAAATTATTTTTCCGGGTATCACACTTTTATAACCTTTCAGAAAATAGTGTGGTATGTTTTGACATTTTTGAAATTAATTGGTCTAGGACTCAGGAGGTTAAACTATCTTCCATTGACTATACGCACGTCAGTGGCGCGCGCTGGCCACCGCATCTCTTCGGGAAAAGTGAACACAATCATTCGGTGTTTTCTCTATTACACTTTTCAATAACGGAGCTACGCGCAATATTACACTTTCCACGGCGAGGGATAATAATTTTTCGTAGTTCCGTTATTGAAAAGTGTAATATTGCGATAAGTAAATTTATATTAGGGCGTGAGTGACCCATATCATTTTACAGCTCCTAAGAAATCGGAAGTCAATAATTCTTTTCAACGTAAAGAATTTACATTCTGTTCGGCTGAATGTCAATTTACTATGTCAGCCGCTGCCTTCGGTAGTCGAGAAAAAGGCAGCGGAAAAAATCATCCACACCGATCATCCTTGCTGAAATCATCTTAAACCTAACACGTCAGTTGCTTCCTACACGTTAGGATTTCATAATTGCCAACAAATACTCTAAATCCATCATTTCTACAATCATCTTAAACTCATATAGATAGGCTCTGATAATAGAACAGCCTATGTGATAAGATCCCATGATTGCCATCAACATCACACGTAACATAATATCACACCTGTATCGCAGAGGGGAGACCAGGAACCTTTGCCTTACCAGGATCATAACAGATCACTTTCGCTTCATCAACGTTCATTAGTCTTTACTTAGAACGTCGAAACGTTAGTTAATTCTTCATGATCTTCATCAGTAACTTTGAACGTGGAAACGTTAGTTAATTCTTCATGATCTTCATCAGTAACTTTGAACGTGGAAACGTTAGTTAATTCTTCATGATCATTATCAGCAACTTTGAACGTGGAAACGTTAGTTAATTCTTCATGATCTTCATTAGTAACTTTGAACGTGGAAACGTTAGTTAATTCTTCATGATCATTATCAGTAACTTTGAACGTGGAAACGTTAGTTAATTCTTCATGATCTTCATCAGTACCTAACTTTCAACGTCGAAACGTTAGTTAATTCTTCATGATCTTCATCAGTACCTACCTAACTTTCAACGTTGAAACGTTAGTTAATTCTTCATGATCATCATCATAATCAGCCGGTTTCAGTCCACTGCTGGACATAGGCCTCTCCCAAGACACGCCACTGAGTAAAATCTTCGGCTCTCCTCTTCCTGTCACTGCCCACCGCTTTGCGAATGGCGTCACTCCACCTAGTTGGTGAGTCTCTAGAAGGCATAGTTGTTCAATAGAGACATATTATTAGACCGGTAATATCGGTAGTCTAGCAGCCAATCGCATTGCAATGGTACAACCAGTGCTACTAAACTCGGCGCCTCGCGCGTTCATCTTCGCGTGAGATGCCTATTTAATTTGCGCTGGTCATATCCCTGGAATGACATGTTACTGCTATTGCTTAGTAGACTCCCAAATAGAGGTAAATAACAACCATTGTGGTGCTTACATCATTCTATTGAAAAACGAAGTAAGTATTATTCAGACGCTAATTCTTAGTTTTAATCCTTTGGCATATAAATTTTCAGTCGCTTGGCATTAGACATAGAGCAGCTGGAACCCTCTTCACTTCGTTTGTGATATTCATATTAAAATCATCCTCAAATGCAATTCTATTAACTAGTGCACAAGAATTGCACTTAACCGCAGCAGAATTAGCTTGATCTAGGGTTGAATTGATCCCTTCCTTTTTAGACTCTAGGGCCTGGTCATGTATATGTTGCTTACCTATATGTATTTAATTGTATATGTATTTATTTTTTAGGTATTTATGTACATTATTATTTAAATATTTGTACATTATATCGTAGGTAATAAGTAATTATATTCTTGCACTCTTTTGCTGTTTGTTAACAATATATTTTCTATTTAATTATTTATGTACCTACATGCACCACGTACCGACTATATTCTTCATGCAATCCACTCCATCCAAAGGTGGTCTGGAAGAGATCGCTCTTAGCGACAAGACCGCCAATTGTGTAACATTACGTAGATTTTAGAATCATGGTTGTAATATTTTTTTGGTTGTGCAATAAAGTGTTCTCTATCTATCTATCTACCTGGTCACAGGGCGTCCTACGCTGCGTTTCCCGATTCGCGGTCTCCACTCTAGAACCAGTCTACCCCAACGGATATGACCCGCCCACTACCACATCAGTTTGCTAATGCTTTGAGCTACGTCGACCACTAGTTGATTTTCTCTCAAAAATAAGAAAAATACTAACGCTGCGGCTAGACACACTAACATGTAACCGTTCACGAGCAGAACGCAGGGTCAGCCATTACCAGTCTCAACCATTTTTTTGCTTATGTAAGCGATTAACCCCCGGACTTGGCCCCCGTGGTGGAGTATGGCCTAACCTTCCTGCGATGTAGGAAGAGACCCGTGCCCCAGCAGTGGGGACATATAAGGGTTGATAACTTAAGCGATTAATACGAATTAATACGCAATTAAGTTTGACTTTTCGCAGATCTTCTTCCCGCCTGGTCGGAGGGCGTCCTTCACTACTTTTGCCGAGTCGCGGTATCCACTCAAGAACACGTTTACTCCTCTTCCGACGAGGTTGGATGACGTTCTGCGAAAAACTGCAGATAGATGCTGGATGCGACAATCTGAAGACAGGGCGCTATGGCGCTCATTAGGGGAGGGCTATGTCCAGCAGTGGATTAGTATAGCCTGATAAAGATGATGATGATGTTTGAATTATAATAGATTGTTTTACATTCCCGAAACGTTTCAGATGTCTGCTAAAGCGCGCGCGGCAATCGCTTTGACTATGTTCAAACTCAAGAACACAAATTTAAAATACTATTAGGTGATAGAAGCGCTCGTGGCCTAGGCGGACCGAGTGATTGGAATCAATCACTTGAGTTAAGCAACAACAGGCGCGGCCAGGTATAAGATGGGGGACCGTCCCGTGACTACCACTAGTGGCATTTTTCCGAGCGCTTCCGTGCTTCGCAAAGCACGTTAAGTCTTTGGTGCCGGTCATATAATAACAGTCGTTAAACCATGTCAGAGGCCTTATGGGCGGCTTGATAACTTCTGACAGTAAGGCTCGCCACTGTCTTACAATCCTCCGCCAACCCGGACTTGGTCCCCGTGGTGGAGTATGGCCTAACATTCCTGCGATGCAGAAAAAGACCCGTGCCCCAGCAGTGGGGACATACAAGGGTTGATAATCAGGTGATATAAGTAGTAGGTAAAAAAGAAACGATGTTTTGAAGTAAGTAACACATTAATTTATTCATAATTTTTCATGAATTAAAAACAGACATAACATTCAGTGGTAAAAACGTAGGCAATAAAAATATAATAAACAACCACAAAAAATATTGTACAAGTCTGTTAGCTTTTAGAATATACCTCGGCTACTATCGGACAGAACCGATTATATTGCAGTAAGGTAAGGTTTATTTTGTATTGTTATTTATAACTTCACATCACTTTTCAAAACAGTGAAGAAAAGTTTGATACATTAATTCATAAATAGCAGTTGCATAACATAACATTTACATGCAGGCACATGCATTGCTTCTGGCCCCAAACTAGGATACCCTGTGTCGTGGGAGCCAGAAACAACTTTATTGACCAGAATAACTCTTTTTACCAATTTTTAACAGACTTCAAAAAAGATGAGGTTCGCACACTACTCCGTTTTCGCACCTTTTAGTGTGCATTTTTATTGAAGTCGGTTTCTTTTCAAAGTAGGTATTCAATTCTTAGTTATTCAGAGGCTAATTCTTATTTTTAATCCTTTGGCATATACTTTTCAGTCGCTTGGCATTAGACATAGGTCTGCCCTTACTTACTTCGACCAACGACTTGTTCAGTGCAGCTCGAACCCTCTTCACTTCGTTTGCGATATTAAAATCCTCCTCAAATGCAATTCTATTAACTAGTGCACAAGAATTGCTCTTAACCGCAGTAAAATTAGCTTGATCTATCCCTTCCTTTTTACAGTTAGCTTGAAATATCCCTGAATTGTTTTCCCAAACAGGCTTTAAAACATTCTGCCACGCATTTCGGTTGGCTGGTACGTGGTTATCATTTACTTTAGACTTTTGAAAACCAATCTGATAGTTTTCGTCCAGTTTCCAATTGGTGTGGGGGCGATTCGTGGTTTCCACTTTCAAATTAGCTTGCCCCGGAGCAGAATTATTCTCATCTACTTTTAGTTGACCCTGACAAGAATTATTGTGTCCTACTTCAGTACCAGCGTCCATTTTACGATTAAATTTACGTTTCTTTATCTTTCGCAGCACCTTCATTCTAGAAACCGGCCTCTGACAGGTAAGACAGGGCATCTTGCCAACCTTCATCCTGAGGTTGCCGATAGGCTTCATGATACACTGATTCGCTTTCACTTTTGACTTCTTCACCTCAAACTCGTAACAAATGCGACACTGCCGGTACACCCAGCTATTTCTGCTACTCCAATCTCGCCCCACGTTCTTGGGTAGTCTAAAACTCTCCCCGTGACTCACCATGTGATCTGAAAGCCTCACCACCGAAGAAAATATCATCGGGCAATAAGAACATTGCACAGTGTAGAACTTCTGGCTACGATTGTTGAAATCATGCGTTGGATAAGTAGTTCCGGCTGAATCAGGGCGTTTTATCGAATTATTATATGTTTGTGGGTCGAAAGAGAGATTGTACAAATTGACACGTGGGTGGGAGGCTTCGTGTCGGATCAGTTCAAATCTGTAATATAAATTGGTATTTGTTTTATTGGGTATTCAACTAGCTTGAGCGGGACTCTCTTTAGCATGCACGAGTTGTTAACAAGTTCAGATCAAAGTATTGTGTATTAGCAATGGGGTATAACCGCCTCCACTACATAAAGGCGTTGAAGCAATGCATTGAAGAGCATTGCACACGGATTTTTTAACCGGGGACATTATTTTAGATTACATGCTCCTAGTTTCATAGGTATACGAAGTTCATGAAATTGCGAGAAAATATCTAGTTTTTGGCATCAATTGTCGATTTTGAGGTTAGAATTTTGTTTACTAAATTGGGCAAGCAAGAATAAATTTAAATAGACTGTAGTTTATTATTAGTCTGTATTGGTAGCATAAAAAAAATATGGCCGAATTGTTTGCCAAACTCCGATAGAAGACGTAACGCACATAATGAAGAATTAATTAGTCCTTTCCAGAGAGTGTTAAGCTTATTACATGCAAAGCATAGTAGTTAACATACCCCCAGTTTCTGGTACACCAATACTGGTACAAAGCCAACTATCTTATCTGTTCAGTTGATAGCGGCGCTATTGGAGAGTTTGGGGATGCCATTTAAGAAATTTACTAACAAAAAATGCAATATTTAAAGTCTAAATTTTATCAATGAATCAATAGACAGCGGAATGTTTCTTTTCAATATGGCGGCTGACAAGGCCGTAGTTACAATTTTGCCCACCTGAACAGATAGTTTGGTGGCGCTGTAAGCCGTTAATCTAATGTTAACAGTTGTTAGTTGGTTAAAGTGCATACGAAAAAACATTTGACAGCTGTTAACGGTAGATTAACAGATTGTTAGTGTTCGAGGAACTGTTCGTAAGTAGCGATATTTAATTAAAGCAAACACATTTACAAGAACAATCCATGCAAGCATCATTAGACCATGCAAACAGCTGTTCAAAAATTCACTTTACTTACGAAATACGACGTTTAATATGCGCTCACACCGACCAGTGTTGCCAGATGCTGGCCAGCCAATGGAGCTAAAATTTTGAAAAACAGTCGCCCAATATTCCCGTTCTATGGCTTCACTTTTTAAACGTGTGTGTGTTTTTATATTGTACGTCTATTGTAACATTAAGAAAGTAGCAAAAGATTTAGGTAGGTTCATCTTTATTTTTTTTTTCTTTGGTATTTTTAAGGCGCTTTGGGGTACTAACTAGCGCTACCAACGGAATAAAATTCATAACTTGTTTAATGCTAGTATTTTCTAAGGTTAACACGAGCACTAGACATAATAAAAACTGTTTTTACGTCGGAAAATTGTAAAAAAATTAAAATAAACGAGTAAAATCCGTGTAAAGAAAGTCTTTATTTGTTCAATACTACGTTTTTTTTTTTCATAAAGTAAACAAGTAAATTTTAATATATGTAATAAATATTTTTTAAGAACAACCTAGCACGTGGTATCAATATCGTAGGACTAATCGATTTTCGCTAAATATTTTTGGCGGAGTCTTAGGTTCCTAGGTTCTAGATGTAGGATCTACAAATATTTTTGTCATATTGGTTAAAAGTTTTGGCGTTTACTTTTAGAGAAACACGTGTTATAATTTTTTATTTTATTCCATTGGGGGCGGTAATTGGCACCCCAAAGCGCCCTAAACCATGTCTATCAGGAATTGCGAAATTATTTAAGAAATAAATGCTGATAACTTGCCATTGCCGGTCTACAATGTTTCATTATTATTAAGTAATGTGTGAAACTTTCCAAACAATCTATAATATAAAACTGAATCGCTGAATGTGTTGGTAAGCGCAAATCTCGAGAGCAGCTGAACCGATTTCGCTAATTAATTTTTAGAATATTCCTTGAAGTACGAGGATGGTTCTTACGGAGAGAAAAATTAAATAAAGAATCGACTGTTAGGCGGTACGAAGTTCGCTGGGTCAGCTAGTTATTAATAAATCTGAAGGGCCAACCCATGTGGGGCGAAAGACACCGAGACTAGTGGAAATTGCCCCACCAGTGGGGCAAAGTGGAATAATTCTAGCCATCTTCATGCTCTAGGAGGGTGGACGAGGCTGGCGAGAGATCGTGAGAAATGGCATTTGAGAGAAAAGGCACTACACCCATCTGTGGGCAGCGGCGGAATGATAATGGGTGGGCTACTGATGATTTTTTAAAACGGAAATTAGTTTAAAAACCTCTGAACGTTGAATAAAGTTTCAAAATACATTCATAACCTCACGCCTGTATCCCAGAGGAGTAGGCAGAGACCAGGGACTGCCACTTGCCAGGATCCTGACAGATCACCTTAGCTTGTCGTTGCATGCACGCACGCCGGTTCAGAAGATAAAGTTTCAAACATGAAAATAAGTGCTCGTGGCCTAGTCGAACAGAGTGATTGAAACCAATCACTTCAGTTAAGTGACAACAGGCGCGGTTAGGTGCAGGATGGGTGACAATCACGTATCTACCGCTAGTGGCATTTTTCCGAGCGCTTCCGTGCTTTGCAAGGCACGTTAAGCCGTTGGTGCCGGCGGTCACGTAATGGCAGTCGTTAAGCTATGTCAGAGGCCTTAGGCGGCTCGATAACTTCTGACAGTAAGGCCCGCCACTGTTTTACAATCCTCCAACAACCCGGACTTGGCCCCGTGGTGGAGTATGGCCTAACCTTCCTGCGATTCCGGAAAAGATCCGTGCCCCAATAGTGGGGACATACAAGATTTGATATCGGTTGAGATTGTAACCATTTTCCTAAGAGTTAGAATTTTTTAATAAAGGATTGTACAGGGAAGAGCGGGTGATCGTGCTCTTCCACTATAAAGGGAAATTTCCCGCCAGGCAGATCGTATGCCTGGGGACGGCCGGTCCAACTATTGTTAGTTGGACGTTATATTTATGGTATGTCATTGAAACACTGATTGCGCGATGCAGGAATGTTGGAGTTTGTAGTGCGCGCGCTGAGTTGTCATGTGCTCGCCACAGATTGATAGTCTTTTTCGCAGTTTTAACGTGATTTTTCTGAATTTGAGTTTTAATTGAAGAGGAATGGAATTAAACAACACGACATATTATCCACATTATCCATGTATTCATAAATATATTTTCTTTTATGTTACAATAACTTTAAAATTAAACACTTCTATCTACACCTAAAATCTAGATTAAAATTGCAAATAAACTTTCACACGACAAATTGATTTGTCCCGGTACCAAAATAGAACACCATGTGATATAGTAACCAGGCAAGGACATAATAGACATGCAAATACACACAGACTGAGGCCACTTGTACAAAAGGACGACGGCGCTAAGCGGCCGTCCATAAATAAAGTCACGCGATTTTCGTGATTTTTTTGACCCCTCCCCCGCCCTTGTCACAGCTGGTCACATTTTTAAGACTCCCCCCCCCCCTCCCTAGTGTGACGTCACATATTTTGCATTCTATCTGGCTATACTAGTCCACTGCTGGACATAGCCCTCCCCTAAAGAGCGCCACGTTGTGCTATGATAGGGGGTAATGCCCACAATCACCACGCTGGGCATGCGGGTTGGAGATCACAGTTCGGTGGAATTGTACTTCAGGGGGCGCTGCTGCCCGCCCCCCGGTTTGTCCCTTAGTCGCCTTTTACGACACCCGCGGGAAGAATTGGGTTGGTGCTATTCTCTAGACCGACACCACACAGCAGCATAATTTGCCTTCATATACAAATTATTGTATTCAAACAGCAGTTGGGAAATTAGTCCTATATTTACAACAAGAGTTGCAAATGTTTTGAATGTTTCGTTTGTGTGTTAACATGTAGATTTGGAAATGTGAAGTCACGAAAATTAGGATATCTTCTACCCCCCTGTCACTCAATGTCACACGTCGTCGACCTCCTCCCTCCCCCTAAACCCACGACCATCGGCACGGTAATCAGATCTGACACCGCTCGAGCAACGTGGCAGTCACGAGCAAATGCTACAAATTACTGTAAAATAGTCGACAGAACACTTTGACACTTTAAAGACATGCAATAAGCTTAATCCTCTATAGTATAAAAATGAATTGCTGAATGTGTTGGTAAGCGCAAATCTCGAGAGCAGCTGAACCGATTTCGCTAATTCTTTTTTTTTAGAATATTCCTTGAAGTACGAGGATGGTTCTTACAATAAAATCCCTGAAGATAAATTAAGTTTAACTAAAGCGCGGTTCAAAAAATGTGTAAAGTACACTTTGTGCCAAAAGAGCTACTATAATTAAGGAATATTTAGTTGACAATGATGTCTGGAGTTCAAGCATGTAAAATGCATGAGTTTTGTAAAATCTGTGTAAACTTTGTTAATTAAGGTATTTGAAAAGACTATGTTAGGAGTATTTTGTCCATTTTTTCTCCAAAACGATCTAGATTTTGAAATGGACAACCAGTTTGACTTGTAACGTTCATTAAGCCGCAGTATCTGCGCTACTTTGAATAAAACTATTTCATTTCATTTACGGAGGGGAATATAAAAAAAAAATGAAGAATCGACTGTTAGGCGGTACAAAGTTCGCTGGGTCAGCTAGTTAACAATTAAATTAATTAAATAAGGTTGACCTTTTGTTGACTATACATCTTACAATGACATCAGACCAATATTATAAAGGTGAAACTTTTGTTTGTACTTTATCACGTCTAAACGGCTGGAGCGATTTAAAAAAAATTGGTATAGTCCGTTAGCTTTTAGAATAGACCTCGGGCTCTAGAGTAGGCTTCGGTTTTCGCAAATTTTCGCCGGTATTCGTACCGATGAGCGAGTTCCGATTTCGAAATTAAGTGTCATATTAGTTCCGATTTCGAAATTAACCCCCGGTTTCTGGTACACTAACAATCTGTTAATCTACTGCTAACAGCTGCCAGTTGGCCAAAGTGCAAACAGAAAAAACATTTGACAGCTGTGAACAGTAGATTAACAGATTGTTAGTGTATCAGAAACCGGGGGTAAGTGTCATATTAGTTCCGATATTTCTATTACACGAATATATCCGATTCTATCCGATAGTAGCCGAGGTATATTCTAAAAGCTAACAGACTATATGGAGTTAGCTGACACCCTGGATACATAGGCTACGTTTCCACTGCGGGAAAATATCTTTTACTGTTAATACACAATTTATTTTCCCTAAAAAATCGCTAATGTCATACAATCCTAAGCAACAACTGGCGCGGTCAGGTGCAGGATGGGTGACCGTCCCGTGACTACTTGGTGGCATTTTTCCGAACGCTCCACCAACTAGGACTTTCCCCCCGGTGTAGTATGGCCTAACCTTCCTGCCACGCAGGAAGGGACCCGTGCCCCAGCAGTGGGGAGATACAAGGGTTGATATCGAATAAATCGCGGGTAATACCGCGGGGCACAGCTATATATAAGCTATATATAAATGTGAAAGTTTACGCCGATGTTTGGATGTTCGTTACTAAGTCACGCAACACACGGCTGAACGGAGTTGCATGAAACTTGGAATACAGATAGCCGGAGACAATTGTACAAGGTTCAATAGGTATTTGGTTTTTGCACGCAGATGTATATAGATGTATGGCCTAACCTTCCTGCGATGCAGGAAGAGACCCGTGCCCCAGCAGTGGGGACAAACAAGGGTTGATAACGAGTATCCGAGAAAAGTTACATAATCAAGGTACTGGCATATAATTAACACTTACGTCTAAAAATTGGTACGTAGAGTGAATAGATATAAGAAAAACTCCGTACGTAATACATATGTCGCTGCTTGTACGTAATATAGACAATACTGTAGAGGTTCGAAATTTCACTGATGCCGGTGAGTCGCCCATTAGCTCAGTTGGTAGAGCGCTGGCACGCATAGCCAGAGGTCGCGGGTTCGAATCCCGGCATTGGTGGAATTTTTAGCCTCTAAGGTATTTTAAAATTGACCTTAGCACGGGTTAGTGCATTAAAAAAAAATTGTATAAAACTCTATTCACATAATCGTGAACTTACTGCATTCTAAAACATGTATTTTGTGATGAAAGAAAGAAATAAATAAAATATAAAAAATTGAGAGAATGGTCAGACAGTAAAAGCCCTCCGCATTACCATTGTGATGTGTTTGGAATAAATGTGTAATAAATAATAAAAAAAGAAGCGCTCGTGGCTTAGCGGAACCGAGGGATTGGAATCAATCACTAGGGTTGAGCAACAATAGGCGCGGTCAGGTGCAGGATGGGTGACCATCCCGTGACTACCGCTAGTGGCCGAGCGCTTCCGTGCTCCGCAAGGCACGTTAAGCCGTTGGTGCCGGCTGTCATGTAATGGCAGTCATTAAGCCTGGTATCTTGATAACTTCTGACAGTAAGGCCCGCCACTGTCTTACAATCCTCCACCAACCCGGACTTGGCCCCCGTGGTGGAGCATAGCCTCTACCTTCTTTAGGGAAGAGACCCGTGCCCCTCGGTGGGGACATAATGGTTTGATAATGATGAGCCTCTTCAGTTCTGACCTTGAAAATGACAATTTTTACTACTCTTAGTTTTCAAGGTTCTGAAATTATATAAAAATGAGGAGGTTAGGTATATTTCGAGGCGGGATTACGTTTTCTAACTAACTACTGACAAATTTAAAACTAAACAGCCAAGCACGATACAAATGAACAAATCACACTTATAAAGTTATATCAAGCTATCTTATCGGTGTCTTTGTCTTTTCCTAATGGGGCCTCTAGACGGGCCGGGCCATATTTTCACGAAAATGTGTAGCTGCAAATGTGTGGCTGGTAGCATCAGCCATCGTTTACGGCTAGACTATGAAATATTTGGCTATATTTTTAGTATGGCCGGGATATATTGTGACATATTTTTTGCGTATCCGATGAATTTTTAGTATACCAGCCATATGGCCGGAAGCATCGCTTTGTAATCGAAAATACTGCAATATTTTCTCAGCCTGTCTCGCTTTACGGCCTAAGTGCGTCCATTTTTCATGCTACGTGAAGTGAAGTTTGCTGCGATTTGTTCGACTAGAGCTAAGTTCGTGTTTGTTTTGTTTCTCTTTATTTTGGTTCTTTCGTGTTTATGTATTTAGCCCGTGTAAAGACAAAATATTGAGCCATATACTGTTGTAGATATGTTGCCGGAAATGGCCGGGATATACATTTTCCAGCCATGTGCTGCATTAAAATGTGTTTTGTATTTTCGGGATATAGTGTAGCCAAATATTTCACAAAAAGTGTAGCCCGTCTAGAGGCCCCTTTATATTCATATCTCATCCTAAGTAAAGTTTAAAATAAGAACACAATAACCTTATTTACAACAAGAATTACGACAAGAACTTACTGTCCATATCACTACCAAGATTTATTTACAGAGAAAAATTCCTTTGCACGCATACACTATTTTTACATACATTTTTGTTATTTTTACACTATTTTTCCATACAATAAAGAATATTCTTATCTTACACTAAAACGCTCACTCATTCACTACGTCTCTTAAACGTTTTGGAAAACTTCAAGTGTCCCGCTCTCATTTTTTGCAGGTTCCTTTTGATATTCTTCAAACGGTCGGCATTCGTTACAAATTTTTGTTTAACATTGTACGTTCTTGGTGTAATCTCAAGCACTTTCCGTGTCTTCTGCGGTTTTATCAACCTAAGGTCTCCTTTCTGTTTCGTCTTTACCGGCCGCTTGTCAACTGGCTTCGAGTGTGCGACCAAATCGTCTTCGAACGCTATCCTTTCTTTGATTCCAGTACGAGGCAGTGAAACGTCGGTGTCAGAATTAGCAACGCTCCGGGGCGTATCAACATTTTCCTGAACCGCTTTGTCAATGTCCGTGCAGCTCGCTTGACCCCACACAAACGTATTGGAGGCATTAGCCACGGCGTCGTCTGTCACAGCGTTTTGCACACCGATCAAAGAGTGCTCCCACACGGTGTTCACAAAATCCTTTTTGGCGACAGTACTAGGGACAGAATCATTTTTTGAGATAATGTTAGGCACTAAGGCGCTCTCTATGTCAGAACTGGTTGGACGCAAGATTGATTCCAGACCTCCCAAGTTAGAATTGTGGTTGGATATTGGGATTAGCGTCGCCATTTCCGGATAGGTGTTATTGCCAACCCACAGCGGTATAGGTACCGCTTGACAAAGGATTACGTTTCCACCCAGGAAATTAACTTGATTCTGGACAACAGGATTGACGAAATTCACTCCAGGATGAAAAGAAGTCTGAGGCGTAGACGCTCCTTTTTCTGGTTCATCGTCACACAAATCTATGACTGGCGTTTGAACGTTTTCGAACTGTGCAGTTTGTGGACCTGTTCTAGAACCTAGGAACAAGCGGGCATGGAGGCTTAATCTGTTACACAGAGAACACTGGACGGTCGGTGCTTCAGCAATAAGTTCGCCGATCAACCTGCGAGGTATTTTGAGCAATCTGCAACAGGTATCGCAAGCAAAGAACGTCGGATTGCTCTGCCCTTCGACGTATCTAACAGCTGGGTGCAATTGCTCCCGAATTATGTGCACACCGGCATGACGAATCAGGTCTTCGATGGACCCGTAAGATGCTTTACAGACCGAGCAGTAGATGCCGAGGTGTTTGGTCGTACTAGGGTGCTCGCGAGAGTAGTTCCACGCTGCCTCCTTCAGAAGACTGAAAGGCCGCAGGCGGACGGTCGTCCTTGATAACAATTTTATGCACAAATGCGATGCTTGGTGCTGGTAGAGTTGGAATCTGCGGATGATAGAAAAATGAACAATGTACTGTAAATATTTGCTTTTTGGCTGCATAATAATGTGTCTCACAAATGTGACCAGCTGTGACAAGGGCGGGGAGGGGTTACAAAAGCACGAAATTCGTGTGACGTAACTTATGGATGGCCCCTATCCTACAAGACAAGATTCCAGGAAGATGGGGGACTAGGATATCAAAGATATCATGACTACACAACCTGCGACAGTGGTATAGACAGAGTACTAATTCCTTGTTTGTATTGTGGTATCACCCCTTTGGATAAATTATACTATACATCAGAATGCACTATTTGTGGAAAGACTGGAGCCTAAACTAGATCAAAATCTGTATCTTAGGTTTCCTTCCAGGTCTCCCGGTCTACAAAAGAACGGTATCATATTCGACGCGTCATCAGCATAAGGTGTACAATATTAAACGTTTGTATCAAAAATGACAGATGTTTGTAAAACTTATATAAAAGAAAGTAAGATGTAGGTATGTATGTGCGTGTGTATGTGTGTGTCTGCTCAGCCCTACGACCGGAGTCTTGGGTTCGGGTAGAAGAGCAGAGGGTGTGTGAAAAGGTGTGATGAGTGTATAATTATGAGTGATGGCAGTGACGTGTGATAGCTTGTCAGCTTAGCCTAGAGGAAATACAAGTCAATACAACTGTTATCATATCAACCATTGTGTGTCCCCACTGCTGGAGCAAGGGTCTCTTTCTGCACCGCCGGAAGGTCAGGCCATACTCCACCACGGGGGCCAAGTCCGGGTCGGTGGAGGATTGTAAGACAGTGGCGGGCTTCACGTAATAACAGTCGTTGAGCCATGTCAGAGGCGTTATGGGCGGCTTGATAACTTCTGACAGTAAGACGCGCCACTGTCTTACAATCCTCCACCAACCCAGACTTGGCTCCTGTGGTAGAGTATCGCCTAACCTTCCTGCGACGCAGGAAGAGACCCGTGCCCCGTGGGTACATATCAACGCTTGCGAAGGGTTGATATCGATGATTTGTCACCACATTTTTTTTTACTTTAAAGTAATAGCCTAAATTGATGGCATTTTAAATTAGTTATTACATAACAGCGGCCTTCAAAACAGCCATATTTCAGCATGTACGAGTATATACAGGTATGTTTCACTGTGTGTTTTTTACGTATGGCGATCAAGAGCGTGACATAAGTCATATAGTGTGGGGCCAGAAGCAATGTATGTGCTTGTATGTAAATGTTATAAGGCTTATTTTCTCTTTCGCAGAGGGGGGGGGGGGGGGGGGGTAACTGAATGGGCTTTTCCGGACTTCGGTTTTGTCATCACACTATATATGAGATACTAAGTTCGTCCATCCGTTGAAGGTGTAGCAGACAGATTTAGGCTACTGCCTGCCTCACCGCGTGAGCCCGAGTTCGTCACAGAGTGTGCGAGCGAGGGAAGTGTACGAGCGAGAGAAGTGTGCGAGCGAGAGACGTGTGGGAGCGAGAGAGCGTCACACCATACTGTTGCAACAAGCTACTAACTGCGATCTTGTAATATTGTATATTAGTAGGGAGATTTGTAAACAAATTCATGGTATTATAGATCGACAAGTTTATTTTATTAAACACTAGTCACCTAACAATCCCTACAAAGGAAAGAATGAAACTTGTTAAGCCTTACAGGAATATAAAAGGTAGGAAACGTTTAGGGGCTCTAACCAGCGCCACCAATGGAATAAAAATGAAAACTTGTATTATGATACTTCTTCTTCAGGCTATATTATGTAGTCCACTGCTGGACATAGCCCTCCCCTAATGATGGCCATAGCGCCCTGTCTTATACCATCATTGGGGGTTAATGCCCACGCTGGGCATGCGGGTTGGGGATCGCAGTTCGGTGGAATTGTACTGCAGGGGGCGTTGCTGCCCACCCCCGGGTTTGTGTCCCTTAGTCGCCTTTTACGACACCCGCGGGAAGAATTTGGGTTGGTGCTACTCTTTAAGCCGACACCACACAGCATTATAATACGTTTTTATCTAAAATTGAACATGAGAAATCTTAAAAACTGTGGTAACTATCTTCAGAACCTAACATTCTAGAACCTACAATCAATAATCTAGGAATTTAATCGATTTTCGGAAATCGATTAAAGTGATTGTTGATATTTACAGTACTTTCTAGGCTGTAGCCTAAGCAGAAGCTATTCTGCTGTAGAAGCTATTCGTAAAAATCAATTATGCCGGCCTCCAGTGCGAACCCCACTCCGTCTTGTAGTCAAGCGTGTCAACCGCTATACCATAGGGTGTTTAATTTTTTATTGGTCATCCAGAAAGTACTTCAATGCAAAGATTGTCTGGAAGAAATAGCTCTTAGCGATAAGACCGCCAATTGTATAACATTACTTCGATTTAAGAAATCATGGTTGTATTCTTTTTTCTGGTGGTGCAATAAAGTGTTTGAATTGTAACGTTCATCAAGCCGCAGATTCTGTGCTACTTTGAATAAAACCTTTTCATTTCATTGTTCTCTATTTATCTATCTATCTATGTATTTCACACGATACGATTTTTTGCTTCTCCACATTCTTGCCACAGTTGGTTACATTTGTGACCCCAAAGTGTGACGAGACATGTTTTGCAATTTTACATCTACAAATCGTTGGTAAAAAGGTAAACTCATTGACTGCTTTTCCATTTTTTTATTTATAAACTGATAAATATTTTTGCCCAAAAATAACTCACAAAAAAAAAATAACGATGGGTGGGCGTTTTTATTTCTGAGCTAAATATTACATCCAAAGGTTGTCTGGCGGTCTTATCGCTAAGCGCTCTTAGCGATAAGACCGCCAATTGTAAAACATTACTTAGATTTAAGAATCATGGTTGTAATATTTTTCTATAAAATAAATACAAAAATATTTAATGTTAAGTTGATAAAGAAATAAATATTTTTGTATTTTGTATTTCTGGTTGTGCTATTGCACAACCAGAAAAAAATTACAACTCTATCTCTATCTATTTATGTACTAAATGTAGATAGATAGAGAACACTTTATTAAGTGTTCTCTATCTATCTATCTACATTTAGTATCTCAAATTCACTTTAGCGCAGTTTCTACGATTAGGCTCATTTGCAGTTACTGAATTTTACCTTAATACCGACGAAATTATTTCGTTTAAACAACAGCTCCGAAGTTAGGTTCCGTTATTTTTTTTAATTCTCAACATCATATTAAACAGACGAAAAAATTAACAAAACCATATTAGCGTTGAAATGTGAAAATTACTTTGCGAAATTCCGCCAAAAATCCCACAAGCACCATGCGGTTAGTTAAATCATGGTGCTTGTGGGATTTTTGGCAGAATTTAGCAAAGTAATTTTCACATTTTAATGCTGTTATGGATTTAACGCCTGATTCCATACAATATCTGAAAACCATATTAATTATATTATTGGAATGTAGCGTTTTGTTTAATTAGAGCTGTTTCTAGATATATATTTTAAGTTATGGTCGTAATGTTCTCTTAAAATTTGTCAATCGAATTCAATATCATTATTATTATTATTAATACGTTTATTGCACATAAGTAAAAAAATACAATGGCAATGTGGCGGACTTAATGCTATAAGCATTTTCTATAAGCTTAAATTTGTTCCTTAGCACGGGTTAGTGCATTAAAAATAAAAATAGTGTAATCATGTGAGTACAGTGATATCGTTCCGATGTTAAACCTAACTGCAAAGTAGGTAGTCGGGGCTGTAAGTAATGCAATTTGCTTAAGTCAGATGTCGCTGCCTGTACGTAATACAGATAATATTGTAAAGAGGTTCGAAATTTCACTGATGCCGTGAGTCGCCCATTGGCTCAATTGGTAGAGCGCTGGTACGGATAGCCAGAGGTTGCGGGTTCGAATCCCGGCATGGGTGAAATTTTTAGCCTCTAAATAGGTTTTTACATTTTCTACCAGTCAACCACAGATGGTGCAAGAGATTAAATATCATTCTGTGTTAGTAATCACAGCGGATCGCGAAGTGATGATTGGCTAACGGACGGCCATTTTGTTTTTACTGCTTTCTAATTGGCTGACGAAAACGCGGTCTCAGTTTCTCGGCCGTCGAGAATGGACATTGTCCTAAATATTTAATACACTTCCAAATTATGCAAAATTTCTAAGATATAAATAGCCTGCGGTAATGGGAAACACTTTTTCCGCTAAGTTACGTACATTTGTGAAGTTGTCCTAGCAATACCACTGGCTTTGGTGAAGGAAAACATCGCGAGGGAACCCGAATGTTACCTCAGGGCTCGAAATTACCAATCCGCGGTGAGCGCGCGTAGTCTTTAAGATCTCTCTCTCTCCGAGAGAAGGCCCTGCAGTGGGGCGTATATATTCGTTCGGACCTTAATTCCATCTATACCAGGGGTTTATACCTTAATTTCACAGCTGAGTCTTAAAAATGAACGATAAATATGATTGAGAGATTGGTCTGACACATTTGCAAAACCAAATTCTGTAAAAAAAAATGTTTTTTTTTTTTCATTGGGCGCTAGTGTTTATTTCATTTCATTAATAAACGCAATTAGGCACAGAATGACACACATAAACTGTGACTTTTTCATTGCTATAACACACTAGTGGGTTATAGTTTTTTTATTTTATTTTATTTTATTGGTTGAGTTGGTTTGTTCTTAAAAAAGTTTTTACTCAAAAAAGATCGTGTTTAATAGAACAAAAAAAATTATGTTCCTATTGCTTGCTCATATCACGCAACTTCTTATTTAAATAGATAATTTTAGCTCGTACGTGTCTAATAAATAAAACTTTCAGTCAAATATAACTTTCGTTTTCTCTGTAATAAAATAAAACTTTAAATTCCCCATTTTGTAAATCCTATGCGCGGAAAATAAAAAAAAAATCTCATTCCTTTAGTCTGTGGCCGATCGCAATGCGCGCGCATACAGTGCGTTCACATTAACTTGACGCGTGAGAGAATTAGTAGCACTGAGATGTTTACTGTTACCATGTTAAATAAGAAATCATTCCCATTACTAGGGGAAAATAAAAGGATTGAGGGCTTGTTTTACCATCTTCCGATTAGGTTCAAAAGCTAATTCACATGTTATGTCCTTGTTACCAATTCTCTCACGCGTCAAGTTAATGTGAACGCACTGTAGGAATGCCGATTAATTTTTCACGCCATAGTGAAACATTTTTCACAACTACTAAATAAAATGAGTTTTTATTGTTATTTTATTCACAAGTGTGTTGAAAAACGTCGTATGATACTCGTGTGTATTGATGATTACCGTCCGTGGCTCGGGCCTCTATGGCGCCTCGGCGGTAATCACCAATGTACTATACATTATACACGGATGTAAAAGAAAGATTATATTATTCCATTGCTAGCGCCACCAATGGCACCAATTAGCGCCCCTAAGCCCCTAATCGAATCCGAGGGTCTTTTGAGTCAGGATCAGTGGCTACAGGGATTGTGTTCCGTGCAATGAAATTTACTGTGTTAGAGCACGCATACAATATTTGGCTGTCAACCCTTTTTTTAAAGCATTGCCCACAAGTTTTCTGCGCTAACGCGTTCATTTCATTAATAAATTGATAAGTGGACTACTGATTGAGGCCCTATTTTTAAGAGGCTAAAAATTCCACCCATGCCGGGATTCGAACCCGCGACCTCTGGCTATCCGTGCCAGCGCTCTTTCCAACTGAGCTAATGGGCGACTTTAGACTATTCTCTGCATTACGTACATTACGTAAGTTTTAGTTATTAGTTAATTACTGGAAGCGCTCGTGGCCTAGCGGAACCGAGTGATTGGAAATAATCACTTGGGTTAAGCAACAACAGGCGCGTTCAGGCATTGGATGGGGGACCATCTCGTGACTACCGCTAGTCGCATTTTTTCCGAGCGCTTCCGTGCTTCGCAAGGCACGCTAAGCCGTCAGTGCCGGCTGTCATGTAACGGCAGTCGTTAAGCCACGTCAGAGGCCTTACGGGCGGCTTGATAACTCTGGCCCGCGGCTGTCTTACAATCCTCCACCGACCCGGATTTGGCCCCCGTGGTGGAATAGCAGGAAAAGACCCGTGCCCCAGCAGTGGGGACATACAATGGGTTGATATCGTACTTATAGTAGGCAACTGATCCATTAGGTTTTAGACGACTTCAGGTTTGGTTAGGTTAAGCGATGTAGGTTAGGCCACACCCGGGCCCCAGCAGATGGTGACATACAAGGGGTAATATCGAATTGTACTCTGTATCAGCTGTCGCACGTGCCTACCCAAGCAAAGTAAAATGAAAAATAGCAGCAAACTAACATAAAAATCAATGAAAAAAATGTACTCACGTCAAACTGTAGACGTCCTTTACACTTGTACACTTTTTGCGAGTAAATTACGCGGAAATAGTTTGCCGTCGCGATGGCCGATAAAATTTGGGAGTTGATTCCAATGTAAAATAGAATTTTAAAACTGGAATGCGCCATAGCAGACGGCTATAGCCACCGCAAAATATGGTGCGTGGATATAACAGATGTTACTGCAATTCATTAGCGCGCTACATGCAGTAACACGCGCCCTTAATGGAAAAAATCACTTACAGATTGCTTCTGCAAGACGTGTCAGATGTCTCGATCATGTTAATGATCAATATCTCGATCAATAACATGATCAATCTCTTCATCATTAACATGTTCTATCTCTCGACCATTAACATGATCAATCACTCGATCATTACCATGATCAATCTCTTGATCATTAACATGAACAATTTTTCGACCATTAACATGTTCAATCTCTCGATCATTAATATGATCATGATCAATTATCGTGGTCAATGTCTCGATAATTAAAATTATCAATCTCTCGACCATTAACATGATCAATCTCTCGATCATTGATATGATGGATCTCGCGATCATTGACATGATCGAGAGATTGATCTTGCACTTGATTTAGAACTCACGACCAAGAACATAAGTCAAAAAACCCAGGACTAGATTAACGCCAAAAACAGCCGTGAGTGCTAAAAATCACTATTAATATGATTGAGAGATTTTTTCCGACCATTTTTTGCAAAAACAACGAGTAAAAAGTGATATGAGTTTTTTCTTTCGGTTGCCAGTGAATTTAAAATTTGAAAATAAAACGGCGAATCACCCAATTTAATTAATCCTTTTCAAAAAAGAACAGGATAGACGTCACTCGCGCGCGTAAGAATGTGCAGCACAAACGTAGCTGCTCAAGGCATTCATTCCAGTGAAATCCACAAACATCTGGCCCAGTATTACCGAGGACGACTCTGGAGTTTTAAAATCGGCCTCATCACACTCAAATACGAGCTCTGTAAGTCTTACATTGTCCTGTAATACAGGCTAGATGTCGATGCGGGTACATTTTTTCCCTTGATTTTGGAAACGGAAATCACCCAACGAATGTGAAACTATAAATGTGAAAGTTTACGTCACGCCAGTGGCGTAACTACACCATATGGGATGTGGGGCCCTCCCAGTAAAAATATTTGCGTTACAACGTTGTTATTTACCATATTACTGCCATGCGAGAGGTCCCGGGTTCCACTGGCGTTAGGCATAGACGGTCACCCATCCATGCACCGAACGCGCCCTATGTTGCTTAACCATCGTTCAAGATCACTCAGGCAGCCGGGGCCACGAGCGATTTAAACTGACACACTGCACTTTCAGCGGTCCTCAATTCCTTAGTTAGACCTGAGATTTCCGCACGTAGCCTCATAGTTGGGCCATTGTACGTAGCAAGCGCTGAGGTACGTTAACACTTCAGACACTAGGGTTTCCTTACGATGTTTTCCTTCACAGTCGGCGAGTGGTATTGCTACCATAATTTCACAAATGTACATAACTTAGAAAACAAAAACCTATTTAGAGGCTAAAAATTCCACCCATGCCGGGATTCGAACCCGCGACCTCTGGCTATCCGTGCCAGACGTATCCATATTGAACACTCTCGCTTCCGAGTCCATTGTTCTACCCACTGAGCTACCGTCACGATGAATACTATTATCCTGATCTAATTATGCGCTTTGGGGATCTGAGCCCGGGGGCGCCAACCACGGGCATTTCACTTAGTACATTGTTTCATTCTATGGAAATCTCACTATGAAGTTAGTACCGTAACAGCTCCCTAGTGGCGCTTAAGTCGGATATTTTATTTTTATATGTTGGCTATACTGACAAGAAACATGGTATTTTTATTATGTTGGTAACTGACAGGTGACAGAATAAAATGCGGAACACTTCTACAGTATAATAAGTTACTCTATGGCGCCAACCCTCGAGATCATATAAAGCGTTATCATTATTTTTATATGTTGGCTATACTGACAAGAAACATTGTATTTTTATTATGTTGGTAACTGACAGGTGACAGAATAAAATGCGGAACACTTCTACAGTATAATAAGTTACTCTATGGCGCCAACCCTCGAGATCTTAAAAAGCGTAATCATTGGAGTCACACTAATATTAAGAAAGGCGAAAGTTTGTGAGTCTGTATGTTTGTTACTTCTTCACGTCTAAACGGCTGGAGCGTTTTTAATCAAAGGACTTTGTCCATTTTGGGTCATACGTGGACAGAATGTTAGAGAAAAGTCGAAATAACTCCTGATTATAATTAATTTCAAAACGAATATTTTTGCTTACCTCGTTGTGTCAATCGACATTTTAAACAGTTACAAACTAATAAGAATTTTATCTGAAATCCAGTCTTTATTTTGTCAACCAGCCTTGATTTTTATTTCTGTGTTGCAATTTAAGGAATACAAATTGCACAGAAAACAATTTGGAGTTTCTAATGCTAGGCGTTTTAGTATTATTTGGGTAAAAAATAATGCTCACTAATGCAACGGCATTACAATACTTGCTAGATATGTCGTATACAATTATTGGTGTGATAAAATGATTAAAAGAAATAATCTGGATTTGAGGGTAAACTATTTATTTATGGCAACACTAGACAAAAAAAAATTGTTTGAATGAGGGATTTTTCTGACAGCTATTAAAAAAAAAAAATAGTTCTGAAAGCTAAAATGAGATGGCGCTGAATCGCAAGGGTTAACCTTTTTTGTTTGTTATTGCTTGTCACAGGTAAAAACTTTATTGCTGTTTTGCGATTTCATCAACTGGAAGGAATCTAATCTGTGATCAACTGATCAATCATCTATTCTATGTCATTCGGTTTCTCCTGTGGTTACGACGACCCTGGCTTTTCTTTTGGACTGTTCTGGCATAACAATAATAATGCAAGAGCCAAAAGAAAGAGGGAGGAAATACCACGTGATCGGTGGACTGTGGACCACAGAATAAACTGGAAAGTGGGAAATCCCATTAAAAACAAAAACCCTTACTTGAAAACGCCATCTACTGACAAATTTAGAACTACTTTTCTTAGCTGTTAGAAAAATCCCTCATTGTCATGGTCAGTCCGGCTAAAACAAACAAAATTCCCTCATTTTTTTTGCTGTTTCTTTGCTTCTCGTGAATATTGTTTATTTTATTACTACTTTGCCTTTTTAAAATAGATCCCGATTCATCGTTTCGGCTCAACTACGGATTTTATACCCGACTTACTTTGTGGTAGGCAAATAAAGCAAGCAAACCATAGGACACCTTGCAGCAAAAAACTCACAATGCAGGTATATTGATGCAAATTAATTACTGTAATAGGGTTCTTACTAACTCATAATACAAAACCTACTACTTAGTTTTAATTCAATTGACTGTTCACGTTTGGCCAAATCGCCCATACAAAGTGGACAAAGTCCTTTGGTACGGAGTTAGCTGACACCCTGTATTAACCCATAGGCTACGTTTTACTGCGGGAAAATATCCTATTCCCGTGGGAAAATCGATAAACGGCGAGGCACAGCCAGTGAAGTATAATTAAGAGTAAAACACGCGCAAACTAAATCTACCTAATAGAAAATATATTTGTACGCCTTTAAGGCAGGACATAGCGACTTGAAACCTAACATAACATTTACATACAAGCACATACATTGCTTCTGACCCCACACTAGGATACCCTGCGTCGTGGGAACCAGACACAACGACATCACAAACATGTAACCATCCAAGGGTGTTTTGGATGTTTACACAATCTGGGGTGTTTTTTGTCCCCAGCCGGGGATCGAACCCCGGACCTCTTGCATGGTAGGCAGATGCGCTACCGCTGCGCCACAAAAAGGCCGCCAGATCCCCGTCAGAACCTGACCGAACACCAAATGTAAAAATGCACCTATGATCCACAAATAAACTTATACATACATTGTCTTACCATGACACTGAACAGTTTTAACCATCTTAAAATGTGTTAGCTAATAAGAAATCCTAAACAGAAATGTCCCAAAATCGACATTCGGCTTTCTTTACAAACACACACACACACACACCCTCACAAACACACACAAACACCCACAGAGACACACATGAACACACCCTCACCCTCACACACACACACACACACATACTACATCGTTATCAACCCTTCTATGCCCCCACTGCGGGGGCACGGGTATCTTCCTGCATCGCAGGAAGGTTAGGCCATACTCCACCACGGGGGCCAAGTCCGGGTTGGTGGAGGATTGTAAGACAGTGACGGGCCTTACTGTCAGAAGTTATCAAGCCGGTTTTTTTTCATTGATTCCAATCACTTGGTCCGCCTAGGCCACGAGCGCTTCATACGTACATACATACATAACCTCACGCCTGTATCTCAGAGGGCTAGGCAGAGACCAGGGACTGCCACTTGCCACGATCTTGACAGATCAACTTCGGCTCATCAACGTTCATAAGTCGTTCACGAACGCCGGTTCCGGTACTTTTTATCTTCCCCTTTGCTAATACATGCCCTATTTGGTCGATGTATGTCCGCCTGGGACGTCCCTTACCGGCTCTTCCACTCACATTCGCAATATATTTTTGTTTCGTAAATTTTTCTTCGAATTCGGTGGAATTTTGAGCCTCTAAATAGGTTTTTAAATTGTCTTTGGAACGTTTTATAACTTTAATAATTAATAAATAAACTCTGGAACGACTTTAGGTGTGGTTTTATTTGTAGAATTGTAGTAATATTAACAGAAAACTGGATAAAAACGGATAAACGGAGAAGCAGGTAAAAAGTCAGATCTGGTCAAAGCGTAAAGTAGTAGTGTGAAAAATGAGGGAAATCGAAGAATGTGTGACGTACATAATTTAAATATTTGAAAATGATAGATGGAAAAAGAAATAAAAATGGTGTGAAGAGGTTTGCACCGTCACATTACCCGGGGGCACCGGTAAAAAAAAATTTTTTTAAATATATTTATTTAAAAAAATATATTTAAAAAAAAATTTTTTTTTTATAAAAAAAATTGTCAAGTAAAATTATTTAATTTAAAATTTAAAGTCGAGAATCCAAAGTAAGGTCGATGAAGGTCGGGGATGTGGGATGGTAAGTAAATAAATTTAGTTATTCTTAAATATTAAAATAAAATAAAATATAAAAGATGGGCGATGAAAAAAAAAAATTTAGAAGGTGTGGGGTGATATCTACAATGAATATTTACACGGCAGTTCCACTTTTATTCATCATCTATCATTCATCCCTAGCATGCATTATCTAGCATTGTCTTCATCTAAAGTGAAGGTGAAGACGTTCATTCAGTATAGACAAAATCTATTTTTATTAATTAGATTTATCCAGAAACTGGCCTAAATTAGTAATAGGCTTATTTAGCCAGTTACCACCCGCTGGTATTCGGCAGTGGTAAGGCTTATTTATTGAGTCACAATCCGCTCTATGAAAGTTATTTACATTTTAACAATATTTATAATATTGGGTACATAGTACCCGACGGGGTAGAATCCGTCGTAGAAGTGCTCTCAAGAGCTATGGTGGGGTAAACACCGTAATGCGTTAGGTAAGTAACGATAAGTAAATTAATTGACCTAGGCTTATTTAACGTGTTGTCGCCGCACCTGATTGAATGTTTGGATTGTTATAAAAAAAAAATTGGTTAGCAAATGTCCTGGAGGATAGTGGTGTAAGTGTATAGTTAATAAATAAATAGATAAATATTATGACGCAAATGTGTCCGAAAAGGTAATGTGGTGATTATATTTACAGAAAATTAAAACTATAAAAAGGTGGCGTTGGTAGGTTTTGTACCAGTTGTCAGTTAAATATTTAAAAAGAGTACGGATACTATAAAAAAAGAGGTTAAGAAATTATTTTAGTAATGAGGTAAGGATGGGGTGAGGGTGAGAGTTTTATTTTATTGCCAAAGAGTTCCTTGTAGGTTTAACCTGTGGAGGTTTTATTTTGAATTTTGAAAAATTTTATGACAATGAATGGTGTCAGAATTACTGACGTCTAGAAATTTGGTTTGCAAAGATTTTGTAAATAATTATAATTTAAATTTTAATAATATAATATTGTTATCAATAGACTGTATGAGTGCAGTTTCGCCTTACCTTCGAGTCGGCCTCGAAGACCTAGAGGGTAAAGCTAGGCTGTCTACGTGTAATTACCCAGGATACTCTCCTGAGGCAACGTAAAAACTTCACCCGCGCCCCACGTTGGGCGCCAGTGGAACGTTTTATAACTTTAATAATTAATAAATAAACTCTGGAACGA
Source organism: Yponomeuta sedellus (assembly GCA_934045075.1). NCBI lineage: Eukaryota > Metazoa > Arthropoda > Insecta > Lepidoptera > Yponomeutidae > Yponomeuta > Yponomeuta sedellus. The sequence goes on from OW203749.1 coordinate 3,455,278, forward strand.
CTTTAGGTGTGGTTTTATTTGTAGAATTGTAGTAATATTAACAGAAAACTGGATAAAAACGGATAAACGGAGAAGCAGGTAAAAAGTCAGATCTGGTCAAAGCGTAAAGTAGTAGTGTGAAAAATGAGGGAAATCGAAGAATGAGTGACATACATAATTTAAATATTTGAAAATGATAGATGGAAAAAGAAATAAAAATGGTGTTAAGAGGTTTGCACCGTCACATCTTTAGCACGGGTTAGTGCATTAAAAAGAATATAGTCATGTGGGTACAGCGATATCATTTCGATACAAAACCTAACTGCAAAGTAGGTACTCGTGGCTGCAAGTGATGCAAATTATTTCAACCAGATGTTGCTGCCTGTACGTAATACAGAGAGTATTTAAAAACCTATTTACAACAGAGAGTATTGTAAAGAGGTTTGTTCGCGCGACGTAATCATGAATCTGTGGTCATACATTCATTATTCTGTCGTTCCGGTGCCGTCGCTCGTGCCGCTCGCTCGCTACTAATTTATCCAGCCATCTGCATACACATTCGCACTGTGACATACGCGCGTGATAAGTGCTCGAATTCTCGTGAAGTGATTTTAGACATTTGGTGACTAATTAACTTTATCAGCTCAAAGAACAATATATTGACAATATTAGACTATAAGTGAACAGTGCAGGAGTGTTCTCCGTACGCTGGACGCATCAGCTCATCCATCACCGCTCATCATCTGCCCAACAGCTAAAGCGAGCCATCATCCACGATCACCAAGTAAGTCCATTCACTTCACCTCCCATTCCGCTCTCTCAACCAGCCCATCGTGAGGTAGACCTAGGCGACACTGGCTAACTACCAGGTTCGAAATGCCACTGATGCCGGTAAGTCGCCCAATGGCTCAGTTGGGAGAGCGCTGGCACGGTTAGCCAGAGGTCGCAAGTTGGAGTCCCGGCACGAGTGGAATTTTTAGCCTCTAAATAGGTTTTTAAATCTTTCTTGCTTCGTCCTCTTAAACAAGTAAATGAAAAATGAGCCGCTCGAACGGAGGAGATGTAAAATCAAAAGGCAGCACTCACCTATTGGGAAACACTTGAGGGCACAGCGGGCAGTAACAGATCAGCGGCCTGACGAGACTGTGGTAATCATTCAAGTCCAACACGTTGATCAGTGGTTCGTCATCGTCCGAGAGGTCAATAGTGGCCGTTGGTGGATCCTCCGCCGTGGCTTGGGAGCTGGGAAGCTTGTCATTGTCGTCGAATATCATCTGTGAAGACGAGACTTCTGTTACTATACTAATAAATAGGTAGTGATTAACATAACCTTAAGCCATTTGGTCTAGTCCATGGTTCAAGGTAAAGGTTCGATCCCGCGTGCGGGCATGTACTCGTGCCAATGACTTTGTTTAATTTCAAAGTTACGTACAGTGCCACACAAGAAATAAGTCTCGCGGATGTACCTGCGCAGACGACCAAATTTTGGATGTGCGGCAAGTTGATCGACCAATCAGATAGTTTCATTTTATGGCAGGCCGCGCGCCTTTGTTGCTATTAGTTAATTCAACGTCATCGATGCAGGTGACTATTAGTTTGGCAATATTAGAGTGAGCAAAATAGGTAGCGCTACCGCGGCAATCAATTCTGCACCTTAACCGTATCGGTTAAAGATCATGTTGAATGTACTTATAGCTTCGGGTACTTTCGTTACTCTTCTTCCCAGTCTGCGCGAACGTAGATTCCCGAAGGGACTTTTATGATGTGTAGTACTGTACATTTGCGAATATGTAGTCGCAATACCACACGCTAACTGTGAAGGAAAACATCGTGAGGAAACCCGCGGCTTGGTTGGCTCCGCACGTATTGACTAGTATTTCCTGTGGGCTAGGCCGACTAAGCTGTCAGGATGGTATAGGTGCTGGGCAAGCCTACACCATCTATAAAACCATGTCCCAGGCACTACAGCGTCGGAGTGGTCCTTTCACTCATCTAGTGCGAGTGAAGATACCATTGGACGCTGTATAAATCATCTCATTAAGTAGATGCAAAAAGGCCAATATTATTATTTAAGCCATGGGTGCCGGCTGTCATGTAATGGCAGTCGTTAAGCCATGTCAGAGGCCTTATGGGCGGTTTGATAAGTTCTGACAGTAAGGCCCGCCACTGTCTTACAATCCTCCACCAACCCGCTTAACTCAACAGATTTGATTCCAATCACTCGGTTCCCGATCATTGGCCACGAGCGCTTCAGAAAATGCAGAACTATACGTTTAATAAGATCGAGTTATAGAAACCTCCATTAAACATGAACATATGATGGGAACTCCAGTCCACTCCTATTCTCGCCATAACGACCCTCCATATTGAGGGACCCACAGATTGGATTGTATTTAGCATGTATAATTTGACTGTGTTGCATTGAATGAGGGCTTTTCAATGACAGCTGTGAGTTGAATGCATTTAAGAAAACTAGATGGCGCTGCAAGGTGAACAAATGTCATCCATCATAAGTTTTGTCGCGTTTTATGACAAAAACTTAACTGCAAGTTTGCTAAAGGTCATTCGAATGGTAGCGTGGTGTTCGGGTCATCTATCTGCCTCCAAAATGGTTGAGACTGGCGATGGCTGAGCACTGCGTTATGCTCGTGAACGAGTGCTGTTCGTGTGTCTGGCCGCAGCACTTATGTTTTCCCCTATTATTGTGAGACATTTGACTAATGCTTTGGCATTTAGGGTTGTTAATGACAATCATTAACTTGAATTGAATTAATTGAATTGCTTAACCCTTAATTCACTACCTGGGTCCAGTGGACCCATATCAAATCTTAAAACACTTGGTATTTCATACTATTCGCGCTCAAGTTCATGCGCGGTCCTGTACCTTCCTGTAGTGCTACGCCGAACGCGACAGCGAAAGGACGTGCGTACGCGCCGCTCGCAAGGTGAGTATATATGCTTATATGGGTCCCATGGACCCATACTAGTGAATTGTGTTAGTGTTATCTGCTTTGTTACAATCTTTCTTTTTCGTGTTTTAGGATACAAACATGGATCGAAATAGACCTGGACTGAGCTCAGTGAACGTAAATGATGATAAAGTATCTGAGTTAATAGATAAATAAATATTCACGGACATATTACACAGATCTCGTTAGCCCTATACTAAGTACAACTAAATGACTTGTGTTATAGGTACAAAGTCGACGATAGATTTAATACAATAAATACATAGATAAAATCCAAGACCCGGGACAAACTAGAAAAGTTTATTTTCCTTTGATTGGCATTGGCATGATTGGCATAAATAATTGGCTATATGCAAGAATTGTTCTGTAAGGGACTAAGTTCAACCATTGCACGTTTTGAATTTTTGTATAGAATATATATATATATATTTTTGGTTTTTTTTTGTTGTATAAGTAATAGATTTAATAAAAATTACCTTAAAGAAGTTCCTAATTCTTTATAATATTAAGTAAATGTGATTTTTTAAAGCCGTGCCATGCCAAAAGAGGCTCAGTATTATAAGATATAAATGTTCCTCATTTACTAGGGGAAATAGCTATTTTTTAAGTTTGTTTTGGCAGTTACTAAATGATCAACAGACTAATCCTTTAAAATAAAAGAATATTTGATTAAAAATGTCACGTGTTTATATTTTTTTACCGGTCAAAAATGTGGGTCCATGGGACCCATACTAGTGAATTGTGTTATACTTTAGTAGGTAGTGAATTGAGGGTTAACGCAAAGGTTTTCACTGTAATGTTATGCAATTTAAATGAATAAATAATAATAATAATCATGAAATCTTATTAGGTTTACATTATGGCAACTGATGTATTTGGTTTAAGATGATTTGAGAAAAGATGGTCAGAGTGGAGTTTTTTTTTTCCGCTGCCTTTTTCTCCACTACAATACGGCCCGAAGGCGGCGGCTTACATTTTACATTGACATTCAGCAAACAGAATGTAAATTCTTTACGTTGAAATAAAATTATTTGAATTTGAATTATGTTGTACGCACAGATTATTATCTATGATAACCTAAACATGTCTTTGTAGTCTGTGATCTAAGCTAAACTATGTTTCGAAACTGTTGAAATTTTAAAGTTTTGAAGTATTTTTACTTTGTTCATTACAGACCTACGTGAATTGTGTCTAACTAATGGCTGGCCCGTGCATTGAGAATTTTCGTAAAAACATAGGCACTCACCGTTTTCCTAAATGATGTAAATGTTGACATATTATATGAAGTCAGCACCATCTATCGGTAACTTGCGGTACTGTTTTTTGTTTTTAATGGCGCTTTGAAAAGCCTTCACGCATCTGCGTTTAAATGGCGTAATGGCATTCTTAAATCGCAATAGGCATGACGAAAGATTATTAAATCCTCTTCCATTATGTGGGACACATATATTGTTTACTATATTTCAGTAATAAACTAGAGTTTAACGAAGGTTAAAGCATTTTTTTCTAAAATTATTTTGGGAAAATAGCTCGCAGTGTCATGGCGTCGAATCTGACGTCACGCCCAGGTAAACAAACGTTGACGGCCTCGGTGGCGCAGCGGTTTGGCACGCTGACTGTAAAACCGAAGGTCTCGGGTTCGATCCCCGGCCGGGTCAAACTAGGAAATGAACTTTTCTAGTTGGTCTCGGGTCTTGGATGTTATCTAGATATGTAATTATTGTATTAAATCTATCGTCGAGTTAGCACCTATAACACAAGTCACTTAGTTGTGCTTAGAATAGGGCTAACGAGATCTGTGTAATATGTCCATGAATATTTATTATTATTGTAATCACTAGTCTTCACAGCAAAGCACGGGTGAAGTTAACCTAAGCGTGACGTCACGCGGTGTTAAAATATTAATCTCTTTTTTTATCAAACTAAATGAATGTTTTTTTTTATGAGTATTTCACCCGGACTTAGCCCCCGTGATGGAGTATGGCCTACCCTTCCTATCATACAGGAAGAGACCCGTGCCCCAACAATGGGGACATATAAAGGGTTGACATCGAGTATATTAGGACAAATTTTAACGAAGTGTAGGACGCCCTCTGACCAGGAGCTCTATTTTTGAATCACTCGTATGAAATTGTATCGTCGAATGCGACATAAGTCACACTCGTCTTCTAAGTCGCATGATCTCGTTATTCCGTATTTTTGAATCCAAATATCCATTAAGGATTAGATATTCTTCAAGATTCATTTTCTACATTGAAGATCACAATATTCACAATCTACAACAGTTATCAGGAGCAAATTCACATTTATCGCTAGGTAGGTATCTGTGCGCAACAATACAAATTAACACAAATTTTGACAATTAATCTATCGATCGACATACGAGACGAGTGGTAAGGACCATTCGTTGCAGTCGAGTGACTCAAAAATACGGAATTTCGAATGTCGAACGAAAATCAGTACAAATCGAGCGCTCGACGCGAGACGAGTGATTCAAAAATAGAGCTCCTGGTGGGATGACGATCTGCGAAAAACTGCCGGCAGATGCTGGATGCGGCAAGCTGAAGACAGGGCGCTATGGCGCTCATTAGGGGAGGGCTATGTCCAGCAGTGGATTAGTATTGCCTGAACGAGAATATGTATTTTCCCATATTATCGTCATATTCGATTATTTGATACCGTCGTCACGCCTATTGAGGGCCTGAGTGCTTAGTGCGAGTTTTTTAACTACTCGATCGCGTTAACGTAAACTCATATTTCTACGGCATCGAGGAAGCGCCATCTAGCGACAAGTATGGAAATTAAAATTACTGCGTGCGAGTTGTAATGGTTTACGTTGAGAAATGAACACGTTTACCAGCCAAAACACGAATAAACGCGAGTGCGAGTTGTACTGTGACAGCGTTTTGCCAGTTCGAACGGTTAACTTACTCATACTCACTACTCGATGCTCGATTAACGCGGTAGTAAAGTTATTCGATTGGATCTGTCAAACTCGCACTAAGCACTCAGATTGGATTACATTTAGCATCTATAATTTTATTTTGATGTATTTAATTATGATCCACCAGATGCGTTTAAATGGCGTAATAGTATTGATGAAACGCAATTCAATCATACACTCTGCATATAATTGCTTTGGCATCTGCGTTTTTTTGTATTTGCATTTTGTATTTGTAAAACAATTGTTTTAAAAAAAGTATCCTTTTTTAAAAACCTATTTAGAGGCTAAAAATTTCACCCACACCGGGATTCGAACCCGCAACCTCTGGCTATCCGCGCCAGCGCTCTACCAATTGAGCCAGTGGGCAACTCACGGCATCAGTGAAATTTCGAACCTCTTTACACTATTCTCTGTATTACGTACAGGCAGCGACATCTGACTTAAGCAAATTGCATTACTTACAGCCCCGACTACCTACTTTGCAGTTAGGTTTAACATCGGAACGATATCACTGTACCCACATGATAATGCAGAGAATAGTGTAAAGAGGTTCGAAATTTCACTGATGCCGTGAGTCGCCCATTGGCTCAATTGGTAGAGCGCTGGCACGGATAGCCAGAGGTTGCGGGTTCGAATCCCGGCATGGGTGAAATTTTTAGCCTCCAAATAGGTTTTTAAATTTGTTCCTTAGCACGGGTTAGTGCATTAAAAATAAAAAAATAGTATAAAAGTATCCTTTGTTAATAAGAATAATAAAAGTACAATGTAACAAACATACATAACTTCACGCCTGTATCCCAGAGGGATAGGCAGAGACCAGGGGCTGCCAATTGCCACGATCCTGACAGATCACCTTCGCTTCATCAACGTACATAAGCCGTTGCATGCACGCACGCCGGGTTACAAGGCATTTACATTAATTCATTCAATGCAATGCGATGTATTTACAATAGTAAATACTTATTAATTTACTTAGTGAGAGGTGTTTGAATTGTTTTTACGTAATTCTTGCGAATTATATTAATTAATTAATTGCTACCGACGACGAGGCAGACCAAGGCGGAGATGGTGTGACGACCTGACCAAATATTTACCTGAGTGGGAAGCATTGGCCATCAGCAAAGAGGAGTGGAAATCTGAAGGGGAGGCCTTTGCCCAGCAGTGGAACACAGTCATGGCTAATTAAAAAAAAAAAATTCTCGCGGAACCCCTACCGTGGAACCCTAGGGTTGCGCGGAACACACTTTGAGCATGGTTGTATTACGGGATTGAGTTAAAATTGCACATTATAATTTTAATAGCTGTGAGCCGCGGTGTTACCAGCGGTTCATGGAAGGAATAAGATATTTTCCCGCAGTAACACGTAGCCTTTGTTAATGTAGGGTTACACTATTTTTATTTTTAATGCACTAACCCGTGCTAAGGAACAAATTTAAAAACCTATTTAGAGGCTCAAAATTTCACCCATGCCGGGATTCGAACCCGCAACCTCTGGCTATCCGTGCCAGTGCTCAATTGGTAGAGCGCTGCCACGGATAGCCAGAGGTTGCGGGTTCGAATCCCGGCATGGGTGAAATTTTTAGCCTCTAAATAGGTTAATGTAGGGTGTCAGCCAACTCCATGCCAAATTTCCCTTCGGCCGCCATGGCATCTAAACTTCGCAACTGGTTGTGAAAAAGGAATTTTCATTCTTTGTCGGCAACTAGTTGCGAATAAAGATTTTTTTTCTTTATACGCTAAACTAGTTGCTAACAAGGAATTTTTCAAAAAAGCTAGTTGCAGTAAAAGAATCTATTTTCTTCTTACGCAACCATGTAGTAATGTAGTCCGCGTATAATACAATAATAGGTATAACAAACACTGATCTACAAGTTTCGTTACTAACCCTTGTGTGTCCCCACTGCTGGGGCACGGGTCTCTTCCTGCATCGCAGGAAATTCATCTATAAGTTTATTTAAAAATAACTCTGGCCAGGAATTCTAGAAATAGGATTTATATACGGATTGACCGCAAATATTGTCAATAAATGAATAAAAACTTCGTATTACTTCTGTCGCAACCAGTTGCCAAGAAAGAATATAAAATCCTTTTGCACAACTAGTTGAGAAACTCAGTTGCCATGGCGGATAAAGCATTTTTTGTTGGCAACTAGTTGCGAATAAAGAGAAAAAAATCTTTATTCGCAACTAGTTGCCGACAAGGAATAAAAATTCCTTTTTCACAAGCGGTTGCGAAATTTAGCTGCCATGACGGCCGAAAGGACAAATTTTATTAAAAACGCTCCAGCCGTTTAGGCGTGAAGAACAAACATACATACTCACAAGCTTTAGCCTTTATAATACTAGCTGTACCCCGCGGTGTTGCCTGCGGTTTATCGATTTTCCCATAGTTAGTTAGACTTGAGATTTCCGCACTTAGCCTCATAGTTGGGCCATTGTACGTAGCAAGCGCTGAGATACGCTAACACCTCAGACACTAGGGTTTCCTTACGATGTTTTCCTTCACCGTCGGCGAGTGGTATTGCTACAATAATTTCACAAATGTACATAGCTTAGAAAACAAAGTCATTGGTACATGCCGGGGTTTGAACCCACGACCTCCAGATTGAGAGGAGAGTTCTACACCGCTCCGCTACCACCGCCCTACTCGATTCTCCCATGGGAATAAGATAATTTCCCGCAGTGATGCGTAGCCTATGTGTTCGCGCGAGAATCGACGCGACGTAATCATGAATCTGTGGTCACTCATTGTTCATTATTCTGGTCGCTCCGGTGCCGTCGCTCGTGGCGCTCGCTCGCTACCAATTTATCCATCCATCTGCACACACATTCGCACGGTGACATACGCGCGTGATAAGTGCTCGAATTCTCGTGAAGTGATAGACATTTGGTGACCAAGAAACTTTATCAGCTCAAAGAACAATATATTGACAATATTAGACTATAAGTGAACAGTGCAGAGTGCTTAGTGCGAGTTTTTTAACTACTCGATCGCGTTAACGTAAACTCATATTTCTATGGCATCGAGGAAGCGCCACCTAGCGACAAGTATGGAAATTAAAATTGCTGAGTGCGAGTTGTAATGGTTTACGTTGAGAAGTGACCACGTTTACCAGCCAAAACACTAATAAACGCGAGTGCGAGTTGTACTGTGACAGCGTTTTGCCAGTTCGAACGGTTAACTTACTCATAATCACTACTCGATGCTCGATTAACGCGGTAGTAAAGTTATTCGATTGGATCTGTCAAACTCGCACTAAGCACTCAGGAGTGTTCTCCGTGCGCTGGACGCATCAGCTCATCCATCACCGCTCATCATCTGCCCAACAGCTAAAGCGAGCCATCATCCACCATCACCAAGTAAGTCCATTCACTTCACCTCCCATTCCGCTCTCTCAACCAGCCCATCGTGAGGTAGACATAGCCGACACTGGCTAACTACCAGTTAATAGAGGACAACCTCCAACTAACTCCGTACCAAATTTCATTAAACACTCATAAACTTTCGCCCTTATAATATTAGTGGCATAGTGTGATCTAACATGTCGTCGTCAGGCTATACTAGTCCACTGCTGGACATAGCCCTCCGCTAAAGAGCGCCACGTTGTGCTGTCATAGGGGGTAATGCCCATAATCCCCACGCTGGGCATGCGGGTTGGGGATCGCAGTTCGGTGGAATTGTACTGCAGGGGGCGCTGCTGCCCACCCCCTTCTAACCTTCCTGCGATGCAGGACGAGACCCGCGCTCTAGTAGTGAGGACATACAAAGGTTTATATGGAATATTAAAAACAATTACCTGTGGACCGAGTATCACTTTGCATTCTGCTGTGAAACTATCAAGTATTTTGTCGGATTTCACATCCTGTCCAATTGGTTCTGGAGCGGGTAATTTGACTAACGGATTGCCCAAGACCACTCTGCATTCATTGGTGAAGCTTGACAATATATCTGGCACAATATGTGTTTTGTCGTTAGTTTCCACCGGCCGTTTGCTTGATGTCGAGCTATTGTTAGTTGTGAAAGTGGGTGGGAATACGTTAGCATTCGAGTTAGACTGCTCAGCGGTCTTTTGTAACAAATTTTGACTGTAATCGTCACAAATCATCAGTTCCAGGTTCACTTTGCAATCGGCAACGCAATTCATGAGCATCTCTAGTTTTTTGCTACTTTCTTCTGTTTCCAATAGATTGTCTTGCGGTTTGTGTCTGTTCGTATCTCTTTTGGGCTTTTTCACTTTAATCATTTGTTTGTAATAATCCGTCATGTCTCGGGGCTTGGGCAGCTGAATTTTGGCCGTATGTTTTACACTCTCAACGTTATCTTTTGGACTATATGTTTTATCCCTCTCTACCTTCTCATCTTTTTCTGCCTCACGTCGACAGTCATTTTGCTTCACTCCGTTTATGCCTTTAGTGAGGTCTATTGAGATGTTGTTCATTGCGTTGCTTTTTTTATTTATCTGGTTTTTTAACCGTTGCAGCGACACCGTTGAGTGAGTTGCATTGTGTACTAGAGCTTCCAACCTGTGAATGAATTTTTATATTATTATAAATACTGATTAATTTTGTGCACAGTAAAATGTAATAGTAACTTTTTACACTTTTTAGTTTTTTTTAATACAATTAGTTTTTAATACAATAAATGGCGCATCAGCCTGGCCGTTCAGAGAGGGAATGCTGCCTATGTCTTGGGAACTCTCCCCATGGGCAGCGGTGTAGAATTTTTTATCTGAACATTTCTTTTTTTTTGTAAACAGGTAAATCTTTATAAGTAAGTATTAATGCTGTAGGGAAATTTATTATTTTATTTAGTTTTTGAAAACTAATAAATAACTCACTGTATATAATAAGTTATAACATTAAAATCACAATAAATAATATTCATTTACAGAATATAATTTTTAGTGACTCGCGATGCTCATTAAAGTAACTAAGTACCTCTTGCATATTAAATGCAAGAAAAAATTGTGATTAGATCAGTATAATATATATTCGTTATCAACCCTTGATGAATGAAACTGATGGAGACTTTTTACTCTAATTAATGTTAATTTGTGTTGGATTTTAAATAAAAATCATAAAATTTATTTATTTTTCGTTAGACTTGGCCAAATTTTAATGTATTTCTTATCAAACAATACAGCAAATAATTTCTTACGTTGCTTGATAATTATCGGATAATTATCACGACGATAATCTTGATAATTTCGAACCCTGAGTAGAAACAAGACAAGATTGCTGGTAGTCTTTGCTAATTTTCTAAGGGCCATTTTTTGAATAGAGAATTTCGCTTCCAGCTCTGTGGTACCGCCAGCAATAGCGATCTCGAAATCTTGTAGAGATTCCAAAACAAGACAATCAGGACAATGCTCGGCATTCCATACTTTTTAAGCAACAAATACATCCATATGGACCTAAATATCGACACAGACGAGAGGTAGAAATACAGCGAAAGATACCACACTAGGCTCTCGAAACACGCCAACGAACTGGCGGCCGAACTCGAAGGCACGGGAAGTGTAGAACTCACGCGATTGAGGAGGCACAGTATGCCAAACCTGAAGATTAGATTCGACAGCAGCATATAAGAGAGGAGCGCTCGTGGCCTAGGCGAACCGAGTGATTGGAATCAATCACTTGGTTAAGCTACAACAGGCGCGGTCAGGTACAGTAAAAAAAAAGTAAAAAAAAAGTAAAAAAAAAAGTAAAATAAGATTTATTGAAATAACACAGTTACAGCATATTTTTTTTTGTTACATAATTTTTTGTTTAACAAAAGAGGTGGGTAGGTGCACAATACACAGTTTAACGGCAATCCCCAAACTAGGCGAGGCCTGTATCTTGGGGACTTTATTAGTGTTCACAGAATACAGAATACAGGATGGGTGACCATCTCGTGACTACCGCTAGTGGCCTTTTTGCCGAGCACTTCCGTGCTTCGCAAGGCACGTTAAGCCGTTGGTGCCGGCTGTCATATAATTGCAGTCGTTAAGCGATGTCAGAGGCCTTAAGGGCGGCTTGATAACTTCTGACAGTAAGGCCCGCCACTGTCTTACAATCCTCCACCAACCCGGACTTGGCAACGTGGTGGAGTATGGCCTAACCTTCCTACAATGCTGTAGGAGACCCGTGCCCCAGCAGTGGGGACATGCAAGGGTGGATATTGATATGGTCCTTAAAGCATATGCGTCACTAGTGAAACTAGTCCTATTGAAGTATGCCCAGTGGTGGGGGGAGTGGTTGCAGGACGGCGGCGCAGCAGGGAAACAACAGGAACGGTTGATCACATTTTAATTAATACATCGTTAAGACTCGTCTCTTAACCCCCTTCTTCTAGTCTTACACTAGCTTATATATAATAATCCTATGTGCCTTGGGAGGAGTTGTCTATATTTCAGATACGTGAAGGCATGTGGCGTGATGATGTTATTTGCCTATCACACCTCCCCTGAAAAGGTAGGGATTCCCTCCCCTGAAAAGATTATTCATAAAATAATTTTAATCTATTCTTATGCACTAAATAGTCCTTATTGTCTTTATCTATTGTTACGGGCTAGGGTTCTGGATTTGGATGTAAAACACCAATGACAACTTCTTAGGATTTATTCACGCAGGGTCTGGTCTGCAGGTCTTCACGACACGAAGTCCACACGTAGATTCCAATCGCAGGTCCAATCGAAGTCCAATAGTATCGCTGAGGTCGTAGGTTATCGCTCGTATCGCAGGTATGTTCGCTCGAAGTTCACTCTTCGCTATTCCAAACGGAACTGACAGCGCGCCGCGGCGACCGCTATTTATATCCGCCGGCCAGGGTTCTAGAACATTCCCGTAACTATGTACCTACACTCGGTACACGCGGCAAGGTCGCTCGAACAGTTACTCATTTAAAGAGTTGTGAACCTTACTCTAGTGGACATACGAGTCATTATTGCTTGCAGCGTTTTATTGTTTACTAAAACGCAGCATGCGGCGACTATTCGATAGGCTTCCAGAAGGCTCTATTCTAGATGGTTCGGGATAGGACCGCGACACTGCTCCCCTCTTAGAGATGCTCGTCCCGAGCATCTTCATTACTGCCGTGATAAGAAGCTAAGCGGTCGATGTGAACCACTTTTTGTGCACCTCTTGGCTGCCGTTGAATTCGGTACGTCACGTCATTTAATCGAGTTACCACTTTGTACGGTCCCTCCCATCTTGTCTGCAATTTCGGAGATTTTCCTTTTCGTCGAGTTACATTGTGAAGCCAGACTAGTGCTCCTTCTTCGAAGCCGCTTGTATTTGCTCGGCGGTCATACCTAGTCTTCATCTTTTCACTCGACTCCAATCCGTTTTCCCGTACTATGGCATGAATCTCTCGCATTTTCTCACGTAACTCGGAAATGTAGTCGTGTAGAGAACGTGAGTCGTCAGGAGGGCCTCCAGTCAGCAGATCTACTGGTATTCTCAGTTCTCGGCCAAAATTTACACGCGCCGGGGTTACCTTCGTGCTTTCATGTTCTGCCGTTCTGTAGGCCAGAAGAAATGGCGGTATGTATTTGTCCCAGTCTCTCTGGTGCCTGTCAACGACTTTTGCTAAATGTCTCTCAAGTGTTTGGTTAAATCTTTCTACCATGCCTTCAGATTGAGGATGATATGGGGTGGTCCTAGTCTTATGCATTCCCAATATTTTGCAGAGTTCTTGAAATACTTGAGACTCAAAGTTCCTGCCTTGGTCGGAGTGTATTTCCAAGGGCACACCAAACCGGCAAACTACTTCCTCAAACAACTTGGAGGCAACAGTCGTGGCTTCTTGATTGGGTATGGCGAATACCTCTGGCCATTTAGTGAAGTAGTCCATAACTACCATGAAATACTTATTTCCTGATTCCGTTACTGGGAACGGTCCAGCCACATCAACTGCAATGCGTTCCCATGGCGCACCAACGTTATAAAGTTGCAGATTTCCTCGGCTTCTAGTTGGTGGGCCTTTCACCGCGGCGCAAGTAGCACACTTGCGGCACCAATCTTGCACATCTCCTCGACAATGGAGCCAGTAAAACCTTTCTCGAATCTTTGTTAAAGTCCTTTTTACGCCCAAATGTCCACCTGACACGCCGTCATGTACTTCACGAAGGACATCTTGTACCTTATCTCTTGGGACAACTATCTGAAGATGGAACTCTCTGCCGTTAGGTTTCTCCCATTTTCGGTAAAGTATTCCGTTCCGAAGAATAAAACTGTCCCATTGAGCCCAGTATGCCTTGGTGACAGCACTAGTAGGAGCCACTTCGCACCATCTTGGCTTGTCCTCGCCTCGTTTCTTCCATGCGACAATGAGCCGTACATCTTCGTCATCTTCCTGTGCTTCTTTCATCGCCTCATCTTCCCAAGATCTCGATGGACTCATTCTTGTCAATCTCAATGGCAGTTCCTTTGTCTCTTGTTTGGCACAGTGCTTGCAGTCTTCCGGACACGGCCTTCTTGACAGTGCGTCAGCATTTCCATGCGCCTTTCCGCTGCGGTGTTCAATAATAAAGTCGTACTCCTGCAGTTGTTCGATCCATCGAGCAACTTGCCCCTCTGGATTTTTAAATTGTAACAGCCACTTCAGGGCGGCGTGGTCAGTGCGAAGCGTAAACCGCACGCCAAGGAGATATTTGCTGAAGTGCTGTACAGTCTTTACCACAGCCAAGAGCTCCCTTCTTGTCACACAATAGTTCCTTTCAGGTTTTGATAGTGATTTACTGAAATATGCCATCACAACCTCTCTGTCGCCCTGTTTCTGCGATAACACTCCTCCGATCGCTGTGTTACTGGCGTCAGTGTCAACAATGAATTGGCCGTTAGGCTGTGGGAATCCCAAGATTGGGGTCTCGCAAAGACATTTTCTTAATTTTTGAAATGAACTCTCACATGTGTCATCCCAATGAAATGACTGCTTGTCTTCAGTCAGTCTGTGTAAAGGCTTGGCAATTTCAGAGAACCCCTTAACAAACCGTCTATAATATGAGCATAGCCCTAAAAATGCTCGCATTTCAGTGTTGTCTTTGGGAGTAGGCCATTTTTGCACTGCTTCGATTTTGGCTGGATCGGTCTGTATGCCTTCGCTGGTTATCACATGGCCGAGATAACTAACCTTGTTCTTAAATAAACTGCATTTCTTCGGATTTAACTTTAAGTTTGCTCCCATTATCTTCTTAAAAACTTGCTCTAGATTTTGTAAGTGGTCCTCAAAATCCGTACCCATAATTATGACGTCATCCAAGTAGACAAGGCAGGCTTCCCCAACTAATCCGGCCAGTACGCACTCCATAAGTCGTTCGAATGTAGCTGGCGCGTTGCACAATCCAAAAGGCATCACGTTAAATTGCCATAAACCTTTGCCAGTTGAAAAGGCTGTCTTCTCTTTATCCTTCGGATCAATTTCCACTTGCCAATAGCCCGATTTCAGATCTAATGTCGAGAACCATTTCATACCACTCAATGTGTCCAGGGTATCGTCTATTCGTGGCAGTGGATAACTATCCTTCTTGGTCACATCGTTAAGCCGTCGATAGTCTACACAGAACCTTGTGCTACCATCTTTCTTCTTTACCAACACTACGGGAGAACACCATGGGCTAGCAGAAGGTTCTATAATCTTGTTTCTCTTCATGTCTTCCAACATGTCTTGTACTTCCTTTTCTTTAGCAATCGGTATGCGCCTTGCTCGCTGACGAATAGGTCGCTCCTGTCCGGTGTCGATTTTGTGCTGGACTAACGATGTTCTTCCAGGATTTTCTTCGTCAGAGAAGATATCCCTAAAGCGCAGTAGCAACCTCTTAGCTTTCATGCTTTGCGAATAGCTCAGATTACTCTTAGAATCCTCAAGGAGCTTAGTGACTATAATTTCACTCCTGGTATTCGATGTTTTTGAGCTTGGAGATGATTGGCAGCTTCTCATCCAAACGGCTTCCTCGCACCTTCCAATAACGTCACCTTTGCTAAGGGTAATCTCACGATCGCCTATATTCACAACCCTCACTACAGCGGTCTTGCCTCCATAGACGAGAGTTCTTGCTGTCAGCAATTTCTGACTGGCTGCACTGTCTCGTGTATCTTCAATCAGCACACACCTATTCCGCTGATTCTTCTGACTCGGAGGCAGCTTCACCTTTACTTCAGTTTGTGCTCGTCCAGGTATTACGATTTTCCTCAGGCACGTGACATTTCCATCGGGACCGCCAAGTATGAAGTTCTCCTCATTACCACATTTAAAGACACCGTTTGTGACATCGATGTGACAGATGTGTTTCTTCATAAAGTCTAGGCCCAGAATGCAATCATCCATAATTTCGGCTACGATCACGTCGTGAATATATGACGCCTCCCCAACCCATATCGTAACCGATCTTTCACCCAGGACGGGTATCTGCTGGCCAGAAGCGGAGAGAAGTCTGCATAAACTGGTGCCTTTGCGTCTCCCTACAGCTTTCACCAGGTCTGGTCTCACTATTGTTCTAGAAGCTCCTGTATCTAGGGTGATTTTGCACTCTATTTTGTTCACTGCACCGCGTATTAGTAGACTGTTCCCGTTCCATGCTTGTGAGATTCTGGTTACTGGGGCTTCCTCCGCTCCAGCCAGTACCCGCCCCGCAGTCCTGGCTTTTATTAGTTTCCCTGATTCGCGGTGGAGGGCGCAGCGTCATGCTTCTTCACAAACTCTTCCAAACACTGCTCTATTTTGTTGAGACGCGCATCCAGTCTGCCATCAGTTTTGGTCGGTTGCCTTTCCTTCTTAGCACACGTGAACTGCAGATGCCCTCTTTCCCCACACTTGTAACACATGGGCCCGGTGTTCTTCTTGGGCGGTGTCTTGATCTCTTTAACTTCCTCCGTAACTTCTCGAAGCTTATACCCTTGCCGGATATCATGACGCACAGCTTCTACTTCCAGGGCGTGTGCGAGAGCTTCTTTTAACGAGGAATGGTGGCGAAGCTTTACTGCAGCCCTAATTTCAAGATCCTTGATTCCGTCGACGAAGGCTTGCAAAATATTCGTATCCACCATCTTACTATCAGCAGAAGGATAGCAGAAGGGTATGCCTTTCGAACCAGCTTCTCAATTTCCAACGCCCATTGTTGAAGTCCTTCAGCTTCAGCATCAGCCAGGTGGGCGTGGCTACGAGGCGGAGCCTGTTGGTCGGTTGGTGAAACCTGGTGGTCAAAGCCGGTGGGCGGAGCCTGGTGCACGGGGGCGGTGGGCGTGGCCTGGTGGGCGTGGCCAGTAGGCGGAGCCGCTGGGCAGGTATGCATTGTCTCCACTACGCGCGTGGCCTGATGGGCGGGGCCAGGGGGCGTGGCTTGGTCGGTGGGCGTGGCCTGGTGGGCGGGGCCAGTGGGCGTGTCCCTATGGCCAGTGGGCGTGGCCTGAGGGGCAGTGGGCGTGGCCTCCGCAGCACTTCTGGACCTGGTCCTCACTCCAGAAGTATCCTCTCTCGGAGTCAGTGGCATCTCCAAATCCCCAATTCTGACACCAAATGTTACGGGCTAGGGTTCTGGATTTGGATGTAAAACACCAATGACAACTTCTTAGGATTTATTCACGCCGGGTCTGGTCTGCAGGTCTTCACGACACGAAGTCCACACGTAGATTCCAATCGCAGGTCCAATCGAAGTCCAATAGTATCGCTGAGGTCGTAGGTTATCGCTCGTATCGCAGGTTTGTTCGCTCGAAGTTCACTCTTCGCTATTCCAAACGGAACTGACAGCGCGCCGTGGCGACCGCTATTTATATCCGCCGGCCAGGGTTCTAGAACATTCCCGTAACTATGTACCTACACTCGGTACACGCGGCAAGGTCGCTCGAACAGTTACTCATTTAAAGAGTTGTGAACCTTACTCTAGTGGACATACGAGTCATTATTGCTTGCAGCGTTTTATTGTTTACTAAAACGCAGCATGCGGCGACTATTCGATAGGCTTCCAGAAGGCTCTATTCTAGATGGTTCGGGATAGGACCGCGACACTATTCTTACATTAGTTCCGGATATTTCTTTTATTCTAAATGGTCCTAAATACAGTTCATCTAATTTAATGTTATTTTCATTCTTAATTAATATTAAATCTCCCACTTTCAATTTTACAACATTGGCTGTTTTATCATAACAAATTTTTCTCTTAGTCTTATTTATTATTAAATTATTTCTAGCATCTACATGTGCTTTTTGCAGTCGAAATTTTAATTCAAATGGGTAATTATCGTATACATACAGTGGTTCAACTTTATCTACAAGATTACTAGGGATATTACATGGTTTACCAAACACTAGTTCAAATGGTGAATACTTTGTGCTGGTATTTACGGATGTATTATAAGCAAAACACCAATATTGAATCCATGTACTCCAGTTTGCTGAATCGTTTTTTGTTTGAATTCGTAAATAACTACCAAGATGTTTATGCCAATTTTCTAATGACTCTATGCTTTCATGGTGGTAAGGCGTTGAGTTTAGTTTCTCAACATTCAATAGTTTACAAACTTCATTCAAGGTGGAATTCATGAATTCTGTACCACAATCCGTAGCTATAGTTTTTGGTATCCCATATCTTAAAACAAAATTTTCCACAAATGCTTTGGCTACAGTCTGAGAATCTTTTCTATCTAAAGCATAAGCCTCTACAAATTTTGTTAATTCACACTGTAATGTTAAAATATATTTATTTCCTGCCAAGTCTACATCTAAAGGACCTACAATATCTAAGTACACTTTCTCAAAAGATGTTGAAGCTGTGGTTGTTATGACCATATTGTCTCGAATTTGCCCTGTATTGAACTTTTGTTTCTGACAGTCCTTACAACGTCTGACGAAATCTTCTACGTCTTTACGCATATTTTGCCAATAGAACTTCTTTTGAATACCACTCAACATCCTAGTGATACCTGCATGCCCGCTAGTGGGTAACAAGTGATAATCATTTAGAATTATTCTAATCATGTCACGGTCGGTTACTTTCGTTTTTCCTTGTATTATACATAATCGCGGTAAATTACTTTCTTTACTCTGTTGGTAATTACGTATTAACGTTTCTACATTTGATTTATTAAGCTCATTTTTAACTATTACCAACTCTACTATCCCTAAACTCCTACATAGATCTACCAGGTCTCGTAACGATACGTCTAAGCGTGCCTTCGTCAATAGAGAATCCTGATTCAAATAAACCGTAGAGTCCACAATAAGTACATTATTCGCGGGGTCCGGACCGCCTTGTTTCCAACATTAGTTTCGATAATTCTCTATATACTTTACTCGAGCAAATAATGGATGGCAAATAATCTGAATCTTCGGACAAAAATTACTAAGCTCCACATCACTATCACGCGTATTCAGAAAACGCACAGGAATCTTCCCATCAACCGATAACGCCATTGCTCCCGCTACAAATACACCTGTGGAAACCTCGTGTGCTCTGCTGCTCTAAAACGGTTCCCTTGCGGTGGCCTACTCTGCTGAAACTGTTGTTGTCGCGGACCCATATTACGACCGTTGTTGTTAAAGAACCGATTACCCTGCCTACCGTTCGGTTTTGCGATATGAAAACAACTACTCGAAGGTTTCGGAAGAGTCTCCTTCCTCGGCAGCGATCGTGATCGCCTCCCGCATGGATTAGACGGCTCGCGACGCGACAATAGTACTCAGCCTATCGCTATTCAGCCCATCCGAAAACCGCTTAATAGCTATCTTTTCGTTTATCGGCTTCAGTATTCTATTCAGCGGATGGTAATTCAGCATCGCACGCTATTGCGTGCAATGCTGAATTACCATACGCTTGCGCTAAAGTCAAATCCGTTAATAATTGTTCTATCTCTTCCCCAAACTCGCTTACACTCCTATTACCTTGTCGACAACTTTGTAGCCGGGACAGAATAGCTGTGTATGACTTTTTCGGCAACAAATACCTACGAATATCTTGAATTAAATCTGAGACGGATGAGTAAGCATTCTTGAGTTTTAATATAGCCTTATTAGAAAGACGAGTTTTAATTACAAAGTTTGCTAGTACGGACTGATCATCCTTCTTTAGGGTACTGCTATAAAAATCCAGACCGTCAATCAATTGATTAATTTGTTTTTCATCCGCATCTACTAATGGCAGCAAAGAGAGAGCGATCTTTAAGTCAAAGTCGGCCATTTTTGTTTCGTTAATACTCGTGCTTACCAATTCCTCGATTTCATTAAAACATTGGTCGAACTGCCGCGAAACACGATTGGCAAGGTCCAAATCCGCAGCTTCAACATCTTTTTTACTAACCTCATCTAACAATGAGTCAAAACGTGACTTAATACTCCGCGCTGCTAATAACTTATTGCTACCTTGCGACGACACACGTTTAATTTTACTTAGTTTAATAATATCGCTACGAATTACCCGCAATTCTTCTAATATACTGGTGAGACTCGCCATCAACATAAATGTTCACAAATAATAATAAGTTATAACAACAAAACATTACACTCACAAAAATTTTTTTACTGCACGCGAATCAAACAGTCTCGCCACGGATCGCACGGCGAGCAGCCCGCTGCTCCCAGCTGGCATATAGGTATTCCTTTAATTTTTTATATAGTCGGGACAGAGCATAGGCCGAGAGGAATCCAACTACGGCCATGAGTAGTATCTCTGACAGTTCCAGAGCCGTAAATGGAGTTGATGATAATACCGGCACCATACTGCTGCTAGGGGCGGACACAATAATATTATCTTTGCTTTCCTGGCCGCCCATTGTCACTGGAAATCGGGGACTTGTTCCCAACACAAACAATAGCACCTGCACAAGTCCAAAAACTCACGCCCTCTGCTGACGCCTCGACATCACGGTCACGCTGTCACGGTCGCCATGAAGTATGCCCAGTGGTGGAGGAAGTGGTTGCCGGACGGCGGCGCAGCAGGGAAACAACAGGAACGGTTGATCACATTTTAAGTAATACATCGTTAAGACTCCAGTCTCTTAACTCCCTTCTTCTAGTCTTACACTAGCTTATATATAATAATCCTACGTGCCTTGGGAGGAGTTGTCTATATTTCAGATACGTGAAGGCATGTGGCGTGATGATGTTATTTGCCTATCACACTATTTTCGTACGAAATATTGTTGATCATTCATTCCAAGGCACACGTGCGAGACCTGCGGGTCTTCATTCACATCGAATGCGTCGCTGCAAGCCCATTTTCGTCGCCATTTGGGCATAAAACCTTTCGTCTGCAGATAAGTGTTTGAGCTAAGTTGATGTAGGCAAACTATGGAATTGTACTTCGTATACTCTAGTGCTGCGGGAGGAACCTTCCTACCATACAGGAAGAGATCCGTGCCCCAACAGTGGGGACATATAAAGGGTTGATAACGAATATAAGAGAGGCTCACTGGATGCATTTTCTCTGACGAAAAAGATATTGAACCGAAAACAAAATGGCCCATTGTTATAAACAGATTTCCACTTAACTGACAAGATAAAGGAGAATTTCTCTAAATGGTTAACTGAAGCTCAGGCTCTTCGAATTTCTCAAAAAAGAGAGTGACAGAATGTTACTTAAGAAGTTAGTTAGACCTGAGATTTCCGCACTTAGCCTCATAGTTGGGCCATTGTACGTACCAAGCGCTAAGGTACGCTAACACCTCAGACACTAGGGTTTCCTTACGATGTTTTCCTTCACTGCCAGCGAGTAGTATTGCTACTATAATTTCACGAATGTACATAACTTAGAAAACAAAGTCATTGGTACATGCAGGGGTTCCAACCCATGACCTCCCGATTGAGAAGCCGGCGTTCTGCACCGCTCCGCTACCACCGCTCTGTTACTTAAGAACTTAGTGAAATTCTCAATTCAGAAAATGGCCCTGAATCTTCCCATTTTGAAGTTAAAATCAGTGGAATAATTTCCAATATTTTATCAGTAAAAAATTTATTCAAACCTTAAAAAAGATTTGAAAAGTAAAACGTTTTTAATCGTGATTCATCACTGATTTATAAATAATATCAACCCTGGCACATTGTAATGCGGATAGACTTTTACGCTATGATCAAGTAAGAATGTACTTACTTATTGCTAAATGTTTCAGTGCAAAACTTGCACGGCTCGACACTTTCTCGACATAGTGCATTATTCATGCTAACCCCATATTTCATCGCTGCCTTGCAAGGCTTTTTGGTTTTCCGTTGCAGCGGTGTTTTGGGTACTTTGTCTTTGGAGAACAATGCTAGAGGCGCCTCATCCAAATCTTCCCAGGTTGTACAATCAACCTTGGCGGTTTTCGAGCGTTCCATTTTCCTTTAGCTGTAACGAAAGCAGAATTTATTGGACACTATTGCAATGGACATTGTACTTAATAAAGTACACATAAAAAGAGTACATCTCTGCGCACTGCGGATTGACAACTTCAAAGCCGAGGTTTTTTAACACCTCAGATACTCAGATGTCCTCACAATGTTCTACTTCACAGCTAGTGAGTGGTATTGCTACCGTAACTTTACAAGTGTACTTAAATTAGAACACAACCACCACCATCGCTACCAGAAAAATACCCAGCCAGATTCAAGCCGCTGCTGTGTGGTGTCGGCCTAGAGAATAGGACCAACCCAAATTCTTCCCGTGGGTGTCGTAAAACGCGACTAAGGGACACAAACCGGGGCAGTACAATTCCACCAAACTGAGATCCCCAACCTGCATGCCCAGCGTGGGGATTATGGGCATTACCCCCCCAATGACACAACCTTGCGCTATGGCATTAAGGGAGGGCTATGTCCAGCAGTGGACTAATATAGCCTGAAGAAGAAGATTCAAGCCATCCATACATAGTATGGAAGCCTAAACCGGTCATCTAACACGCCTCTGACAATGGAATGTGATGCCACTAGACCATTAAGGCAATAAAGGTAATACAAATTTAGTTTTGATAGGGAAACATAACACTCTTTGAACTACTTCCTAAATGTACCAATAGCGGTGCAAGTAAAACTTCCCTGTGCCAGTGTGATTCCACAGCTGGAATCTAATCTCTTACCTAGGATTTATGTTAAGACAACACATAAATCTTGCCACATAGGAAAAAAAGGCGGCAAGGTTAGGAAAATTATGAACAAAACACTGAACGCGAATACAGACGAACTAAAATAACCTGTACATTTAATTTTATTTAATGATGGTTGAGTACCTGAGACGTATGTTGATATTAGTAAAGTAACGACCCACTCGTCTACATATGAGACTGATTATTCAAACAAGTTTCAGCGTTTATTGAAAGTTTGAGCTAAACACGAAAATATTAATTGATTGAGAGGATTATTTACCTAAATATTTCACACGAACTAGACTCTTATTTTGTGATCCTGGGATTCATCATTTCGAGATATTTAGCAAAATAACAGCAGCACATAAGAGAACTGGCTGACTGCTCATGAAACACGAAAACGAAAAACTAAAACGTCAACTGCGTGCTGCGCGGTCTCCCTCCCTCCGCGCTCCATCGCTCTTTTTTGTGTGCAACACAGACTAGAGACATAGCTTCACAGCTTGTTCTGTGTTCACAGCCCAGTAAACTAGTGATGTACACGGTTCTATGAAAACTGATATCAAGCGGTTTTTAAGAAGTCCGCTTATTGCGGTCTTATTATTTAAAAATTGCAACGTTAGTTTGTAAAGTAGGTAGGTTAAATATTATTTATCTTGCTGCCTTTCTTTATCATCTATTTTTCCACCAAAATAATAAATTAGTTTTTACTACTTTTCATAAATCTTGACTTCAAATAAACAAAATACACTTTGTTTGTCATTTTGCTATCAGCAACCCAAACTTGTAATTTATAATGTTTAAAAACCTATTTAGAGGCTAAAAATTTCACCCATGCCGGGATTCGAACCCGCAACCTCTGGCTATCCGTGCCAGCGCTCTACCAATTGAGCCAATGGGCGACTCACGGCATCAGTGAAATTTCGAACCTCTTTATACTATTCTCTGTATTACGTACTTATTTATAATGTTTGTCCTTTCTAAAGCTCTAAATCCACACACATCCAGTCTTAATGTTTTGATTTGGTAGATGCTACCCCCATTGGCAAGCAGTTAAGATGTTGACAGTGGGAATAGGCTTCATGGATTGGCTTCTTGTAAAACGATCTTGGATAAAAAGGGCCTATCCTGCGTGGCGAGTATGCCATCTGTGCTCGCTGCGTAATTAATTGCCTAGTTGTAATCACTCGGGTAAAAGGGCTGTGAGTGCGTTTCTCTTAGAACAATTTTGTTTCTTTAGGTAACCCAGATGAACCCTTTAACGAGCAGAGCTAGTATGCACGTTTCATTTAAAAAATAATTCTTAAACAGAAACTTTTTCAGAAGAATTTACAAGGTTGAGGTCTCCTTTTAAATGTACAACACTTGTGCCAGGAGATCCCGCTCTTCCCCAACTATACTACATATTGATTTTTAAAAACTTACAGTTCTATAAGATAAGATAAGAATATTCTTTATTGTATACCAGAAAAAACAAACAAGAATAATTATAAGATACAGTACAATTGGCTGCCTTATTGCTTAGAGAAATTTCTTCCAGACAACCTACGATGGAGAGTTGTTGAAGGAAAAGTGAGACGAGTAGTTGGTGCAAATATGAATATTGGTATACATTGTCGTCAGGCTATACTAGTCCACTGCTGGACAAAGCCCTCTTCTAAAGGGCGCCACGTTGGTATATACTTAACAATAATATACTTACACAAACCATAACATTTTACATATAGCTATTTATTATATACATACACAAAGTTACAATAAAGTTCTACATTAGGATAAAAAGAAAGACATAATAAAAACAAATAAAAAAGAATTAGAGTGGTAGATACAAATCATAAGTAATAAATAACCCTTGTTTTTAAAGATAGCTGGGGAAAAAGAGCGCCTTATTGAAACCGGCAGACCACTCCACAGCCGTGCGGCCCTAACAACTAATAAGTTGCTTAAGAACCTCGTCGAATGACACGTAATCTTCAGCATTAGGTTCTGGTCAGACCGAAGTGTCCAGCTGTTGTCACTGAGGTAGATAAAGCGCTCTTTAAGTTATATTATATATGTATATACAATATAATATTCATTGTGTGAGTGTGTGGATGCGCGCATGTAAGTGTATGGTGTGTATGGTGTGTGTGTGTGTATGTAAGGGTGTGCGCGTGTGTGTTAATTATCGATTTGGTTTTGAATCGTTGGTTTTTAGGTACCTTATGGCAATCATTAGGGGAGGGCTGAATCCAGCAGTGGACTAATAAAGCCTGAAGAAGAAAAAGGTACCTTAGGTTAGACCTACGTTTAATTAAAAATAATTCTATACAGACAAGGTAAGATAAGAATATTCTTCATTGTACACTGGAAAAACAACGAATACAAAATAATTGCAGATATACATAGCACAATTGGCGGTCTTTATGCTAAAAGCAATTTCTTTCAGACAACTTTACGATGGAAAGTTGCTGAAGGAAATTATAAAAACGTGTATTTCATTGGCCTTGGACTTTATTTCTAAGTGATAAGGTGCAATTTATAGTAGGTACTATTATACCTCTGCATGGTAATGAATTTGAAGAATGCACCCATTGGTGTAAATTAGCAATACACGGACTATTTCATAGACTGAGAGTAAACACAATCGACAATCGAACCGGAAAATGTTTCAGACGAACCTTTATCCAGTGACTTTCGTTTTGTTCCGTGGGTGGGGATAGGTATTCTGTGTCTGATCTTAGTTTTTTAATAAAGTTTATAATCTGTGGTGTTTACCACAAACTAGACAGGTAGCAGTGTTGCCAAATTAGCGACTTTGTCGCTAGAAATTACGACTTTTGCTAGAGCCTTATCGACAAGAAAAAAGTATTGACGACAAAAATAATTTAGCGAATTAGCTGACGACTTTTTAATCTGAAGGTTTCGTTAAGTACAAGATAACAAAATATGCCCAACATTATTTTTTACTTACTCAAACGTCTACTTCAACTGAGCCATATGAGAATGAGGACGAAGAAGTGTTTAATTTATCTAGTGATGGCGAAGAATAATTTTTAATTATTAAATATAGTATTTCCTAAGTACTACATTCTTATTCACGTGCCTCCCCCCTCTTTATTTTTGGTTGCTAATGGTCTCCGGGGCCTATTTCATAAAACTAAAATCATGGTTTACGATGACAAGTCGATATACATTGCAAAGTTGATTAAACTACAGATTAACAAGTAGACTCTGCTACACAATGACTACATCGAATTGTTACAATTAACTACGAATTGCAACTTTATGAAACGCGGCCCAGAAGGAAATCCGGGAGCCGACTCTAGTTCAATCAGTTTTAGCGAAGGATAATAAATCTAGCGAGACGAATTTGGAGTTGGCAACACTGACAGGTAGTGTTTACCAAAATTTTTTGTTGTTTTCACTTGTGTTGTGTTTTCAGTTTCACATTTTATCACAGCATTATACATTTAGCTGTATTTGGAGATACAATCTTATATCGGTTAGTCTCGCGTCCTTAAAACCCCACCCTTCACACCAGGCATAAATCTGACTAATTTGTGGCATAAATAACCTAACTTTTCATTTCAGCTCTTCTAAAAAACCATGAATGACCCATACCAGCCTTACGTAAAATGCCCTTACGACTCGAAGCACCTGGTCCCGCGATACCGCCTTCAAGGTCACATCGTGAAATGCCAGCAGAAGTATCCAGAGCTCAAAATATGCCCATACAACGCCACTCACCGACTGAGTCTAGAAGCCTTGAAAGCTCATGTGTACGAGTGTCCTGATAAAGAAGAGATATTCCCGAAAACGGAAACGCCGAAGCAGATGGGAGCTGTCTCCTTGCCAAAGCCACTCTTCAATAAAGATTTCTTGCCAGAGACTGATCCTAACCATGAAATGTGGGATGACTGACTTGATTTTAGTTGATACATTTCGGCCATAGTAATTAAAGGGCGGGAAATGATGATTCTGCCACTTGGCGCATCAAAATTTAATTGTATAAAACTGCAAACACATTCGAGAGGAGCGGTGGTAGCGGAGCGGTGTAGAACTCCGGCTTCTCGATCGAGAGGTTGTGGGTTCGAACCCAGCATGTACCAATGACTTTGTTTTCTAAGTTATGTACATTTGTGAAATTATAGTAGCAATACTACTCGCTGACGGTGAAGGAAAACATCGTAAGGAAACCCTAGTGTCTTGAGGTGTTAGCGTACCTCAGTGCTTGCTAGGTACAATGGCCCAAATATGAGGCTAAGTGCGGAAATCTCAGGTCTAACTAACTAACACATTCGAGAGGATCAGTGATCTGAGTGCTTAGTGCGAGTTTGACAGACCCAATCGAATAACTTTACTACTGCGTAAGTAAGTTAACTGTTCGAACTGGCAAACGCTATAACAGTACAACTCACACTCGCGTTTATTCGTGTTTTGGCTGGTAAACGTGTTCACTTCTCAACGTACACCATTACAACTCAGCAATTTTAATTTCCATACTTGTCGCTAGGTGGCGCTTCCTCGATGCCATAGAAAGTTTACGTTAACGCGATCAAGTAGTTAAAAAACTCGCGCTAAGCACTCAGAATATAAACACCTGCAGTTGGTGAAAATACAAAACATGGAACTCTTAACTAGAAACTCTGAAAACCACTAAAACTCTCAGGAATTTGCATTCATTAATTAAATTAAACTATGTAAACAGTGACAGTGTTACCATTTCATTGCCAAACAAATGTAGTTCTTTCTACAGGTTATCCAAAGAATTGGAAAGTGGGGCATTCCTAGCGTAGCTCGAACTGAAAAGTATCGTTCTCAATATAAAAATGACAGTCTACTCATGAGTGGAATATTTCTATAGGTAGGTACCTCGAACGTTTACTCTATGGGAATCAACCTCTGACAATAGATATATTCCAGTTAATTGATTGAAAGTAACTTACAGTAAATGCAGTATTGAATGGTTTTCTATCTCTAAATTTTAAGATTAGAATCTCACTTGCATTATCTATTAGTAAGAGATTGCACAGTGTTAGAATGCTAATCCAGAGGTGGGAAACTCCAGGCTGCTAAGTTGTGTCTATTTATGAAGTTATAGCAGTAAAACCCCTTGGTAACGGTAAGAAAACAATGTGAGGAAACCAAAGTCTTGCTACATACAATGGGGCCAAGTACGGATATCTGACGTACAACCATCTTGTAGAATCTACGTTTCACATTCCATCAAAAAAATACCCTCGCCCTTTTATTGTTATTGTCAGTATAATTGGACAGTCAGACGATTAAATTAAATTGTTACAAGTACATGTTAATTTTAAGATTTATAATATAAGACATGCAGTTGATTTAAGTTTAATGTTTAATTACATATAGGTATGTACATTTAAAGAATAAATAATTTTTATGATAGTTTCGGTTGTGTTTGATTCAGAGATTTTTTTTTCCGTATTTTTAAATTATTTCTTTACACTGTATGAATAATAATTCAAATTTCTGTATGAATAATAATTCGAATTTGATTGAATGGATATAAGGAAGGTGGAAGGCCGTTTAAAAAAAAGAAAATACTGGTCAAGTGAGTGTCCACGGACAGTTAACTTGTAAAGCGTACTTAGCTTGGTAAGTTTGCTTTAAGTTCATTGAATGTGGTACTGCCCTGATTTCTTTTTTTTGGTTTCTATAATAACCATTAATTATTTACTAACTTAGGTCTCCGGCCGTCCACGGAGCTTGTTCTGCAGGCCGAAATTTCCAGAACTAAAAACGCACTATGATTCCTTTTGCGACACCACTGCCGCCATACACATCATTAAGCCGTCGTCGACCCGTTAAACCGATACCTATCAATATGATGTAGGCGAAAAAAAAGGTGTTTTGAAGTCATATACATATTTTAAAAACCTATTTAGAGGCCCCAGCCCGCATGCTTAGCATGGGGATTATGGGTATTACCCCCTATGATAGCACAACGTGGCGCTCTTAGGGGAGGGCTATATCCAGCAGTGAACAAGTATAGGCTGACGACGGTTTACAACAAAAGGAATATTATAGTCATGTACATATTTAATTTTTTATCGCTAGAATCCTTCCACTCCTTAAGGTAAATAAACATAAAAATATTTATTTAAACCACTACACATTTACAGAAGTATGAGAATGTTACAAATTAATTGGTTTATTTTAGGAGTATAAACGGCTTACATTGTACATTGACATTCAGCAAACAGAATGTAAATTCTTTACGTTGAAATAAATTGATTTGATATGATCTAAAAAAATGACAATGTTTACCGGCAACGGCAACCCCCACGCTAGACTGTAATCTGTATAGCGGGGGCTGGTCAAGTAGGTTGAATAATTTAATATTAGCCGACAAATCAGGAAACAGTCTCAAATTATCATAAAATAGAGCTATTATTGGTATCAAGCAATAGCAATTTCGCAGTTGGTCTTATTGCAAAACAAAACAGACGCAGGTGAAGCAAATGAGCTGTTATGTTGACGCCATCTTGATTTTTCTAAATTCCCACAAAATGGCGGCTCTTCATTCAGCCTTGAAGTAAAAACTGTAGGTACTTTTAGGCCAGCCAAATTGTCAAACGTTTTAGACAAGTCTGTATTGTAACTCATGATATCAACCCTTTGTATGTAGCAGTGTGACCCAACACTCCTAGATCATGGGTGTCTTTCTGCATCGCAAGAAGGGTTAGGCCATCCACGGGGGCCAACCCCGGTTTGGTGGATTGTAAGACAGTGGCGGGCCTTACTGTCAGAGGTTATCAAGTCGCCCATAAGGCCTCTGGCATGGCTAATTAAATGAGTTGGCGGCGAAATATACAATTGAAGGTCTAGTGTTGCGCTGTCAAGGGAGCCGCCGCTCTCAAGGACTTCTCCAGGCTCTTGAGAGCCGGCGTGATGGTGCTGCCAAGATCTTCCACTACACTCGATAGGTACACTGTAAAAAGACAACCATAATTGTTGGGTTTTCAAGGAAACAAATAATAACGAATTATTGAGGTATAATTAAATTAGGTTTAAGGAGCTACAGTGCAGTGTGCACGTTACGAGAGTATCAATTGAATGTCTCAAGCAGCGCGGCCGCGCGCGCCGCCGGCGCGGTGCGGTATGTTGAGGTGCGCGGGCGGACGGGGTCATTTATTAAACGGGTTTAATTGCGATTATTTATTAGGTAAAACGTTACCTTGTAATAATAGTAGGTTAGTGGGCTTTGAAAATGTTAAGTATTTAATCTATGATGATACTTACGGTGAATTATTATATTTTTCATGCTTTATTTAAATTTCATAGTTGATTTAATTTCTTTCACACTATTTTTTTATTTTTAGTGCACTAACCCGTGCTAAGGAACAAATTTAAAAACCTATTTAGAGGCTAAAAATTTCACCCATGCTGCCTGTACGTAATACAGAGAATATTGTAAAGAGGTTCGAAATTTCACTGATGCCGTGAGTCGCCCATTGGCTCAATTGGTAGAGCGCTGGTACGGATAGCCAGAGGTTGCGGGTTCGAATCCCGGCATGGGTGAAATTTTTAGCCTCTAAATAGGTTTTTAAATTAATTTCTTTCTTCAAATAAATTGACTATAGTTAAATATGGTAGTTATTTATTAAACGGGTCTTATCGCGGTTCTTAATTACGTAAAAAATAATTACCATTTGGAGTACAACCTTTACATTGATACCTACCTACTTTTTATAACGTTTTAGTTATGTGTTTTAATGTCCAAATTTCTTACGCAATATAATGATAATTATTTACACTTTCAGTTAAATTTCTGCCGTTTTGTGTGGTGGACTTATAGTAAATTGTTCTTCAAAGAACTATCTGGGGGCTCAGGGTGTGTTTGTGTGTGCGTGCGTGTGTGTGTGTGTGTGTGTGAGTGTGTGTGTTTGTTTGTGTGGGTGTTCGTGTGTGTAAGTGTGTTTGTTTGTGTGGGTGTTCGCGTGTGTGTATGTTTGTTTGTGTGGGTGTTCGCGTGTGTGTATGTTTGTTTGTGTGGGTGTTCGTGTGTGTGTGTGTGAATAAGGCGAACACCCAAAAAAAAGCAACATTTACCTATGTCTGTGAGGCACCGCCTGGTACCGAGGGAGTCCATATTTCGCACTCCCAGTATTTTCTCAGCGTACAGCTCGCACGTGTGATTGCAGACCTGCGTCAAGAGAGAAGTATTTCGAAACGACGAACATTATTACCTATCCTCCAAGCCCTGGAAGAAACGGAGCCCCACGTTGGGCGCCAGTGTAACGTTGCATAACTTTTATAAATAATAAAAGCTGGAACGACTTCAGGTGTTGTTTTATTTGTAAATTAGTAAAACAGAAAACTGGATAAAATCGGAGAAGCAGGTAAAAAGTCAGATCTCAATTCAATTTTGTAATAATGGCTTCCCTAAGGATTCTGCCAAAGTCTGAGTTACGAAAAAGTAGCACCTCTTGGAATAACAATACAAGTTTTTTTTTTAATATATAACTATTTTAACTCAGTCGAGCTTTTTACCTGTAACAAAAGACAAACACAATATATACATTTTAATGGTGTTAGTCGGTACAATCACACAAGACTACAGACTAATTTTGTTAATTTCTACATATGAACATAGAACTTTAGCGAATGAAGAGAAAACCAATGGTAGTACGCTGCGGAGGTTGGCGGGACGGGGAAGATCCTCTGGAAGATAACCGTACAAAGAGGAACTGCGTTTTGCACAATCGAAAAATATATGATCTGCAGTTCCCTCGGCCAGACCGCATTCGCACAAGGAATGGTCCCTGACCCGGATCTTAGCCAAAAAAACAGGCGTTGAGGCATGCCCCAATCGGAGACGACATATTGTCGAGGTGACTCTTCTGCTAGCGTCACGAAATTTGAAAAACCATGGGCGAGTTGGTATGAAGTCCGTAAAGTAGTAGTGAAATCGAAGAATGTGTGACGTAATATAAATATTTGAAAATGATAGATAGAAAAAGAAATAAAAATGGTGTGAAGAGGTTTGCACCGTCACAACTTCCAAGTCTTCTAAAACTACGTAGATTTTGAAGAACTTTTTCTTCTCGTTGTCCAAAAAATGATGAGGAAAATATTGGACCTGGAACAGTTAATTTTCCGGACTTGCTACTAAATCATTGGGTGTGAATTAAGAAAGTTATTTTTGATGTCCTATTTCTAGGACGCGGGCTTAGGAGGGTATATTTAAAACTGTCTTTATACGGATTTCACTCGTTTATTATATTTATCAATTACTAATAATCGATATTGTTGACTTTATATAAAACAATTGATTTTATATTTATTTTCTAAAAACCTATTTAGAGGCTAAAAATTTCACCCATGCCGGGTTAGTGCATTAAAAATAAAATAAATAAGTAGTATAATTTATTTTCTATTTTGGAACGTAACTTCATAATTAACTGTTGTAATTTTTGCCGAGGGTAGTAAACTAACAGTAAATGCTTTCTAAAAGACGACTGCCACCTCAGCCATCCGAGACCACGGTTAGTTAGTTAGACCTGAGATTTCCGCACTTAGCCTCATGATTGGGCCATTGTACGTAGTGGAGCTGTGAGTTTACTCCAGCCAGCCTATCTCTTTCCAGAAATCCAGCAGTGCTCCGATGTCACTGCGGGCTTCCTGAAGGGACCCCGGCTTCCCAATGATGGCGGTCCGTTGCTTTTCCACGCCTTCACAGTGAATGGTCACGTGGGCGGGTGTTTCCTCTTCTTTGAGGCATCCCCGGCAAAGCGGGCTGTCGGTTAGACCCAGTGGCGGCTTTAGGGGGTGGCGAACAGGGCAATCGCCCGGGGCCTCGCGCTTGCAGGGGCCTCGCACAACAACCCAAACCAAACTAAAAAATATAGATTTTTAACAAAATTTTTTTGTTTAAAGCTTTTGATTTTGTTAATAATTATTTATTCAGGTTATAACTTAATGATCAATTAAAGATAGTTAACCAATTTATTAATTCAAAACATAATTGAAAAAAATATTATGTATAAAATATACTTTAACATCGCGCATTTGTACTATATTTTTATATAAGTTCTGTTACTGTAATTTCTGTGTACAATAAAGAATATTCTATCTATCTATCGCGCCTTGAAGCACTTGAAGATTGGTTTTTTAATCGCATAGCAGCACTCGGATCACCTCGGGAGTCGAGACATAATGTTCTTCTCCTTTATCGCTCGGGGAATTAATAAAATACATTAAAAAAAAATTTACTGAAGTTTATCCCACTATCGAAATAGTCTTGGGAATTATTGCTAACACACCCAGTGGCGTAGCTAAGGGGTTGCGCCCTCGCCGCCCGACTATAACCCGAGCCCGACTATGACTATCAGTTATAGTTCTTTCTACCTATTAGTCTAGTCAATAAGTGCCTTTTGAGTCAAATTTTGTTCTCCGCCTTCGAAAAATATGATCGAAGTGTCATTTGATTCGAAATGGCGTCTAGAAAATTTGTGAAAAAATTTGAAAGCCGCTTGCAAAAATTGCAAAAGTTATTAACAAATAACTAAAAAAAAAAATTGGGTTTTGGTTTTTCGCAAATATCTCAAAAACCATTCAACATTTTTGAAATCCAAAAAAAGATCCAAAATGAGAAGAAAAAAATGTCCTACCTCCCGGAGCTGTAGGACCAATATTTATAATTTTCCCAAATGGTTGAAAATACGCCTGAAAACGGGTACTCTGGTTTTCACAAGTCACGCCCACTTTGGAGCTTTAATGAAAAAATATTATTAAAACTTATTAAATATGAAAATTAAAAATTGAAAAAATTGAGGCATGTACTGAATAGATAAATAAACAATAATCCGCGGTCAAAATATTTTTATCGCGATTAATTATGAATAAGTAAATTAACAATTTTTTTCTTCCTCAACGTGAACATTACATGTCTGATAATTGTTAAATAACATCTCTGATTTTTTTTTCTTTTTTGGAGCAAATTTTAAGAGGTCTTAGAATAGATTCCCGTAGAAAAAATAAAAAACATGTTATTTTTCACTTTTTTAATAACAATAAACCTCTGTTAAAAATTAAAAAGTTTAATTAATCATTGAAAAATAATTCTTTTTCATAATAACCATTGATCCGTTTTTTAATAATCAAAACCAATATAAAAATTTTTTTTTTTAATTATTATCTTTTATTGTTTAAAAATTGTTATAAACAAGTGTGTTGTTTATAAGATAATTAAACAATTTTTTCTAAACATAATCATTGATGCAAACCATGATTTTTAAAAAAAAAACGTTCTTTAAAAAACATCATTAACGCTTAAAAACGGATTTGTTAATTAAAACCATACCACTTATACCACTTGTAATGTATATTAACAAACCATTTTTTTTTTTTTTCAAGAATCATTTTTTTTTTGTTTTTTGATAACATAAAATAAATATTTGTTTTTGTTTAAATTTTCATTGTTTATCATCATTGTAAACAATTTGTTAAAAACATTTACATTTTCTCTAAACATTTTTTTTCCTATACAATAGAAGGAAAATAACCATGTATTATTTTTTTAAAAAAAAATCTTTTTATATTTTTTATCGAATTTTTAAAATTCTCTTCTTTGCTCCATCATTCTTACATGGATTTTTAAGTTTAAACTTATTCTAACTTATTAACTAATTGAGATATGCTAAAACGAATTAGGACTTATGTATTATCTATTAGTTAATGAATAAATTAAGCCCCAAATAAAATAGTATATCCAATTATTTATTAAACTTATAGCATTTTTTTATTAAAAAAAATTCAGAAAAATTTGATTTTCAATATGATTGTTAAATGTGTGTTTGCTGTCAATCAGAACGCCTAAATCCCGTATAACATAAACTTCTTGGAGAGGTATATTGTTAAGACAGTAGGTCGATGAGTTTTGGGGTGACACCTATAAAATACGCCCCGGGTGCCACCTATGCTAGCTACGCCACTGACCACACCTGTTACAGTTGCATCTGCTGAAAGGAGTTTTTCGAGGCTTAAAATTATTAAAACATATTTGAGGAATTCGATGACACAAGATCGGCTTTCAGCCCTTGCTATTCTTTCAATCGAAAATGACGTAGCTCATTCGTTAAATTATTGTGATTTAATTAAATTTAGTCTCAGGAAACATAAATTTTAAAATTTATCATTTCTGTGTTTGTTAATTTTGCGAATCCTTCAATGTAAAATATTAAAAGGAAACCCAAATTTTATTTTTGTTTAACTTTAGCATTTCTTGTCAAACATGACAAATACCTACACCTAACAACCAGACCTTCTTTCGAATCACATTATTTTCACGAAGGACAAAGGGCCTCGCAAAGACCTGCCGCCCGGAGCCTCGCAATCCGTAAGGCCGCCACTGGTTAGACCCATGTTGTAGAGACCACGGTACCTACCTGTAAAGTGCCGAAACGTCGGAAAATTGTAAAAATATAATAAACGAGTGAAATCCGTATAAAAACAGTTTTAATTATGTCTAGTACTCGTGTTAACCGTAGAAAATATTATTATAGTTTATCAGCTGTTTACCCCCGCGGTGTTACCCGCCGTCTATTTGGGAACAAGACATTTCAATTCAATTCTTGTTATTATTATTATTTCTTATTGATATGGCCACCAGCCGATTTGAACCTCAGCGTAAAATATTTTTAGACAAGTGTTGTAAAATTTTGAATTTCTCACGTCAACGATTTTTAGGTTATAACGTTCAGAAACTTTTATCTCACGCAGAAATATACGTACCTACCTATATTTGAATTCATTTCTTCATCCGCAAAGAATATTTAATTCAAATTAGTTTACTCATCAATTTTAGTTTAGGTTAATCCTAAATTAGTTTCGTAAATGTAAAATAGTATAAGTTAGGACTTAAGTTTCGTACATGGTCCTGTAAAATAAAAATATTAAAAAAAAACACAAATTCTGCCAAAGTCAAGTCTTGCCACGAAATGAGCAATTTTTTTTAATATTATGGCACCCTCTAGGATTCTGCCAATGTCAGGTTTGTGGAGATGGCACTTTTTTTTCACTAGTCGCGCACCTTGCAAATTGCAGTAGATAGGCTGAGGAACTTATTGGAACCAAAAATTATTAAACATAATAAAATAGTACATAAATATATTCCCACAGTAAAACGTCGCCTATGTGTCAATCAAGGGCGTCTGACACCATACCAAATTTTATTAAAATCGCTCACGCGTTTAGACGTAAAGAAGTATCAAATATAATAATAATATTGGCCTTTGCATCTACGAGATGATTTACACACTGTCCAGTGGTATCTTCACTCACACTAGATGAGTGAAGGGACCACTCCGACGCTGTAGTGCCTGGGACATGGTTTTATAGATGGTGTAGGCTTGCCAAGCACCTATACCATCCTGACAGCTTAGTCGGCCTAGCCCACAGGAAAGACTAGTCAATACGTGCGGCGCCAATCAAGCCGCGGGTTTCCTCACGATGTTTTCCTTCACAGTTACCAACAACTTTCTTATTTAGCACTGTACGCGATTAAGCCGAGAGTTTAAAATAATTGCTCTACATACTAGATACTAGATTTAAAAATACGTACTAACCTCAGTGAGGAACTGCCAGGGCGCCTGTTTCTCTGCGTCGGAGAGATGCATCTCCAGATGCTGTGGAAGCGTCATCAGGTACTGTCCAACCTGGCAATAGACATGACGAAAGATTTTTAAAAACCTATTTAGAGGCTAAAAATTCCGCCCATGCCAGGACTCGAACCCGCGACCTCTGGCCATCCGTGCCAGCGCTCTTTCCGACTGAGCCAATGGGCGATCCACCGGCATCAGCGAAAGGACATCGACCACTTTCGGCTATGCGTGAACAGCATGTTCATAATGATACAAAATAATAAATGGTCATTATTAATAAAAACACGAATATTTTTTATATTTTCGGAGTAACCATTTAAACGATAAAAACAATCAATTTAATAAGTTTTCTTCCTGTCTTTTTTTGCCACTTTCGGCTTTGGTGTTGCCAGTACTAACTATTAATTTATTATCGATTGGGAAATAATTCATATCATGATAAATGTTATGTTCTTTTTAGTGTGTTTTGTAAACAATGAGGTGCGTTTTGTAAACAATGTTTTGTGTGGAATGAATAAATAGGCAAAAGTGTATCAAATAATATCTTTAGCTTCTCACATACCCCTCACGAGCAAATGAAAGAAATACGACAAGAATCGAATCGGAAATCGATTACTTTTTTTCTGGCAACAAAAAAAATGCTGTCAATAGTGTCAATCACAGACTGTTTTGTCTATTCGCTTCGTCTTCGTGCGGCATGAATATGTTCTTTCCTGTTTTCATCTTTTAACGACTTGGCTTGTGATAATATAGGATAGGTAATCATATTTTAAAAACTTTTTTTTGTGATTATGTCAGTCACATTTTTTTAGTTTTAAAACATGTACGTACCTAATAAAACTTGAAACTTTTAAAAATGGAGGCCAATGGCGTCTTTCATCTCAACAAGAATGTCGATCCAGCAAAATATTTTTTTTATTTTTACGTTGCAATGGTTACAACGAAGAAAGCAAAATTATTTGTTTAAAAATAAATAAGAATTATTGACCAAGTTATCTTTTTACTGATATTCTGTTCACGTTTTGCCTGATACTCAAACAAAATGGTCAGTGTCCTT
This sequence comes from Yponomeuta sedellus, assembly GCA_934045075.1. Lineage (NCBI taxonomy): Eukaryota > Metazoa > Arthropoda > Insecta > Lepidoptera > Yponomeutidae > Yponomeuta > Yponomeuta sedellus. The sequence continues at coordinate 3,492,867 of OW203749.1, forward strand.
TCGAATCTCTTTACACGATTCTCTGTATTGGGTATCCTAGTGTGGGGCCAGAGGCAATGCATGTGCTAGCATAATTATGTAAATGTTATGTTATGTTACATACAGGCACATACATTGCTTCTGGCCCCACACTAGAGGTTCCGGGTTCGAACCCCGGAACCTCTTGCATGGTAGGCACATGCGCTACCGCTGCGCCACAGAGGCCGTCATAATATGTGGACACATTTATAATTTACAAGAAAAACCTATATTTCAGTAATAAACTAACGGAGGTTAAAGCCATTTTTCTAATATTATTTTAAGTGTTTGGGAAAATAGCCCGCAATGCCATGGCGTCGAATCTGACGTCACGCCCAGGTAAACAAACATCGTAATCACTATCAATCACAACAAAGCACGGGTGAAGTTTACCAATGTTTGAAAAAACCTAAGCGTGACGTCACGCGTTGTGATTGGTGTTTCAGTCAAAATGGCTGAAACCATTAGGTATTATAATATTTAGTTATCGTTATCAATCCTGGTATGTCCCCACTGCTGGGGCACGGGTCTCTTCCTGCATCGCAGGAAGGTAAGGCCATACTCCACCACGGGGGCCAAGTCCGGGTTGGTGGAGGATTGTAATGCAGTGGCGGGCCTTACTGTCAGAAGTTATCGACATGGCTTAACGACTGCCATTACATGACAGCCGGCACCAACGGCTTAACGTGCCTTGCGAAGCACGGAAGCGCTATGAAAAATGCCACTAGCGGTAGTCACGGGACGCTCACCCATCCCGTACCTGACCGCGCCTGTTGTTTCTTAACCAAGTGATTGATTCCAATCATTCAGCTCGCCTAGGCCACGAGCGTTTCAATATTTAGTGATTGGAACTAATCACTTGAGTTAAGTGTTTTGTTAAGTGACTTGAGTCAGGTGCAGGATAGGTAAACATCGCGTGACTACCGTTAGTGGCATTTTTTCCGAGCGCTTCCGTTCCGGTGCCGGCTATTACGTAATGACAGTCGTTAAGCCATGTCAGAGGTCTTATAGGCGGCTTGATAACTTCTGACAGTAAGGCCCGCCACTGTCTTACAATCCTCCACTAACCCGGACTTGGCCCCCGTGGCCTACATTACCTGCGATGATGCAGGAAGATACCCGTGCCCCAGCAGTGAGGGCGTACGCGTACGAGGGTTGATATCGAACTGTAAAAATGTCACCCAATATTGGTAAGCATTGAATAAATCTTTATGCCACACTTGGCCAGAAAGATGTACACAACACGGGAGGTAATAAAGAAAGCTCTCGATCGCATATTTACGTCCCTCGCTTGCAGCTCGGGCCGCAAACTTCTGCGATCTCGGCCTTTCTTTGTATTACCACCCTAGTTGTGTAATATACTATTACTTTGCTTTACTGTGCGTACCTCAGTGATATACTCCTGTGGCGATAACGCGTAGTCCGGTAGTTCAGTAGAAAGAGCATCGTTGTTACTCCACACAGGTAGCGTCGGGATCTTATCTGCAACAAGGTGGCAGAAGTATTAAATCAACGGTTTTCATTCTAAATTGATTACTGTAATAGATAGATAGATGAAATAATTTATTTTTAATTAGGGACCCACACACACACACATAAAGCAACACATAAAAAAGTTGAAGAGAAAAAAAGGCTCCCTCTTGATGTTCACGGATAGGGTCCTCAACGTGGCTTCCCCTTAAACAGCAGTTGCACCTCTGTGTCCTGAAGGAGCGACTAAGCTTAGACTCACCGAGTTGCTTGTTAACCGGCTCCCTTAGGACGTTCAAGGCTAGAGTCATCAACATGGCGTCCACTCACCTAGCAGATGTACCAGAGCCATCAACTGGGCGTCCGCTCATCTAGCAGATGTACCAGAGCCATCAACGTGGCGTCCGCTCATCTAGCAGATGTACCAGAGCCATCAACTTGGCGTCCGCTCACCTAGCAGATGTACCAGAGCCATCAACGTGGCGTCCGCTCATCTAGCAGATGTACCAGAGCCATCAACGTGGCGTCCGCTCATCTAGCAGATGTACCAGAGCCATCAACTTGGCGTCCGCTCACCTAGCAGATGTACCAGAGCCATCAACGTGGCGTCCGCTCATCTAGCAGATGTACCAGAGCCATCAACGTGGCGTCCGCTCATCTAGCAGATGTACCAGAGCCATCAACGTGGCGTCCGCTCATCTAGCAGATGTACCAGAGCCATCAACGTGGCGTCCGCTCATCTAGCAGATGTACCAGAGCCATCAACGTGGCGTCCGCTCATCTAGCAGATGTACCAGAGCCATCAACGTGGCGTCCGCTCATCTAGCAGATGTACCAGAGCCATCAACGTGGCGTCCGCTCATCCAGCAGATGCACCTCTGTATCCTGAATGGGCGACTGAGGCATAGACTTACCAAGCTGCCGGTGAACCAGCTCCCTCAAGACGTTCACGGCTAGAGTCCTCAACGTGGCTTCCGCTTAAACAGCAGATACACTTCTGTATCCTGAAGGGGCGACTGTGGTATGGACTCACCAAGCTGCCTGTGAACCAGCTCCCTCGGGACATCCAGAACTCTAATCCTCACCGTGGCGCCCTCAACGAGCAGATTCACCTCTGCCTCCTGAAAGGGCGACTGAGCTTATACTCACCGAGTTGCCTGTGAACTAGTTCGCTTAGGACGTTGACGGCTCGAGTCCCCAACGTGGCGCCCCTCATCCAGCACATGCACCTCTGTGTTCTGAAGGGGCGACTGAGCTTAGGACTCACCAAGCTGCCTGTGAAGCAGCTTCCTCAGGACGGATGCGGCTAGAGTCTTGAGCTTGCCGCCCGCTCGTCGAACAGATGCACCTATGTGTCCTGAAAGGGGGGCTAAGCTTAAACTCACCAAACTGCCTGTGAACCGGCTCTCTCAGGATATTCACGGCCAGGGTCCTAAGCGTGGCGCCAGCACGCCTCAGCTCGCTCACACTGGGCAGAGGCGAGGCGAGGCGTCGAGGCGACTCATCCTGCAGGTGCGCCTCAGTGTCATGAAGGGGCGTCTCGGGCGGTGGAGCTGCGGGCAATAGGTCTTGTTTAGATGACAGTTGTCTGGGATCGCAACCTGTTCAAGAGCTCAAAGATATGATGATGAAGATACGTAGATAATACAGAGAGACACGTAAAGAAGTTCGAAATTTCACTGATACCGGTAAGTCGCCCATTAGCTCAGTTGGGAGAGCGCTGGCACGAGTTCGATGTTTTAGAATGATAGGCTCAAAGATATGATGATGAAGATACGTAATACAGAGTGTTGTAAAGAAGTTCGAAATTTCACTGATGCCGGTAAGTCGTCCATTAGCTCAGTTGGGAGAGCGCTGGCACGGTTAGCCAGAGGTCGCGGGTTCGACTGCCGGCATGGGTGGAATTTTTAGCCACTAAATAGGTTTTTGACCATGATTTCATCGAGTCTGGTCCACTGGATCTGGTTGATAGCGTTTTCACCGTACGAAATTAAAAGCGGAAAATATTTTTTTTTTAAATTGCAAATTTTGCAGCCATCCTACATACTTACTCAGCAAAAGTCAGTATACTTCAGTTTCTTACGGTAAATACTACAGGAAATATTCATTTATCGCGTCCAATTTGATACGAGTCAAGTAGCAGATTGTTAAACTGTCGGTTTGATCGTTTTCAAATTTGAAAATACTTCGGGTGACTTTCTGGTGACATTCCAACGCCGCAGCTTGATGTAGCACTTTTAGAGGTGAATTTAATATTATTAAGTATACTTTATTGCACGAAACATTAAAATGGACATTAATATTAATAATATTGGCCTTTTTTCATCTACTCAATGAGATGATCTATACAGCGTCCAGTGGCATCTTCACTCACACCAGATGGGTGAAGGGACCACTCTGACGCTGTAGTGCCTGGGACATGGTTTTATAGATGGTGTAGGCTTGCCCAGCACCTATACCATCCTGACAGCTTAGTCGGCCTAGCCCACAGGAAAGACTAGTCAATACGTGCGGACCCAACCAAGCCGCGGGTTTCCACACGATATTTACCTTCACCATTAGCGCGTGGTTTTGCGACTACAAATTCGCAAATGTACGTAACTTTGAAATTAAACAAAGTCATTGGTACATGCCCGCCCTCGGGATCGAACCTGGTGCTCTCGCTTGCCAGCCCATGGTTCTAACCACTGAGCTACCACCGCTTCATTACATTAGAAATAACATGTACAAAGCGAGCTTATCTCTGTAAGAGATTTCATCCAGCAAACCTTGGAGAGTCGGAGCAGCAGTAGAAAACGGTATGTATATTTATTTATTTATTTATTTTTATTTATTTATTAAATTTCTTACATCTATCATTACAGGACAAGCCTAATGCGAAAGATGCGCTACAATATCAATTTTACATCTACTATTTTAATACAACTTATGTTTACTTTCCTAAAATAGTACTCAAAATGCATAGACAGGCCTTTGTGAACTCGTCAAAAGTGCATACAAATAAGTCCGTATGATCAGCTACTGTGTTGAGCGTGCGCAAGGCACGCGTGAGCGGCGCGTCGCGGAGTAGGTTAGTGCGCGCGCGCGGCACCGCCAGCAGCCGCGGCCGTCGCCGCCGCGCGCAGTACTCGTCCGGCACGCACAGTTGGATGCACTCGAGGACGGCTGGGTTGTGCATCTCGCCACGTAATACTCTAAGTAAATAAGTGGCGAGAGACAGCTCCCTTCTCACCTCCAGTTGATTGTACCCAACCATACCGAGGACAAACAGCGTAGGATATAAGAGAGGATATCCCGGATATACGCCATACATTTTAAGGTAGAGGAACCTTACAAATTTGTTTTGTATTTTCTCCATCATGGCTTTGTACTTGGCCTGCTTTGGAGACCAAATAGCCGCGTTGCCCTCAAAATGGCTTCTTACTAGTGCTTCAAATAAGACACGTAAAGCAGCAATGTTGGTGAAAGCATTTGCCTGTCGCAGTAAGAATCCTAAATTACGGTACGCTTTTTTACATACGTCGGTGACGTGCTGTTTGAAATTCAAATCTGGAGCAAAGCAGACTCCCAAGTCCCTTACTTCAGCGACGCGCTTCAGAGGTACCCCGTCGATCTGGTAAGGATAGTGATGTGGGGCTCGCGCCCGGCTGAAGGACATTATTGAGCACTTTGCTAAGTTAAAATATAGCTTATTCTCCTGGCTCCAATTGACAACTCTATCTATATCCTGCTGCATTTTATGATGATCAGCTATATCTTTTATGACAAATATCAGCTTCACGTCATCAGCAAACAAAAGACAAGTAGAATTTAAAACTACATTTGGTAAATCATTGATCATTAAGACAAACTGTAGCGGTCCCAAATTACTACCCTGACTTACGCCTGATCTAGAGTAGGCTTTGAGTGGCATCCACCACAGTCGACAAACTGGCATCGATCTTTTAAATAGCTAGCAAAGAAAGCCAAAGTGTGTGAAGAGCAGCCCGCGTTGGCTAACTTCATTAGAAGCACATCATTGTCGACTGTGTCGAATGCCTTCTTAAAGTCTAAATACGCGACATCCACCTGGACCCCGGCATCAACCGCTGGCAAGAGGCATGTCATTAAATTAAGTAAATTCCCTGCTGTCCCACGCGCAGGTCGAAAGCCGTATTGCGCATCGGTCAGCTGAGCATCTACTTGCGTGTACAAACACTGGTGCACAGCCGATTCGAAGATCTTCGCAGGAGTACATAAGACCGCCACTGGTCTATAGTGGCTGGGTTCCGGCCCACCGCGACCCTTTGGTACCGGCAAGACTCTTGTAAGCTTCCAGATCTTAGGAAATTTAGCGGCCGCTAAGCAGACGTTAAAAATGTGCAACAAAGGCTCCTCTAATACTCTGCGGCAGTCTTTAAAAAGGAAAGGTGGTATACCATCCGGTCCAACCGAACGCTTTGCGGGCAGGCGAGCGAGCGCGCGCCGCACGTCCTGCGGCTCCAGCGCCGCGATGTGCGCCCGCGCGCTACTCGCCACGCTCGCCGCGCTCGCCATTCGAGTTCGATGATTCCAAGAGTGATAAAAATTGCGACGTCTTTGTCCTCATACCTCTTACATTTTGGTACAAAATGTCTACACAATTATTCACTGTTGAAAGCTCGCGTCTTTGCACGAAATGGCTGAGTCCATTTTTTTATGCATGCGTTCTTGGGCCATACATCGTTTGATAATACCAAATGGGCCAGACTCGATGGGACCACCAATTTAAATGAAGCATAATCGCCACGGGAGTTTAATACTTGCACCTTACAGGCTTCGCTCTTGCAAACATCACATAAATAAGCACTAACTTGGGCGGCCGTTGTGCCAACTTTTAAATAGTAAAGATGAAGATACTCCATCCTTTCCGACGCTTCGAACCCAATAACTGCGGGATCAGCTGTGCCGCGCAGCACGGGCGCCGCAGGTGTGGGCGCGGGGGGCACTCGACCGCGGCGGCCGCGGCGCCGGCGTACCTCCTCCCAGCCCTCCCGCTCCTCAGCGGGTGGAGACACGGCTTCATCTGGGAGCGATGCTCCAGATTGACTCAGGTCATCGTTGATAGATATTACCGTTTTCTTGCCCTCTGATGTATCGAGTACGTTTCCTGATGTCGCCCTTCCAACTTCGTTAGTTCCAACCTCGTTAGTAGGCAGCCTATTAGTGTTATTTTCCGTGACCTGAGTGAAAGACTTCTTTTTAGCTTTCCGTTTCTGCGCAGGATGTTTTACTGTAGGACCATCTTGTATCTCCCTGTTTTAATGGGATAAGCTTGTTTTACGACAGCTTCCAGCGCTGACACCCTGTCAGTGAGGCCTCCAATCACTTCCATAAACACTTTGGTCACCTTTTCAGTTTGCTCGGTCATCAGGGCTTGTAGTTCTTCCCTCACAATCATCCTAATAATGTCAGAGTGGTTATCATAACCTGTTTTTTTCCTAATGGTAACGTTATCAGGTTCAACCGTCACAGGAAGATCAACGGCCTTCCCTGCTCGCTCAGTGGTGGAAAACGGCAGTTCGTGAACAGAGAGAATACTGTCATTCAGTGGTTCCCTTGACTCAGGCGCCCTGCGGACCGGCGTGTCGTCGTTTCCCGAAACACGCGTATTCCTTTTGGCTGCACAAGGCTGGCACTTCCATGATGTCTTCAGTTTTTCTCGATTTTCCCTAAACTCAGCCGAGGTGATGTTGGCACAAGCGTAGTGGTAAGGAGCTTTGCAGGTATTACAACACAACACCTCGCCCCACCGTATTGCTTTAACGCAGCTGTGACAATTCATTATAATTGTTCTTCGAAAAGCCTACGACGAAGCGGATCGCGTAGCACTCGCGGCGTAGCACTCGTAGCGTATCAAGTAGCGGCGCCGCGTCAACCGATCACTTATTTCGCCGCAGGCGCGTAGCGCACGATGGTTCGGGCGTCAGCAAGCTCGCCTCTCCAGCACGCGATACAAGTTCAAGTCTCGCGCGCAGCAAGCGCGCAATTTACTGTGTTTAATTTTTAATTGAACACAACTTCACTGCTATCTCACTCTAGGTCCACCCACTGGGAGGAGTTCCTCCATAAGAACACCACAAGAGTAAACGAGATTTGAAAATTTCACCAAACGACCAATCACAAATTTAGTTTCCAAATATTTAAGTTAACTTCTAATTTAACCGAACGCACGTTCACACTCAGTCGAGGCAAACGCAAGAAGAAGAAACGCATATAATATATAATGAAATCCGGTAAGTCCTTCAATAGTAACTTTATTACAATTCTGACACAATCTTCACAACCTTTCAGGTCAAGCTCCAACACCAGAATGCCTCCTCTAACGACTGACTGTGACGAGGTCACAATTTGATAGTGTTACCCGTGTTGAAAGAAATGGTTGGGATACCAGATTCAACTAGTTTTTTTTAATGTATTTATTAATATAAAAGAACACATTACATGTTATAAATAAGGCCCCACAAAACCAATTACTTGGTTTGACTGTGGGAGCAGTCTCGGTTACAATAGTTTTACTCGATATTTTTACTTTTACCAGATTTTTTTTTTTAACATAACCTTTTTTTTTTACATAATATTTGCATACTAGCATTTTCTTATAGTAAGGATGACTTAGCAAAATTCTTAAAACTATTATTATTTTTATTTTTTAAGAATAACTACCAGTTCCATTCATAACTTATTAATATTAGGTACATATTAAGTTAAGCTGCACCCAAAAAAATGAAACCACAAACAACAACAAGTTGCTTTATACAATCCAAAACGTCAAGAGGCGTTCTAGATTGTATCAAACAGATATTCCTTATATGCAAAACGAAACAATGCATAATTATCTTGGCTTCGAATGTACATAAACATAGATTGTACATAGACTAGCAAAATTTATATAGATACTAGCGGCCGCCCGCGACTTCGTCCGCGTTTTTTCGGTTTCCGAAACTTTCAACCCCTATTTCATCCCCTCACAGGTCGAAATTTCAAAAACGATAAGTAGACCAAATTGTTTTTTTATTTCTTATCAAGTTCCTAAATAAAAAGTTTCATGGTTTTATCCCCAAGAATGACGAACTCCCATACAATCTTTCAACCCTTATTTCACCCCCTCACTGGTCGAAATTTCAAAAACGCTAGAACAAATGTTTAATTATTTTCTATCAAGTGCTTAAATATAAAGTTCATGGTTTTATCTTTTAAAATTAATAAATCCCATACAAACTTTCAATCTCTATTTCAACGTCTTCATCCCTTTTTTTCGCAACAAAACGTAGCCTATGTTCATTCTCAGGGTCTAAAGATTGTCTGTGCCAAATTTCATCAAAATCGGTTGAGAGGTTTAAGCGGGAAAGCGTAACAGACAGACAGAGTTACTTTCGGATTTATAATATTAGTAGGGATTTTTGAAATCACGACATATATGTGGCGCCGCCGACCCACTCTCTCTAGTATCTTCTTCTTCTTTTCGTGTCAGCGATTCGACCAGTTCCTGGCGTCTGGGACTGGCACGAGGTCTTTCAATCCATCTCCGTTCATGGTAGATAGATAGAGAACACTTTATTGTACATAAAAAAGGAAATTAAACAGATATTTTAAAAACCTATTTAGAGGCTAAAAATTCCACCCATGCCGGGATTCGAACCCGCGACCGGTGGCTATCCGTGCAAGCGCTCTATCCAACTGAGCTAATGGGCGCCTCACCGGCATCAGTGAAGTTCCGAACCTCTTTACACTATTCTCTGTATTACGTACAGGCAGCGACATCTGGCTTAAGCAAATTGCATTACTTACAGCCCCAGACTACCTACTTTGCAGTTAGATTTTTACATCGGAATGATATCGCTGTACCCACATGATTATACTATTTTTATTCGCCCATTAGCTCAGTCGGATAGAGCGCTGGCACGGATAGCCAGAGGTCGCGGGTTCGAATCCCGGCATGGGTGGAATTTTTAGCCCTAAATAGGTTTTTAAAATTGTCCTTAGCACGGGTTAGTGCATTAAACATAAAAATAGTATACACAGATATTTCGTAACTTAAGAGTACAGACGGCGGCCTCATCACTAAAAGTGATCTCTTCCAGACAACCTTTGGATATACTGGAGCAATTTATTGGAGAAGGAAGTAGATGTACAAATAAATCAAAATATTTCAGATACATATGAATAAAATATGCTTAATTAGGGATGGTAGCTCCATCCGAGTCACACCCTTCTCCTTCGCCTCAAATAAAACGGATCTCTTCCGCGTCTGGGGCCGCGGATCATTGAGAAACACCAACCTTCAGCTTCCAGCTCCTCATCGACGCTCCTGAGGTGTGCCGCCAGTGTATCCAGCAGCGCGCCGACGGCCGCCCCCAGCGCCAGCGCCGCCGGGAAAGTGCTGGAGAGGACGCCGGCCGACTGGACGCTCGAGAGGAACTCGTCCTCTATCAGCCGGGAGTGGGCCGAGATCTTGGAGGACAGGGAGGCGGTGAAGGCCTGCGGACGGGCGAGGAGACGTCAAATCAAATGATAGTATTAACAGACGATCGAACTTGGTACGGGCCGGACTGCGGATTGGGCGTGCTATTATTAACAGACGATCGAACTTGGTACGGGCCGGATAGCGGATTGGATGTACCATCGGACCGAGCGAACACGAATAAAAATCTTTTTTACTTTTTACGAAATAGTATTATAGTATCACTAGTATTAACAGACAATCGAACTTGGTAAGGGCCGGACAGCCGATTGGGCGAAGCATCGGGCCGAGCGAACACGAAATAGTAATATTATAGTATCACTAGTATTAACAGACAATCGAACTTGGTAAGGGCCGGACAGCCGATTGGGCGAAGCATCGGGCCGAGCGAACACGAAATAGTAATATTATAGTATCACTAGTATTAACAGACAATCGAACTTGGTAAGGGCCGGACAGCCGATTGGGCGAAGCATCGGGCCGAGCGAACACGAAATAGTAATATTATAGTATCACTAGTATTAACAGACAATCGAACTTGGTAAGGGCCGGACAGCCGATTGGGCGAAGCATCGGGCCGAGCGAACACGAAATAGTAATATTATAGTATCACTAGTATTAACAGACAATCGAACTTGGTAAGGGCCGGACAGCCGATTGGGCGAAGCATCGGGCCGAGCGAACACGAAATAGTAATATTATAGTATCACTAGTATTAACAGACAATCGAACTTGGTACGGGCTAGATAGCGGATTAGGTATACCATCGGACCGAGCAAACACGAAATAGTATTATAGTATCACTAGTATTAACAGACGATCGAACTTGGTATGGGCCGGACAGCGTATTGGGCGTATCATCACTTGATGAAGATTACTTTGATGTAAGTCCTATAATAATCAATGTCCACTGGCTCTGGCTAAAAGATGTTTGTTTACATACTTTAGATGGTTTCAAGATGGCGGATAGCGTTTTCGCCGTTACGAATTAAACGAGGAAAACATTTTTTTACTTTGCAAATTTTGCAGCCATCCTGCATACTTAGCAAAATCAATATATTCCGGTTTCTTACGTTAAATACTATAGGAAATATTCATTTATCGCGTCAAATTTGATACGTGTCAAATAGCGGATTATTAAAATTTTAATTGTGTATTTTTTTTTAAAGCCATGATACTCATCGTCATACCGACTTTAAACTGAAACTTCGTTTCATTTATTTACTTTTCTAGTTATAAGTAAGTTTGTAATAATGTTTTATGTGTATGTTTAATTTTAACTCACAAAAAGTAGTTTTACTGTGCTTTTGTTGTTTTGTGTGTCTTGTCTTTGGAATAAACCTTTTCTATTCTATTAAATACCTCAACAGCCGGTAAATAGAAGGGGTATATCGCTCTGCCAGCAATTTTGTTTCCAGTTGCGCGGGCGCTACGAAGCCAGCCCTCACTGCGCTCCACTACGGTCTGGAAGGCTCTAGAACGTTCTAGAAGATCCCCCTGTAACAAAACAAAGAGTTCATTAAAACAGCTGCATCTACACTAATATTATGATTTACTAAACTATAGAACGAATCGCTCGTAGCCCCTTCTTGATCATCTTAAACGATCACGAAGGTTAAGCAGCATAGACCGCGTTTAGTGGATGGGTGACCGTCTATGATTAACGGTAGTTGCATTTTCCCAAGCGGTTCCGTGCTTCGCAAGGTACGTTAAGCAGTTCGTCTATCTACTTTTCCGTCTATCTACCTGTTCGTCTATCTACTTTTCCGTCTATATACCTGTTTGATAATCTACTTTTCAGTATATCTACCTGTTCGTCTATCTAATTTTCTGTTTATCTACCTTTTCATCTATACACTTTTCCGTCTATCTACCTGTTCGTCTACTCACTTTTCCGTCTATCTACCTGTTTGTCTATCTACTTTTCAGTACATCTACCTGTTCATCTATCTACTTTTCCGTCTATCTACCTGTTCATCTATCTACTTTTCCGTCTATTTATCTGTTCGTCTATCTACTTTTGCGTCTAACTACCTCTTTCTATATCTATCTGTCTGTCCACTTTTCTGTCAAGCTGTCTATCTATCTACCCGGAAATTACATTTCCATTTTTATGTACAATAAAGTGTTCTCTATCTATCTCTATCAACAAACCTGATCCAGGTGTGCAGTTTGCAGGTGCCCCAGCAGCGCCTGCGTCTGCAGCTCACCGTATCTCGGAAGCAGATCCCGCAGCGGGGCGTAAACGGCCCGGCCCAGCTCTTTTACGGCCGTAGGCTGGACCACTTCTGTGAATCAAAGGCCGTATTTTAAAAGACAATATTGTAAATACGTTTGGAGCCCTCGTGGCCTAGTCGAACCGAATGATTGGAATCAATCACTTGACAACAGGCGCGGTTAGGTGCTGCATGTTATGTGTCCCCTATCGTTATCAAACATTGTATGTCCCCACTGCTGGGGCACGGGTCTCTTCCTGCATCGCAGAAAGGTTAGGCCACGGGGGCCAAGTACGGGTTGGTGGAGGATTGCAAGACAGCCTGTCAGAAGTTATCAAGCCGCCCATAATGCCTCTGACATGGCTTAACGACTGCCATTATATGACAGCCGGCACCAACGGCTTAACGTGCCTCGCGAAGCACGGAAGCGCTCGGAAAAATGCCACTAGCGGTAGTCACGGGACGGTCACCCATCCTGCACCTGACCGCGCCTGTTGTTGCTAAACTCAAGTGATTGATTCCAATCACTCGGTTCGCCTAGGGCACGAGCGTTTCTTGTGTCCCCTATGTTATGTGTTATTTATTGATGCATGTTATGTGTCAATGACGTATGTTATTTGTTATTGACGCGTGTCATATGTTTCCTATATTATGTGTCATTGGCGCATATATGTTATTTGTAATTGATGCATGTTATGTGTTATTGACGCTTAGTTAGTTAGACCTGAGATTTCCGCACTTAGCCTAATAGTTGGGCCATTGTACGTAGCAAGCGCTGAGGTACGTTAACACTTCAGACACTAGGGTTTCCTTACGATGTTTTCCTTCACCGTCGGCGAGTGGTATTGCTACTATAATTTCACAAATGTACATAATTTAGAAAACAAAGTCATTGGTACATGCCGGCGTTCGAACCCACGACCTCCCGATTGAGAGGCCGGCGTTCTACACCGCTCCGCTACCACCGCTCCGCTATCGATGCTTAATAATTATAATTAATATCTTTAAAAAACCTATTTCTGTAGAGCCAGCGCTCTACCAATTGAGCTCAATTGGTAGAGCGCTAGCACGGATAGCCAGAGGTTGCGGGTTCGAATCCCGGCATGGGTGAAATGTTTAGCCTCTAAATAGGTTTTTAAATTTGTCCTTAGCACGGGTTAGTGCATTAAAAATAATATAATCATGTGGGTACAGCGGTGTCATTCCGATGTAAAACCTAACTGCAAAGTAGGTAGTCGGGGCTGTAAGTGATGCAATTTGCTTAAGCCAGATGTCGCTGCCTGTACGTAATACAGAGAATAGTGTAAAGAGGTTCGAAATTTCACTGATGCCGGTGAGTCGCCCATTGGCTCAATTGGTAGAGCGCTGGCACGGATAGCCAGAGGTTGCGGGTTCGAATCCCGGCATGGGTGAAATTGTTAGCCTCTAAATAGGTTTTTAAATTTGTCCTTAGCACGGGTTAGTGCATTAAAAATAAAAATATTATAATTAATACCTTTACTCTGCTTTTGAGACTGAAGTAGCGCCGCGAAGGTTGCGACGAATATGTCTAGCTCGCTTCGGATGTCCACCAGAGAGACGATGCCTTCTTGCGGAGTACTGCAAAGCTTCAAGCTCGCTGACAATACCTGAATTACACAACAGTTATGGAATATGTTAAGTACACTTTGTGCCAAAAGGGCTACTATAACATAAAGGATTATCTAGATGACAATGAGGTCTGGAATTAAAGCCAGTACAATGTATGAGTTCTATGTTTTATAATTATTATGTAGACTATGTTAATTGAGGACTTTGAAAAGACTAAGTTTGGAGTTTCTTTGTCCATTTTTTCTCCAAAATGATCTAGATTTTGAAAGGGACAACTAGTATGAATTGTAACGTTCATTAAGCCGCAGCTTCTGCGCTATTTTGAATAAAACCTTTTCATTTCATTTCATATAAGAAGCGCCTGGGGCCTAGTGGAACCGAGTGACTGGAATTAATCACCGTCCAGGCTGAGGCCGAAGGACGAGACCGTTTAAGTTACGGCGCAGCTGTTACAGAGCTAAAGCCAAACTTGCGAGACCCGAGGCCGAGCTCCACGAATCGGGCACTAGAAGGCCCGCCGCGGCGAGGCCGAAGACGGAGCTTCGTCCAGGCCGAGGCCGAAAGCCGAGACAATTCACTGCTTATATGATAGAACTTATTTAAATGTTATTCCAGACTCAAAATCTAAAAGTAACCAAGTTTTACCTCACCGCCGCCGATTATTTTTACCGGTGACAAGAATTTGTGATTACCTTAGTGGGCGTAGGCTCCAATGACAGGAGAAGGTCCGTGTAAAGCCTGACCAGCTCCCCTAGGGGTGCTTCCGACTTCAGTACATCTGTCAGCCAGTCCACCTGTAAATCAAGCATGTTTTTGCTGATAGGGGGGGGGGGGGCTTTAGTTAACTGAAATACTAACATTTTTATTCAATACTAGCTGACCCAGCGAACTTAATACAGCCTACTATCGATCCTTTAATTTTTTTTTATTTTTGTTCTCCGTAAGAACCATATTCGTACTTCAAGGAATATTCTATAAAAAGAATTAGCGAAATCGGTTCAGCTGCTCTCGAAATTTGCGCTTACCAACACATTCAGCGATTCATTTTTATATTATAGATTATCCAAAAGTGTGAGCAGTTTTCACTCTCTAGCGACGCTCAGCGCTGTATGCAACTGCAATATGCTTTGCAAATGCGATATTATATTATTCAGAACTAGCGTCGCGAGATTCAGATTGTGGACTGAAAGAGGATGTAGCGACTAGAATTGAGAAAGGAATGATGCGTTGGTTTGGACATGTGGAGAGGATGAAGGAAGAAAGATTGACGAAACAAATATATATTGCGACTGTGAGACGGACTTCGTCCCAGACGGACTTACATCGACCAAATAGGGGACGTATTAGCTAAGGGAAAGATAAAAAGTACCCGGAACCGGCGTGCGTGCATGCAACGACTTATCAACGTTGATGAAGCGAAGGTGATCTGCCACGATCGTGGCAAGTGGTAGTCCCTGGTCTCTGCCTACCCCTCTAGGATACAGGCGTGAGGTTATGTATGTATGTATGTAGTGTCGCCAACTACAGAATAAAATGTATTCTCCTTAAAATTTGAAAAACAATTTTAAAAACCTATTTAGAGCCTAAAAATTCCACCCATGCCGGGATTCGAACCCACGACCTCTGGCTATCCGTGCCAGCGCTCTTTCCAACTGAGCTAATGGGCGACTCACCGGCACCAGTGACATTTCGAACCTCTTTACACTATTCTCTGTATCACGTACAGCCAGCGACATCTGGCTGAAGTAAATTGCATCACTTCCGGCATGGGCAGAATTTTATCCTCTAAATAGGTTTTTAAAATTGTCCTTAAGGTCCAGACGTAGGTCAAAGTGTGCACAGACTCATTAGAGAACTGTCAACTCTGTCAAGTAGTCTGCGTTCCAAAATCAAACTTCTATTCTAAACAAGTAGTTCAAAAACAACCTACTCAAAAGCCGAAGCCTAGAATACCTGTGTATGAGCACTAGATGTGAGCGTGGACCTCAAAGCGGGCAGCGCGTGGCCGTCCATCTGCCGCCACGCGGCCGCGGCGCTGGTGGCGGCCACGCGGCGCCAGCACCGCGCCAGCGACAGCGACCGGCCCATAGCCCCGAATAGGGACACGTAGGCCGATGTACGTTCTGGGGGGGTGGATAAATAAATATTCATGGACACACAGCTGCTGTGTGGTGTCAGCCTAGAGAATAGCACCAACCCAATTTCTTCCCGCGGGTGTCGTAAAAGGCGACTGAGGGGCACAAACCGGGGGGTGGGCAGCAGCGCCCCCTGCAGTACAATTCCACCGAACTGCGATCCCCAACCCGTATGCCTATATATATATATATATATATATATATATATATCGATTTCAACCCCTGCATGTCCCCACTGCTGGGGCACGGGTCAATTCCTGCGTTGGAAGGTTAGGCCATACTCCACCACGGGGGGCCAGTCCGGGTTGGTGGAGGATTGTAAGACAGTGGCGGGCCTTACTGTCAGAAGTTATCAAACCGCCTATAAGGCCTCTGACGTGGCTTAACGACTGCCATTACATGACAGCCGGCACTCACGGCTTAACGTGCCTTGCGAACGCTCGGCACGTTAAGCGTGGGTGCACAGAAGCGCTCGGAAAAATGCCACTAGCGGTAGTAACGGGACGGTTACCCATCCCGCACCTGATCGCTAGATAGGTATATATATATATATATATATATAGATAGACTTGTGTTATAGGTGCTAACTCGACGATAGATTTAGTACAATAAATACAAAGATAGCATCCAAGACCCGAGACAAACTAGAAAAGTTTCCTAGTTTGACACGGCCGGGAACCGAACCCGAGACCTTCGGTTTTACAGTCAGCGTGCCAAACCGCTGGGCCACCGAGGTCGTCAAATGAAATGAAATAGATAAGATAATGTCGCGGTCCCATCGCGAACCATCCAGAATAGAGCCTTCTGGAAGCCTATCGAATAGTCGCCGCATGCTGCGTTTTAGTAACGCTGAAAGCAATAATGACTCGTATGTCCACTAGCATAAGGCTCAAAACTCTTTGACATTAAAGTGTTCTAGAGTCGTTGCCGCGTGCACCGAGTGTAGGTACGCACTGGAATGTTCTAGAGCCCTTGCCGGCGGATATAAATAGCGGCCAGTCCGTTTGGGCAAGCGAAGAGTGAACTTCGAGCGAACATACCTGCGATACGAGCGATTAGCTACGACCTCAGTGATACTATTGGACTTCGATTGGACCTGCGATTGGAATCTACGTGTGGACTTCGTGTCGTGAAGACCTGCAGATCAGACCCTACGTGAATAAATTCTAAGTAGTTGTCATTGGCGTTTTACCTCCAAATCTAGAACCCTAGCCCGTAACAATAAGAAAGCACGTTGGTGCCGGCTGCCATCGACAGATGGCAGTCGTCAAGCCAAGTCTGTGGCCTTAGGGTGGCTTGAAAACTTCTGACAGTAAGACCAGCCACTAGTCTTGCAAGCCTCCACCAATCCGGACTTGGACCCGTGGTGGAGTATGACCTATACCTTTTTTTAAATACCTATTTAGAGGCTAAAAATTCCACTCATGCCGAGACTCGAACCCGCTACCTCTGGCTAACCGTGCTAGCGCTCTCCAAACTGAGCTAATGGGCAAGTACCGACCTCAGTGAAATTTCGAACTTCTTTACAAAACTCTCTGTAAAAAGACTTGAGTTTTTTTGTCCATTTTTTCTCCAAAACGAACTAGATTTTGAAATGGACACCTAGTTTGACTCGTAACGTCCATTAAGCCGCAGTATAACATAACATTTACATACAAGTACATACATTGCTTCTGGCCCCACACTAGGATACCCTGTGTCGTGGGAACCAGAAACAACGACATCACAAACATGGAAACATCCATGACCAGGGCTTTTTTTTTGTTCCCAGCCGGGATTCGAACCCGGGACCTCTTGCATGGTAGGCAGACGCGCTACCGCGTCGCCACATAGGTCGTCTCTGCGCTACTTTGAATAAAACCTTTACATTTCATTTCATTAGACACTGAGGTTTCCTCACGATGTTAGCGATTGGTATAACTACTCGTACTTCAGAAATGTACAAAACTGCGGGAAGTCTATGGAACACCGTCTTAGTTGTAGACCAGCTGTCAATTAAGGCCTGCGCAGACGAGGGACTTTTGTCCCCAGGGGACAAAAGTCCCTGAATCGTAAAAAATGTCCTCCGAGTACTTGTCGCGGACTCAACGCCTACGGTGTGCGGTCATTTGTTCCCCGGCAATCGAGTGAAGCGTACGCTATGGAAGCAAATATTCTGAAATTACATTGTGTTGTAATTTACATGAAGTTGAAAAAGAAAAGGAGTTTTAAAAGAAAACGCCGACCTTTTGTCCAGTCCGGTCTGTTGATGTCCTCGGTGACTTGAGGGACTTTTTGTACGGGGTACTTTTAGTCCTTCGTGTGCGTTATTCGATACAATTTATAAGACATCTATATCGACGGACAAAAGAGTACCCGGGGGATAGTCCCTGGTCATCGTCAGGCTATATTAGTCCACTGCTGGAAATAGCCCTCCCCTAATGAGCGCCATAACGCCCTGTCTTCAGCTTGCCGCATCCAGCATCTGCCTGCAGTTTTTCGCAGATCGTCATCCCACCTGGTCGGAGGGCGTCCTACACTACGTTTGCCGAGTCGCGGTCTCCACTCAAGAACACGTTTATTTCAACGGTTTTCGGTTCTTCGCGAGATATGGCCAGCCCACTGCCACTTCAGCTTGCTGATTCTCTGAGCTATGTCGATAACTTTGGTTCTCTGTCGGATGCATTCGTTACGAATCCTATCCTTCAGAGAAACTCCGAGCATAGCTCTCTCCATAGCTCGCTGAGCGACTTTGAACTGGTGGACCAACCCTTTCGTGAGTGAGGGATAGTCCCTCGTCTGCGCAGGCCTTAATATTTACCGGAGTTCATAGTGGTGAGCGCTTCTACCAGAGGGGCGCTGACCGCAGCCTCTAGCCGGTTATACAGGGTCTCCAGCTGAAGCCGCTTGTCTTCATAGTCTGGCGCGTCGCTGAGGACCTGCCGCGTAAAACACCTTGTATAGAAACCAATACAAATTCAAAATTAAATAAGACACGTGCAAATACGAAGCGTTCGTGGTCTATTGGAACCGAGTACGATATCAACCCTTGTATGTCCCCACTGCTGGGGCACGGGTCTCTTCCTGCATCGCAGAAAGGTTAGGCCATACTCCACCACGGGGGCCAAGTCCGGGTTGGTGGAGAATTGTAAGCCAGTAGCGAGCCTTACTGTCAGAAGTTATCAAGCCGCGCCGCGGCCTCTGACATGGCTTAACGACTGCCATTACATGTCAGCCGGCACCGACGGCTTAACGTGCCTTGCGAAGCACGGTAGCGCTCGGAAAAATGCCACTAGCGGTAGTCACGGGACGGTCTCCCATCCTGCACCTGACCGCGCCTGTTGTTGCTTAACTCAAATGATTGATGCCAATCACTTGGTTCGGCTAGGCCACGAGCGCTTCCGAGTAGCACCGAGTGATTGGGATCAATCACCTATGTTAAGCAGCAACAGGCGTGATCAGGTGCTGGATGGGTGAGCACCAACAGCTTAACGTGCCTCGCGAAGCACGGAACCGCTCGGAAAAATGCCACTAGCGTTAGTCGTAGACGGCCACAAATCCATGCACTGACCGCACCTTATATTGCTTATGTTATGTTATGTTGAATTTTTTGCTGACAAATTGTAAATTGTAACTTTATCATTGTGATATTTAATGTATTCTGTATTCACATTGCCTTTATCCATTACTGTAACATAATTTGACATTAATGTATTATTTATTATTTGAGACGCACATTGCAATAAAATTTAACATAATTTATACGACCTACTTAAGATGTAGCTGCATAAGACATAGACTAATTACTGGTATTATTTGAATCAAGATAAGCTCAACATTTGCATGCCGAAATGGCAAAACACGAAGATCTTTATTTTATTGTACCATCTGCATGTATGTAATACTCAAGTTTATACAAATAAATCGAATTGAATTTAATTTATCTTCGTGATCGTTTAAGATCACTCCGAGCGGTACCCGTAATAATCCGATTGTCACACTATCAAACCAATATCTCAGTATCATTACATCACTCTAATAATAACATTATAAAGGCGAAAGTTTGTGAGTTTGTATGTTTGTTACTTCTTCACGTCTAAACGGCTGGAGCGATTTTAATAAAATTCAGTTAGCTGACACCCTGGATTTTATAACACATAGGTTACGGTTTTCTTCAATCTTTAAACCACGGTTAACACGTTAGTAGTTAAAAAAATTAAATAATTTTATAATTTTTATTTCGTTACCAACTTAACGTTAATTTTACACATAGGCCGCGTTTTAGGCCAGGTTATCACGGTCTTAGTACGCTCGGACCAAGTGCGCCATCCGAGTAAACTAATGCATCTGATTGGACCGCTTTTCGTGACAACACCAAATCAGCCAATCAGATGTACTTATTAGTTTTCGGTCCGAGTCCACTAAGAACGTGAAAACGCGGCTTTACTGTGGGAAAATATCTTTTAGATAGATAGATAGAGAACACTTTATTGCACAACCAGAAAAAACATTACAACCATGATTTCTTGAATCTAAGTAATGTTATACAATTGGCGGTCTTATCGCTAAGAGCGATCTCTTCCAGACAACCGCGTACTGGACATCTTTTACTGTTAGTACATGCACAATTTACTTTCTCTAATAAGCCGCGGGTAACACAGCTAGTTGTACCTACATAAAAAAAGGAAATAAACGATCTAAGTATAAGATAAGATTATTCTTTATTGTACACTGGAAAAACAACAAATACAAAACAATTGCAAATATACATAGTACAATTGGCGTCCTTATTGCTAAAAGCAATTTCTTCCAGACAACCTTACGATGGAAAGTTGCTGAAGGAAATTAGAAAGACGGGTAGCCAGTGCAAATTTGAATATTGATACATACTTATACTTAATAATAATACACTTACATACCGTTACTTATATAAACTTATAATTTATTATATATATATATATATATCTTATAATAAAGCTCTACATAAGACAAGGAAAGTACTAACCTACACACAAGAGGACAAAATTTTAATGACTATATTGATAAATAAAGATCACGAACTCTGCTTTTGAAGACAGCTGGGGAAGGAGAGCGCCTTATGGAGACCGGCAGATACTAATTATATTAGAAGTATACTAATTATATTCTTTTTAATGCACTAACCCGCGCTAAGCTGCCTGTACGTAATACAGAGGATATTGTAAAGAGGTTCGAAATTTCACTGATGCCGGTGAGTCACCCATTAGCTCAGTCGGTAGAGCGCTGGCACGGATAGCCAGAGGTCGCGGGTTCGAGTCCCGGCATGGGTGGAATTTTTAGCCTCTAAACAGAATTTTAAGATCTATACTCACTTCCAGGCTAGCCGTCATCGCGGAGACCTGGGATGCCAGCTCGGCCAGCTTATCGCACTGTGTCCCCACGCCAGCTTCTAGCGTGTCTTCCAGAGCTGTGGCCAGCGCTGCCCACTTGTCAGCTTCTCGGAGGGATGAAGCTGCGTTCTGGTGAAAGGGATCGGGTTTGAACCCTCAACCGATCAACCGACCGATCAGTCCGCCTATATTTATATCCGACTGTAAAATCGAAGGTTCCGGGTTCGATCCCCGGCCGGGTCAAACTAGGAAACGAACTTTTCTAGTTTGTCTCGGGTCTTGGATGTTATCTACCTATGTATTTATGGTATTAAATCTATCGTCGAGTTAGCACCTATAATACAAGTCATTTAGTTGTACTTAGTATAGGGCTAACGAGATCTGTGTTGTAGTAATATGTCCATGAATATTTATTTATTATTATTTATTTATTTATTTGAGCATGTGTCCAGACACCCAAGATACTGTCTCCTATACAGTTATATATTCTTTTTCTTCTTCAGGCTATATTAGTCCACTGCTGGACATAGCCCTCCCCTAATGAGCGCCATAGCGCAAGGTTGTGCCATCATTGGGGGGTAATGCCCATAATCCCCACGCTGGGCACGCGGGTTGGGGATCGCAGTTTGGTGGAATTGTACAGCAGGGGGCGCTGCTGCCAACCACCCGGTTTGTGCCCCTCAGTCGCCTTTTACGACACCCGCGGAAAGAATTTGGGCTGGTGCTATTCTCTAGGCCGACACCACACAGCATACTGGACTTTTAATACCAATGTGGGTAGGTGGACAAGAATACGAGCGGCAAGCTGACGAAGCGCCCGAAGCACGCACGGCCACGCAAGCCGGATCATAAGCAGTTTGTACCGGGTCAAGCTGAAATTGAGAAAGGTGTACCCTTTCTCAATTTCAATTTGACCCGGTTCAGCTTGAGCCGGTTCAGCTTGACCCGGTTCAGCTTGACCCGGTTCGACAGCTTGACCCGGTTCATCAATCACATACCCTGAAATTAGAGCGGTGGTAGCGGAGCGTAGTAGAACGCCGGCTTCTCAATCGGTAGGTCGTGGGTTCGAACCCCGGCATGTACCAATGACTTTGTTTTCTAAGTTATGTACATTTGTGAAATAATAGTAGCAATACTACTCGCTGACGGTGAAGGAAAACATCGTAAGGAAACCCTAGTGTCAGAGGTGTTAGCGTACCTCAGCGCTTGCTACGTACAATGGCCCAACTATGAGGCTAAGTGCGGAAATCTCAGGTCTACCTAACTAACATACCTACCCTGAAATTGAGAAAGGGGTACCCTTTCTCAATTTCAGCTTGACCCGGTTCGACAGCTTGACCCGGTTCAACAATCACATACCTCCAACCGGCTCTTGAGCTGGTCTATCCTTTGCAGGCTAGCGATGGAGTGTCCCGTCTCCTCCTCCACGGTGAGGACTTTCTGCTCCAGACTCAGCAGCCGCTGCTGCAGCATGGAGCCCTCGATTTGGAGGGTGGACGCGTCTTGTAACACCTTCGGGATTGAGGTCACAATCTGTGGAGGAATACACGTCTTACAGTTTGTTTCTATGTAAATAGCTAGAAGCTTTTTTTTTCGAGGGTTCGAATCCCGGCATGGGTGGAATTTTTAGCCTCTAAATAGGTTTTTAAATTGTCCTTAGAACGGGTTAGTACATTAAAAAAAAAATCTTGTGGGTACAGCGATATCATTCCGATGTAGTTAAAACCTAACTGCAAAGTAGGTACTCGGGGCCGCAAGTGATGCAAATTACTTCCGCCAGATGTCGCTGCCTGTACGTGATACGGAGAATATTGTAAAGAGGTTCGAAATTTCACTGATGCCGGTGAGTCGCCCATTAGGTCAGTTGGATAGAGCGCTGGCACGGATAGCAGGAGGTCGCGGGTTCGAATCCCGGCATGAGTGAAATTTTTAGCCTCTAAATAGGTTTTTTGATGACGCATTTGTTTGATAAAGTAGTTCCTTATGTCTACTATTAATAACGTGAATATTTTTAAAATACATATTTTCTTAATAAAGCATTGTTTTATTCATAATTATGTATCTGGAATATTGTGACTTAATTGTACATCTACTTCCTTCTCCAATATATTGCTCCATCCATCATTGCTCCAGTCCATCCAAAGGTTGTCTGGAAGAGATCACTTTTAGTGATGAGGCCGCCGTCTGTTCTCTTAGATTAAAAAATATCTGTGCAATTCCTATTTTATGTACAATATAGTGTTCTCTATCTATATAAAGTACTTGCATGAATAACCCTGCGTTCCGAGATGCGATGAAATCGATTACAGCGCGAATCCGACCAATTTTAGTAGTCTTTAAGTATCTCGCATGAAATAGGGTTCTTGTGCCTACTGCACTTGTATGGGTTGGCACTGTAATCGATTTCATCGCATCTCGGAACGCACCCAAAGTCGTGCAGATTTGACAGACATGCAGATTTCATGCTGTGCTAAATGCATTTCTGTATATTGTAAATAATAAGTACATACATACATAACCTCACGCCTGTATCCCAGAGGGGCAGGCAGAGACCAGGGACTGCCACTTGCCATGATCCTGACAGATCACCTTCGCTTCATCAACGTTCATAAGTCGTTGCATGCACGCACGCCGGTTCCAGGTACTTTTTATCTTTCCCCTTGCTAATACATCCCCTATATGGTCGATGTATGTCCGCCTGGGACGACCCTTACCAACCCTTCCACTCACATTCGCAATATATAGGTATATATTTGTTCCGTCAATCTTTCTTCCTTCATCCTCTAATAAATAATAAGTGGCATATGTATATATATATGTATGTATATATATATATATATATATGCCACTTATTATTTATTAGAGGATGAAGAAAGAAAGATTACATGCCACTGTATATATATATATGTGTGATGTACAAACTGCCTTCTGTTTCTGAACAGATTTTTTTCTATTACATAAATAACTCATGTTTTTGTTATAGAACTCATATGTTTTTTTTTGTGATTCTTAGATAGATATATAGAGAACACTTTAATGTATATAAAAATGGAAATTGCACAGATATTTCTTAACCTAAGACTGCAGACGGCGGCCTTATCACTAAAAGTGATCTCTTCCAGACAACCTTTGGATGGACTGGACTAATACATTAGAAGAAGGAAGTAGATGTACAAAAAAATATAGGAAACGATAATTTCAGAGGTACCTATATAAATACATGGGTTAGTATAAGATGGTCGTAAAAGCATTTGGTCCAGGCATCAACTTGTCCTAAAATCATCATGACGAAATTGCAACTAGACTAAAAAGTAACTCGTCTATGAAGCAACTCGTCAGAAATCCGTTAGACAAATTATGAGGTTGCCCATGAAGTAACTGGTCTCTATAGATAATCGTCTTAAAATCACCTGGACAAATTCGCATTTCAGCTAAAAAGTTATTGGTCTCAAAAGCAACTCGTCAGAAACACAAAATAGTTATTTGGTTGAATTTCGGCACATGAATTTTTAATAGTTATATCGGACATAAAAAGAAATTTGAATTTAGGCCAAATATAATTTATTTGTTTTATTTAATGTTCATTTTCATCAGATAATTTAGGCAGAATGATGTGTTTGTAAGAGAAAATGCGTTAAGTTTTAAAAAGGTGTGTTTTTGTTCTTATCTTTTTCAAACTAGTTATTATACTGATTCGTTATCAACCCTTGTTTTTCCCCACTGCTGGAGCACGGGTCTCTTTCTGCATCGCAGGAGCATTATACTGATTGATTTAATATTACTTTTGTTCTTTTAATTTATTTCTACGAAAAAGTATTAATAAAGTAGAGAAGTTTTCAGAAAGTACGCGCTCCCGTGTAGATGCTTAAGAGAAGTGTAGGTACTTAAAATATTTCTACGTTTCCTCAACAAAACTTCACCGAATAAGTCTAAATTTTGCCTCAGATTTTCCCATTTTTACTCATTTACAGTCATACTTCTTAATCTGAACGCTCAGGTACGATTGAAACAGGATTAATGTTACCCGACACCCATTTAAGACGAGTTGCTTCACGGGCGACCAACTATGTAGATCACTTGTTTTTTAAGACGAGTTGCTTAACAGGCGACCAACTATTTAGACCAATCACATTTAAGTCGAATAGATTAAGTATAGGGCAGTAGACAAAATAATTTTCTGACGATTTGCTTCATAGACGAGTTACTTTTTAGTCTAGTTGCAATTTCGTCGAAATGATTTTAGGACAAGTTGATGCCGTGACCAGTTGCTTTTACGATCATCTGATACTAACCCGTTTGTGTCGTCCGCTAGAAATAATGTTAAATCTCTTTCCCAACCTCTCAGAACTATGTATGTAAAAAAGTGGCATATTAAGTAATTGACCAGATTTATAATGATAACTTGACGGCCTTGACGGCCTCGGTGGCGCAGCGGTTTGGCACGCTGACTGCAAAACCGAAGGTCTCGGGTTCGATCCCCGGCCGAATTGGAACCGAGCTTTTCCAGTGTTTCTCGGGTCTTGGATGTTATCTAAGTATTTATTGTATTAAATCTATCGTCGAGTTAGCACCTATGACACAAGTCATTCAAAAACCTATTTAGAGGCTAAAAATTTTCACCCATGCCGGGATTCGAACCCGCAACCTCTGGCTATCCGTACCAGCGCTCTACCAATTGAGCTCTACGACTCACGGCATCAGTGAAATTTCGAACCTCTTTACAATATTCTCTGTATTACGTACAGTGGGTTAGTGCATTAAAAATAAAAATAGTGTAAACAAGTCATTCAGTTGTACTTAGTATAGGGCTACCGAGATCTGTGTAATATGTCCATGAATATTTATTATTTACTTACCTGTGTTGTGGTTTCGTCTAGAGAATTAGTCAACTGCTTCATGTAGAGATGCAATCTTGACACTGTGTTCGCCACAAATACCTGCGAACAAATTTGCCAGGGAATGGGCACATGGAATGAAATGAAATGAAACCGAACGCTTCCGTGCTTCGCAAGGCACGTTAAGCCGTTGGTGCCGGCTGTCATGTAATGGCAGTCGCTGAGCCATGTCAGGGGCCTTATGGGCGGCTTGATAACTTCTGACAGTAAGACCCACCACTGTCTTACAACCCTCCACCAACCCGGACTTGGCCCCCATGGTGGAGTATCGCCCAACCTTCCTGCGATGCAGGAAGAGACCCGTGCCCCAGCAGTCTAGACATACAAGGGTTGATATCGAATGAAATGAAATCAATTACATTTGAACATAAAGAATTTACATTCTGTTTGGTGAATGTCAATGTACAATGTTAAATGTAAGCCGCTGCCGCTAGCTGTAGTGCAGTGGTAAAAAAGGCAGCGAGAAAAAAAACTCCAGTCTGACCATCTTTTCTCAAGTCATATTAAATCTAATACATCAGCTGCCTCCTACGATAAGATTTCATGATTGCCATCAATAACTTTAATGGCAAATAATAATTATATAAATGTAGAATGAGCGTAGATTGTAGAGGAATGTGGAGTGAATAGAATGATTCCTACAGTCTATTTATTCTTACTTGTCCAATTTAGTAAACAAGATTCTAACCTTAAAATTGAGATTGAATGCCTAAACTAGACATTTTCTCGCAAATTCATGAACTATTATGAACTATGCTTATAAAATTGGCAGCGTGTTATCTAAAAGAGTGTTCCAAGTTACTTCATTTATGGAAATATGGCAGTTTTGGACTAAAAAGTTACAGTTTATGGGTAGAATCTTGTTTACTAAATTGGACAAGTAAGAATAAATAGACTGTACAAATATTATTAAGCTGGTGTGTATGTTGATATGCCTTTCTTTCTCTGTCAGTGTCTTGGGGGATAGGTAGCGAGATAATACCAGTTATAGTATACAGTGTTAAGAATTAAAGAAATTTGTGCAAATAACTAAAACCATACATTAAATAGCAATATGGAATCCTTGGTGTGCGAGTGCTACAGGCACTTGGCCAGAACTGCGGATAATTACAGGCTGAAGATGCTAATATTATTTAATGATGATTATTAAACAATATTATTGACATCTTAAAACATAGGTACCTAGATTTTTCATTCAAATCTTACGCAAATTTGGAAAGGCTAAAGTTTACTGGTATTATATCAAATATAATTAAGAATAATTATAGGTACTTTATTGCACACGAAACATTACATAAGAAGTAACATGAACAAAGGCGAGCTTATCCCTGTAAGAGATTTCTTCCAGCAAACCTTGGAGACGGATTATTATATGGCGCACCTCTTTGTCCTGGTTACCGCTGGAGCTCCAAGCCTTGTTGATCCATTTCTTCGGATCGAAATCATCTTCCGAAAACGTTTTTAAATCCTGAAATTCGATCGAGGAATTAGATTATCGTGAATTAAAATTGCGTGTCGTTGAAAAAACGTTGAGAACTTATGAAACTTTTCAATATAACATCTAATTCTTACTAGTTCCGTTAAGAGCACTTACCATAGCACTTTTCTCGTGTTCACAGTGGGTTTATTATTTTTATTTCAATAAAAAATACTGAAAAGTGGAAAACTTTTCGCTCTGTGTGACGTGTATTTGTTGACAAAGTTACGTTTTGCTATGATTTTTTATGTAACAATAATAAAAGTAATGTGTCATGAATTATTGCTCAACAAAAAAATTGAAGATTTATATTTATACATCTATTTTACATGAAGATAAATAATTTTGATTTAATTCTTGCTAAGAAATTTCATTGAGGCCTAATGGCTTGTTTACAAGGATCTAGTTTTAATAAATTTGCAATAAGAAAACGTGTTGATAAGATTAGTGTTGTACTTATATAAGTGTTGCACTTAATCGATCGATTTACAAGAGTAGAATTTTGTGCATTGTAGATTTACCCTCTACAAGAACCTTGAACTGTCAAAATCTTTTGTTATTGTTTGTTTTTAGGTTATGTTGTAAACGTAAACAATTCCGATATTGAAGTTTAACTGAACTGGGGAATAATTAGAAAATTTCGCTAATACCGTAATGACTACGCCTAGTAAAAGAAAAAACGCAATGGCCGGTAATATAATACACGTTGCTATCAGTATTTGCTTGCCGATAATTAAATCGTAGGTACTAAACTCGTTTCATTTTTATTTTATTACAGATGATAGAAACTTAAAACGAATCAAGAAAGAATGCAGTTACGGCGAAAAGTGTTACAGGTTGAATCCTGCTCACTTCCGCGAGTTTAGCCATTCCCACTGTAAGTTTTTTTAGCATTTTATTCAGCCAATAGGAGTGCCCGCAGGATATGTCCATTAAAATCCAAACTAAAAACCAGATGAATGGTTGAAATCGAATAAAATTACCCCTTATAGGCGGCTTGGTAACTAGTGACAGCAAGGCCCCTGCACTGCCACAAACCTCCACCAATCCGGACCTGTCCCCAGTGGTGGAGTATGGCCTAACCCTACTGCGACGCATGAAGATACCTATGCCCCAGCATGGGGGACATACAAAGGGTTGATATCATTCATTCATTTAAGATTACCTCCTACATACAAACATGATTATAATCTACATTTAAATTATTATTATTATTATTTGTAATTCAGGCAGGCAGTTATAGAACTGGTGAAGCCTGTATCCAGATGTACATTTGTGTTTAACTCCTTCTCTGTTTTGTTTCCTTTAGATATTTATCCAGTTTGTTTTTAAACATATTAATGCTTGTGGCTGTCACTATTTCTTCAGGGAGTTTGTTCCATTCTTTAACTACTCTATTGGAGAGAAAGTTCTTGTGTGGGTTATTATTTGATGAGGTCGTTTGTAGTTTCAAGCAGTGTCCTCTCAGATGGGTATTAGTGTTCCGCTCAAACATCACTTTGTCAAAGTTATTGAGGTCATAATGTGCATGCATAATCTTATATGTCTCAATCAGATCTCCACGTTGCCTTCTCTCTTCCAGGGTTGTCAAATTTAGCATTGTGAGCCTTTCTTCATAAGATTTGTTCTTAAGCTGGTATGGTAACTTGGTGAAACTTCGCTGTACTTTTTCAAGTAGGTCTATGTCCTTCTTAAAGTAGGGACTCCAGACTTGAAAAGCATGTTCAAGTAATGGTCTGATGTATGTTTTATATATCTTTAGCATCATCTCCTTTGTTAACCTTCCAAAGGCCTTCCTTATCAAATAAATGAAGCTCTTAGCTTTTTTAGTGATTGCAATAATATGATCTTCCCATTTCAGGTTGCCAGTGATAATGACTCCCAGGTCAGTCTGACATGTGACTGCCAATAGGTCGGTGTCGTCTAGTTTATATTGCAACTGTGGATTATCCTTACCTATTTGTAGTACTGTGCATTTGGCAGCGTTTAAATTTATCAGCCATTCCTTAGACCATTGATAAAGATGAGATAAATTGCCAATGAATCCACGGCAGTGCCCACGCCAAGTCGAGCGCAAAGCAAACACTGTCGTAACTATTTACAGGAACCATTTCGCCGCATTTTCAGGTCCCTGTTTGAGAAGCTTTCAGAAGTGATTCAGCTGCTCTTGAGATTTACGCAACACATTCAGCGATTCATTTTTATATTATAGAGACTAGCTGACCCCGCGAACTTCGTGCCGCCTAACAATTTTTTTATTTTCTCCGTAATAACCATCCTCGTACTTCAAGGGATATAAAAACAAATAGCGGAATCGGTTCAGCTGTTCTCGAGATTTGCGCTTACCGACACATTCATCGATTCATTTTTATATTATAGATAATCAATCAATCATTATTAATCAATCAATGATAGCAGTGTTGTTTAGTTTAAGTTCTGAATAATGATCAAACAGTAACAATGTTTTATATTTACACAATTCCTCTAAAACACTCCTCTAATTCAGTTTAAATAGTCTTTAGTAAAATATTTCCATTTTGCCTGAACTGAAGAGAACTTAACACAATTATTTTCCAAATTTTCAGTAGAGAGCATTATTGACTCCAAAACAGACGGTGCATACACCATTCCACCAAGACTGACACTACAAAGGAACATGATCTTAGAGCAAATCGAAGTTATCATGGAAAAACAACTTTACACACCGGCGAGCGAAACCCAACCTGAAGCAGAGGAGAAGAAGGTTGAAAATACAACAGTGAAAGTTGACAATACACTGCCGAAAACTGAAGACAGTAAGGTGCTTAACACAGCAGAAAAGTCTGACGTAAGAGTTGAAAATGCAAGAGACAATACAGTTCTTGTGAATGCGAAAAAAGAAGCAGCCCAAGTTGAAAAAGATCAATCAAACTTGGGAGTTACAAAGAAAGATACACGTTCAATGCAAAACGTTTCAGAAAAGGCTTCTAGCAGCAAAGAAAATGTAAGCAACAGTCAAAGAAATAAATCACCAATAAGAAACAAAATGGAAGCTAGTGGCTCTAATATGAAAGGCAAGTAATTTATTGTGCTTAGACCTGGAATTACCGCACTTAGCGTCGTATTTGGGCTATAGTATGTAGCAACCGCTTAAGTATGTATGATATTGTTACGGGCTAGATCTGGAGGTAAAACGCCAATTACAACTTCTTAGGACTTATTCACACAGGGTCTGGTCTGCAGGTCTTCACGACACGAAGTCCACAGTTAGATTCCAATCGCAGGTCCAATCGAAGTTCAATAGTATCGCTGAGGCCATAGGTTATCTATCGCTCGTATCGCAGGTATGTTCGCTCGAAGTTCACTCTTCGCTTGTCCAAACTGAACTGACAAGCGAAATGGCGCGGCCGCTATTTATATCCGCCGGCAAGGGTTCTCGAACATTCCCGTACGTACCTACACTCAGAACAGTTCGATGTCAAAGAGTTTTAAACCTTATTCTAGTGGAAATACGAGTCATTATTGCTTGCAGCGTTTATTGTTTACTAAAACGCAGCATGCGGCGACTATTCGATAGGCTTCCAGAAGGCTCTATTCTAGGTGGTTCGTGATAGGACCGCGACAATATCTACCCTTGTATGTGTGCACTGCTGGGGCAGGGGTCCCTTCCTGCATCGCAGAAAGGCATTTATTTATACAAAGATGAACTTAACACTGACACAGCGCACAGTGACTTATGGCATATAATCTGTCACAAATAAACCAAGGAATAATATACAATATGTACGAGTACATTCAGAAATGAAA
The DNA here is from genome assembly GCA_934045075.1 of Yponomeuta sedellus. NCBI lineage: Eukaryota > Metazoa > Arthropoda > Insecta > Lepidoptera > Yponomeutidae > Yponomeuta > Yponomeuta sedellus. The sequence goes on from OW203749.1 coordinate 3,524,284, forward strand.
AGGTTCTATTCAAAGTATCGCAGAAACTGCGGTTTTATGAACGTTACAATTCAAACTAGGTGTCCATTACTAAATCTAGATAACTTTCGAGAAAAAATGGACAAAAAACTTAGGGCGAGATAAATAGTCGCTTCTAAGAACGAGTCTTAGCGAAAGCACTTGCTTAAGAATCAATTTGTCTATCATAGACAGTACTTTAGCACTCTTTTAGTCGCGAAACCCGGACTAATTCTTAGCATTGGCCTAAAAACATGCTTAGCTAAGCAAACGTCTACTTTGATACTTAGCTAAGTTAGCCTGAAGTAATGCTTAGGGAAGCTTGAGCACGGACTTGGGGTAAGCAACGACTATTTATCTCGCCCTTAGTCTTTCACCAGAGTTCATTTCTCAGATTTCACGAGTCAACTCGAATCAAATTTGAAATTATCAAATAATCAAATATTTAACAATCATAGGGGAAAGTACACATATTAAAACGATTTAAAACTATTGGTAATCTGTTTTTTATAAAACTAAATCAGGTTTTATAAAAAACAGATTACCAATATTTTCAATAGTTATAAGACTATAGGTGATACTGCTTTCAGCCATGTTGACTGAAACACCAATCACAACGCGTGACGTCACGTTTAGTGATTACGAGGTGGCGTGACGTCAGACTCGACGCCATGACACTGCGAGCGGTTTTCCCACAGATTTGAAATATTTTTAGAGAAATGGCTTTAACCTTCCTTAAACTTTAGTTTAGCACTAAAATATAGGTTTTTAGCCTCTAAATAGGTTTTTTAAAAATTGTCCTTAGCACGGGTTAGTTCATTAAAAAGAATATAATCAGATGTCGCGGGTTCGAATCCCGGCATGGGTGGAATTTTTAGCCTCTAAATAGGTTTTTAAAATTGTCTTTGGGTAAGTGCATTAAAAAGAATATGAGAATATAATCATGTGGGTACAGCGATATCATTCCGATGTAAAACCTAACTGCAAAGTAGGTACTCGGGGCTGCAAGTGATGCAAATTACTTCAGCTAGATGTCGCTGCCTGAACGTAATACAGAGAGTGTTGTAAAGAGGTCGAAATTTCACGGATGCCAGGTAGTCGCCTATTGGCTCAGTTGGGAGAGCGCTGGCACGGTTAGCCAGAAGTCGCGGGTTCGAGTCCCGACATGGATTTAATTTTTAGCCTCTAAATAGGTTTTTTAAAATATCGGTTTTATTTGTAAATAATAAATGCCCCCACATTACGGAAAAGACTTTAAAAATATTTCGTCATGCCTATTGCCTCAGATCCCGACTACAGAGCAGTGGTGCCACCTACACGCCGGATAGAGGACTTCTTCAAGGTGGTAGCGCCGCGCGGCAAGATGGCCGCCAAGCACGCTGCGCAGGCGCCGTATTACCTCTTCTACACGACCATCACCGATGCTAAAGAGACGCATAAGCAACCGTATTCGATAACTTTTCAAGGTAAACGCTTTTGTTATGAAACTTTTTTCAATTCCGTTTCTAAAACCGCATGTAGCGAAAATATGTCGCCTCGGCGGTTTATAACGATATTGTAGTCACCTCTGTAACTACAATATCGTTATCAACCTTTGTATGTCCCCACTGATGGTGCACGGGTCTCTTCCTGCATCGCAGGAAGGTTAGGCCATACTCCACCACGGGGGCCAAGTCCGGGTTGGTGGAGGATTGTAAGACAGTGGCGGGCCTTACTGTCAGATGTTATCAAGCCGCCTATAAGGCCTCTGACATGGCTTAACGACTGCCATTATATGACAGCCGGCACCAACGGCTTAGCGTGCCTTGCGAAGCACGGAAGCCCTCGGAAAAATGCCACTTGCGGTAGTCACGGGACGCTCACCCATCCCGTACCTGTACCGCGCCTGTATTGCTTAAGCATGTGATTGATTCCAATCACTCGGCTTGCCTAGGTCACAAGCGCTTTCTACTACAATTTATTTGTCGGGGGTTCAGGAGGTTGACCGTTAAACGTATTGTGGGCCTTGCGTTTCAACCAAGCAAAGAACACCAATATCAGTTCACACTTTATTCAATCACTGTAGATAATTAATTAGCCAATTGATAGCACTCATCACTTGTACGGAACGAGAGACAGTTCCAAGGTGTTAACTCGGCGAAGCTAAAACGCAGACTGACTGTTTGGTCGCCGATAGGCACCGAGACTCTGTCGAAGCGCGTCACGCCGATAGGGGGCGCTTGCAAAACACGTGACACGCTTGACGTTCCGAACAACCGCCATTTTGTACCGGATACGACATATTTATATCGTTACCAACCCTTGCATGTCCCCACTGCTGGGGCACGGCCTCTTCCTGCATCGCAGGAAGGTTAGGCCATACTCCACCACGGGGGCCAAGTCCGGGTTAGTGGATGATTGTAAGACAGTGGCGGGCCTTACTGTCAGAAGTTATCAAGCCGCCTATAAGGCCTCTGACATGGCTTAACTTAACGACTGCTCACTAATATTTCTTTTATATTCACAGAACTTCTGGATCCCAGTTTGGGGGAGCTGAAATGTTCCTTGCAAATCAACTTCATGGTGGAGTTAGGGTGGCTTCTAGCGCATTACTACTTCGCCGGATATAGGTACGAAAATAAAAGTGTTTCAAGTTTCAAGTCTTTATTTGTCTGCAAACACGGTACATGTAGATTTTACAAGACACATTGTTATGGACAAGAGTGTAGCACCATAATATGGTATACAAATATTAAAAATAAAAAAATTTAAAGGCTACATTATTTGTAAGATTATTATACAATGTCAAGAATATAAGATGGCATAGATGCATTTAAAAGTCATTGTGTTTTAAAGTAATCTTTCATACTGTATATACATTTTTGACCCAACCAGTTAGAAAGCGCTTTGTCAAGTCCATTATCCGGGAGGGAACATATTTCTTTTGGCAGAGAATTAAATATTCTTATTGCCATGTAATAACTATTTCGTCTAAAAAGCTCGAGATTAACTTCGTAAGCATGTTCGAAGTGTTGGAGTCGAAAAACGTCGTATGGCTTATCGTCCGACATTGTCAGTGTAGTGGGTCGCAACCCTAAGAGTGCTTTGCGATGCCTGGTAGAGGGTAGTCTGAAACCTTATCAGCCGAAGATGCGAACGGGTACCAGCCATTAGTCCTCTCGTGACCACGATTACTGTAACGTCGAGGTAAAATAGCAATAAATTTGTACGCGATTAAGCCCCGAAAGTATTCTAACAATAGGTACGAAAAAGCTTCCACACGACACAATCACTTGCCCTGGTCCCAAACTAGGATATCCTGTGCTATGGTTACCAGGCAAGGACGTCCAAACGTAGAAATACACCCAGAGACCTTTTGTGCAAACGTGCGGCAGCCCCCGAAGGTTATACTAGTCCACTGCTGGACATAGCCCTCCCCTAATGAGCGCCATAGCGCCCTATCCTCAGCTTGCCACATCCAGCATCTGCCGGCAGTCTTTCGCAGATCGCTATCCCACCTACAATACTAGTGATTGTGTTGTATGAAAGTTGTTAATTTTTATTTTTCATTTACTAACCCCAACCGCTCAAGGTGAAGGAAGACATAGTGATGTAACCTGGGTATCTTATTCTTCTTCAGGCTATATTAGTCCACTGCTGGACATAGCCCTCCCCTAATGAGCGCCATAGCGCAAGGTTGTGCCATAATTGGGGGGTAATGCCCATAATTCCCACGCTGGGCATGCGGGTTGGGGATCGCAGTTCGGTGGAATTGTACTGCAGGGGGCGCTGCTGCCCACCCCCCAGTTCGTGTCCCTTAGTCGCCTTTTACGACACCCGCGGGAAGAATTTGGGTTGGTGCTATTCTCTAGGCCGACACCACGCAGTATCTCAGTATCCCACACACCTGGGTATCTAAGGTGTTCGAATACAACAGCGCTGAAAAATTGCCAATCCGTGGTGGTCACGCTTTATAATCAAGCCCATACTCTCACTGAGAGAAGGGACGTGCCCTGCAATGGGATCATTATAGGCTACACAAAAAAGAAGAATCTACGAAGTTTTAAAATAATACATTCTAAAAATTCGCAGAAAGCTTCGTCATAAAAAGTGGCACAATACACAATATAAAACTATTCAATTCATTTCAATTATACTTTATTGGACACGAAACATTAAATAAGTATGGTATTTACGGTAAATTATAAGTAAAACCACTAGGTAGTAATAACTCCGTTTAATGCTCGGTAACGACTGCCGACAATCGGGAAGCAGGTACATTCAAAATGTCTACCTACCCTTAACTAAACACTACATCCCTCCACCCTTATTATAAAACTAATCACTATGATAATTTGCATAAGTAGGTATTTGTGGTATCTTAAGACTTATATATAGGATTTTTATTTCTAGTTGACCTAACAGTAAAGCGGCGATCATTTGATAATAATTCCGACTCCGGAATTTCACTGTTGGTATCGCAATCCAAAAATATGTCGCCTTCAGCTTCTGAGTGCTGCGAAACCTCTGAGGGTAATGCCTCACCCGGAGGCGAGGAAGGATACCCATCCTCGCATCTTGCTATATCTGTAACTTCCTGCGACTCCGACTCAGGCTGCAGTGAAGAAGCGTTGTCTCCTGTTGATAGCTCTAATTGTGTCAACGCATCCCCACCTACCTTCGTCGTACTCGCTGAACTTGATGCACAACTAGTTCCTAAATCCTCCTCAGCAAGTATCAGATCATCGCCCTTGTACTTTAACAAATGGTCTACATGTTTTATGTAACTATTATTGGATGCCGGTTCAAATATTAAATACATTCTACATCCCTTCTTTTCTTTTACAATGCCGCGTATCCAAGTTTGCTTATTGCCGTTGTTATAAAAGTGTTTCATTAGCACATTATCTCCAATTCTAAACTCAATCTTTCGATGTCCTCCGTATTGCTCATGCTGAGAGACCTGTTTAGAAGAAACATTCCTTTTAGCTTGGGCCACCGATGACACATCCTGTAGGTCACCTTGTGTTAGGGTTTCCCGCAACAGATCGAATCGACAACGCAATGCGTGACCAAGTAACAGCTGGGCTGGCGAAAAACCGGTTGTGCAGTGCACTGAATTCCTATAATCAAATAGTAGTTGGTTTAATTTTTTGTTTACCAAATTTTTATTACTATTTTGCTCTAGAATTAGCTTCAACCCTCTTTTTATCGTCTTCACACAGTTTTCCGCCTGGCCATTCGAAGCTGGGTGATAAGGAGCGCTGGTCATATGCTTAATGCCATTAGATTTGCAAAATTCGTTAAACTGTACTGAACAAAAGTTAGACGCATTATCCGTCACAATGACTCGTGGTAACCCAAATCTGCTAAACATGTCTATTAATTTACCTATGATTGCAGCGGTGTCTGTTGTTCGCATATAGAAGCATTCAACCCATTTAGAGTGAGCATCAATTGATATTAGGTATTGTTTGTCATTCAATGTAAACATATCAAGATGCAACCGGTCCCAAGGAATTTCCGGGTAAGGCCACGAAACAAGCGGAGAACGCGCAGGTGCCGCGCGTAGCGTATTACATATAGAACAAGAACCTATTTTTTCTTCGATATGCCTATCTATATTGGGCCACCACATCCGAGACCTAGCTTCATTTTTGGTCTTTACAACCCCGAAATGTGAGTTGTGTAACTCATCGAGGAGCCTTTCACGAAATGTATGTGGTATTACGACTTTGTGTCCCCTTAAAATGCATCCATTCTCCAAGGACAGTTCCAATTTACAATTGAAATAAGATTTTATTTCTTCATCGACACACTTTTTTGGCCATCCCATTTTTATGCATTCTGCCACTGTCTGTAAAACCGCATCCTTCTCTGTTTCTACTTGAATATCAGTTACTGTGATTGGTCCTAATGTCGTGTCAGTTAAAAAATTTATATAGTAGGATTTATCCCAACAATCAGCCTCTGGTTCGTCAAATTCTTGCATACTTTTAATGGAACGCGATAAAAAGTCGGCAACATTGTCGTCACTTTTTACGTATTCCAGGTTGAAATTATACGCCGATAAGAATAATGCGTATCGCTGTAAGCGGTTAGCCGCCATCTCGGGTACGCCTTTTTTATGGCCAAAAATCGTGATTAGCGGCTTGTGATCAGTGCGTAAGGTAAAAGGAACGGTACGCCCATACAAATAATGGTGGAACTTTTTTATCCCAAACACTATAGCTGTCGCTTCTTTTTGGATTTGAGCGTAGTTACGCTCTGCCTTTGAAAGCGAACGCGATGCATACGCGACTACCCGCTCGCTGCCATCCGGCTGCGTCTGAGACAGCACGGCTCCTAGGCCCGCGGGACCCGCGTCCGCCGTCACTATAGTTTTGTAATCTGGGTTGTAATGAGCAAGAACCCGCTCCGAAGATAATTCTTTTTTTATGACATTAAACGCGTCTTCTTGCTCCGGTCCCCAAACCCATTTAGCGCCTTTTTTCAGTAACTCGTGTAACGGATTCAAGATGGTGGCCGTGTTAGGTACAAAACATCTATAGTAATTAATCATGCCTAAAATTGATTTGAGCTCATTCACATTTTTGGGACTGTTACTATTAATAATTGCTTCTACTTTCCCCGGTGATTTATGTAACCCGTTTTTATCAATTATAAATCCCAAATATTCTATGGAGTCTTTAAATAGCTCGCACTTATCTTGCCTAAGTCGCATACCCGCTTCTTGTAATCTACTTAAAACCTGTTCAAGCCTCTTCAAATGAATCTCTCTGTTTGGTCCTGTTACTAATATATCGTCCAGAAAGATGCAAGTGCCCTCAATATCACCTAGTAATTGTTCCATTGTTTGTTGGAAAATGAATAGAGCGTTACATAATCCAAAAACTAATCTATTATAACGAAACAGACCTTTGTGTGTGTTTATACACGTAAATTTTTTTGAATCGTCTAACTCTAATTGGTTGTATGCCCTAGATAGATCCAATTTGGTGAAATGCTCGCCCCCGTGCAGCCTTGAAAACAATTCATCTATACGTGGTATAGGATAGTTATCCATATACAGTACCTTGTTTAGGGTGACCGAGTAATCACCACAGATTCTGACGTCACCGTCCCGGCGCAACACCGGTACGATGGGCGTTGCAATATCCGAATGGTCTATCTTTTCGAGGATCCCTAAGTCCTCCAGTCGTTTAAGTTCCACCTCTACTTTAGGTTTCAAAGCTAAAGGCACCGGCCTTGGTTTAAAGAATTTCACTTGGGCTCCCGGCTTAATTTTTAAGCTGATTTTGTATTTATTGAATGTTCCTAGTTCTTCTGTGAATAATGTTGAGTATTTTTCTTTTAAAAACACTACATCCTCTTTTATATTGTTACATTTAATTTTGGGGCCTAATTCTAAGTTGAATCTGCTGATAAAATCTCGTCCTAATAAAACAGATTGTTTTAAAGGGGTATCGACAACAAAGAATCTTATCAGCTTGACCTCGTTCTCATAGTCCACCTGTAGGTATAAAGAACCTAACGGTGATATTTTGTTCCCGTCGTAACAATTTAAAACAACGTTACACGACTGTAATTTACAATGACGAAAATATGCCTTGAATATTTCGTTGGGTAATATGGACACCCCACTGCCACTGTCTATCTCACAAACAAAATTTTCGTTTGCTATCGATACGATCTGTCGCATAGGTTCCCCGCCAACACATTTTATATTGAATAATTCATAAATACCTTCGAGAGTGTCGCCGTCGTCCGCCACCAAAAAGTGATTAGTAACATTAACTTTACACATACGTTTCAAATGCCCCGTTTTGTTACACTTTTGGCACGTGAAATTAATGAACCTACACTGCTCTTTCACATGATTGCGATAACCACACACTGCACATTGACGAGCTCGCGATGTACCAGTACCGCCATTACGGGCCGCGTTGCCACGCATTGCGTGCACTGACTGCTGCTCCGCCGTCTCAGCGCGCTCCCGTTCACACGAAGTGCGAAGCGCCGCTCGCGCGCAGCGGACACTCTGCGCCAGCTCCAGTGCCTTGTTGAAAGTTAAATTCTCGATACTTTCCGCAAACAATTTCTCTTTCTCTCTCACATCTTCCAATCCAAGGACGAAACGGTCCCTGAGCGCCGTTTCGAGTTCCGTTTTAAACCCGCAATATTGCGCTAAGCTGCGCACTCGCGCCGCCCACTCTGCTAAGTCCTCTCCTGGCCTTTGTTCTGCTTTGTAGAACTTGTATCTCTCCGCAAATGAACTCTTCTTCGATACAAGATGAGTGTGGAGAATTTGCAGCAAGTCTTTGTAGTCCAATTGGTCCAGATTCTTGGGAAAAGCTAGATCTCTGACAACGCGGTAAGTGTCCTCCACCAATGCCGTTAGTATCATCGCCCGTCGTTTTAAACCAGCCCTATCAGATTCTTCGGTAATGTCGTTGGCCATACAAAACTGGTTGAATCGACTTATGAAGATACTCCATTCTTGCACTCGGTGATCGAACGTGAGACTGTTTCCGAACATTACATTTGAGTTACTTGCCATTGTTTGCTTTAATTTCAACACAATTTATGTTGAGCACACACACGTGAGATAAGTTTTCGTCGCCAATATGGTATTTACGGTAAATTATAAGTAAAACCACTAGGTAGTAATAACTCCGTTTAATGCTCGGTAACGACTGCCGACAATCGGGAAGCAGGTACATTCAAAATGTCTACCTACCCTTAACTAAACACTACAATAAGACATTGCATAAGAAATAAGATGTGCAAAGGCGAGCTTATCTCTGTAAGAGATTTCTTCCAGCAAACCTTGGAGAGTCGGAGCAGCAGTAAAAATTAACTAAACTAAATTAATCAAAAATATTGCCCCGGGACACACCCGACCCAAAAGTTCCCATGCATTACCCCGTTGCACCGCCACACGGTGGTCAATTATCAGTTTTTAGAAGGCAAAAAGTCTGTTGTAAAGCTAGGCAAAAAGTCTGTTGTAAAAAAGTAGTCGAAGGAAGCAAAAATAATACTATAAATTGTTAGTTAACATACTACGCTATTGCTCTACACTGAACATCTCGCGATACAACATGAAACTTTTTTTATTTTACAATTTAAAGTCAAAATAATACATAAGTTTTATATGTACATAATCTGCAGTTTTCAATAACATACCTACTAACTCTTTCGGTGATATTCATAGCTGATATGCAGTTGATAATGCTCCGCTAAAGAGATTTGTACAAATCAAAACACAATTGTCAATACGTAACAAGTTACAACGTGCAAATGAGACTCAAAATCAAGTTAATGCCACTTCAAGCGTCAGTCTTTGCCTGATTACTACACTTTAAATTATTAGACTATCCCCAATTATAGATAAACTAATAATACTTTCAAAAACTAGAACTAAGTGGCGCTATCTGCCAAGTGATTTTTATACTTATTGCGTTCTAAAACCTGTTAATTGGCCACCGTGCGCCAGGGAGATCCTTTGCATCAGGTATGCCCCGGAACGAACGTCATACCCCCGACTCCTCAGGCGCCGACCGATCTCCCAAATATAAAGTTTTCCCCCACACCCCCATTGTTTCCACGGCCAGTGGGACTAACAGATAATGCCGCATAAGCTGGCTATACTTTCGAGTTTTTAGTTTAATAAAATAATTCATTAATTTCGTAGTTTCTGTGAAACTTTGAATAAAACTTTGGATAAAACCTCACCTCACCTCACCTCACCTCACCTCACCTCACCTCACCTCACCTCACCTCACCTCACCTCACCTCACCTCACCTCACCTCACCTCACCTCACCTCACCTCACCTCACCTCACCTCACCTCACCTCACCTTACTTCACTTTACTTCATTTCATTTCATAATTAGAAATGTTGACAAAAATACTAGACAACGTTTGAGACCTTGCAACGTGTGATTTTCAGTTCTAATAACTTTGCTGCAGCAACAAGAGGCTGACCATCCTCTACGGCGATGAGGGACCAGAACTGAAGACCATCAGCCAGAAGAAGCCGCATGTCGAGGCGTATCACGTTAAAATGGCCAGCCCCTTCGGCACACATCACTCGTAAGTTCACACGTTGAATGGAATAGAATAGAATGGAATGGAATGAAAGGGAATGGAATGGAACGGAACGGAACGGAATGTAACGGAACGGAACGGAGTAGATTAGAGTATAGTAATGTGGGGTAAAGTAGGGTGGGGTATGATACAATATTTATTATATGATACCATACGATAGTAGAACTGGAAAACTGGAAAAGATCTGCAAACTATACTTGCAAAGGATTTTCTAACGTTAACACGAACTCAAGATATAATAAAACTGTTTTTACACGGATTTTACTCGTTTATTTTACATTTTTACAATTTCCCGACGTTTCGGCACTCTTTCAAGTGCCGTGGTCTCGGAAGACTGAGGTGACAGACGTCTTGTTGATCGCATTAAATGTTAGTTTACTACCCTCGGCAAAAATTACATCCGTGAATTATGAAGTTACGTTCCAAAATGGGCAAACCAGTTATTTTATATAAAGTCAACAATATTGATTATTGTAATTGAAGTTAAAATTAAATTTATAAACCAATTATTTTACGTGAACTCAAAAATATTGATTATTAATTAATTGAAATTGAAATTCACTTTACAGTAAGCCATGTCAGAGGCCTTGAGGCCTAATGGGCAGTTTGAAACCTTCTGACAGTAAGACCAGCCACTAGTGTTAGATAATTATTTAATTAATGTTCGATCATTATTATATTTCTACTTTAAAGCTTAAAAACCTATTTAGAGATTAAAAATTTCACCCATGCCGGGATTCGAACCCGCAACCTCTGGCTATCCGTGCCAGCGCTCTACCAATTGAGCCAATGGGCGACTCACCGGCATCAGTGAAATTTCGAACCTCTTTACACTATTCTCTGTATTACGTAATCCCGGCATGGGTGAAATTTTTAATCTCTAAATAGGTTTTTAAATTTGTCCTTAGCACGGGTTAGTGCATTAAAAATAAAAATAGTATACTTTAAGCTTTCTAATTTTTTGCCCTTTGCGAGTCAGATGCTGATTAGTGATCGCACAGTTTCCGGTACTAAATAAGTTGTGTTTTGACTCGCAAATGTCAACCATTAGGTTAGTTTAATATAAATAGAAGCACTTGTCGACGGTTCGGTAGTCTGTTACGAACCGTCGTTAAATGCGGAGCTTATGCCCGAAAACATACAAAACGTGTGAAAATGGAATAAACGTTTATACCAACGTGCCAGTGTATAATTTTCGATCAGAGCCATATACTAGTCTTGCAAGCCTCCGCCAATCCGGATTTGGCCCCCGTGGTGGAGTACGGCCTATAGGTACCTTCCTCAGAGAAGAGACCTCGGTGGGGACATAATCTTTTTATGATGAAGAAGAAAGTTAGTGTAATAAACAAACAAACAATGAAACCTACCTGCATTTGTTACAGCAAAGTTATGCTTCTGTGTTACGAGGACGGGGCGCTGAGAGTCGTGGTATCAACGGCCAATCTATACATCGACGACTGGGAGAATAGGACTCAAGGGTACATCATTGATTCATTTTTCGAAAACCTATTTAGAGGCTAACAATTCCACCCATGCCGGGACTCGAACCCGCGACCTCTGGCTAACCGTGCCAGCGCTCTTCCAACTGAGCTAATGGGCGACCACCGACATCAGTGAAATTTCGAACCTCTTCGCAATACTCGCTGTATTACGTACAGGCAGCGACATCTGGCTGAAGTAATTTGCATCGCTTGCAGCCCCGAGTACCTACTTTGCAGTCAGTTTCAGTTAGATTAGGTTTTGCAGTTATTTATTCATTTACTAATACCTTCCTCAGGGAAGAGACCCGTCCCTCTCGGTGGGGACCAAATGGGTTGATGATGACTACTAATAGGTACTTGGGACACCAGCAGCTTTAACAACTACAGGTTAAAAGGTTTAAAAAATTGTCTTAAAATAATTATAAATACATATATTTGTCTTGCATGTATCTAGTTTTTAAGTGGTTGTTCCTAGTTTATGCGAAGGCTGTGTACATTTACAATGCTATACAGGGCGTCCCACGGCTATGCCACATGGGGGGAAAATACCTTTAATATTGTATATGGAACAGTTTACTGAAAAAAGACATTATTTTAATTTCAAAAACAATCTAAACTGCATTCATAGATTTTTAAATAATCACACGGTTGAACCGGTAATCGAAACCGCTACACGAGAAAAAAAATACCCTGTAGCTTTATCACACCGATCGGAATGCTTCATCATAAGGATTATTTTTTGCTAAATAACATACTATCAGAAATAAAAGGAAGACCATAAAATTTAAAATTTTTAATACACAATTAATCCAGGATACGGCTCGATTTGTTGCACACAACCAGAGTGCTTAGTCCGAGTTTGACAGATCCAATCGAATAACTTTACTACCGCGTTAATCGAGCATTGAGTAGTGAGTACGAGTAAGTTAACCGTTCGAACTGGCAAAACGCTGTCACAGTACAACTCGCACTCGCGTTTATTCGTGTTTTGGCTGGTAAACGTGTTCACTTCTCACCGTAAACCATTACAACTCGCACTCAGCAATTTTAATTTCCATACTTGTCGCTAGGTGGCGCTTCCTCGATGCCATAGAAATATGAGTTTACGTTAACGCGATCGAGTAGTTAAAAAACTCGTACTAAGCACTCAGGTGCCTACTAATTACTTGTCGCTTTATCATTTTCTCATGCACTTAAATTATAATAGGGAAATGATGCATACTTCTCAAGTGGGTATATTAATTAGTAATAGGTACTTATGATATTGTCAGTTGTTGTCCTTAAGGCAATGTTAACTTTTAATTTTTCTGAACGAAATTTCACTTCAAATGTTAAAATTTATGGTCTTCCTTTTATTTCTCATAAGTATGTTATTTAGCAAAAAATATGATGAAGCCTTCCGATCGGTGTGATACAGCTACAGGGTATTTTTTTTCTCGTGTAGCGGGTTCGATTCCCGGTTCAACCGTGTGATTATTTAAAGATCTATGAATGCAGTTTAGATTGTTTTTGCAATTAAAATAATGTCTTCTTTCAGTAAAATGTTCCATCTACAATATTAAAGGTACTTTCCCTCCATGTGGCATAGCTGTGGGACGCCCTGTATACATCAGAACTTTCCGTGTTGTGCCATACCTAGTTGTAATGTTTAATGTATATGTTAATGTACCAAATGAATAAATAATTTATAATGACATCACAGCTCAGTAAATATAGCGATCCGAGAACCCAAGAGTTGACTTGACGTTTGTTTACTGCTCAGTGACGTCACTATTCCTGTGCGACGCCATATTGCTCCAGAGCATTTTGGTGGCCTATTTTAAAAGTTAATTTTTATTTGCTTTTTTTTTACTAAACACCAACGAAAAATCTGAGCAGGTTTTCAGAAATCTTTTAAATAGATTTTTATTAAAGATACCGCTTTATAGTCCATTCAGGCCCCCGCTATCTTGTTCATTAACCTCTTTTGTGCCCCAACAGTCTCTGGTTCAGCCCCGCGTGCCCCGAGCTGCCCCCAGACGCGATGCCCCACGACGGGGAATCCCCCACGATGTTCAAACGAAGCCTGCTGAAGTATCTCAACCATTACTACATGCCCCAACTGGCGTTCTACATCGAGCGAGTGAAGCGATGCGACTTTAGTCAGATCAAGTGAGTGTTTTAACTATACTACTATAAACCTAATTCTTCTTCTTCTGAGAGCTTAGTGCGAGTTTTTTAACTACTCGATCGCGTTAACGTAAACTCATATTTCTATGGCATCGAGGAAGCGCCACCTAGCGACAAGTATGGAAATTAAAATTGCTGAGTGCGAGTTGTAATGGTTTACGTTGAGAAGTGAACACGTTTACCAGCCAAAACACGAATAAACGCGAGTGCGAGTTGTACTGTGACAGCGTTTTGCCAGTTCGAACGGTTAACTTACTCATACTCACTACTCAATGCTCGATTAACGCGGTAATAAAGTTATTCAATTGGATCTGTCAAACTCGCACTAAGCACTCAGACGACCTCTGTGGCGTAGCGGTAGCGCGTCTGCCTACCATGCAAGAGGTCCCGGGTCCAAATCCCGGCTGGGAACAAAAAAAAGCCCAGATCTTGGATGTTTACATGTTTGTGATGTTGTTGTTTCTGGTTCCCACGACACAGGGTATCCTAGTGTGGCGCCAGAAGCAATGTATGTGCCTGTATGTAAATGTTATGTTATTCTTCAGGCTATATTATGTAGTCCGCTGCTCGACATAGCCCTCCTCTAATGAGCGCCTGCAGTTTCTCGAAGATCGTCATCCCACCTGGTCGGAGGGCGTCCTATTACACTACGTTTGCCGAGTCGCGGTCTAAACCTATTTAGAGGCTAACAATTCCGCCCATGCCGGGACTCTAACCCGCGACCTCTGGCTAACCGTGCCAGCGCTCTCCCAACTGAGCTAATGGGCAAGTGCCGGCATCAGCGAAATTTCGAACCTTTTTACAATATTCTCTGTAGGTATTATTTAAAATTGTCCTCTGCACGGGTTAGTGCGAGAAAAATAATACGATATATACTACTATATTGCTATACTTAACGCTTGACGCGCTCGTAGCCCCGGCTGCGTGAGTGATCTTAAACGATCACGAAGGTCAAGCAACACAGGGCGCGTTCAGTGCATGAATGGGTAAACCGTCTATGTATTAGTACAAAGGAAGGCCAATGAGACGAGATAAAGAATGTAAACAAACGGGCCGTTACTGAGTTACATTGCGATAGTGAGCGATTATTATCTCTGTCCTTGTCACACGTATGCGGTAATGGCGTCATTTGATCGACGACAGCTGTCGTTGCGTATTTCGTGGTACAGGAAAACTTTCAGTACGGCAGTTGTCAACATTTGGTGTCATCCACTATTTTGTGAACCCACTATTTTGTGAACTATAATAGTTCATTCCTGTTTAGATTACTTTCGAAGTTATACGTATTTTTTCGTTTCCGTATTTACTAAGTTTATTATGTTTATTAATCCATTACTGCTAGTTTTCTTGTTGATTTTTGCTGTTATTGTAATTAGTTGTTGGTTTTAATTATGGAATAATTATGGAATTTTAATTATGGAGGCCTGGCGCCTCTAGACAGCCTAGGACTCTTCCGGTGAATCATGTTTGACTAATACAGACCACAGCGATTAGAATAAGGAATCCGAAATTTGTATAACTACAATTTATTCAAATGAAAATGATTAGAACCCCTGAAACTTTATTTACATTCTTTATCTCGTCTCATTGGCCTTCTAGTGGTAACTCTGTCCGATAAATAAATTATTTTTTATCAACTCCTCGGAAACGTGGCCGACCCAAGTGTCGCGAGGTTTCCTATCCATGCCTAGATTCATAGTTAACTAAGGATGCGACAAGAATTCATATACACAAGTAATATCAGTTTATGAGAAAACACAGTTCATGAGAATGACGGGGAAACAATGCCTTTAGCTTTTATTATCTTCAACTGTTCTTAGCTAGTCTTTTACTTTCACTTCGGTGGAGAACGTCAACTTCTGTCGCACGTTCTCCTTCCGGAACCTTCTGGTTCCGTCAGAACCTCCACCATCCCCATAGTCCTGCCCGATCCACCGCGAGTCAGGCACTTTCGACTCGCATTTCATATTCATTACATTCTGTGCCATTTCAAATTCATTTCGCATTTACAAGTAGGCTTTATTTCCCCTTCTTCTCTTCGTTAAATATTATGTTCAAAAACTTACAATTCTGGGGTTCGTTGCTTCTCACCCTTTTCTCTGCCACGTTCCTCGAACACGCCATTTTTCGAACTGCCCTTTTCCGTTGCGTTTTTAATCTAAGGTAAGCACCACACAGATTATATTGCAAGCAGAACACAGATTAGGTAGATTCAGACAACACAAGTGTCAAAAGTTTACTTACGTATTCGATGTTTTCGTGAGGATTCGCGACACTCCCGACAAACGAGAGCGTCTTTACTTCAGCAGAGTGAAGAGGAGGCGCGTCCACTCAGCTATTTTCTCTCGCGCCCTTATGGCCGCCGCTCTTCTTCCTCGTACTTCGGTGTTGTCACATTCGGTCAGATTGTTGCTAGAATCCGGTTCACTATTCTGGGCAATAGTGTTTGAATCAGCTTCTTCCCCATCGACATCCATTTGAGTTGAAACATCAGGGTTTATTACTTGCGTCATTTCTGGAATCGCTTCATTCCTTTCGTCCCTTTGAATCACCAAACGTTCGGTAGTTTCATCATTTTCGTCGGTCGAATGCTCAGGCATTTCAGGCATTTCATGCTCATGATGCCTTGTAAAGACCGTAGGCATCGCTGGGGGTTGAGGTTCACGAACTTCGACGGTGCCATCGATTTCTGCTTCTAGTGGATATAGATGTCCAATTGAACGCGTGAATTCTGAGTCACCGACTTTCACCTTGGCTGCTCTGCATTCGCCGTCTGGACCCGTGATAAGAGAGGATATTTTCCCGACTCTCCAGTCATCTCGATTCTTCGAATCACCCTTTATCTGGACGGCATCACCGATTTTGGGAGTTTTGTCGGATTTTATTCGAGGCTGCTTGTGTGAATGTCGGTACCTTTCTCTAAGGCTGACTAAGTATTGGCCGATGAACATGGACTTGAATTCAACTAGGATTCGTTGACCTCTTTTCCAACCTTCGATTAGGATCTGCTTTGTTATCGAACCTTCTGGTATATTATCACTGGGTACGAAATCAATGTTTAGGCATTTTCCCAGCGACAGAAAATCAGCTGGCCGTAGAATGTGCTCTGGTTCTCCACTCACATATGTAAGTGGTCTTGAGTTGCACACGGCTTCCACTTCCTTTATAATTGTGAAAAGCTGACTGTCTCCAAGAAGGTGCTTTTCAAGGGTTCGTCTCAGGCAATGCTTCACAACTGCAACCATTCTTTCATAGACACCTCCATGCCATGGTGCTAATTGTGGTATGAATTTCCATTTTATAGTATTTTCTTTGCAGTATTTGTCAATTAGAACTTCAGATGTCAGCCGAAACTGGAGGGCATTGTCCGAGACAATCAGTGAAGGTTTTCCTCTAGAGGCTATGAATCTTCTTAGTGACAGCAGACATTCTTGGGCTGAAAGGTTGTTGACCACTTCCAAGTGGATGGCTCGTACTACCAGACAGGTGTAAAGACAAATCCAGCGCTTCTCTTGATTCTGTCCTGTTGTTACATACATGGGGCCGAAATAGTCAACTCCTGTGTAGGTAAAGGCTGGTGTGAAAGTTACTCGTTCAGGTGGTAAGTCAGGAGTCGGAGGTAGAGCGTAAGGTCCGCCTCCGTGTTTAACACATCTTGTGCACCTTTTCAGAATTTTTTGGACCTGGCTTCTTCCTTGAGGTATCCAGTACCTTTGTCTCACGATGCTTAGTGTGTGAGATGCACCCACGTGGTAATTCTTTTCATGAGTTTCGAGAATCACCTTCGTTGTAAATTCGCAGTCTTTCGGAAGAAGTATAGGATGTTTCATTTCGTAGGACCAGTCTGTATGAGTCACTCTTCCTTTGCATCTTAGAATTCCATCCACATCCAGAAATAGTCCTAAATTTCTACTCAAATGAGTTTCTTTACCCGTTATCTCTTGTGTAAAGTATCTCGCCTGTAACTTCTTTAATTCCGCTGTCTCACTATGGAGTAAAGTACTTTGCTCATTCGTTTCGACCTGTTCCATTGGAACTATGGGTTCATGATTTGAAGTTTCTGGGCTTTCACTGTCCAGACCCTCCGCTACAGCTGAAAGTGTGACTTGGTGGTGCTCAAGATTCATATTAACTGGCCAGAGTGATTCGCTTCTTTGCAGGAATGCAGGTCCTTGTAGCCACAGTTCTCTTTTTTGGAGCCATAATTCTGGTCTAGTCGCCAGGTCTGCTGGATTCTGTTCGGTGCTAATGTAACACATCTTTGTGTCCGGGTTTTGTTGTTTAATTTCGTTGACTCTTCTTGTAACGAATGGCGGCAACAATTTAGATGACTTCATCCAACTCAGTACAACAAGACTGTCGGTCCACAAGTATTGTTTGCTGATGGGTATGTCCAGTGCACCTTTCACATAAGACAGTAGCCTGCTCCCAATGACATACCCAAGCAGCTCGAGTCTGGGTATTTTTAGATTTTCTGTTTCTGACAAAGGATTGACGCGTGATTTCGACATAATGAATACTGTCCTTGTGCTTTGTTGGTTTGTTACTCGGAGAAATACTACTGCGGCGTGAGCGTCCTTAGATGCGTCAGCAAAGCAGTGTAGCTGGCATTCAGAGTTTTCGTCGATTCCAACATAGCGTGCGATGCGAATATCTCCCGCTGTCTTCTTTAGGTCTTCTGACAAGGGAGTATCCCATTTGTGTTTACTTTTCCATAGCCTTTGTAGCAGAATTTTGGCTGGTAGTACAATAGGTGACGCGAACCCACAAGGGTCATAGAATGAGGCCAGTATCTTTAGGACGTCGCGTTTGTTTTTTGTCTTCTTCGCGTTTTCTTCGTCAAAGACTTCGTCATTTAATTTCAGCTGTAGACTGTCATCTTCCAGATTCCATGTTAGACCTAAAACTTTTACAGTTTTGGTTTCTGTGGCACGATGCTTTTCTTCAATCTGTGCTATGAATTTTCGGTCGTTGGAAGCCCATTCCCTGATGTTCATTGAGATTTCTTCAAAGGCTGTTCTTGTTTCCTCATACAATTTGTAGGTTGTAGTTGCAGACGAGGCTGTCGTGACGAGATTATCTACGTAACACCTGTCTGCGATTTTCGTTAACAATTCGTGATCCTTTCTGGACAGGTGATGGCGTATGGTGGCTGTGAGTAAGAATGGACTCGAGATGATTCCAAACGGTACCCGACAAAATCTCAAGTGCATGATGTTGTCTTCTGAAGCTTCCTTTTTTATGTTCTTCAGCCACAGAAATCTCGTTACATCTCTGTCAGTGTCTTGAAGTCCGACCTGTAAAAAGGCCTTTTCAACATCAGCCGTTATGCCGACTTTACCGGTTCTGAACTTTACAAGCAGTTTTGTCATGTCTTCCAGCATAGAGGGGCCTTTGAACATACACTCGTTCAAGCTTTTCTGATCTTTTACTCTTGCAGACGCGTCATACACGATTCTCCCCCTTTTTCCTTCATTCTTGACGATGTGATGAGGCAGGTAGTGAATAGGTGTTTTTATTTCTTGAGTTGCAGCTGTTGTTTGAGGATCTATCTCTTCAATGATTTTAGCATCCAGTTGTTCTTGAAGAATGGCGCCATATTCCTCTAAAGTGCTTTGGTTTAATCTTCGTACCAAACTTTTCAACCTTCCATAGGCCAGTCCAAAATTGCTTGGTAAATCAGGCGGATATTCAGTCCAAGGCCACTTCACTTGATATCTGCCATCTTCATATTTTACTGTGTCGGTGAAGAGTTTGACAGCCTCTTCTTCACGAGTAGTTTTGGCCGAATCGGTGATTCCAATGCTTTCCAGCGACCATAGGAACTTCACATCAGTCTCACGCAGCGGAAGATCAGGCTCAGTAAAGTACAACCGCTCTGGTTCTTGACATTGACAGTAGGTTACTACAGACAAGATATCTTGTTTGTCCTTCGAGGTGTCGAATTTTCCAGTAAGAATCCATCCAAAATCTGTGTCGACCAGAAACAGGTAATCCTTGATTTTGATAACTTCCGTTCTCATGAAAGATTGGAAATAATCATTTCCAATTAAAAGATCAATTCTCTCACCTGCTGTATTGTCGTCAGCCATAACATCAAGCCTTGCATTAGGTGCAATTTGGGGTACCTGGACTCGTTCTGTTATGTTTGGAACTATATTGACACATATGTTCCTGCAGATACCACGCTTCGTTAGAATGTTTATGTCAGCAGAGGGGCTTGAAGTTTTCTTAGGTTGGTTGGATCCAAAAGTGTAGATCATTAGTAGATCCTCATCACCAGCAACAATCTTCATCTCCTTTGCCATTTTTGATGTCATGTAACTTCGTTGACTGCCACTGTCGAGGAGGACTCTACATGGTTTTTCTTCACTGTTGTTTTGGATCTTCACTGTCGCCGTCTGTAGGAATGATGTCACATTATGTTGGTGGATCTCGGTGTAAGTTGCAGTATCTGTATAATTTGATTTCTCACCTTTTTTAGGGCACAAAGACTGATGGTGCTTGCCCTTGCAGTAATAACACGGCTTCTTTAATCGACAGGTATCTGTTGTGTGACCCCTTCGTAGGCAAGTGAAGCATCTGCCACTCAGCCTCCCTTTGCGTTGTGTCACCGACTTAAACTTGTGGCATTCGCTACTGCAGTGGGTCTCACTGCAAAATATGCAAGCCCTTTTCATTCTTTTGTTGAAGTCTGCAGCTCTACGGGGCTCCTGCTGGAACTTTCGCTTCACAGGTCTGCCATCGCCTTTATTCACACCCTTTCTGTGAGTAGTAGTTGGTTGAAGCAATGCTTGTGTCGTAGACATTTCTGTTGACGCTACTATCGGTAACGGTAATAATTCACAAGGGTTTGACTTCTCGAGCGCTGTGACTATCTTGTCTAATGCCTTTCGGATCTGTGCTACTGTACGTTCATCAGGCAAAACCATGTTTAGCTCGTACAAAACTTGACTTGGGAATTTGTTTACGATGGTCGTTCTCAGGTGATTGCCATTTGTGTCTTCGCCAAATGTTTCAAGGACCCGCAAGTGGTGTTCGACTGCATTCAACAGCTTCCGGCAGTTCGCGTTGGATGTGGCTGGTGTTAACTGCTTGAGTGCCTCGTAGTGAGCGTCTATTTGGGCACTTGTACTGCCAAACTGCGACCTCAGCGTGTTGACAGCAATTTGATAGTTCGCGTTGGAGATGGCGAGACCACTGAGGGCTTCCTTCGCCTTGCCATCTACAGCTGCCATCAAATACGACAGCTTATCCACATCCTCTAACCCGCGCCTTTCTATTGTTGCTTGGAATTTATCCCAGAATTCGTGATAACCTAAGATATCACCTGAAAATCTTGGTGGTGGCAGCGTTGGTAACTTTGAGTGCTGTGTTTTGTGATTCTTGAACGACTGCGTTTCTATCAGCGACTCCAGGCTGGCTAGCGCGTCATCTGCTGAGATTTGGTTTTCTGTGCAAGCTTGTATTACTTCGGATGAAGGTGTTTCGGTCTTTCCTATGTACAAATCGAGGTCTGCAGAGTACCTAAGAATAAAAACAAAATTACGAAATGTGGTTCGACATCATGAAGCAACCAGTAGTTTTAGTATTAAATACCTTGCTACAGTTTGGCGTAACTTTGCCTTCAATTCCACGATGTCCTGTAATGTGGCTCCGCTTTTTATTAATTCCGCGTAAGTGTCCAGATGGTCTTTCAAACGTTTTCCCATTAGGTCCAAACGTGCTTGGTAAGCTTGCTCCATTTTCGTTCGTGCCGGCATGCGGCATCGGTGTGGAAGTCGATCGTAATGTGTGGTGTATTTCTACAAGAAAAAACTCATTTGCTCGTATATTTATACTTTACATAGGCCTACTCGTAATTTCCGATACCAAGACATATTTTCCGAACATACTTACCACTAATTTCCACTTTAAATCACTTTGGTAAAAGTTAATAACAACCCGCGTAAGAGAAAAACAAATGGAGGTTGCAAAGTTAGAGCGAAATTACAGAACTTTAGAACGACTGAAAATATATAATTCGATAAAATACGAAAGTATCTGACTTTCTATGGATTTGCACACACGTGCGAACCTTTTAACATGGTTGGCTTACAGTATTTCTTAAGATCATGTTACTTCCGGTGTTGCCATCTAAGTAAAATAAACGTATCACAGAGTAATGGTCCCACTACACGTACCGATTTATCGGATGATTAGTGTGCATGGCCACGCATAGTAAAAAAAAAAAACATCGACAGGAAAAGACAATAATTAAAACCTTAGGGCTAAAATAAAACAAACAAGTAATTTTATTCATTCTGTTATTATATTTCTAAAAAATACAAATAAACAAATTGGTATCTTTGTTACAGGTAATGTATCTAGTTCGATTCAATTCAAATTTGATCACAATGATTGTTTTGCCGTTCGCCCGCCATTGATACCCGCAAAAACAAGATTTATTATGTTTTCATATCTAATTTATTGGTAGCTATCACATGGGTTACATTCAATTTAGTGGGAGTTGTCAGGTTCGTCGCGACAATCATCGTAGACTGACTCGCAGTCATCGATGGCCAGATTCTTAAGGCCTCCCTTCAATATGCATTCAATTCGGTGGGAGTTGTTACGTTCGTCGCAACAATCATCGTAGACTGACTCGCAGTCATCGATGGCCAGATTCTCAAGGCCTCCCTTCAATATGCATTCAATTCGGTGGGAGTTGTTACGTTCGTCGCAACAATCATCGTAGACTGACTCGCAGTCATCGATGGCCAGATTCTCAAGGCCTCCCTTCAATATGCATTCAATTCGGTGGGAGTTGTTACGTTCGTCGCAACAATCATCGTAGACTGACTCGCAGTCATCGATGGCCAGATTCTCAAGGCCTCCCTTCAATATGCATTCAATTCGGTGGGAGTTGTTAGGTTCGTCACAACAATCACCGTAGACTGCTGCGCAGTCATCGGTGGCCAGAATCTTAAGGCTTCCCTTCACTAAGCATTTAATTCGTTCAGACATGTGGTCACCACAAAATTCAAGGAGTAGGCAATGACGGTAACGAAAGACAAAACTACCTTGGGTTTGTAACTGAGATGTAAAGACGAATCTATTCAGATCCCAGCTCCTCCACCATTTTGTCGCGAGGTTTCCTATCCATGCCTAGATTCATAGTTAACTAAGGATGCGACAAGAATTCATATACACAAGTAATATCAGTTTATGAGAAAACACAGTTCATGAGAATGACGGGGAAACAATGCCTTTAGCTTTTATTATCTTCAACTGTTCTTAGCTAGTCTTTTACTTTCACTTCGGTGGAGAACGTCAACTTCTGTCGCACGTTCTCCTTCCGGAACCTTCTGGTTCCGTCAGAACCTCCACCATCCCCATAGTCCTGCCCGATCCACCGCGAGTCAGGCACTTTCGACTCGCATTTCATATTCATTACATTCTGTGCCATTTCAAATTCATTTCGCATTTACAAGTAGGCTTTATTTCCCCTTCTTCTCTTCGTTAAATATTATGTTCAAAAACTTACAATTCTGGGGTTCGTTGCTTCTCACCCTTTTCTCTGCCACGTTCCTCGAACACGCCATTTTTCGAACTGCCCTTTTCCGTTGCGTTTTTAATCTAAGGTAAGCACCACACAGATTATATTGCAAGCAGAACACAGATTAGGTAGATTCAGACAACACAAGTGTCAAAAGTTTGCTTACGTATTCGATGTTTTCGTGAGGATTCGCGACACCAAGCGGAGATGGCGGGACGACCTTACAACCTTTCTGCCGGACTGGCAGGAAGTGGCCATGAACAGGGAGGAATGGAAGACAAAAGGGGAGGCCTTTGCCCGGCAGTGGGACACAATCGAGGCTACATAAAAAAAAACTCCTCGGTCTTCAAAACTTAATTCGCGCGCCCGCCGGCCCAAAAGATAAACCCGATATTGTATGAATTATTGTGCATTGGACACTCACACTCAGCTCATCAATCAATCAATCAAATTTATTTGCAACCAAGTGTAACAGTTGATGTTCATTACAAAGTTAGCGCTCAAAACTCAGTCGCCTTTTACAGGCATTGCAAATTGCTGAACACACAAATAGTGCGTGCATTATTTACATTATTTACATATCAACTATATACTATTATCATCATAATCGTTGTTATTACAGCGTATTAACATTGTTATCATCTTTTTTTCTATGATTTTTATTACAGAACACATTAGCCACATTATTTATAATTATTTGCGATTAATCAATTAGTTATATATTAAACGAATCAGCTCTGGTGAGTCAGCCATTTATTCCATTTCACCGCCTCACATCTCACTCATCTCACTCAGGATTCCCACACTATCTATCCTTCTTCCAGCGTATTCTTCGTCGGCTCTGTACCAGGGTCGCACTTCGACATGGAGTGGGGGCTGACCAGGGTGGGGTCCCTTCTGAGGCAGCACTGCGAGGTTCCCGCGGCCGAGAGCCGCCGCTGGCCGCTTGTGGCGCAGGCGAGCAGCCTCGGCAGCTTTGGGGCGAAGCCCGAGGTACGTAGACAATTTTTGTATGTAATATAACACAACACTGCACAATACAGCACAGCACAACAAAACACAGCACAGCACAGCACATCACATCACATCACATCACATCACATCACATCACATCACAGCACAGCACAGCACAGCACAGCACCGCACAGCACAGCACAGCACAGCACAGCACAGCACAGCACAGCACAGCACAGCACAGCACAGCACAGCACAGCACAGCACAGCACCGCACAGCACAGCACAGCACAGCACAGCACAGCACAGCACAGCACCGCACATCACAGCACAGCACAGCACAGCACAGCACAGCACAGCACAGCACAGCACAGCACAGCACAGCACAGCACAGCACAGCACAGCACAGCACAGCACAGCACAGCACAACACAACACAACACAGCACAGCACAGCACAGCACAGCACATCACAACACAACATTTACATACAGACACATACATTGCTTCCGGTCCCATACTAGGGTACCCTGTGTCGTGGGAAACAGAAACAACGACATCACAAACATGTAAACATCGAAGACCTGGGGTTTTTTTTTGTTCCTTGCCGGGATTCGAACCTGGGACCTCTCGCATGGTAGGCAGATGCGCAAGCGCTCCGCCACAGAGGATCTTCTTCGTTCTTCTTTCCTTATTTCCTTCTCTCTCTCTCTCTTTCTTTCTATGTTATGAAATACGCTTTACCTAAGAACGGTCTCAAAGAAAGCATATTTTGCCTTCAGGTCTGGCTGACCGGTGACTTCCTGCATCACTTCACTCGCGTGAAGAATCATCCGCCGACGCTGTCTCAGCCGCCGCCACTGAAGCTCGTCTATCCCTCGCTAGGTCGGTATCAACCCTTGTATGTCCCCACTGCCGGGCCACGGGTCTGACATTACATAACAGCCGTCACCAATGGCCTAACGTGCCTTGCGAAGCACGGAAGCGCTGGGAGAAATGCCACTAGCGGTGGTCACTGGACGCGGTCACCCATCCTGCACCTGACCGCGCCTGCTGTTGCTTAACTGAAGTGATGGATACCAATCACTCGGTTAGACTACGCCACGAGTCCTTCGCTATATAAGTACTCACTCATATAAAACAGCTCTTCAACGCTCTCTGCTGCAGGGTGATCTAGCAATCGTTAGATAGATAGAAGGATTTATTTCCCAAAATGTGGACTAGCAAAGGTTAATACACCCTTTCCATATTTTAAATCAACCCTTGTATGTCCCCACTGCTGGGGCACGGGTCTCTTCCTGAATCGCAAGAAGGTTAGGCCATTCTCCACCACGGGGGCCAAGTCCGGGTTGGTGGATGATTGTAAGACAGTGGCGGGCCTTACTGTCAGAAGTTATCGAGCCACCCATAAGGTCTCTGACATGGCTTTTACTGACAGCGTGAGTGAATATCTGTAATGAGTTTATGCGTTACTTACACATGACTAATAATTCATATTTATTAGTAATTTATAGAGTTTACTAAATAGAGTTTTACATGTGTGAGTTGGTGTTTAGTTACAATAATACTCGTAAAACTAAAATTTGTAAAATAGCCCGTAGTGATAGTGAGTGTGTGTAGGAGAGTATTTGTGTGTGTGTGTGTGAGAGAGAGAGAGAGAGAGAGAGAGAGAGAGAAAGTGTATGTGTGTGTGTGTGCGTGTGTGTGTGTAATGAATAGCGTGTAAATTATACAAATATTACTACAGTTTTCTTTAATATTTTCTTTCCATGTTAAAATTATAATATGTTGCTTGCAGAAAACGTCCGTCAGTCCCACGACGATCTGCTAGGCGGGGGATGCTTGCCGTACTCAGCCGCGGTCAACTCAAAACAACCTTGGCTTCAGCACTTCCTGCAGTGAGTAAAAGTGACAGTGAAAATATTGTTTCGGGCTAGGGTTCTAGATCTGGAGGTAAAACGCCAATGACAATTTCTTGAGATTTATTCGCGCAGGGTCTGGTCTGCAGGTCTTCACGTCACGAAGTCCACACGTAGATTCCAATCGAAGTCCTATAGTATCGCTGAGGTCGTAGGTTATCGCTCGTATCGCAGGTATGTTCGCTCGAAGTTCACTCTTCGCTATTCCAAACGGAACTGACAGCGCGCCGCGGCGGCCGCTATTTATAGCCGCCGGCAAGGGTTCTCGAACATTCCCGTGCCTTGAACAGTTTCACGTCAAAGAGTTTTGAACCTTATGCCAGTGAACATACGAGTCATTATTGCTTGCAGCGTTTATTGTTTACTACAACGCAGCATGCGGCGACTATTCGATGGGCTTCTAGAAGGCTCTATTCTAGATGGTTCGGGATAGGACCGCGACAATATTTTATACTATCCGATCCGGGGTGTCACTAGCGGTTTACCGATTTCCCCACGGGAATAAGATATTTTCCCGCAGTGAAACGTACTCTATGTTTTATTCAAGGTGTCAGCTAACCCCATACCGAATTTTATTGAAACCGCTCCACCCGTTTAGACGTGAAGAAGTAAGAAACATACACACTCGCAAACTGTTGCCTTTATGAATTAGTGTTATGTGACCTGATGTGAAGTGTGATGTCATCTTCTTTAATATAAAACTGAATCGCTGAATGTGTTGGTAAGCGCAAATCTCGAGAGCAGCTAAACCGATTTCGCTAATTCTTTTTGTAGAATATTCCTTGAAGTACGAGGATCGTTTTTGCGAAGGCAAAAATAAAAAACAAAGAATCGACTGTTAGGCGGTACGAAGTTCGCTGGGTCAGCTAATCTATAATATAAAAATGAATCGCTGAATGTGTTGGTAAGCGCAAATCTCGAGAGCAGCTGAACCGATTTCGCTAATTCTTTTTGTAGAATATTCCTTGAAGTACGAGGATGGTTTTTACGGAGACAAAACTCAACCTTGTTTAGTGACAGATTTCCTCTAATGTAATAATAATCGTTATCAACCCTTGTATGTCCCCACTGCTGGGGCACGGGTCTCTTCCTGCACCGCAGGAAGGTTAGGCCATACTCCACCACGCGGCCAAGGAAGAGACCCGTGCCCCAGATTAGCTCAGTTGAAAAGAGCGCTGGCTCTTTCGGATAGCCAGAGGTCGCGGATTCGATTCCCGGCATGGGTGGAATTTTTTTAGCCTCTAAATAGGTTTTTAAATAAATATTTTTTATCTTTTATTGAGTTTTACATGCTGTAATCATCGGTATTAATCCGCCAGCCAATGGAAGGCTACATCGTCCGCTCGCAACAAGGCGATGCCTCACCTCAAGTCGTACACCCGAACCTCGCCCTGTCACAAGATGGCCGCCTACTACCTACTAACTTCCGGCAACTGCAGCAAGGCGGCTTGGGGCTCCATTAACAAGGTACAGTGTGCAATTTAATGTTTCCCATGTCTTTGTGTTAATATGTAGAAAAACGCCGCTGGTTGTTTAATTTCATAATTACATATCCACGTAAAACGTAAACACGTTGAGGTAACCTGTAAACTTTATTGTACAATATTTACGTTGCCTTAAGCGAACACACTTCCAATTTTATTGATGCATTGTTTAACAATACATTATTAAAACTGTTTTAATACGGATTTCACTCGTGAAATCCGTATTAAAACAGTTTTAAATATGTCTAGTACTCGTGTTGAGCGCCGCGTTGTGCTATCATTAGGGGTAATGCCCATAATCCCCGCGCTGGGCATGCGGGTTGGGGATCGCAGTTCGGTGGAATTACACTGCAGGGGGCGCTGCTTCCCACCCCTCGGTTTGTGTCCCTTAGTCGCCTCTTACGACACCCGCGGGATGAATTGGGTTGGTGCTATTCTCTAGGCCGACACAGCAGCTTAGAAAATACTATAACAATACATTGTTTAACTCTGGTACCTCAGCCTTCGATGATACGAGTATAAGCCCGAAAAAATATGACATGAGATGATGGATAATGTACATAAACTCGCGCCTGTATCCCGAGTTACGAGTGCATCTTGGAACGTTGTATAACTTTTATAATGATAAATAAACTCTGGAACGACTCTAGATGTGGTTTTTATTTGTACTCGTAGAATTGTAGTAATATTAACAGGAAACTGGATAAAAACGGATAAACTGAGAAGCAGGTAAAAAGTCAGATCTGGTCAAAGCGTAAAGTAGTAGTGATGAAAAATGAGGGAAATCGAAGAATGTGTGAAGTACATAATTTAAATATTTGAAAATGATAGATAGAAAAGAAACAAAAATGGTGTGAAGAGGTTTGCACCGTTAAAATCTTAAGTAATGCACGGTCGCGGTCTAAAAATGTTTATCATTTTTCAAATTAGATTCTTTAGCACACTGTGTGCAGTAAAGTCTAAAATGCTATATCTAGGTACGTATTACTTTTTAATAGTTGTAGCATCGATTCTAACAAAAAGGGTATTCATGACGTTTTGATAATGAAACTCTTTTCTTTATTTAAAAGTTGACATAATTGAATTTTGAACAATGACATTTATCAAAAATACTATGATTGAAATAATAGAAATTGATTGTGAAACCATGGCAACCTCGCTTGGGTGAATCTCTATTGCTTCTTCTATGCTCTATGCCTAATCTATGCTCTATGCCTAATCTATGCTCTTTGCCTAATCTATGCTCTATGCCTTATCTATGCTCTATGCCTAATCTATGCTCTATGCCTAATCTATGCTCTTTGCCTAATCTATGCTCTTTGCCTAATCTATGCTCTATGCCTAATCTATGCTCTATGCCTAATCTATGCTCTATGCCTAATCTATGCTCTATGCCTAATCTATGCTCTATGCCTAATCTATGCTCTATGCCTAATCTATGCTCTATGCCTAATCTATGCTCTTTGCCTAATCTATGCTCTTTGCCTAATCTATGCTCTATGCCTAATCTATGCTCTTTGCCTAATCTATGCTCTATGCCTAATCTATGCTCTTTGCCTAATCTATGCTCTATTTATAATCAAATCACATAATATTTTTTATTTTATTTATTTATTTGTCATCATCATCGACATATCATCGACCATGTGGCATAGATTTGTGCGTGCAATCACCAACCTTAAGGTGGTAAACATTTTCAGACCGCGAGTGTACAAGTATTTATTAAAATAGTACAAATTAAATAATAATAACAATAAAATGTAATAAAATCACAAATGTCAACATATTAAAATAAAATTCATTCACAAAAAGCTTCGTAAGAACTAAAACTAGAAAATTAAAACAAAACATTGAAAGAGAAACAATGATTATACTATTTTTATTTTTAATGCACTAACCCGTGCTAAGGAACAAATTTAAAAACCTATTCAGAGGCTAAAAATTTCACCCATGCCGGGATTCGAACCCGCAACCTCTGGCTATCCGTGCCAGCGCTCTACCAATTGAGCCAATGGGCGACTCACGGCATCAGTGAAATTTCGAACCTCCTTACACTATTCTCTGTATTTCGTACAGGCAGCGATATCTGACTTAAGCAAATTGCATTACTTACAGCCCCGACTACCTACTTTGCAGTTAGGTTTAACATCGGAACGATATCACTGTACCCACATGATTATACTATTTTTATTTGTTTGTTGTTTTCTTACAATAAATTATAAGTCGGCCTTCAGCGATAGGATTTCATAAGAGATAAGAGTCGGGTTGCGCCGTTACAATTTCGCTGAAGAGAGTCGGTCTGCAGCGCTAGGAGTTCACTAGAGAAAGAGTCGGTGCTAGAATTTTCTACAGGAAAAGAACGAATTACTCTCTTTTTGTTGTTTTCAACCCTTGTATGTCCACTGCTGCGGCACGGGTCTGTTCCTACATCCAATTACTCTCTTCCTGTGCACCAAATTGCCAATATAAGCTGTTTGTGTTGAAATAAAGATGTTGGTACTAAGCTTTAATCTTTTCACTAATTTATTCTACTGTAATCGTACTCAATTTAGGCGCAATTCCGCAGAACTGAATGATGCGATTTGGTAATAGCGCACCCTCAGAACGAAAGAGGCCTAAGTCAAAAAATAGTTTAAATACTCAAAAAAATCTCAAAAAATTGAGTACCTAACAATCATAGAGAGACATAAAAAGGTATGCTCTATCCAATGAATAGTAAAACAAAGGCACTTATTGTAAAAAAAGAGCATAGCGAATCTTCCGTCCACGGCATACCTTTTTATGACTCTATGATTGTAACTCAATTTCACTATTTTTTGACTTAGGCCTCTTTCGTTCTGAGGGTGCGATAGGAGTTTATTTTCATGTTGACATATTTAACACATCATTCAGGACACCAAAGTCATTCTTACATTTATTACGTCCTTAAAACTTCACTGTTACCGCAATTGCGCACATAAAACTGCAGGTGAGAAATGTTTCTTGCCTTACTTAGGCACTACATGATTTGTGGGCACGGAGAAAAATTCGTCAAATCCTTTAAACACCTTTAAAAATCAACGTGTAATGAGTGTCAGTATGACTCTTGTAGGTCCTCAGTTAAATATGTCAAAATGAAAATGTCGAGAGGTGTATTTGGTCGAAGATTTTTTTCTTTTCTTATTCATGAAGGTTAAGTTGATTGATGATCGCTTCCATTTTGAAAGTCGATGGATAGATAAACAGATAGATAGATTGTGCCATATTAAGTAACTAACTCTTGCCTACGGTTTCACCCGTTTGTTTTTATTAATTCAAAAAGTTAGTCTACATTAAGTTGCAATCTCCAAGCTTCGAATATTTTTTATACTGGCGTGAAAACTTTTCTTTCATCCCCTATATCACCCCATAGGGGTAGAATTTTCAAAATCGCCGAAACACGTTTATACTTATTTCTAATCAGCCTAAATATTTTGTCCTACTGGCCAAGTTTCCAGCTTAATTTCCGCTCGACGATGGTTAGTCAGGCAGAACATTTATTTTATAAATAACTTTGGCTATTGCATCTACGTAATGAGATCATTTATTTAGCGTCCAATGGCACCTTCACTTACACAATATTGGTGTATGGACCACTCGGATGCAGTAGTGCTTGGGACATTGTTTTAGATAGAGTAGGCTTGCCCAGCACCTATACCATCCCGACAGCTTAATCGGCCTAACCCACAAGAGGGACAAGTGCGGAGTCAACCTAGCCGCGAGTTCCCTCACGATGTTTTCCTTCACAGTTAGCGTGTGGTATACTTATATTCTTTTTTAATGCACTAAACCGTGCTGAGGATAATTTTAAAAAACCTATTTTGAGGCTAAAAATTCCACCCATGCCGGGACTCCAACCCGCGACCTCTGGGTACCCGTGCCAGCGCTCTCCCAACTGAGCTAATGGGCGACCACTGACATCAGTGAAATTTCGAACCTCTTCGCAATACTCTCTGTATTACGTACAGGCAGCGACTAGTGTGGTACACTACTCAAAATTCGAAAATGTACGTACTTGTAGTAGCAATCGATGTCAACTCTTGTATGTCCCCACTGCTGGGGCACGGGTCTCTTCGTGCTTCGCAGGCTTGTAGTAACAATACCACACGCTTTTAAAAATCAGCGGCAGGTAAACCTATTATGGTTTTCGTCCGCTGATAGAAAAAGTACCTAGGTTTATGTTGAGCCCACAGAACATAAAGTGGTTGAGCCTATAAACAAAAAAAGAAAAAGAACTATCGGTCCTAGATTGATGGATTGCATTATGACAGGGCGATCTGTTTATTAAGTTTCGTTATTTACAGGGGAACGCAGCATTGAGAATCATGAGTTACGAGGCAGGCGTTCTGTTTCTACCCAGATTCGTGGTAAGTTTAGTTTCAAACGATTCACCTTAAGGGAGTCTCCCAAACAGTAATTCCCACACAAACGTAGTCTATTTTTGTTCGTAGTGTTGGGTTTCAAACAGGGAGCTATACAAATGAACATAAACATAACATTTACATACAAGCACATACATTGCTTCTGGTCCCACACAAGGATACCCTGTGTCGTGTTAACCAGAAACAACGACATCACAAACATGTAAACATCCAAGACCTGAGGATTTTTTTTCGTCTCCCAGCCGGGGTTCGAGCGCGGGATTTCTCGCATAGTAGGCAGATGCGCTACCGGTGCGCCACAGAGGTCGTCATGCAATGAAAATGAAAGCACTCCTCGGCCTCGAGGGGGGTCGCTCAAGATGTGGGTTTAGGGGTCCTTAGGACCAAAACCAGCCCCAAGGTTGTGTTTAGTGGGTAGGTGTACTTCTTGTGAGTCTCACATTTGCAGCACGGCCGGGTTCGTGCTGTTATGCATGAGCATTCACCGCCTCCCTCCTCCGTGTCCTCCGGAGGGTGCCCTTTGAGGCAAATAAAAAGCAAGCTGTGGCGAGCACATGTCAACTCAGCGCGCGCAATAAAAACTCCAACATTCCTGCATCGCGCAATCAAAGTGTTTCAATGACATACCATAAATATAACGTCCGACTAACAACAGTTGGACCGGCCCTCCCCAGGCATACGATCTGCCTGGCGGGAAATTTCCCTTTATAGTGGAAGAGCTCGATCACCCGCTCTTCCCTATAAAGTTTTGCTACTTTGGGAGGGAGGGAGGGAGGGAGTGAGTGAGTGAGTGAGTGAGTGAGTGAGTGAGTGAGTGAGTGAGTGAGTGAGTGAGTGAGTGAGTGAGTGAGTGAGTGAGTGAGTGAGTGAGTGAGTGAGTGAGTGAGTGAGTGAGTGAGTGAGTGAGTGAGTGAGTGAGTGAGTGAGTGAATGAATGAGTGAATGAGTGAACGAACGAACGAACGAACGAACGAACGAACGAACGAACGAACGAACGAACGAACGAACGAATGAACGAACGAATGAATGAATGAATGAATGAATGAATGAAAATTCTTTATTGCATTAAAACAAATTTCTACAAATGAGAGCTTAATACCTTATGCTTATGGGCGGCTTTATAACTTCTGACGGTAAGGCCCGCCACTGTCTTACAATCCTCCACCGACCCATTTTTGGGATGGGTGTTAATGCCTATTTCGTGTTTCGCAGATCAACAAAGACTTGTTCCCGCTAGAGGCGACGGCGAAGGATCGGCTAGTGATACCCTACGACATACCTCCCACGAGATACACCGGCGATATGTCACCCTGGGTCTCGGACTATTTGATGTAAAGTTACCGCTAGGAAGATCATGGACAGATGAATGAATCAATGAATAATTTGTGCACGCTGAAATCTGAGTGGTTTGAAAGCCGTTGTTACGTAATCCGCTATTTGACACGTATCAAATTTGACGCGATAAATGAATATTTCTTAGAGTATTTAACGTAAGAAACCGAAATATATTGAGTTTGCTAAGTATGCAAAATTTACAAAGCAAAAAAAAATTTTCCTCGTTTAATTCGTAACAGCGAAATCGCTATCCGCCATCTTCAAACCATCTAAAGTATGTAAACAAACCTGAGTCAGTGGACATTGATTATTACAGGACTTACATCAAAGTGATCTTCACATAAATACACCCGAGTTTCAATTGATAAGGCAAGTTTGAGCCAAGTTTTTCGAATGTTACACGAACTGGATACACGAATCCAGAACTTCCCGGGGGTCTTTATTGACGTGTTTATTATTTCTCGAACAATGCAATAATGATAATTGGTATATTTTGGATGTAAATTCGATGAAATCATGGTTGCGTTGTTGTTATTTCAATATGCTCAGAGATCACTTACAGAAAATTTAATGTCAAAGTTTGTTTACAATTTTTTGGACTTTAAACCATAGACAAAAATGGCTGACCGTGTTTTTGGCTGTTTAGGAAAATGAAGTTTTAAAATATATTTTTATGTTGCTTTTAGGTCCTCAAAATTATACTAAAATATTTTTTGGTCTAATGGAAGAGTTATTTACCGTTTAAGAATTACTTGAAAAGAGAGTCAAATAGCGGATTCTCTACTAGCGGCGTCGCTGTCAACTGAACAGATAAGATGGTGGCACTCTACCGTTGTCTGATATTAAAAATGATATGACAGATGTCATTTTCAATTTCATTTCAAATTTCATGTCGGAGAAATTACTTTCCTTTTCTGAATTCCAATGGTTTTTAAAAAGGGGGCATGGGTGTTAGTATTATTAAGCCGTATGTGTGACGTCATTTGGCGGTTACGTCCTTTTAGAATAAGACGAAATTCAAACAGGAAATTATGAATGAAAATCATCGAATTTCCAAAAATATAAAAATATGGGTCGTGTTAATTCGTAGGTATCTATTTTCCTTTAAGACAGTAAAATACGTATGCTAAAAAATTTAAATGTTGTCAAATTGTCGCATGAAAATTAATGATAACTCGACCGAGTCATTAGACATTTATTTTCTCATTCGAATTTAATCTAGCATGGCGTTCAGAATACAGGTGTTGGCTGTCGCTCAACTTTTTACGTAGAATTTCCAGTCGTAAGAGTCGTATACGCCTTAGAGTCGGATGCGACTTATTTGCCAATGAAGTGAGAATTGACTCCCAGGGACGGGTCTGTCAATTTTTTTTCAGCACAGATTAACTTTGACAGCCGCATTCCGGTTCTTCTATGGCCACGTCTGTAAGCGCCATCTATGAATTGTTTTGTGAAATTGTGCAGAAAACGGTGCATTGAATTGAGTTGTATTGTGATGTTGGATCTTATAGAAGTATTGTGATTAAATGGTATTTTTGCAGTAATTCCGTAGTTTTAATAACTTTGTTAGTTAATCATACTATTTTTAATGCACTCACCCGTGCTAAGGACATTTTAAAAACTTATTTAGAGGCTAAAAATTCCACCCGTGCCGGTATTCGAACCCGCGACCTCTGGCTATCCGTGCCAGCGCTCTTTCCAACTGAGCTTATGGGCGACTCACCAGCATCAGTGAAATTTTGAACCTCTTTACAACCTCTTTTCTTTGTTAGTTAAGTTATTACGAGCGATGATGGCGGAGCAGTACAACGTCGGCTTCTCAATCGGAAGGCCGTGTGTTCTAATCCCGACGACTAAGTTATGTACATTTGTGAAGTTATAGCACCAATACCACTCGCTAACTGTGGAGGAACACATCGCGGAACGAAACACTTCGATATCAACCCTTGTATGTCCCGACTTCTGGGGCACGGGTCTCTTCCTGCACCGCAGGAAGTTTAGGCCATACTCCACCACGGGCGCCAAGTCCGGGTTGGTGGAGGATTGTAAGACAGTGGCAGGTCTTACTGTCAGAAGTTATCAAGCCGCCCATAAGGCCTCTGACATGGCTTAACGACTGCCATTACATGACAGCCGGCACCAACCGCTTAACGTGCCTTGCGAAGCACGGAAGCGCTTGGAAATATGTCACTAGCGGTAGTCACGGGACGGTCGCCCATCCCGCACCTGACCACGCCTGTTGTTGCTTAACTCAAGTGATTTATCCCAATCACTTGGTTTGACTAGGCCACGAGCGCTTCATTATTTAATACAAAACAAAAAATTCTCAGCTGCCGACACGGCAACGGTTAAAATAGTTTTGTTCTTTTTTTTAATATAAGGTGATAAATGTATTTAATTTTCAATACAATAAAGTTAAGTCAAATTGATACTGTTAATTGATTATTAATACAATGAAGTTCCTCACAGCTGGGGTACGGGTCTCTTCCTGCATCGCAGGAAGGTTAGCTCATACTCCACCACTACTGTTTAAGTTGTAAATAGCTCTTATTGCTCTTTTTTGCAAGACAAATATGGTTTCTATATCTGCTAAGCTGAACTGACAAAAACTGCCATTAATAACTTTAAATGCTAAAGCATTATTCAATTGTTTTACATAGGCCGTGAAAAAAATGTGCTGCGGCCACGCCAGACACACGGACAGCACACGTTCACGAGCATAACGCAGTGGTCAGCCATCATCAGTATCAACCATTTTGGAGGGAGATAGATGACCCGGCCACCACGCCACCATTCGAATGACCTTTAGCAAACCTGCAGATAAAGTATTTGTCAGTTCAGCTTAGTCTACTACTCTTAAGTTATTCAGTGCGTTTCAGTAATTGCGCATTTTAAACATCACCCTGTTATGATTGACAGGTTTGCAACTCGACAAAGATAGCCTATTGGTACAGAATTTAAAATGATCCGCTTATGTACTTACCCGCCTTCCAAGTTTAAAATGCACACTTGCACAGCGCGCTTCTTTTCGCCGATTGCAAAGCGTAGGAGAGTTTTTGTTCGCCCGTATGTATGTGTCTTTGTGGATATCAACCCTTGTACGCCCTCACTGTTAGGGCACGGGTCTTTTCAAGCATCGCAGGATGGTTAGACCATACTCCACCACGGGGGCCAAGTCCAGATTAGTGGCGGCTGGCAAGACTAGTGGCTGGTCTTACTGTCAGAAATTTTCAAGCCGCTCGCCCTAAGACCTCTGACTTGGCTTAACGACTGCCACTGCCAAAACACTCCTTAGAGGCAGTTTAATTATTCTGCGGTTATTTCTTCCCTCAACCACATACAATTTAAACTGCTGCTGAGGAGTTTTATAATATACTATATTATAGTTTATTTTATATTTTTCTGATTTTTATATAATATAGCAAATTATGATGATATCGTGGTGTTCAATTGAAATTGTAATTTCAGTTTGTTTTCTCATAAATGGCTGCTTTATTTTAATTAGTTCGCTAATTAAAGTTAGTTCTGTTATTAAAGAGTAATTAAATTAATTACCTGGTCTCTGCCTACTCCTTTGGGATATAGGCGTAAGTTTATATTATATAATGTAAAAAACTCGTATTTACAATTTATCTGTTCTAGAGATGAAGATCTAGTATATACTTTCCTCAGGGAAGAGATCCATGCTCCTCGGTGAGGACATAATGGCTTAATGATGGTGATGTAGGAGTGTTTTAGAGGAATCGTGTTTTTGTGACTAAGCCCGTTTATCTTTTGCCTTACAACACCGTAGTCAGTTTTTTCATTTTCAAAACTAAGTTTTTTAATCAACACGGTTAATTGGTCAATTATCGCCTGATGTAGGTGACCGCGTCGTCACGGGCGGGCGCGCGCGCATTACATACCCAGTCGCGATCGGGTATTGCATGCGCGTGCGCATATTTGCGCTGACGAAACGCTGCTTTGTAACTGGCCTATCGGCGGCTTTCTTTCGGCGGCCGGAAACAGGATTATTACCTCCTTTGAAAAGGTTTACCGGGTTTAATGCATTAAAGAAAGAAAAAGAAGGAAGGACATTTATTATACCAACAAGACACATCTCAGAAACAAAAATCCAGATAAATTTATATAATACGAGTATATCAGATAAACGAAATATACAATAAACGAAACAAAATAAAAAAGCGGTTTGGTAAATAATGTAATTATACTATTTTTATTTTCAATGCACTAACCCGTGCTAAGGACAAATTTAAAAACCTATTTAGAGGCTAAAAATTGAAGAGCGCTGGCACGGATAGCCAGAGGTTGCGGGTTCGAATCCCGGCATGGGTGAAATTTTTAGCCTCTAAATAGGTTTTTAAAAATAATGTAATTGTAGTTTTTTATGTTACCGTGACTACCGCTAGTGGCATTTTTCCGAGCGCCTCCGTGCTTCGCAAGGCACGTTAAGCCCTTGGTACCGGCTTTCATGAAATGGCAGTCTTTAAACCATGTCAGAGGCCTTATGGGCGGCTTGATAACTTCTGACAGTAAGGCCCGCCACTGTCTTACAATCCTCCACCGACCTGGACTTGGCCCCCGTCGTCGTCGTCAGGCTATACTAGTCCAGTGCTGGACAGGGCCCTCCCACAATGAGCGCCATAGCGCCCTGTCTTCGGCTTGCCGCGTCCAAAATCCACTTGGCCCCCGTGGTGGAGTATAAGCCTAACCTTCCTGCGATGTAGAAGCAGCACCCGTGCCCCAGCAGTGGGGACATTCAAAGGTTGATAACGATGCTACCTTTTTTAAGTAAGAAAGAAGGAAGACATTTATTGAAATTGCCACGGGAACACGAAGGAAACAAGCAAAATACACGAAGCAGAAATGAATCGAGAACATATTATGAGACATAGGGAATCGAGTACTGCAGGGCACAGTAGTAGCACCCAGCAGTGGAACACAATCGAGCTATATAAAAAATGCGCAAATGAAGAATTCTTCTTCTACTTCAGGCTATATTATGTAGTCCACTGCTGGACATAGCCCTCCCCTAATGAACGCCATAGCGCCCTGTCTTGAGCTTGCCGCAACCAGCATCTGCCTGCAGTTTTTCGCAGATCGTCATCCCACCTGGTCGGAGGGCGTCCTACACTACGTTTGCCGAGTCGCGGTCTCCACTCAAGAACACGTTTACTCAAACGGTTGTCGGTTCTTCGCGAGATATGGCCAGCCCACTGCCACTTCCAATAATTTTGTATTTTGCACATAATGGTACCTATTATCAAGGCAAGTGGCAGTCCCTGGTCTCTGCCTACCCCTCTGGAATACAGGCGTGAGGTTCTACTCTATATGGATCAGATTAAGAAAATATTCTTCAAATTGCGATCGGTTTGAAGGCCTCTAAACCGATGGATGTTTTACAATAGGATGTAGCTAGATATAATTTACCTACATAGATAAGTCGTAGATATTTTTGGTAACTAAAGTGGTTTTGCCTTGACAGGAATAGAGCACCACTGGTCTCCACCTACCGGCGATTCGTATGACCATAATTGACAACATTTCAATTTTTTAGCATACGCATTTTACTGTCTTAAAGGAACTAGATAGGTACGAAATATATGACCCATATTTTTTTATTTTCGGAAATTCGATGATTTTCATTCATAATTTTCTGTTTGAATTTCGTCTTATTCTAAAAGGACGTAACCGCCAAATGACGTCACACATACGGCTTAATAATACTAACACCCTTGCCGCCTTTTT
Source organism: Yponomeuta sedellus (assembly GCA_934045075.1). Taxonomy (NCBI): domain Eukaryota; kingdom Metazoa; phylum Arthropoda; class Insecta; order Lepidoptera; family Yponomeutidae; genus Yponomeuta; species Yponomeuta sedellus. The sequence goes on from OW203749.1 coordinate 3,563,396, forward strand.
AAAAACCATTAGAATTATGGAAAGGAAAAGTAATTTCTCCGACATGACATTTAAAGGAAATTGAAAATTACATCTGTCATATCATTTTTAATATTAGGCAACGGTACCTCCTCATTCCACCGTATGTGTGACGTCATCACACAATTTTTGGTTTTTATTTATTTTCTTAAGCACGATTAAGCACGAATAAAAATTCTAAATATTTTTTTCGTAATCAAGATAGCAAAATTAAGAAACGGTAAGTAGTTTTAGTTTTGCGCGTTGTAAAATATGAAATGTTGTCAATTATGCCTGCTTTGTCGGTCTTTAGTTAGGTTAGTCGTCACTAAAACCACTCGTGGCGCTCTTGGCCTAGTCGAACCGAGTGATTGGAATTAATCACTTGAGTTAAGCGTCAACAGGCGCGGTCAGGAGCAAGATGGGTGACCGTCCTGTAACTACCTAGTCGTTAAGGCATGTCAGAGGCCTAATGGGCGGCTAGATAACTTCTGACAGTAAGGCCCACCACAGTCTTACATTCCTCCACCAACCCGGACTTGGGCCCCGTGGTGGAGTATGTATTAATATATGTATAACACATACTTCAACCAAACCAAAACGCATATAAAAAGAAAGTACAGCTACCAACAGTAGATTAACAGATTGTTAGCTTACGAGAAACTGGGGATAACCCTCTTAGTTTTGTTACGCTTTTGCTGTTTTGTTTCGGTACATTTACGAGTATGAGTGCAAATGTAAATAAATATTTTATCTATATTATTGATGTATTCGCAAAGGGGAAGATAAAAAGTGCCCGGAACCGGCGTGCGTGCGTCTAACGACTTAAGAACGTCGATGGAGCGAAGGTGATCTGTCAGGATCATGCAAGAACGTTTTGGCTAAAACATCCTTGGGATCATAGCAAGTGGCAGTCCCTGATCTCTGCCTACACCTCGGGGATACAGGCGTGAGCTTATCTATGCATGTTTTCCTTATCTATGTTAGTTGTTAAAGCTCAGCAGCGGGATATTTATTTGGAGATAGACTGAATTGAATGGATTTACCCTCTTACAGCTCTCTTCAGCAGCCATTCATCATTATCAACCCATTATGTCCCCACCGTGGGGAACGGGTCTCTTCCCTAAGGACGGTATAGGCCATACTCCAGCACGGGGGCCAAGTCCGGATTGGCGGAGGCTTGCAAGACAAGTGGCCGGTCTTAATGTCAGAAGTTTTTAATCAGAAGCCGTCCTAAGGCCTCGGCTTAACGACTGCCATTACATGACCGCCGGCACCAACAGCTTAACGTGCCTCGCGAAGCACGGAACCGCTCGGGAAAACGCCACTAGCGTTAATCATAGACGGTCACCCTTCCATGCACTGAACGCGCCCTTTGTTGCTTACCCTTCGTGATCGTTTAAGATCACTCAGGCAGCCGGGGCTACGAGCGATTTATTATCTATCTATTATTTATTGACGACCTCCGTGACGCAACGGTAGCGCATTTGCCTACCCGGTCCTACCAGGTCCCGGGTTCGATTCCCGGCTGAGAACGAAAAAAAACCCCCAGGTCTTGGATGTTTACATGTTTGTGAGGTCGCTGTTTCTAACGACACAGGGTATCCTAGTGTGGGGCCAGAAACAATGTATGTGCCAGTATGTAAATGTTATGTATGTATATGTTATCTAGCTGTCGGATATTTAAATTGAGACAGACTGATTTGAAACAATGCTTCCTCGAAGGCGCATTGTTTCTCTCAGCAGCCATTAGAGAGCCTCTTACAGCCCTCTTCAGCAGCCATAAGAGAGCCCCTAAAAAGGTCACCCAAAGCGGTCAGCCCGGCGACCCGTTCCTTCACACCCCAGCGCTCTTACAGCGGCTGTATATAAGACACGTGTTTCATAACAGCGCTTCAGTGTATTACGGACTATTGTTGCGGTGTTGTGTTCAGTGCTACGGACCAGGAACAAAGTGGTTATCATGCGAGTAGGTGCTCTTTGATTGCAATAATCTGCTGTTTTCTATTAGTCCCAGGGTTGCCGATAGCAGAAACAAAATCGCAGATCTGCCGTTTTATCTTTTAATTAAATAATTAGTGATTGAAACACAAAAATAATAAGTACATTTTCAGCTTTCTATATTTCCTTCATAATATATGTTTCCAATTACACTGCTTGTGCAATGAATATTTTTTTTTAGTTCTTCTATTTTGTAAGCATATCTCCTAACACCTGAAATTTTTTGCAATCGCCTTGATATCGAATAGATTGTTTAGCTAAGAGTGGGATATATAAAAGAGATAGCATGAGACATCTAGTTCAATTTATGTCAGCAGGAAAATTTTCTTTGGGAAATCTACGTTTCGTTTGTAGTATTTTTGCTTACGAGCACGTTGGACTTGAATTGCCGTATCATATGATACGGTAGTCGAAATCCTGCCGTATACCGTATATTTGAAAAAACATCCATGAATTACCGTATATTACGGCAATTGCGTATCAATAATAACACTAATTAGTCCCTATCAAAGTGCTCGTGGCCTAGTCGAACCGAGTGATTGGAATCAATCACATGATCACATGAGTTTTTTTATTATTATTTTTTTTTTTATTTCGATAACTGACAGCTTATCACTAACACAATAGATTACATGCATAGCAACAGAAAGCCAACAAAAAGTTTTCACAGATAGCCATATTTTGAGCAATTAGCACAGGCGAAAAAAACAATACACGAAACATCAGGCTCAGAGTGCTTAGTGCGAGTTTGACAGTTTAATCGAATAACTGCCATAGAAATATGAGTTTACGTTAACGCGATCGAGTAGTTAAAAAACTCGCACTAAGCACTCAGTAATTAGGTACATCCAAAAATAGGACAAAGGAGATGGCACACCATTTTAATGGTGCTTAGTGCGAGTTTTTTAACTACTCGATCGCGTTAACGTAAACTCATATTTCTATGGCATCGAGGAAGCGCCACCTAGCGACGAGTATGGAAATTAAAATTGCTGAGTCGATTTGTAATGGTTTACGTTGAGAAGTGAACACGTTTACCAGCCAAAACACGAATAAACGCGAGTGCGAGTTGTACTGTGACAGCGTTTTGCCAGTTCGAACGGTTAACTTACTTATACTCACTACTCAATGTTCGATTGACGCGGTAGTAAAGTTATTCGATTGCATCTGTCAAACTCGCACTAAGCACTCAGTAATTAGGTACATCCAAAAATAGGACAAAGGAGATGGCACACCATTTTAATGGGTTATATCAGTAATGAAGCCTCAACCGGGTCACAGAACTTAGACGTTAACACTTTGCGAATAACGGTAATACTACTAGTGAACGAATCAATGTCTTCGTCTTCAATACAAAGGTCGTTGAAAGATCTTATAGCTCTGATAAAGTTAAGCAACAATAGGTGCGGTCAGGCATAGGATTGGTGAAACGTAAAGCCGTTGGTGCCGGCTGTCATGTAATGGCAGTCGTTAAGCCATGTCAGAGGCCCTATGGCGACTTGACAACTTCTGACAGTAAGGCCCGCCACTGTTTTACAATCCTCCTCCAACCCGGACTTGGCCCCCGTGGTGGAGTATGGTCTATACCTATTGGAAAGTACCTACTTTGGAGGCCTCTCGAGAAATGTCTACGAATCTACGAAATGTCATAGGAGGCTAACTCGCCTGCAAACCCCTCTGGAATAGAAGCGTGGATTTATTTTATGTTGTTTAAATTTTGATACGGCCCGCCACTGTCTTACAATCCTCCACCAACCCGGACTTGGCCCCGTGGTGGAGTATGGCCTATAAAATAAATAAAAAATTCTTTATTTTAAGGCATCACCCATATTACGTTAGTAACAATAGTGACTTAAGACTATATTAGTAACAATAATAACTAATTCTAATCTACTCTGTGCTTTATTATTTTTGGTACGTAACACGGATGTAAATATACACTTAAATGTACGTAACTGTACAGAGACTTCTATGTCCCCCGCTCGGCCCACATTTCGGTGTACCTATCGACTATCTACCCTGTCCGCTATCATAGTCAGAATGCTATTGGGGCTGGCGCGGAGCCTGCAGAGCGCTGCGGCAGACTGGTTGCGGAGCACGGCATAAAAACCATTCACCTGGGCATCCGCAAAAATGCCTGATGCGCTGCAAGCCCGCGGCAGCCCCAGCAGCATCGTGAAAGCATTATTATACTGGACTATACCGTCGTTAGGGAAGAGACTCGTGCCCCTCGGTGGGGCATAATGGGTTAATAATGATGAAAGACTGCTGAAGTGGGCTGTAAGAGGTTAGCACACCACGCCCACGTTAACCACGGCTTTAAGGAAGCATCCATTCAATTCAGTATGGCCAAACCTTCCTGTGATGCAGGAAGAGACCCGTGCCCCAGCAATGGGGACACACCAAGGGTTGTTATCGTCAAGGCAAAACACTTCATCTTCATCTTTAATGTGTTCGCAGTTGATATGTTTCTGGTGCGCCATCTTGGCGGCGGCGGCGGCGCAAGCGCAGGAGGACGGCTTCTATGCGCCGCAGACGTTCAGAAACCATGTGAGTGCTGCACCTCTTAGTTAGTTACACCCGAGATTTCCGCACTTAGATTAGATTAGATTAGATAAAAAGTCTTTATTGTACACAGCGCGCCAACTAAAGCGTAGTTATGGGCACTTCTGCAGGTTTTTTTTACTAGACTTATTTTTTTAAATTTACTAGAATTTATTAGAATCCTAGCTATTTCTAGTTTGTTGTTACTGCACTGCTAAATACTTCCCGTCTTACTACAAATAATACTGTTTACCACAATACTGTGTTTTATGATGGGTAAGACATGGGAGCCAACGACTCTAAGGCTTATGACTTGGAATTATACGTAAAAAGTCATCTTCTTCTTCTGGCTATATTAGTCCACTGTTGGACATAGCCCTCCCCTAAAGAGCGCCACGTTGTGCTATCATAGGGGGTAATGCCCATAATCCCCACGCTGGGCATGCGGGTTGGGGAGAAAGTCATGCGACAGCCAAAATATGTATTCTGGACGCCATGCTAAATTGGTTTCGAATGCGAAAATAAATGTCTAATGACTCTATCGAGTTATTTTGTTGTGTTAGCGACAAAGGTCTAAGCTTTCGAAGTTAATGCGTCTACGCTTTCAATTCGCATGGCGAGACCCAGGTCTATATTTCGACACTCGGAAACTCTTGATTAGCAAATATAGCTTAAGAGTCTGTTTCACAATCTACAGATAAAGTTCTGGATAAGCAATCCGCAACCAGGGCTGCCGTTTGTTCTAAATTTGAAGCCATAAACGAACACACGCAATATAGGAAAATTTATTTAAATTAAAACAAACGGCAGCCCTGGTTGCGGATACCTTATCTAGAACTTTATTTGAACATTGTGAGACAAGGGCTTAATATGCTTGTATTGTGGTAAACAGATTTTGAAAGACTTACTCAACATCTGTCTGAATTTCTTGTAGTATGACAGTTGTAGTTTTACACTTAATTTACTTTACACTTTTTTTAGTAGATAGTTGAAGACACTCCCCAGATGGCCTTTCTAAGAAAATTATCCACTTAGAATGGGCATCTGGGAATATTATGCTCCCTCCTGCAACTAGGAGGGGACAGACTGGGAAGACAGTAAAGGCCTGCGCAGACGAGGGACAATAAATTATCCCCCGGGTATTTTTTTGTCCGTCGTTATAGATCTCTTATAAATTGTATCGAATAACCCACACGAAGGACTAACAGTACCCCGTGCAATAAGTCCCTCAAGTTACCGAGGACATCAAGAGACCGGACTGGACAAAAGTTCGGTGTTTTCTTTTAAAACGCCTTTACTTTTTCAACTTCATGTAAATTACACCACAATGTAATCTCAGAATATTTGCTTTTATAGCTTCACTCAATTTCCATGAACAAAATGACCGCACACCGTAGGCGTTGAGTCCGCGACAAGGACCTACTCGGAGGACATTTTTTAACATTCGGGGACTTTTGTCCTTCGGGTACAAAAGTCCCTCGTCTGCGCAGGCTTTAAGGCCCGCCACTGTCTCACAATCCTCCACCAACCCGGACTTGGCCCCGTGGTGGAGTATGACCTTACCTTCCTGCGATGCAGGAAGAGACCCGTGCCCCAGCAGTGGGGACAGGCAAGAGTGGACATCGAATGCTGAAGATGTCGATGTCTGCACGATGTCTTCTTTCACAGCTAGTAGAGCACAGTGCACAAAGAAATCAAGGTAGGTTAGTTAGTAGAGTTTTAATGTACAAAGCTAGCGGTGTGGGTAGGTGAGTCAGTAACGTAGTGTTGTTTGCATTAGGACGACCGGGGACCCGTTCTCTTCAGGCCTTCACAGCGTCTAAGGCAGAGCCAACCGCTGTTAACCAACGTAAGTTGACGTCCACAGGCTCGAGCCCCGGCACGGGCGGAATTTTAGCCTCTAAATTGGTTTTTAACATTGTCCTCAGCACGGGTTAGTGCTAGACTTGGGCAAAGTGTGTCCTTAGAGGGAGTTGTTACATCTCATATCTTTGCTCACCGAGACACAATATATATCTATCATATCTCGTTCACCACTTGTGTCCTAGCTCACATGAAGTCCAATCAACTAACTGCGCGTGGAAACAAGAGACACAACTGGTGAGTCAGTCTAGTCTACCTATTCCCTACTTTATCCAGATCACACGTTTTTTTTTGTGAACTTTCTCTCATCGCTCGTTGGTTACGACGAGAAATGCGGCCGAATGTAACCGATGTCAGACGATGTTGATCTCGCGCATTGTGTGTGAGCTGGATAAAGTAGCAGGAGAAGACTATCGTACTGAGTTGAGAGTATGTGTGAGGGAGCCAGATATAGAAGACATCTCTGGGATATGAATGGGACACACTGACGGCGAGGGAGTTGTGTGTCCACTCATATCTGGCTCTTGAGTTACCCAAGCCTAGTTAGTGCAACAAAAAGAATATAATCATGTGGGTACAGCGATATCGTTCCGATGCAAAACCTAACTGCAAATTAGGTACTCGGGGCTGCAAGTGATGCTAATTACTTCAGCCAGATGTCGCTGCCTGTAAATGATACGGAGAATATTGTAAAGAGGTTCGAAATTTCGCTGATGCCGGCACTTGCCCATTGGGAGCTCAGTTGGGAGAGCGCTGGTACGGTTAGCCAGAGGTTGCGGGTTCGAGTCCCGGCATGGGCGAAATTTTAAGCCTCTAAATAGGTTTTTAGCACGGGTTAGTGCAATTAAAAGAATATAACAACGCGAGTTGCCTAGAAAACCTCCCTGCGCTGAATACTTCTTCCGCTTCTGGGGCCACTGTCTTAAGGGGCTTCTAAACGGGCCATATTTTCACTGCAATATGTAGCCGGCAACTATTGATGTCCCTCTCCTACTCACATGTTAGAGAAAGACACCAATAGTTGTCGGCCACGTATTGCAGTAAAAATATTACCCGTTTAGAAGTAATATTTTTACTGCAATACGTGCAAACCTTGGGGCCATTCGTGAATTACGTCACACGAGTTTCGTGACGTTTTGACCGTCCTCCTCCCTCCTCCGACCTTCCCCGTCCTTGTCACAGCTGGTCACATTTGTGAGACCCCCCCCTCTCCATAGTGTGACGTCACATATTTTGCAATATTACATTTAGAAATTATTGAATTCAAGCAGCAGGCATTTTTCCGAGCGCTTCCGTGCTTTGCAAGGCACGTTAAGCCGTTGGTGCCGGCTGTCATATAATGGCAGTCGGTAAGCCGTGTCAGAAGCCTTATGGGCGGCTTGATAACTTCTGACAGTAAGGCCCGCCACTGTCTTACAATCCACCGCCAACCCGGACTTGGCCCCCGTAGTGGAGTATGGCCTTCCTTCCTGCGATGCAGGAAGATTAGGCCAGGTATTAACTAACCGTTACGGCTCATCATAAAGTGGTCAACATTTCTTTTATCACTCAAAACTGTCCATTGTTGTTTGAACCTAGACACCGTAAGATTAACCACACTATATGTAGCAATCTAAACTGGTCACGTTGATGACGAACCTACTCTGCCGCAATACAGTTTCTAACTAGTGCGGAGGGTAGTGGTAATCTTCGACTGTTACCAAGTTACCGTTGCAAATATTTATAAATCTTAAAGTACCCCATGACAAAAGATATGTATAATAAGTCATTTGACAACAACAATACCAGAACTAAATAGGTCATGTGATTTAGAAGTTGTATTACTTAGTAAAAAATGTAATTTATTTATAGGTATACTCTGTAACAGTATGTCATGTTAGTTTTTGTCAAAATAAACGATTTGATTTGATTTGATTTGAAGAGACCCGTGCCCCAGCAGTGGGGACATACAAGGGTTGATAACGAAACAGCAGTTCCGAAATTCATTTTATATCAAGAGTTGCAAATGTTTTGGCATCTATTCCGTTAATAGTGCAAAGTTCGTGTTTTCACACGTAAATTTGGAATTGTGACGTCACGTTATTTAGGACAACTCCCACCCCCCTGTCACACAATGTCACCCTTCGTCGATCCCCTCCCTCCCACTTAACGTGTGACGTAATTTATAACATAACATAACAAAACATTTATATATTTATATAGGCAATGTATGTCCTGTATGGAAATGTTATGTTATGGGTGGACGCCAACCGGGACTTGGCCCCCGTGGTGGAGTATGGCCTAACCTTCCTGCGATGCAGGAAGAAACCCGTGCCCCAGCAGTGGGGACAGGCAAGGGTCACCGAGACTAATGTCAAATGTATGCTGGTATTAGATTCTTATTAAATGACGTTTAAATTGCAGATCGAATCGTACCAGAAGGGGCTGTTCACACCAGCGGGTGGCTTGGGTGTCGGGCGTGACGTCACTCCCCAGGGATCCATAATCGAGCCCTGGAGACCCCAAGTCCAGGAGTCCTGGAAAGGTCAGTGTTCAGAAATAAAAGAAAAACTAAACGTAAAATTAAAATACAAGACAAAAAGTAACCGAAACAGGCGTGCGTGCATGCAAAATATGTTTTTGAAATATACCTACGTAGTTTTTAATAAAGATAAGTTGATTAAAAATTCATTCATTTTGGAATAAAATTTTCTTAATCAAAAGCTAGGACGGGATAAGGCAATTATGCCTTGAATACAGATTAAATTGTGAATGCCAGCTGGCTAAATTAATCGAAGAAAAACATCCATTCAAAACTCCCCAAACCCCACCCGTCTCCGCCGCAAGTGGGACAAACATATAATTATCCATAAAAGCACCATACTTTTCACACTTTAGCCTCGCCGCTGATTCGGAAGCGGCACCAATATTATTGGTCGACTGAGCAAGTAACTTAATTTGCTTTTTGTTCAGCGCCGGCCCCTGCATATGCGCCCTCGCCGGCGCTCCCACAGCCGGAGCCATGGAGAACCCCCTTCCGACCTACAAAGGAGCAAGGAGCCCATATCCTGCACCACAAACAGGCACTGACTTCGGGTGAGGACACAAATCCGTATTTTATCTGTGATCCCACTTCTGATTTCAGTATCACTCCCTTTTGATAGATAGATAGATAGATAGATAGATAGATAGATAGATAGAGAACACTTTACGAGTATTGTACGAGTCTGTATTGTACATAAAAAGGAAATTAGATAGATAGAGAGCACTACATTGCACGACCAGAAAAATATTACAACCATGATTTCTTAAATCTAAGTAATTACACAGATATTTCTTATCCTAAGAGTACAGAATCCTTTATTGTATTAGAAAAATATTGGTTATTTATAGTTACGGATTGAAAGAAATAGGTCAAATGTAATTGAATTAAAGAACTCACCAGCGCTGGTCTTTCCTAAGTATGACTATTGAGAACGACCGGCGCTGGTACCTACGGTGCTGATGAGACGGACTCAGAATGGTGATTGTATCGAATTACTGATCACTAATGCTTCGCATGAAGTCCAGTACGTCCGTAAGAACTCATGATCTCAGCATTCGTAGTTCAAGCGAAAACTATCAGAAGTGGGATGCAATGACATCCACGGTCTCACTATTCATACATCGACATCATAAAGATAGTTTATTCTTTTTAATAATAATACATTCCATTAAATAAGCTATTAAAAAGCGAACATAAAAATAATTATCTTTATATGCAAAAAGGCCAGGGTGCACCAGATTGCACGTGCGCCTGCTCAACCAGGAAAGATAAGATAAGAATATTCTTTATTGTACATCAGGAAAAACCAAACATAAAATAATTACACAGATACAGTACAATTGGCGGCATTATTGCTTAGAGCAATTTCTTCCAGACAACCTATGATGAAGATTGGAGAGTTGGTGAAGGAAAAGTGAGACGGGTCGTTGGTGCAAATATGAATATTGGCATACATATATATACTTAAAAATAATATACTTTCATAAACCATTACATATACATATAGCAATTTATTATAAACATATATACCAGGCCACTCAGAAAATTTTCAAATAAAAAATTTTATATATATAAGACACTGGCCACTTGTAATTGTTTTAAAAACGTCCATTATTTAAAAGTAAAAATACTACTGTTCGATTTTCCCTCCGCATTTTTTGAGAGCCAATTCAAATTTTCTTGTCTCAGTAAAAAATGGATCTGCATCGAGAACATTTTCGGGCTGTCCCCGAAGAAATTGTGCTGGCAGTAAAAAAAAATATTCAAAACAGACGAATTACGTACGCAGACATTCAGCATACACTGCAGATTGGTTCAGGAAGTGTTCACAAGATTTTGCAAGAGCACGTTCGCGTAAGGAGAATAGTTTCCCGCTGGGTGCCGCACAACCTCACCGAAGCTCAGAAGCAGGCCCGTGTGGATTGGTGCCGTGATATGTTACAAAAATTTGATGCTGGCTCGTCACGGCGCGTTTACGATATCGTGACAGGTGACGAATCCTGGATTTATCAATATGATCCAGAAACAAAGCGTCAGTCGACAGTTTGACGATTTGTTTCAAAATGAACCAACGCCTACGAAAGTGAAGCGATCGAGGAGCGCAGGAAAAATTTTGATCGCTAGTTTCTTCACTTGGACGGGGTACCTAATTTCAATTCCACTTCGAGACAAAAGCAGCATCAACGCTTAATGGTATAGCATAAAATGCCTGCCAGAAGTTTTTTTCTGAATCGAGCAACAAGCGACCGAACACCGGGCTCCGCGGGGTCCTTCTTCACCACGGCAACGCACTTGCGCACTCTGCGATCAAAACGAGGGACTTCCTGGACTCCACACCGGTCAGAGTCTTGGGACACCCTCCTTACAGTCCTGATTTGGCTCCGTGTGACTTCTTTTTATACCCTAAAATTAAAAATCAGCTCAAAGGTTTTCATCGCCGGAAGACGCGCTAGCAGCGTTTGAGAACGCCGTGGAAGGGGTGTCTGCGGAGGACTGGAAAAAATTGGTTCAAACGCATGAAACATTGTAAAGAGGCTGGTGGAGAGTTCCTTGAAAAGATTTAATAAAAATATTTTTTATATAGACCTTAGTTCTTTAGTTTCTCAAAACTTTCTGAGTGTCCCACGTACAAAGTTACATTATTCAGATTCATCTCACAACTACAACATTTATTACCTTCCAGATGGCAACTTCCGCTTCGAGTACGCGTCAGACAACGGGCTATCGGCTGGCGAAACTATCGAGCCGGACGGCAGTAGGATCGGTGCCTACCAGTACAAGGATCCCAGCGGGCAGCTTGTCAAACTCAAGTATAGGGCCGGAAAGGAGGGCTTCCAGGTGAGAGCTACGAACTAATCGCTCGTGCGCTTAGTAGACATAAACGTACACTTTTCCTACCTCTTATCGTGTCCTGCGTACCCTAAGCACTTAGAAAGACGTTGTTAGAATTGCAAGATAACGCAGTCAGAGAGTTTGTATAGTTTAAAACATTCGTGTTCGAGCCCACGAGGAGGGTGCAACTCCCGCCGTACCTACTTGACTTGTTGAAATGGGCAGCATGTTGTAACGGTGCAAACCTCTTTACACAAATTATATTGATATTTCTATACTTCTGTCCAAAGAGTATATACCTAACCACTATGCTTATATCATTTTCAAAATTTTAAATTACGTCACCGTTTTTGAGATTTCCTTGACATTTTGGCTTTACATACTAGACTTTACGTTTCAGTTTCAACTACCGGACTACAAAGATCGTCCTTTATTTGCTTATTCTGTTTTTTTAATCAAATTTTTCCGTTTATCGTTCTAAATAAAACACAGAGTTGAAGTCGAAAAAAATTGTGTAAAGCATTTTGCACCGTTACAATGTGTGTGAATGAATAATTTGTTGGCACAAACATGCTTACAGAGTGCGCGTGACAAAAATAATTTCTGCTTATGCGAATTATATCATAATTCTATGATTATTATATGATTGCTTGGTTACCGTAGCACAGGGTATCTAAGCTTGGGACAAGGAGACTGAATCAAAACTAGCTTGGCTTGACACCAGCTCTAAAGTACTCTTCCACGTGCTCCAGAGATGTACCACCTTAACAAAATTAATTTTTACCATCGCAAGAGATACATAATCTTTCCATGAAAATAGTTCAATTAAGATCAATCAAATAAATTACAAAGAGAACCGATCCTAAAAACATGCCCTGTGAGACACCATACGTGGTTATACTGTCTGGAAGTTATCTATAATTATATTTGTCTTTGTCACAGATTCTGGAAGGCAGCCACTTACCGAAAAGTCCGGAGCCAGTAGCACCTCAGGCTCCAGGTAAGAAATATTAACTACTACCGTTGTGAGAGGTTGTCTTTAGTTCTGTAACGATTTGGTGTTCACTTTTATGTTACAAGATCTCTGTAAATAAATAATTTCTAGTCCACTGCTGGACATAGCCCTCCCCTAAAGAGCGCCACGTTGTGCTATCATAAGGGGTAATGCCCATAATCCCCACGCTGGGCATGCGGGTTGGGGATCGCAGTTCGATTGAATTGTACTGCAGGGGGCGCTGCTGCCCACCGCCCGGTTTGTGTCCCTTAGTCGCCTTTTACGACACCCGCGGGAAGAATTGGGTTGGTGCTATTCTCTACGTCATCAATGATGTATAGAGATTTTGGTCATTTGCTAAGCCCCCCTGCGTCATCTACGTTTTGATTCGTTTAAAACGCACCTGTGTCCTACTATTCTATAAGAAATTGTTTCTATAACCACTGTAATCCAAAGAGCAGCACTTTCCGTAATGCAGTTGTTCACCCCTTTATAAACTTTTAAATTTCGTAATAAACTTATTTTATTCTTATACCTTATTGCACACAAAACATTAAATAGGACATTACATAAGAAAGGCGAGCTTATCTCTGTAAGAGATTTCTTCCAGCAAACCTTGGAGAGTCGGAGCAGCAGTAAAAAACGGGTCTATATACGTGTACAAAATAAACTAGGTACATAGACTGCAAAAACCCTTAACAATAACCTAAGCAAAAATAATACACTACATAGATTAATACCTGTTAATATAAATAAATAAAATACATAGTAAATAATTAATAAATATATAGCTCAAAGTTATGATAGAGATAAATAGCTCTTTTAATTGATTCCAAACACAATTTAGGTCGATTTGCACCACTTGCCTGAGTGTGGCTTGGGTGGCGTTGGACTAGAATTCTTTATTCGTTATATTTCAATAGCTACTTGAGTGACACTTGGGGGGCGGTTCAAATTGGCCTTAGCCTAGTATGCGTTGCATTCCTCTGGAAATCTAATTTAAAAACTACAGATACCTAATTAGTTATGTCATAAATGTGCATTAGTGCAAAGTGCGCGTAGCTTTTGGTGTAATGTTAATAAAATTATGATATTAGGATAACAATGTGTAAGCAATGTAATTTTCATGTGTTAATGTTTATAATAGGCTCACCTACTTCGCCTAATAAACGTTCTTAATTGAGGTTGTTTTTGAGCAGGTTGAATTTACACTAGGTTTTAAACATTGTGAAAATTTTCATGCCAAATAAAGAACTTTAAATGTGAAATGACATTAATTGCTTCTTAAATGTACCAATTGTGGGACTAGCGTATATTTTCTGTCGTTTTACCTTTCGTTATCAACCCTTGTATGTCCCCACTGCTGGGGCACGGGTCTCTTCCTGCATCGCAGGAAGGTTAGGCCATACTCCACCACGGGGGCCAAATCCGGGTTGGTGGAGGATTGTAAGACAGTGGCGGGCCTTACTGTCAGAAGTTATCAAGCCGCCCATTAGGCCTCTGACGCGGCTTAACGACTGCCATTATATGACAACCGGCACCAACGGCTTAACTTGCCTTGCGAAGTACGGACGCGCTCGGAAAAATAGCGGTAGGCACGGGATGCTCACCCATCCCGTACCTGACCGCGCCTGTTGTTGCTTATCCAAGTGATTGATTCCAATCACTCGGTTCGCCTAGGCCACGAGCGCTTCACGTTTTCGAGCGTTTTACCTTTGCTGGCCTTTAATCCTTATCTTCCGATCGCTCGCAGACTCGCACTACCAGCAGGCATACGAGCAGCAGCGGCGGCAGTACGAGCTGCAGCAGCAGTACAACGTGCAACGGCCTCAGCCGCAATCACAGTGGAGCGGTCAGGGACAGAACCAGGTATTTTATTATAGTCTTTAACCCCAGACCAGGAACCAGATTAGACTCTAGTATTTCTCAGATTTTTATTTATTCACACTGTTATTGAGACATGTATTTATATAGGAACAAAAAAATATGTTAAGCACACTTTGTGCCAAAAGGGCTACTATGACATAAAGGATTATTTAGATGACAATGAGGTCTGGAATTAAAGCCTGTACAATGTATGAGTTCTATGTTTATAATAATTATGTAAACTACTATGTTAATTAAGGTCTTTTGAAAACACTGAGTTTGGAGTTTTTTTTGTCCATTTTTTCTTCTCAATGATCTAGATTTTGAAATGGACACCTAGTTTGAATTATAACGTTCATTTAGTCGCAATTTCTGTGCTACTTTGAATAAAACTTTTTCATTTCATTTCATTTCAGAACCTCTGAAATTATCGTTTTCTATGTTTTTTTGTACACCTACTTCCTTCTCTAATGTATTAGTCCAGTTCATCCAATGGTTTTCTGGAAGATATCACTTTTAGTGATAAGGTCGCCGTCTGTAGGTACTCTTAGGTTAAGAAATATCTGTGTAATTTCCATTTTTATGTACAATAAAGTGTTCTCTATCTATCTATATATCCAGGGCCTTTTCTGGGGTAAAAGCAGCTGGAATGGACAGGGACAGGACATAATGGAGACTCAAGTCTGGACTGATAGTCATTATCGTTATCAACCCTTGTATGTCCCCACTGCTGGGGCACGGGTCTTTTCCTGCATCGCAGGAAGGTTAGGCCATACTCCACTACGGGGGCCAAGTCCGGGTTGGCGGTGAATTGTAAGACAGTGGCGGGCCTTACTGTCAGAAGTGGTCAAGCCGCCTATAAGGCCTCCGACATGGCTTAACGACTGCCATTTCATGACAGCCGGCACCAACGGCTTTACGTGCCTTGCGAAGCACGGAAGAGCTCGGAAAAATGCCACTAGCGGTAGTCACGGGACGGTCAACCATCCTGCACCCGACCGCGCCTGTTGTTGCTTAACTCAAGTGATTGATTCCCATCACTCGGTTCGCCTAGGCCACGAGCGCTTCATAGATATTTACAGCAAGCTATATGTCAATAGCAGTCGCAGTGGAGCGGGCAGGGACAGAGCCAGGTCCGTAGTTTTTTTAAATATATTATTGGGTGGTTCAAAACTGAGCGTTACACCAGCAAACCACATGAAATACACAATAATATCTAGGTACAGTGCACACTTTGCTGGATGTGAACACAACATGCTTAAATACTCTTGGTAAAATACTAAATATCTATAATCTATAATCAGCCAACATCAACCCACTGCTGGACATCCTCCTGGAGGCCTCCTTTTTACTGCGCCATTCCTCACGGTCCTATGCTAACCTGATCCATCTCTGACCCGCAACCCTCGCGATGTCGTTTGACCATCGTGTCGGTGGTCTGCCTACCAACCTCCTTCCCTCCCTTGGCCACCACTCCGATACTGCCCTGGTCCACTGGCCGTCTTCCCTTCTAGACAAGTGTCCCGCCCATCTCCACTTTATCTCTGTGATCTGCTTACCAACGTCTTCGACCTTGGTTCTTCGACGAATTTCTACGTTGGGTACGCGGTCCACAAGCGATATGCATCCGTCCATCCACTAACTTGAGGTTTCTTGTCAGGAGTACGAGGGCGGAGCGCAGGCCGGGCCGAGGCCCGCGGCAGCAGGCCAGTGGCAGTGGAGGCAAGGCCAAGAAGACGACGGCCAGGTATGTCCCGCTAGTAAAGAAAACGACTCACCAGAACACCAAGGGCTTTAGAACGCAACTTCGGCACTGGCCGGAACCTGGTTGGTTTGAAATCAGTAATACCTACGCATGACGAAAGATTTTTGAGGCTCTTAAGGGCGCTAACTAACGCCACCAGGGGAATAGTACCTAATCATCTTCTTCAGGCTATATTAGTCCACTACTGGACATAGCCCTCCCCTAATGAGCGCCATAGGACAAGGTTGTGCCATCATTGGGGGGTAGTGCCCATAATCCCCACGCTGGGCATGCGGGTTGGGGATCGCAGTTTGGTGGAATTGTACTGCACGGGGCACTGCTGCCCACTGTTTGTGTCCCTAGGAATAGTAATCATACCTTGTTTTATAATACGTTTTTTATCTAAAAGTGAACGTGATAAATCGTAACAACTGTGATAACTATTTTTAGAATGTACTTTCTAGAACTTCGAGACTTGTTTCTTGTGTAACACTGTACACATGTAACGTCTAGTACCTAAAGCAGTACATAATTTGCCCAAATTACATCAAAGGCCCACACATTGCTAACTCGTTAAGTTTAAACTCCGTTTAATTCTGCAAAGGGTTGTCCCGCCCTGTGACGTCAACGGGGCTAAAGCGGGGCTTTGCCGCCCTTGCTAGGATCAACAATATAGAACTTTAATCGATTTCCGCCATAAGCTGCCGTTTTTAGCGGTCATCGATTAAAGTCCCCGGATATTTATACTACATTGTAGGCTGTATGTTCTGGAAATAGTTACCATAGATATTAAGATTTCTTATGTTTACTTTTTGAAAAAAAAAACGTTGTTAAAACCAATTGTGATTTTTATTCCATTAGTGGCGCTCAGGGGCGCCTTAAATGTGTATCCATGATGTGGGGACACAATTATTATTTACAAAAAAATCTACATTTCAGTAATAAACCAGAGTTTAACGAAGTTTAAGCCATTTTTCTAAAATTATTTTAAAATGGCGCCGAATCTGACGTCACGCCCAGGTAAACAAACAAAGCACGGGTGAAGTTTACCAACGTTAATCAAGCGTGACGTCACGCGGTGTGTTTACTGTCTCAGTCAGAATGGCTGAAAGCAGTATTATAACATTTTATTTTATTAAAAATATTGGTGATCTCATTATTCTTTTATAAAACTGAAAGCAGTGTTTTAAATCCTTATGACATGTACTTTCCCATAATATCGTTAAATCTTTGAATATTTGATACTGTCTATCTGTCTGTCAAAAATCTGTTACTTAGTCTGTTACTAAAAACACAATTTAATTTAAATAATAATGAAACAAAATTACGCGATCATTAAAAACGCTCGTAAGTAAAAACAGTTAACAAATGTTTTTTTTTTATAATGACTTTTAATATTTAAATTACTAGTAAGTATAATACAGTGCGTTCACATTAACTTGACGCGTGAGAGAATTGGTAGCACTGAGATGTTTACTGTTACCATGTTAAATAAGAAATCATTCCCATTACTTGGGGAAAATAAAAGGATTGAGGGCTTGTTTTACCATCTTCCGATTAGGTCCAAAAGCTAATTCACATGTTATGTCCTTGTTACCAATTTTCTCACACGTCAAGTTAATGTGTACGCACTGTAATATAACTAGAATATTGTACTTAAAAAAAAAACCTATTTAGAGGCTAAAAAAGATAAGATACAAGACAGTTAGATTATTTTACTACTCAATTCTTTAATTTTTGACCACAACTTAGAAACTGCAAAATTTTCTGCCGGCCACTAGCAGCTGGTGAAAAGACTTATTGCTAAGCAAAATTGTTTCTCAAAAAATGATTACCAAAGTACATGCATAATAAATCAATTCTGATGAAAATATAATTATTTATTCTTACCGAATTTCATTATCTGCATGCAATTATAATTGCAGTTTCGCGCTAATCTGTGATTTTTTTTTACTTAGTACAGTAATGTAGGCTTTTTTCACCCAAAAAAACTGGCACTGAAACAAAAACAGATTTTTAAAAACCTATTTATCTAACCCGGAGTCTAAAAATTCCACCCATAAAGTAGGTACTCGGGGCTGTAAGTAATGCAATTTACTTCATCCAGATGTCGCTGCCTGTACGTAATACAGAGAATAGTGTAAAGAGGTTCGAAATTTCACTGATGCCGGTGAGTCGCCCATTAGCTCAGTTGGATAGAGCGCTGGCACGGATAGCCAGAGGTCGCGGGTTCGAATCCCGGCATGGGTGGAATTTTTAGCCTCTAAATAGGTTTTTAAAAATTGTTTTTAGCACGGGTTAGTGCATTAAAAATAAAAATAATATAAAAAACAGATGCCATCACGATGTACCAAAAATAAAGTTTCGTAACGTACGGTGTTAGCTTTTAGAATATACCTCGGATATAATTCCGAAATCGGAACTAATATGACAAATTTTGAAACCAGAACTCGATCATCGGTACGAAAACCGGCGAAAATTGGCGAAAACCGAAGCCTACTCTAGAGCCCGAGGTATATTCTAAAAGCTAACACTGTACGTTACGAAACTTTATTTTTGGTACATCGTGATGGCATCTGTTTTTTATACTATTTTTATTTTTAATGCACTAACCCGTGCTAAGGACAATTTTTAAAAACCTATTTAGAGGCTAAAAATTCCACCCATGCCGGGATTCGAACCCGCGACCTCTGGCTATCCGTGCCAGCGCTCTTTCCAACTGAGCTACTGGGCGACTCACCGGCACCAGTGAAATTTCAAACCTCTTTACACTATTCTCTGTATTACGTACAGGCAGCGACATCTGGCTGAAGTAAATTGAATTGCAGTAAACCCGGACTTGTTACTAATGTTAAATTGTTTTATTTTTCTTCCAGTACCGAGAGAATGAAATAGAGAGTGCGAACAATCAAGGCCCACACAACTTCGGCGAAGGCTACGAGTTCGCATTCCAAGGATAGTTATATTTAGGTACCATATACAGTAGTTAATTATAATAAATGTATATATTTGTATACATAATTTTATATTACAACATAACTCGAGAGTTAGTAATTTTCCTAGTAAGTATTTAGTCAAATGTACATAAGTATACAGTTTGAATGAAAAAAGCGATTTTGTTTGTAGAACTATGTAGATAGTTAGTTTATTCGATTGATTTTCGAACGATATTTGGTTGTTTTTTTTATTGTGATATTGTTTCTATTATTAAACGACTTTTAATTGTTTTTGTTGCTTTTTTTTTAAATAAAACAGTTATGTTTAGTTCATATACCCACATTTTTATTAAATCAATATAGAAACACAACGAGTACTCTCCAAGTAGGTAATTATAATTTTTTATTTAACCTTAAATTTTCTTATTATATAGAAAATTGTATAATTATAAATAATATTGTATATTTTAGACACAATTTCAATGTTTAGGCTTACGTTACACTCGGGACAGAACTAGATATATTTTGATAAAAAATACCTAACTTATAATTAAAATATATGGCATAAAATTATAACAATTATAACAATGAACAAATTATTTATTTTCCTTCTAAATACTACTTTACTTTTGATTAAGGGTACGCTAAGGTAAAATTTCTTACTTATTTTCTCATTATTGTATATTCAAAAGTGATACTTTTGAATTATGTTTTTGTATATCAAAAGCATCAAAATATCACTAATATTCTATCACATTAACATCCGTTAGTGATTATGAGGGAACATTTTAATACAAAATATAGTAAGCGATATATTATATATTGTTTCTAATATTAAAACACGGTATAATAATATAATTTGGAAAGATAGAATTTATATTACAAAAGATATAATTTATTTATTACTACGATACACTTTTCAGCTCAAACGCTTGACTTTTGGTTACCTAAATCTAATTTCCGTTAAGATACAAGGAAGGTAGTAAATTTTACTATAATTATACTTGTTATACTGTTGTTGTTATATACCTACCTATGTTGATTTGAGTACCTATTTATTTCATATAGACCTATATGCCAGAAGAGCAAAACCATGAATTTGTTTAAACACGTACTTAATTAATAACTGATTATACTTGAATTGCTAAACATAAGCTATCACATAAAATACAAGTCGTTACGTAATATTTAGGTATACAACAAATATTAATACAGTACAATGTATATAAAAGGGACCCAGTTCCAGCTATTGCTAACACAAGAGTCTAATTTAAACATCAAATATGAATGATTCAGATAAAATATATACTCTACTTATTCTTAAGACTTCATATTCATGAAACTACAAACAGACATCTAAGATTTACAAGCGGCCTAATGAATATACGTGCCAAAATACTATATTCTTGGAAGATTATGTGATTACCTAGATATAAGCGCTTCTACACAATGTAACTACAACAATAATTCTATATATTCATATATGAACGAATTACAGATATCTTGCTCAACTGGAACTTTATGGTTCGTTTATAATAATGATATTAGGTAATTATTGTATGAAACGGATATTATTTTCCATATTCCTGTACCATTTCTATCCATGCAGCCATACAAAGATAGATCGTACTTTCATACATAGGTAAAGAAGAAAGTAAAACAGGTTCTGCGTAGATAAAGAAAATATTACAGTTTAATGTGATATTAAACTTAAAATAGAGATGAATATAGAATGATCATAGACACAGATGATCGCAAAGAAAAAAAGAAAATATTTATAAAAAATAATTTATAAACAAAACGTTAATTTTCTTGTTGATGCATTGAAAATTAAATGAATTCATGTTAATCGAAATATACCAACAGAATTGGCAAATTCTATCCATCTCATAGGAAATTTGCAATACAGTTAGGCGTATTAACATTTCTACAGAACTTCGAGATTATAATAATAACATTATTTTTATGACTACTTTGTCAAGCAAGATTTGTATAATAATACAAATCATTCATATTTGATTGATTTTGAGATATTTAGCTTGAGAAATCATTTGAAAGATTAGCAGCAATTTTTTTTGTTATTTTTTCAATGTTTGATGATCCGTTATGAGTGGTTAATTTTATGAGTTACAATAAAACTATTTAGGTACTTTCATAGTACATCTAGTCATCTAGTAAGGTCAAAGTTATAATTAGTAATACATAATCCAATATGTCATCTACGTTGGCACTCAGTAAGTATATACAAATCTAAAAGCATATAAAAGAGTATATAGGATATAATATTCGTTAAAAGTTGAAAAACAAATACAATGGCTACGCTCGTTTGGTCCTTAAAAATACCTTTGTGTTCGTAGTGAATTATGTCAAGAAAAGAATGATGACTTACATAATTAATCCCAATATACAGGGGGTGCTTAAATAACATGTGATGCGTGAAATGGAAAACTTATTGTCGGAAATATTTTCTTAAACATAGGTTAAATATTGTCTCCAAAATATGCAGAGTTAGGTGTACACACTCCGTTGATTTTATTGTCGATATATTCGCGTTTTATATATTTTTTTTCAAATACGTGGTCAAAATATTGTCTTAGTCACCACAAGTGCAAACTTATGAGTAAAATCAGTAAGCATATGGCACAATTTCGAGAAGGTTCTTTAATTTGAAAATTATTAGACAAACCTTTTTTATAGTATTTTCTAAGGTTAACACGAGCAGTAGACATAATTAAAACTGTTTTTATACATTGTCATCCGGGACCACGGCACCTGAAAAAGTGGCGAAACGTTGGAAAATTGTAAAAATGTAATAAACGAGCATAAATCCGTATAAAAACAGTTTTAATTAAACCTTTTTTAGTTATTGAATATAATATTCACTGAGGAAGCGACTGAATATGATATTTAGATACAGAGATATGTTGTCTGTGTTTTAATATAACTAGTAAATTCTATAAGTGGGTACCCTGACTAAATGGCATTTTGCTATACGTTAAATTCATTAGTAGTAATATAAATATGTATTTAGAACAACATATAAAATTGTTTTAATATACGATACAAAATTCAGACATATATACAATGTTCATAAAATTATATATTTACAATTATTGTACTAAAAAAAGTAATAACTAATAAAGTATAACTAATATTGCATATAGTTATTAAATGTATTAATTTATTTAGTACAATAAAATTGTAAATAAATAATTTCCGTGAATATGATTGAGAAAAAAAAATTAAAATAAAATGTTTATAAATATTTATTTGTATTTATATATTACGTTTCATATTATACTTCAAGGTTAATGGGCAATAGTTCATAGTAGTGATAAGGTTACTAAGTATAAATATTGGTCACACATTCTTCATTACATCGATTTCAGATTACTACATAGGTAAAACCATTATATCAAGAAGTAGATAAGTATATATTTCCCTTAAAAGTATGTAAATATATTAGCACTCCTTAGAATTATAGGAAAATACATTTTAATAAGCTTGTAGTTACACAGATTGCGGTCGACACTCACATGTCTCGGGTCAAGTCACAAACCATGATTTTTACAACAATAAGATTGTTAGAATATTTTCGGCTATTTTACCTCGACGTTTCGACGACGTTGCAGTCATCGTGGTCACGAAAAGAGTCTTTCCGTGACCACGATGACTGTAAAGTCATCGAAACAAGCAATGAATTACTAATTTTAAATTCAAAATTTATTACGTAAAATAGCAATAAATTACTACGCGATTAAGCCCCGAAAATATTCTAACAATGTTTTCAAGTCGCGAAAGTTTAAAATATGTTATGACAATAAGATTCAATGAGAGAAGATCTTTGTAGTTATTTAAGTTTTTGTTATGCACCGCTAGTCTTCTTAATATTAAATAAATCTAACGTAATGTGAATGGGACTTTCATCATGACGCAAAGACTTTGATTGCTGTCAATCACTAAAAAAATATCAAAGCACATTTTATAATAACATTTTGAAATAAATGAAGGCAACAAATTTTCCTGCAAATTTTTTTCGGCAAATGATTTTTTATTTTGAAATCACTTTCTATAGGTATTAAGTAACTTGACCCCTTTTGCAGTGTTCAACGACACGAAAACATTTATTTTACTGGCAAGAATCATTTGGCATCATGCCTCCACTCTCAAGTCACAATTTTAAAACTAAAAGAAAAAACTTGCAAAGACAAAATGGCGGATGGTCAATTTCAAGATGGCGGTCGGCGTTAGTCGTCTTCCTCGTTTTGGTAGCTCACGTAGCGCACCGATGATTTGTCGCTTATTATCAAGCTCTGTAACAAAGCAGGACAATAGGCATGACGAAAGATTTTTTAATTATCTTCCATAATATTTTGACACTTTTATTATTTACAAAAAAACCTATGTTACAGTAATAAAATATAGTTTAACATAACATAACATAACATAACATTTACATACTGGCACATACATTGCTTCTGGCCCCACACTAGGATACCCTGTGTCGTGGGAACCAGAAACAAAGACATCACAAACATGTAAACATCCAAGACCTGGGGTTTTTTTTTTTTGTTCCCAGCCGGTCAACGAAGGTTTTGTTAACGAAGGTCATACATAGCCATTTTTCTAAAATTATTTTAAATCTGTGAGAAAACAGCTCGCAGTGTCATGGCGTCGAATTTGACGTCACGCCCAGGTAAACAAACATCATAATCATAAAACATAATAATAAGTAGTCACAACAAAGCACGGGCGAAATTTACCAATGTTAACCTAAGCATGACGTCACGCGGTGTGATGGGTGTTTCAGTCAAAATGGCTGAAAGCAGTATTATAATCTTTTATTTTATTAAAAATATTGGTTATCTCTTTTTTTTTTTTATAAAACTAAATCAGTGTTTTAAATCCTTTTAATCATCCATCACACAGACTTACATCTAGTGTGGTAACCAACGTAAAACATGCTTGTAATCTTTTTCTTTTAAATAAAACATTTTGTATTTTGTATTTTTTTGTATTTGATACCTACTGTCATCACGCGTAGGTATCCTTCGGGAAAAGTTGGATGCAGGGAATCACTGTAAATTCGTTTTACCAACTAAATAATCACGATTAGATCCAGGCATTTCATATGTAACCGTTTGAAAGAAATTAGCAATGAGATTGCATTTTTGTCTCAAAGTCTCCCATAATGTGACTGAGTAGAGTGTTAAGGTTTGTGTGCCGGTTTTATTTATTACTTTTATTAATACTTTCATCGCACTTAAACTAAAGTACTGTAATACGGTAATGTACAAAAGTAGGGTCGATTACTTAATAACGGCTGACGATAAAAGTTCAAATTACGTTAAACGTTATCGTTGAAATAACGTTGAACGTTATCTTATAAATAACATTATACGTTATTGTTAAAATAACGTTAAACGGAGTCGTTAAAATAACGTTAAACGTTATTGTATAAAAACGTTAATCATTAACGTTAAAATAACGTTACATCCACCCACCTGCTTCTCGTCCCGGGCCGGCGGTGAGCGCAGCATGAGCAGTAGCGGCGCGTAAGCGAAGTTAAGCATCGCGATGATCACCAGCATCCACTCGAAGCCGATACTGTTCACCAGAGTACCGGAGAACGCGGGCCCTGTCGGTGTCAAAGTCAGAAAAACTTTATTCACCATAAAAACAAAATTTCAGTGTCAAAGTAAAAGTAAAAAAACTTTATTCACTGTGAAAACAAAATATCGGTGTGAAAGACAAAGTGAAAAAACATTATTTACTATAAAAACAAAATGTCGATGTCAAAGTCGAAGTAAAAAAAAACTTTATTCACTATGAAAACAAAATGTCGGTGTCAAAGTCGAAGTAAAAAAAAAAACTTTATTCACTATGAAAACGAAATGTCGGTGTCAAAGACAAAGTCAAAAAAGATTTATTCACTATGAAAACAAAATGTCGGTGTCAAAGACAAAGTCAAAAAACTTAATTCACTCTAAATACAAAATCGCGGTGTCAAATATAAAGTCAATAAACTTTAATCACTATAAAAACAAAAGGTCGTTGTCAAAGTAAAAAAAAAATTATTCAGTATAAAAACAAAATGTCGGTGTCAAAGACAAAGTCAAAAAACTTTAATCACTACAAAAATAAATGTCGGTGTTGAAGTCAAAGTAAAAAAAACTTTATTCACTATGAAAACAAAATGACAAACATTAAAAGTTACGTAACCAAGGCGCTGGTCTCCATCCTCCCTCGTATTTGCCTTGCAGAAGGAGTTGCAGCAAATTACACTTGCAGCGCATGGTATGACCAAAGTATTGTCGCGATCCTATCTCGAACCATCAGAATGGAGCCTTTAGGAAGCCTACCGTATGCTTCGTTCTAGTAACTTTGCAAGCAATAATGACTCGTATGTCTGCTTGCATAAGGCTCACAACTCTATGAAATGAAACTGTTCTAGAGTCGTTACGGAAAGTACATACAAGAATATTCGAGAACCCTTGCCGGCGGACATAAATAGCGACCGTCGCGCAGTTTGGACTTGCGAAGAGTAAACTTCGAGCGAACCTACCTGCGAAACGAGTGATAACCTACGACCTCAGGGATACAATTGGACTTCGATTGGACCTGCGATTTGGAATCTTCGTGTTGTGAAGACCTGCAGACCCTGCGTGAATAAATCATAAGAAGTTGTCATTGGCGTTTTACCTCCAAATCTAGAATCCTAGCCCGTAACAGTATTGACTCACCAATAGCGTATCCCAGACAGAAGGCCGTGTCCCCAATAGCGTAGACGGATCCGTAGACCGCAGCATGCCTTATGTCCACCAGGAAACCGAGTTCGGGCATCATTGAGGAGTCCACCATGCCGATGGCGAAGCCCAGGCCAGCATTCGGGATGATCAGGTGTTCCATCTTGCGAGCCATCGGGATCTAGATAAGATAAAGACGATCAGTATTATTGATACCAACCCTCTGTACGTCCGCACTGCTCGCTCTACCTGCATCACAGGAAGGTTAGGCCATACACCACCACGGGGGCCAAGTCGGGGTTGGTGGAGGATTGTAAGACAGTGGCGAGCGTTACTGTCAGAAGTTATCAAGCGCCCATACGGCCTCTGACATGGGTTAGCGGCTTCCATTACATAACAGCCGGCACCAAAAGTGCCTTGCGAAGCACGGAAGCGCTTGGAAAAAAATCCACTAGCGGTATTCACGGGACGGTCCCCCATCCAGTATCTGACTGCGCCTGTTGTTGCTTAACCCAAATTATTGATTCCCATCACTCGGTTCCACTAGGCCCCGAGCGCTTCGTTTAAATTATAATGTGCTACATTCAATTTAAGCATGTATTTGTATATTATAAAAGCATTGACATGGTATATTTTTCGTAATTATGAACTGCCCATTTCTGGATGTCTGCTATTGGCCCTGTGAACCTGTGAACTGTGAGTATCTTTATTATTGTGATCAAATTAATTATTTCGCTGTTGATGTCATCTATATATAAAATTCTAAGTCCTGACTGACTGACTGACTCACTCATCAACGCCCAGCCCAAGCCGTTCGACTAAGGAAGCTGAAATTTTGCACAGAGGGTTTATATATAATGTAAGCAAGGAATAAGACCGGATTTTTTGAAACTCAACCCGTAAGGGGGCGAAAAGGGTTGCCAAAATTTGTATGGGAGGTACCTATAAAGAATGTAGTCAAATTTTCTTGAAACTTAAAATGAATACTCTTCAACACAATTGATTGAACACGTGTTTCTCCGTTTTTAACCATGAAGAGAGTGGGGTTGCATAAAAAGTCCACGCGGACGGAGTCGCAGGCAAAAGCTAGTTAATAAAATAAAATAAATAAATAAATAAAAATAAATAGAAAAAAACGCACTGCATAAATATACCTATAACTTTCACACAACACCATCGCTTGGATTGGTCCCAAACTGGGATACTCTGTGCTATGGTTACCAGGCAAGGATATCACAAACATGTAATAATTTGTACTGTAATTTCAAAGGTATGATTATGTTAAACTTGAAACATTTTTTTTTGAGATTTCCTGACTTTTTGAAAACTATAAATACAACGTTTCTTTTATTTATTATATATTTTTTTATTTTGTATATTTTTTTTATTTTTTTTATTTTGTGTTTATATCACCATTTAGCTTATATAATAATATTATTTTTTGAGGCGGTGGTAGCTCAGTGGGTAGAACCATGGACTGGCAAGCGAGAGCCCCAGGTTCGATCCCGAGTGCGGGCATGTACCAATGACTTTGTTTAATTTCAAAGTTACGTACGTTTCTTTATTTCTTCGATAGTTAGGTAGCTTATTTAAGATTTATGTAGCCTATTTTGTACACGTATTTGGACCCGCATTTAACACACAAACATAATCCTAGAGGGGTAGGCAGAGACCAGGGACTGCCACTTGCCACGATCCTGACAGATCACCTTCGCTTCATCAAAGTTCATAAGTCGTTGCATGCACGCACGCCGGTTCCAGGTACTTTTTGTTCGCTCTCTAAGATTTTACTATTTTTATTTTTAATACACTAACCCGTGCTAAGGACAAATTTAAAAACCTATTTAGAGGCTAAAAATTCCACTCATGCCGGGATTCGAACCCGCGACCTCTGGCTATCCGTGCCAGCGCTCTTTCCAATTGAGCCAATGGGCGACTCACGGCATCAGTGAAATTTCGAACCTCTTTACACTATTCTCTGTATTACGTACAGGCAGCGACATCTGGCTTAAATAAATTGCATCACTTACAGCCCCGACTACCTACTTTGCAGTTAGGTTTTTACATCGGAATGATATCACTGTACTGAGTTTTTAGCCTCTAAATAGGTCTCTAAGATTTGCTGGAGGAAATTTCTTCCAGAGATTAGCTTGTTTCTGTATATGTCATTTCTTATGAAATTTCCTGTTAAATGTTTCGTGTGCAATGAAGTAAACTATAATGTTGTTCCAATATAACTCTGGGGTAAGTTTGTAAAGGTGCAAACCTCTTTACACCATTTTTTATATTTCTTTAATTCTGTCTATCATTTTCAAAATTTAAAATCACGTGACTCATTCTGAAATTTCCTTCATGTTTTATCATTACTACTTCACTAGACTTGGGCAAAGTGTGTCCTTAGAGGGAGTTGTTATATCTCATATCTTTGCGCACCGAGACACACTAGATCTCTATCATATCTCGCTCACCACTTGTGTCCTAGCTCATACGACTCATAACTGCGTGTGGAAACAAGAGACACAAGTGGTGAGTCAGTCTAGTCTACCCATTCCCTACTTTATCCAGATCCATGTTTTTTTTTGGTGAGCTTTCTCTCATCGCTCGTTGGTTACGACAAGAAACGCGGCCGAATGTAACCGATGTCAGACGATGTTGATCTCGCTCTCGCGCATTGTGTGTGAGCTGGATAAAGTAGCAGGAGATAACTACCGTACCGAGTTGAGAGTATGTGTGAGGGAGCCAGATATAGTTGACATCTCTGGGATATGAATGGGACATACTTGACGGCGAGGGAGTTGTGTGTCCAGTCATATCTGGCTCTTGAGTTACCCAAGGCTATACTTCACATTTCGACTACACCTGACTGTTAAATCCTCCTTTACCTGCTTATTCTGCTTTTATCCAGTTTTCTGTTTATATTCTTCTTCTTTAATATAAAAATGAATCGCTGAATGTGTTGGTAAGCGCAAATCTCGAGAGCAGCTGAACCGATTTTGCTAATGCTTTTTTTGGATACTCCTTGAAGTACGAAGACGGTTCTTACAGAGGGGAAACTAAAAAAATAAATGAAGAATCGACTGTTGGGCGGTACAAAGTTCGCTAGGTCAGCTAGTTAATAAATAAAATAAATAAACACATTTTAAATAAATCACAAAGTTGAATACATTATTTTTGATGCGCTAACCCGTGCTAAGGACAATATTAAAAACCTATTTAGAGGCTAAAAATTTCACCCATGCCGGGCTTCGAACCTGGCTATCCGTGCCAGCGCTCTCCCAACTGAGCTAATGGGCGACTCACCGGCATCAGTGAAATTTCGAAACTCTTTACGTAATTCAGAGAATATTGTAAAGAGGTTCGAAATTTCACCGATTTGATTGAAATTTCACCGTGAGTTGCCCATTAGCTCAGTTGGCAAGAGCGCTGGCACGGATAGCCAGAGGTCGCGGGTTCGAATCCCGGCATGGGTGGAATTTTTAGCTTCTAAATAGGTTTTTTCACAAAGTTGAAGTGGTTCCAGTTTTATTATTAATCGGAGCGAAACCTGGTCGGACTCTTCCGATATAACAACACCCGTAAGTAGATCCGGACTAAAAGTCTACAATTGTAGGACACTCACCAGTATAAGACACAGACCGATGATGAGTAGTCCAGAAAGCGCGGCCAACCATCGGCCCATCTTATGTCCAAGCGGTCCAAAGAGATTTGTGCCTGAAATTAGATACAGTGATGGAACGGTGCTTAAATATTGTAAATAAAAGACGAATTTAACGTGAGGTCCACAGATTTAATCATTAACAAGTGAACGATTTTAACGATTGAATCACGACCGTAGGGAATCTTCGATATCAACCCTTGTATGTCCCCATTGATGAGGCACGGGTGTCTTCCTGCATCGCAGGAAGGTTAGGCCATACTCCATGAAGGGGGCCAAGCCCGGGATGGTGGAGGATTGTAAGACAGTGGCGGGCCTTACCTACTGTTAGAAGTTATCAAGTCGCCCATAAGGCCTTCATGACTTAACGACTAACGGCTTATCATCATCAAAAGATTAAGACATAAACCATACTACGCCAGAACTAATCGCTCTGTAAACTCTTAAATACTTTCTATTCTATTCTTTGAATCGCCCGAAATTATTACCAATAGTATTATTTCAAAAAACATAATTTAAACTTTCGCGACTTGCACATAAAGGTAGTTAGAATAGTTTCGGGGCTTAATCGCGTAGTAATTTATTGCTATTTTGCCTCGACGTTTCGACGACGTTACAGTCATCGTGGTCACGAGAAGACTGATGGCACATTTGGCATTTAAAAAGTGAGCAAGCTCTATTTTGATCAAGTATTGTACCTACTGCGGCAGGAGTCATCTTAACTAGCTCCCTTTTGTTGTTACATTCGTCCCCGGGAATATTGTTAATGTTACTGGGCACAGTAGTTCGATACATTTCAAACATAACATTACAAAACCTCACGCCTGTATCTCAGAAGGGCAGGCAGAGACCAGGGTCTGCCACTTGCCATGATCCTGACAGATCACTTGTTTCATTAACGTTTTCATTAGTTCCTATACATTTTCTCTTGCAGAAAACAATCCTCACGGAAAATCGACCGTACCTATTGCGTTCAAGTCCAAACTGGAGTCCTACATAGATAAAGATAAAGACCTTTATTTGTAAAACATGACTGTGTGTTGTGTATAAACAAGGTGTTGTTTTTGTGTGAGGTGCAGTGCATGTTTTGCCAGTGAGCCATACAAATTTATATTATTTAATATACTATACTAACGGAACGTTTAACAAATTTATATACTTAATTTATCCGATTAAAAAAATCACGTATTAAGATCTAAATTTTTTATTTCTACGTAGTCCAAGTCAAGTGTGTTGCACTGCACACCACTTTGAGGAACCTATAGGCCCGTATTATAGAGGACGGTTTAAAAATAGATGGAGTGCTTGAGCATTGATTCAGCGCTCAAGTAATGATTGAGCGGTCTGAGTTCAATCTGCGCTTGAGGATCCTTCTGTAATACGGACCTAAGAGTCTTCTTTAGTCGGTGCGGATAAGTATGCAACCAAAGAGGTCGCAAAACTCACCGATGAGATAGCAGATACTGGCTGGTAGGAAGGCAACGCCCTGTTGCCAGCGGCTGGCCTGCATGGTGTCCACCATCCAGATGGGCAGACTGGGCTCCAGCATTGCTATGCCCACGTTCGCAAACGTTATGGCTCCTGGGAAGGGGTGTAATGAGGTTGTAGGCGTGGATTTACGTAAGAAGATAAAACAATATTATGTTCTTTTTGTTGCCTAATCCGTGCTGAGGACAATTTTGAAAACCTATTTAAACCTTTTCAAATAAAATAAACATTTTCTGTGTTGAGAATATTGTAAAGAGGTTCGAAATTACACTATTTTTATTTTTAATGCACTAACCCGTGCTAAGGAACAAATTTAAAAACCTATTTAAACCTATCCCGGCATGGGTGAAATTTTTAGCCTCTAAATAGGTTTTTAAGGTTCGAAATTTCGCTGATGCCGGCACTTGCCCGTTAGCTCAGTTGGGAGAGCGCTGGTACGGTTAGCCAGATTTCGCAGGTTCGAGTCCCGATATGGGCGGTTAAGTTTTAGCCTCTAAATATTATGTATGACGAAGACGAGGCTTACCAGCGGCAACAATGATGTAGGGGTCCGAGACGAGAGCCTTGAGGGACGGCGGGTCAGACTCCTGACGTACAACGCCCGGCTGCAGGATCATTAGCTGAAGCACTTAAAGAAAAACATAAGACTAAAGTGAGTGTGACGTCATTCCATTTACATTCATCGGAAAACGTAAGCTGGATCGAAGAGGGAGCTAAGCAAACCATCGGTTTTTATAATATTTATGTTTTAAGAACTGAGATCCTTAGAGAGTTGAAGGTATGAACAGTCCATTTCTTGGCCACTATTCTAGAGAAAGGGTGGCGTCTTAAGTTGGGCTGAAGTGACGAAGCTTTTGCAAACCTTCATCTCATTTATTATTTTATTTTAATTCTTTATTGCACTAATTAAATGACTAAATGTACAAGGGTGTGCTTAATGCAAGAAGCATTCTCTTCCAGCAAACCTTTGGCGTCGAAGAGACTGGCAAAGGGTAGTGCAGGAAAAGAAGGTGAAATACAGTAATAAACTCTCTTACATCTTCTTAAATAAAATTTATGTTTCAGGAATGGAAGGCAGGAAGGAGGAGCTCTTTAAATAGTTCAAGATCTGGAGACTCACACCCGTCGCCCAGCGCTAGGGCTGACATGAGGAAGCATACCGTCTTAAGCTGGACCGATCGTGCCCTCACACCTGCACTCTGGTGGACCTAAAGGAGGCCAACGCTGCTGCAATTGCAGTAGTCAACTATTGGGTAGGAAAAATATAAACAAACTGGTCGATCCGCTGACACGAAAAGAAGAAGAAGAAACGGAGCTTCTCAAAAAGTTAAGGGTCTGGCGACTTACATCCGTCGCCCAGAGCCAGAGCTGATAGCATGAGGAAAGGTGCCGTCTTGCCCACGAACTCGTACATGAGGCCACCGAATGGTGGACCGATCAGCACGCCCAGAGCCAATCCGCCGAGTGCGATGCCCATAGCGTTACCGCGCTCCTGGTGAGGTGGAAGACGAGGTTAGATAAGAATAAGAAGGAAAAGGCTGTCATTTAATAATAATAAATGAATAGAAATGAAAGGAAATTAAACGAAAAGGATTTATTCAAAGTTGCGCAGAAACTGCGGCTTAATGAACGTTACAATTCAAACTAGGTGTCCATTTCATAATCTAGATCATTTGCAGAATGGACGAAAAACCTCCAAACTTAGTCTTTTGAAAGTCCTTAATTAACATAGTTTACATAATTATTATAAAATATAGAACTTATGCATTGTACTGGCTTTTTAAAGCATTTGAAGCTCAAAATGTTACAACGAATGTTACCTATAGCTATTTTAGTAAGTTTATGTACATATATAGAGGTACCTATGCCTAAAATTTATATTTAACAATTTTCATTTAATAAAATATTTTTCGTCGATATCAAAAGCCTTTTGAGCTACTCGTTGCTCACGTCAGCAGGAAATTCAAAATTGAGCAGCGAAACAATCAAATCGAGGAGCGGAATATTCCATCAGTTTGGAATATTCTGCCCAAATTTTTCAGTAGAAAATTCTAAATTGATCAGCAGAAAATTACAAACCAACTGAATGTTCTAAGTTGATATGAAATTGAACAGCAAAATAATTAAAGCGAGGACCAGAAAATTCCAAATTAATCAGTATTAAATACCAAATTATTCAGAAAAAAAATCTAAATTGAGCAGCAATAAATTCCAAGTTGGGCAGCAGGTAATTCCAAATTCTTCAGCAGACAGTTTCAAATGTGTCAACATCAAAAGTATCGTGTTATAAATCCATTTTTTTTTCTCTATCTAATATTTATCTGACTGACAGATGATCAACATCAAAATAATTTCTATCATCTATAATTAACTCGGTGCCTATAAGTTATAGGCACTAATGTATGTAAAGTATGCAACTACTGCTGGTGGCATTTTTCCGAGCGCTTCCGTGCTTCGCAAGGCACGTTAAGCCGTTGGTGCCGGCTGTCATGTAACGGCTTGATAACTTCTGACAGTAGGCCCCATCACTGCCTTACAATCCTCCACCAACCTGGACTTGGCCACGTGGTGGAGTATGGCCTAACCTTTCTGCGATGCAGAAAGAGACTCATGCCCCAGCAGCGGAGACATACAAAGGGTTCATATGAACTAATGTATAGGCTCCGGATAACCGCGTGCTTACCTTGTCATCCGGGTACCGCTCAGCTAGCATTCCCATGCCGGAGACAGATGAACAGCTGGACCCTATACCCTGGAGAGCCCGTGCGATGAACAGCACGCTGTAGGACCGGCCGAAAGCGAATACTGGGGGACGGAAAAGGTTAGGTTCATCGCTTATGCACCTTATTTATTAGTCTCCTAACCCCTGGAGGTAAAAACTACTGCGATTCTTCTAAAACTGCGTAGATCTCGAAAAACTAACATTTGTCCAAAACACTTGTGAAAATAATTGTGGAACTAGGTATTTATTTAGATATTTATTGTTATTTTGTGCTGTTGGATTTCCAAATAATAATAATAACTAGAGGTGTAAGTTTTCCAGATCTTCTATTTACTTTTTATTGGGTGTGAATTAAGAAAGTTATAAATGATAATATCTATGTATAGGACGCCAGGGCTTAGGAGGTTAATTTTCGTCACATCTATTCGAAAAGAGCTAGTTTAGTAGCTCGTTTATACCTACCTAGGGCTGAAAAGTGATAAGAATGTCGTCGTCAGGCTATACTAGTCCACTGCTGGACATAGCCCTCCCCTAATGAGGGTCTTAGCGCCCTGTCTTCAGCTTGCCGCATCCAGCATCTGCCTGCAGTTTTTCGCAGATCGTCATCTGCAAAAAACCGCAGGCAGGCTGAGGGCATCCTACACTACGTTTGCCGAGTCGCGGTCTCCACTCAAGGACACGTTTACTCCAACGGTTGTCGGTTCTTCGCGAGATATGGCCAGCCCACTGCCACTTCAGCTCGCTGATTCTCTGAGCTATGTCGATAACTTTGGTTCTCTGTCGAATGCATTCGTTACGAACTATATGAATGTAGAACGTGGTTATTTCTAGTAAAAGTTCTAATCACCAAAGAGATCAATGATCGATATTGTACGAACTAGAAACTGGCTTTATGATAAAGAAACCGTGCACGGTTCGTAACTATTCTGATCGATATTGTACGAACTAGAAACTGGCTTTATGATAAAGAAACCGTGCACGGTTCGTAACTATTCTGATCGATATTGTACGAACTAGAAACTGGCTTTATGATAAAGAAACCGTGCACGGTTCGTAACTATTCTGATCGATATTGTACGAACTAGAAACTGGCTTTATGATAAAGAAACCGTGCACGGTTCGTAACTATTCTGATCGATATTGTACGAACTAGAAACTGGCTTTATGATAAAGAAACCGTGCACGGTTCGTAACTATTCCCCCCGAATCATCCGAATCCCGGCATGGGTGGAATTTGTAGCCTCTAAATAGGTTTTTAAATACTGAAAGTACTCACTCAGGGTTGACAGGAACATCAATATGAAGCCGGTAAACATTGGTACACTGTAGCCGATCCTGTAACATAAATATTGGGCCGTTTTTAAACTCGTACAACATTCAGGTTGTAGCGTTGTATATCTTTTAGTAATAATAAAACTGGAAGTACTTTATTTGTACTGTTTCATTTATTTTATATCTATCTATAATATAAAAATGAATCGCTGAATGTGTTGGTAAGCGCAAATCTCGAGAGCAGCTGAACCGATTTCGCTGATTCTTTTTTTAGAATATTCCTTGAAGTACGAGGATTGTTCTTACGGAGATAAAAAATTAAAGGACCGACTGTTAGGCGGTACCAAGTTCGCTGGGTCAGCTAGTTTATAATAAAAACAGAAAACTGGATAAAAACGGGATAAGCCGGTAAAAATAGTCGGATCTAAAAACCTATTTAGAGGCAAAAAATTCCACCCATGCCGGGATTCGAACCCGCGACCTCTGGCTATCCGTGCCAGGTTTTTATACATTTTTTATTTTATATTTTTATTTTATAAAGGTTTTTAAATTTGTCCTTAGCACGGGTTAGTGCATTAAAATAAAAATTGTATAGTCAGATCTAGTCAAAATGTAAAGTAGGTAGTAATGATGAAAATGAGGGAAATCTCGAAATGTGTGACGGAATTTAAATAATTTGAAAATGATAGATAGAAAGAGAAAAAAAATGTGTAAAGAGGTTTGCACCGTTACAAGGTAAACGGTACTGTTGTCGTTAGGCTATATTAGGCCACTGCTGGACATAGCCCTCCCCTAATGAGCGCCATAGCGCCCTGTCTTCAGCTTGCCACATCCAGCATCTGCCGGCAGTTTTATGCAGATCGCCATCCCACTTGGTTATATAAGACTTCACAGATCAATAAATATAGCGATCCGAGAACCCGAGAGTTGTCATGGCGTTTGTTTGTTTACTGACCAGTGACATCACTTAATTCCTGTGCGACGCCATATTGCTCAAGATAGCGTTTTGGCGGCTGAATTTAATAATGAATTTAAAAAAAAACACGAAACGTTTAAATATTCAAAAGAAGCTGTTTGAATACCTTTAATTCATGTCTAATCATATAGTTTTTTTTTATTTGTCTTTATTAATCTATATATCGTCGGTATAAAGGTAAAATTCAGTAACTGCAAACGAGCCTAATCGTAGAAATTGCGCTAATGTGAATTTGACATACTAAATGTAATATTTAGCACAGAAATAAAAACGCTCACCCATCGTTATTTTTTTTATGAGTAAACTAGATAGTGTTATTTTTGGGTAAAAATAATTATCAGTTTATAAATAAAAAAATGGAAAAGCAGTTAATGAGTTTTACCTTTATACCGACGATATTTTATATCTTTACATTTGTGTGTACTACAGTTTTATAAGTTTTACATGCATGAAGCTCTCGTGGCCTAGTCGAACCCAGTGATTGGAATCAGTCACTTGAGCTAAACAACAACAGGGGGCGGTCAGGTGCAGGATGGGTGACCGTCCCGTGACTACCACTAGTGGATTTTTCCGAGCGTTTCCGTGCATCGCAAGGCACGCTAAGCCGTTGGTGCCGGCTGTCATTTAATGGTAGTCGTTAAGCCGTGTCAGAGGCCTTATAAGTTCTTATAACTTCTGACAGTAAGGCCCGCCGCAGTCTTACAATCGTTCATCAACCCGGACTTGGCCCCCGTGGTGGAGTATGGCCTAACCTTCCAGGAAGAGACCCGTGCCGGAACAGTGGTGACATACAAGGGTTGACAGTGATATGGATTGATTGATCACTTTCTGTTCTGAGCACTTCCCTAATACCAACGAAAAATCTGAGTTGGGTTTGCGGAAACTTTTCAAATAGCCTACTATGAAGTGTGCTAATATTGCGCAGGTCACGCAAGGTTCTTGCCAATCCCTAAACGGCGGCACGGGTTTCCTAGACGGCGTCAAATGACATCCTTATTACACCCCATTTGTGCTTGTTTACGAGTGGACACGGGGCCGCGGCATCACGTTACAATGTCAAGTTCACGACATTGTCATTATTTGTTGTTCGTTTATCATTTGGCTTTTGCTATGACTTTGCTAGGGCTACCCAAGCAAGTGTGGTGCTTGAAGTTGGTTTTCTTTTCTTATTTTCGTCATCATCATCATTGTCAGCCCACCGGTGCCGACTGCTATGTAAAAAAGGATATTACATAGCTATGACATGGTTGTGCCGTCATTGGGGAGTAATGCCCATAATCCCTACGCTGGGCATTCGGGTTGGGGATCGCAGTTCGGTGGAATTGTACTGCAGGGGGCGCTGCTGCCCATCCCCCGGTTTTGTCCCTTAGTCGCCTTTTACGACACCCGCGGGAAGAATTTGGGTTGGTGCTATTCTCTAGGCCGACACCACACAGCATCTTAAAATGTATACCTATAGAAATACCATTGTTAAATTAATGTTTCTTTAAATCCGCTACTTGACTCTTATCAAATCGGACGCGATAAATGAATATTACCTGTAGTATTTCACGTTAGAAACTGAAATATATACTGACTTTGCTGAGTAAGTATGTAGGATGGCTGCTAAATTTTCAAATAAAAGAAAATATTTTCCGCTTTTAATTCGAAACGGTGAAAACGCTATCCGCTATATTGAAAGCATCTTTGGTTTGTAAACAAGCGTTTGTCAGCCAGAGCGAGTGGACATTGATTATTATAGGACCTAGGTACATTAAAGTGATCTTCACATAAGTACACCCGAGTTTCAGTCGATAAAGTATCGCGGTCTCTTTTGGCAAGTTTAAGCCAATTTTTTCGTATGTTTATTTTACTGGGTATACGAATCCACAACTTTCCGGGGCTCTTTCTTGACTTGTTTTTGCATTCTCGAACAATGCAATAATGATAATTGCTATATTTTGCATGTAAACTCAATGAAATCATGGTTGCGTCGTTGATCACTCACAGTTGTTGAATGTCAAACTTTGTTTACAAGACTTCAGGTCTTCAAACCATAGACAAATATGGCTGACAGCGTTTTTGGCTGTTTAGCAAAGCAAAGTTATAAAATATATTTTTTGTTGCATTTAGGTCCTCGAAAAATATACTAAAATCTTTTTTGGTCTAATGGAAGAGATATTTACCATTTAAGGCTTACTTGAAAAGAGAGTCAAATAGCGGATTGTCATTAATACTCTATAGTACTTTTTTAGCCATGACTGTGTCCCACTGCTGGGCAAAGGCCTCCCCTTCAGATTTCCACTCCTCTTTGCTGACGGCCAATGCTTCCCACCCAGGTAAATATTTGGTCAGGTCGTCACACCATCTCCGCCTTGGTCTGCCTCGTCGTCGGTAGCCATCGCACGGGACCCAATCAGTGACGATTTTCGCCCACCTTTCCGGCTCCATACGTCTGACATGGCCAGCCCAGCTCCACTTGAGCTTAGCGGTCGCAACTCCAACGTCAGTGATCTTAGTTTTGGCGTGCAGCGTGGTGTTCCGGTCTTTATCAGTCCTTTTTACACCAAGCATGCTGCGCTCCATTGCCCTTTGGCAAACCTTGAGTTTGTACTTCTGATGTTCAGTCAAAGACCAGGTCTGAGCACCGTAGGTTAGGATGGGCAGGATGCACATGTCAACCAGCTTACGCTTCAAGGCAAGCGGAAGCTCACCTTTCATCAGCTCCTTCATAGACCAGTAGCTCTTCCAGGCGTTGTCGATACGACGATCGATCTCCTTGTCTTGCCTGTTTTCGAAGGAGACTATCTGGCCTAGGTAAGTGTACTCGCTGACGTATTGTATTTCCTG
Source organism: Yponomeuta sedellus (assembly GCA_934045075.1). Classification (NCBI taxonomy): domain Eukaryota; kingdom Metazoa; phylum Arthropoda; class Insecta; order Lepidoptera; family Yponomeutidae; genus Yponomeuta; species Yponomeuta sedellus. The sequence continues at coordinate 3,602,385 of OW203749.1, forward strand.
CCCATCTACCTCGACCCTACGTTTTGTGCTGTTAGTCATACACTGAGTCTTCGATCTGTTCATCCTCAGTCCAACCTCAAGGCTCGCGTCACTTCGATCTTGCAACATATGTTGGAGTTCAAGAGCTGTAGAAACTATAGTACTTATAAGTGATTATTGTGTCTTACTTCGTTTGTCGTTATCAACCCTTGTATGTCCCCACTGCTGGGGCACGGGTCTCTTTCTGCATCGCAGGAAGGTGAGGCCATACTCCACCACGGGGGCCAAGTCCGGATTGGTGGAGGATTGTAAGACAGTGGCGGGCCTTAGTGTCAGAAGTTATCAAGCCGCCCATAAGGCCTCTGACATGGCTTAACGACTGCCATTATATGACAGCCGGCAACAACGGCTTAACGTGCCTTGCGAAGCACGGAAGCGCTCGGAAAAATGCCACTGGCGGTAGTCACGGGACGCTCACCCATCCTGTACCTGTCCGCGCCAGTATTGCTTAACCAAGTGATTGATTCCAATCACTCGGTTCGCCTAGGCCACGAGCGCTTCCGTTTCAGACTGCATTTCGCACTTCGTTTGCAGACAAATAAATATTTTCTGTTCATAAACATGCTAGCGGTAAAGGAAACCATCGTGAGGAAACCCGCGGCTTGGATAACCCTGCACCTATTAACTTTTTTTTTCTGGGCTAGGTCGACTAAGCTGTGAGACTGGTATAGGTGCTAGCCATCTAAAAAATAATAATGCCCAGGCACTGCAGCGTCCGAGTGGACCCTTCTCTCACCCATTTAGTGTCAATGAAGGTGTCGTTTTGGTTTGGAAATGAAGGTAGTATATTCCTAGTATCAATATTATGATGCCTAGAATATTTTCGAAATTGCTGATATTTTTTCTCACACACATTATATTTTCGTAAATGTATTGACCTGCAACTCTTAAGATGTTAGTTTATTTATAGAAATCCCTTAGCGAATTCCTACTACAGTCTACAGTTAGCTTTTAGAATATACCTCAGGCTCTAGAGTAGGCTTCGGTTTTCGACGAAAGCTCACGAGCGTAATACTACTTCCTGCTATGTATAAGACTTTTCTTCACTATTTTGAAAAGTTATGTGAAATTAAGTGTCATATTAGTTTCGATATTTCTATTACACGAATATATCCGATAGTTGTCGCGAATCATCGCGAATGCACGTCATGACACCGGTTAATCTGTGAGTAGTTTTGTTTTTCATAGTTTTCTAACGTTGGGTAGGTAGGTGGAGGACGTTGGAAAAAAGATGGCGGGAAAAAAGCAGTGACGAGTGAGGACGCGTGGAGAAAAAGGGTGGTGAAATAGAACAATTTGGGTGAGATCGTTTTATGTTATATTGAGTTAAGGAAATCTAGAGTTTCAGAGAGAGAGAGGAGAATCTTTAGTTAAAGAATTATGAGGGTAAAACTCGAACGGGCAAAGTATCGTCTCGTTCTGTGTTTGAGTTGTGGAGGTCGAGGCAGGCTATGAGGGGTGGTTTGGAAGCCTGTGGGGGGCCAAGAGCGGCTCCCCCTTTGTTTATCGTAACTAAGAGAAAAGAGAAAGTTAAAAAGATATCGCGTGGATGATGCGATTCATAAAGAGGGTTATTGGCATTAGAAATGCCTTCACGACGTTTAAAATAACCAGGCGTCTCGACTATTACAACTAATCATCTCCTCTAGGTGTATTTACAACTATATCCCATGTAACCCAAATCCTTTGTCGCCTATGTTTGTTCCTTCATACCTAGGCACAGTTCGGTTAGAGTTATTTAGTATTTGTCGTGGCGACAATAGTAGCCGAGGTATATTCTAAAAGCTAACAGATTTACCTAGCTTATAAATCAAACGGATCGCTCTCTCCCGCAAGATGAAGATAGTTTCTGAACTAATTCTGAACTGTGAACTCCGAATTAATCTCTGAACTAAACTAATAGAACTCGGAACTAAACTAATCACAGGGCTGCAATTCGTTTTTGATAAGTTTGTTTCCAATTATAATTCTCAAGGTATTATATTCTTGTTAATGCACTAACCAGTGCCAAGTACATTTTTAAAAACACTATTTAGAGGCTAAAAATTCACGGTCCAGTGGGTACTCGAACCGCTACCTCTGGCTAACCGTGCCACGGTTCTAAATAGCCCCTAAATAGGTTCTTAACCCTAGAGCCCTACACTCACTGGCATTACTCTTATTCCTACATAGGGGTTCCCCAGCACCCCAAAACTAAATTGTCTATATTTCAATGAAATTAAAACATTTTTGAATCAACATTCCTTTATTTTTTTAAATTATAGTAACAAAATCACAAATCAGTCTTACAATTACAATAAAAATATTCATTGGAACACTTTTGGTACACTTTTAATTGATGCTCCAAGCAAATAGGAATTTTACACTTGACGCATCTGGTTTTACTTTTGCGATCCTTATTTCTTGGGCAGAAACCACAACGTCCCTGTGAGTGCCCTTCAGGTACAGTAGGGTCGACTGGAGTGGGTTTTTTGAGTATCGCTGCAATACTTTGTCTTATATCCCTCCTCAAAGTAGGGCTTTGTATTCGGTGCTCCAGATGTTCTTGTATGAGATTAAGTCCCAATTCCTTCAAAAATTTGCGTCGAAAATTGATCGCTGACCTACCAGTTGCTTTTGAGCAGGTGTAGAGGATCCACGAGTTTATGCCTATGGCATTTAATAACCCATGAAAAATGCACAGGAGCCAGCGTTTGGTTCTCTTGGTTCTAAGTCAGCGTCAAACCAAAGCGTCAGGTTCTGTTTGGCCACCAACATCTACTGCGCGAAAATCTTCTATCAAACAATCCGGTTCATCCTCAGCTTGTTCTGTAACTGATCCCGGTAAAGCACCTTCTTCCTCATCGCTTGTTTCCAGGCTTAGACACAAACGTATTTCATCATCAGTCAGCCCACTGTTTACAGCCATCTGCAGACAATAACGTAATATTTTTGTGAAATGATGCTAAAAGGTTTTAAACAGATTAATTTGATGTTATGTTATAACCTAAGTAATCAAATATACAAATGATACTGCTACATTCTCCAAAATATCACATCGAATAATACTTTGAATAAATAACTTCACTTACGTTGTTCCTTCACTGGGGTCCTACAGCACCCCGCGATACTCGTGCACGCGTCCACACCGCCCGGCTGTCACCGCGTCACAGACAGATCTGTTCACCGTGACCATAGACTAAAATACGCGTGAGGGAAAATCAGTAGATTACATACAAAAAAAAATATAATCTAAATAAAATCTTATGGGGTGCTCCAGCACCCCGTGTAGGGTTCTAGGGTTAAGGTATTGTTAATAAATTTTCATTACAGTCCAGTTATGTGAGGGTGAAATTCACCCTTTGTATGTCCTCACTGCTGGGGCACAGGTGCCTTCCTGCATCGCAGGAAGGTTGGTGCCGGCTGCCGTCGACAGATGGCAGTCGTTAAGCCAAGTCAGAGGCCTTAGGGCGGCTTGAAAACTTCTGACAGTAAGACCAGCCACTAGTCTTGCAAGCCTCCACCAATCCGGACTTGGCCCCCGTGATGGCCTATACCTTCTTGAGGAAATAGACGCGTGCCCCTCGGTGGGGACAATGGGTTGATGATTACTCACTTGTGTGTGAGCGGCCCCACGAAGGGGTTGGCGAGGAGCTGCACCAGCGCTTTGCTGGCGAACATGACTCCCACCTCCACCGTCTCGTGGAGCAACTCCTGGTGACGTTCCTCGCGTTCCGCCGTCAGGTTCACTGGGAAACAGGCAACGAAACTTACCTACAATCTGATAGCTTTTAGAATATACCTCGGGCTCTCGAGTAGGCTTCGGTTTCCGCCGAAAGCACACGAGTGTAATACTACTTCCTACTCTGATTTCGAAATTGAGTGTCATAATTAGTTCCGATTACGAAATTAAGTGTCATATTAGTTCCGATATTTCTATTACACGAATATATCCGATTCTATCCGATAGTAGCCGAGGTATATTCTAAAAGCTAACGGACTGGAGTCTGTTAACTTCATTACGTATCGATCACAGTATGTATTTATGTCGTTAGTATTTCTCAAGGCGGTGGTAGCTCAGTGGGTAGAACCATGGACTGGCAAGCGAGAGCCCCAGGTTCGATCCCGAGTGCGGGCATGTACCAATGACTTTGTTTAATTTCAAAGTTACGTACATTTGCGAATTTGTAGTCGCAATACCACACGCTAACGGTGAAGGAAAACATCGTGAGGAAACCCGCGGCTTGGTTGGCTCCGCACGTATTGACTAGCCTTTCCTGTGGGCTAGGCCGACTAAGCTGACAGGGTGGTATAGGTGCTGGACAAGCCTACACCATCTATAAAACCATGTCCCAGGCACTACAGCGTCGGAGTGGTCCCTTCACCCATCTAGTGTGAGTGAGGATGCCACTGGACGCTGTATAAATCATCACATTAAGTAGATGCAAAAAGGCCAATATTATTATTATTTCTCAATGGCTCGCGATAGTCAACTGGGCAACACGGCATTACTGTAACGCTGCCGAAACGTCGGGAAATAAGGCAATTACGTTTTACCTAACAAATAATCGCGATTTGACCCGTTTAGTAATAATGTATAACTACTTTATGTCGTTATTATGTTGGTTGTATTTGTAGTGTTTGTAGCACAATTCAAGTCTGCGCGCGCACTACAAACTCAAACATTCCTGCATCGCGCAGTCAAAGTGATTCACATGAAATGAAATCAAATGAAAAGGTTTTTTCATCCCACCATCTCGGAAAGAGTATCTTTAATCTTCAATATCTGAGTGGAAAAGCCGTTTTTATTCTCTAGAGGATAAAGTAAATTGAATTTAGAACATCGTGTGCACTAAGTTTGTGAATTAAAAAAATATTACACTCAATTTAAATAACTGTAGCAACGTTACTTTAAAATTTTCTTAATTATACCTTAGTATTATTTTGTTATAATTTAAAGATTATTCTGTAATACTTACCTGTCATAATGTAGTAATTAATACCTAAACTGAAATAAAAGTGTACCTATCTTGTGATTGTAAACGTTTTTTTTTTTGCATTTAGTCATTTCCTCGCTGAGGTGGAATAAAAAGTTACGTGTTGCACTCGAGTGCAAAGATTTTTCACCTCGTGCTCTTTTGATTCCCTCGCTAACGCTAAGGATTCTAATTTTGAATCACTCGCTGCGCTCGTGATTCAATTTTAGAATCCTTCGCTTGCTCGGTAATCAAAATTGAACACGCAGTTAAAAAGCAACTTTGCGCTCTTGTATAACAAATAACTATTATGCCACACCTGGCAATAAAGTGGCTTTTTCCGCACGCTGCGCGTACGTAAAAAGCCGCTTTCTGGCCTAGTGTAGACATAAAAAGATGTACACAACTCGGGAGGTAATAAAGAAAGCCCTCGATCGCATATTTACGTCCCTCGCTTGCAGCTCGGGCCGCAAACTTCTGCGATCTCGGCCTTTCTTTGTATTACCACCCTAGTTGTGTAATGTACTATTTTAATACAGTTGCTCAAAAAGTGGCGTATTACAAGGACGTATAGCGTGCAGGCTGTGGGCTATTACACACTCGTGCTTTTTTTTACCTTTCCCGCACTCGTGCGTTTTCTTTACCAACTGTCAAAATAATGTCTATTAAAAAGAAAAACCAACCATGAAGTTTTTACTAAAAAACTCAGAAGTTTTTATGAGCTACTAATTTGTTTCAATATCACATTTAATGATTTGATTGAATGAGTTAAGTTAGGTTTCATTTCATTTCATCTCATTAAATTTCATTTTCATTTCATATCAATAAAAAAATTCTAGTGAAGACATGGCTGTATGGGCATAGTTCCCTTACTAGAATGGGTGAAGAAAAAAATCTCTGCTTATATTTTTTTACGGTTGGCGCCATTTTCCAAATAATTTTTCTTTATTAAATTGCTTAATGTTTTCGCAACTGTATTAAAAATAGTCGTTCAGTACACGTGCGGAACCGTCATTGCAACTTGTTCCGACTGTCAACCCTCGCCTTCGGCTGCGCCTCGGCTCGGGTCGACATTTGTCGGAACTCTTTGCAATGACAGCCTTTCCGCACTTGTAATGAAATATACTATATTCAAAGTAGCGCAGAAACTGCGGCTTAATGAACGTTACAATTCAAACTAAGGCCAGGTTTCCACGGTCTTAGTACGCTCGGACCGAGTAGGTACGCCGAGTAAACTAATGCTTGGACGGTTTTTCGTAACAACACCAAAATAGCCAATCGGAAGCATTAGTTTACTCGGTTTGCGCACTCGGACCGAGCGCACTAAGACCGCGAAAACGCGGCTTAAGAGTCCACTTGAAAATCTAATGACTCTGTCGAGTTATCTTATCCTATTTTTACGCGACAAATGTAAAAGCCTTCCAATATTTTTCTACGATTTCGATTCGCATCGGCGAGAATCGGCTCCCTAGTCTTGGACGTTTACATGTTTGTGTGGTCGTTGTTTCTGGTTCCCACGTCGCAGGGTGTCCTAGTGAGTGTGGGACCAGAAGCAATGTATGTGCCTGCATGTAAATGTTATGTTATGCTTACAAAACAGTACAAATACAAAACGAGTCAAGTTTACGAACCTCTTGTCACGTTCTCCAGTTCCACCGTGTCGTTCTTCTCGAGGCAGGGGCAGAAGGGGGTGGGAGGGGGCGCGGTGGTGGTGACGTCATCGAGTGAAAGGGACAGGGGCGCGTCGGGGTGCCGGATGTCGTAGAGGAACTCGGGGATAATCGGCACTGTAACAAAATAACAAAATTATAAATCTTGCCATCCAACGAGGTAATGTAGCCAGCATACTGGGGACCCTCCCCAGAGGCGATAATCTGGGCGCAGTAATGAGGGCTTTTAAATGACGGCTGTGAGTTGATTGCATTAAAAAAACCTAGATGCCATCATACGTTTTATCGCGTTTTGTGTTGTACGCACAGATTATTATTTGTGATAACCTAAACATCTCTTTGTAGTCTGTGATCTAAGCTTAACTATGTTTCGAAACTGTTGAAATTTGAAAGTTTTGAAGTATTTTTACTTTGTTCATTACATACGTACGTGAATTGTGTCTTAACTAATGGCTAGCCCGTGCATTGAGCCTTTTTGTAAAAATATAGGCACTCACCGTTTTCCTAAATGATGTAAATTTTGACATATTATATGACGTCAGCACCATCTATCGGTAACTTGCGGTACTGTTTTTTGTTTTTAATGGCGCTTTGAAAAGCCCTCATTGGCTTTTGGGTAGTGTCAAAGAGTATGACCATGTTTTAAATTAATTAATTTAAACATATTTAGGTTTGTTTTGTTAGTATTTAGATTTCTATATCTATCTATAATCAGCCCACATCAACCCACTACTGGGCATAGACCTCCTTTTTATTTGTCTTAACTAATGGCTAGCCCGTGCATTGAGCCTTTTTGTAAAAATATAGGCACTCACCGTTTTCCTAAATGATGTAAATTTTGACATATTATATGACGTCAGCACCATCTATCGGTAACTTGCGGTACTGTTTTTTGTTTTTAATGGCGCTTTGAAAAGCCCTCATTGGCTTTTAGGTAGTGTCAAAGAGTATGACCATGTTTTAAATTAATTAATTAATTAATTTAAACATATTTAGGTTTGTTTCGTTAGTATTTAGATTTCTATATCTATCTATAATCAGCCCACATCAACCTACTGCTGGGCATAGGCCTCCTTTTTATTGCGCCATTCTTCACGGTCCTGTGCTAACCTGATCCATCTCTGACCCGCAACCCTCACGATGTCGTCTGACCATCGTTTCGGTGGTCTGCCTTCCAATTTAGATTTTAGTATTTAGATTTTATTATTTAGATTTAGTTTATAATAATTAGTAATACATAATTCTTCTTCTTCTTCTTAAGGCTATATTAGTCCTAATGAGTATTAGTCATACCCCCCCCCATGATGAGCGCCATAGCGCAAGGTTGTGCTATCATTGGGGGGTAGTGCCCATAATCCCCACGCTGGGCATGCGGGTTGGGATCGCAATTTGGTGGAATTGTACTGCAGAGGGCGCTGCTGCACACCCCCCGGTTTGTGACAATACATATTTAGATATGATGTAAATAAGTATTGTCTCGTTAAGCCATGTCAGAGGCCTTATGGGCGGCTTGATAACTTCTGACAGTAAGGCCCGCCACTGTCTTACAATCCTCCACCGACCCGGACTTGGCCCCCGTGGTGGAGTATGGCCTAACCTTCCTGCGATGCAGGAAGAGACCCGTGCCTCAGCAGTGGGGACATACAAGGGTTGATAACGAAGAATTGTATATAATTGTAATTGTTCAATAAAAAAAAACTGTTAAAAAAAACAAAAAGAGGGTATGCTTAAGGAAAACCTCATTATCATCAGGCCATTCTACTTCTTCTTGTTCTTCTTCTTCAGGCTATATCATGTAGTCCACTGCTGGACACAGCCCTCCCCTAATGAGCGCCATAGCGCCCTGTCCTCAGCTTGCCGCATCCAGCATCTGCCGGCAGTTCTTCGCAGCTTATCATCCCACAGTAGAAAACGTTAAGCCGTTGGTGCCGGCTGTCATGATGACAGTCGTCAAGCCATGCCAGAGGCCTTATGGGCGGCTTGATAACTTCTGACAGTAAGGCCCGGCACTGTATTACAAGCCTCCACCAACCCGGACTTGGCCCCTGTGGTGGAGTATGGCCTAACCTTCCTGCGATGCAGGAAGAGACCCGTGTCCCAGCAGTGGGGACATACAAGGGTTGATAATGAATATTTTTCCGAATTACATTACGTACAGTTTGTCCAAAAATTCATGAAACCGGAAGTGAAATTTTATTAGTGGTATTATCGAAATGTAAGAAGTAATATGGTCTTACATTTCGATAATCGATAAAAAAAATAAAAAAAGTATAATCATGTGGGTACAGTGATATCGTTCCGATGTAAAACCTAACAGCAAAGTAGGTAGTCGGAGCTGTAAGTGATGCAATTTGCTTAAGCCAGATGTCGCTGCCTATACGTAATACAGAGAATAGTGTAAAGAGGTTCGAAATTTCACTGATGCCGGTGAGTCGCCCATTGGCTCAATTGGTAGAGCGCTGGCACGGATAGCCAGAGGTTGCGGGTTCGAATCCCGGCATGGGTGAAATTTTTAGCCTCTAAATAGGTTTTTAAAAATGGCTCATTTTGCAATATGAACGACGATATGTAAGGATCTAATATACTAACAAGCTTTAAACTGGCACTGCAACCGAATACAGAAGATGCCATTACGATGAACAAAAAATAAACCTTTATTTTCTTTTCTATGACAAGAATATGGCTAACGCGACCAGCCGTATCCAACATTGACACAGGTCAGACCTTTTCATCAAAAAAGTTTTTATCAAAATGAAAACTTTTTGGAATATCGATTCCGTTTTCGCCGAAGCATAACTTCGAGTAGCTCCATGCCCTTCAGGTTATATATATCTAAATACCCTTCGACTGACCTAACTTATACAATAGAAATACTAGGGCGACATAGAAGCGGTCAGCAATCTAGCCAGTCACTTATGCCTTTGTGCGAGAGACTCCCACATGATAATACCCGCATAGGAGCTTAATGGGGCGTGATGTGGATTACATATATCTACAGAGCAGAGCTATAGACGCGCGTATTCGCAAGTGATTGTGTAGGGATATGGGTTAGGTACCTAATTACGGATCAGGGCGCCAAATCTCACTTCTTGTATGGAATCAGGGGTCTCTTCCTGCATCGCAGGAAGGTTAGGCCATACTCCAACACGGGGGCCAAGTCCAGGTTGGTGGAGGATTGCAAGGCAGTGACGTGCCTTACTGTCAGAAGTTATCAAGGCCTCAGACATGGCTTAACGACTGCCATTACATGACAGCCGGCACCGACGGCTTAACGTGCCTTATTAAGCACGGAAGCGCTCGGAAAAATGCCACTAGCGGTAGTCACGGGACGGTCACCCATCCAGCACCTAACCGCGCCTGTCGTTGCTTAACTCAAGTGATTGATTCCAATAACTCAGTTCGAATAAGCCACGAGCGCTTCTCCTGTCCAATATGACAATATATATTGTATGTGTCCATCCCAAAAGTCAAGGTACGCAAAAGTTTCGGGGAAAGTCCTAACTATATAAACTGAGAAGTAGGTCTTTCTCGTCAGCGCCTTATGGAACTATAATAAGCAGGGCAACAAGACTTTTCCCATCATGAAGTTGTAAGTATGTTTTTTTCTTCTCCGACAGAAAATAAAATCACTTTGTTTATTATTGAAACATCTACGGCCAGTTTCTGAATTACTACTACTAAGTGCTACGAGTACGAGTCGTTGAATACATCTTATACGTAATAACAAATTGAGAAAGAATGATTAGCGTTGACTACCGCTAGTGGCATTTTTCCGAGCACTTCCGTGCTAAGGCACGTTAAGCCGTTGGTGCCGGCTGTCATATAATGGCAGTCGTTAAGCCATGTCACAGGCCTTATAGGCGGCTTAAGAACATCTGACAGTAAGGCCCGCTACTGTCTTACCATCCTCCACCAACCCGGACTTGGCCCCCGTGGTGGAGTATGGCCTAACCTTCCTGCGATGCAGGAAGAGACCCGGGCCCCAGCAGTGGGGTTGATAATGAACGATAACGATCAGCGTTGAGTTTTCGCTTCATTGTACCTCGACGCTCATAAACAGAATATACCCCTAATTTTTTTACGTAGAATCAAACTTTAACTTTATTTCATACATCGCTTGCACAAATTTGGGAAATGGACAATTAAATGATAACAATAACTAAGAGGTTAATAAAACTCTAAGAGCCACTTGCACAAGCCCGTAAATCTATATAAAACAATTTAAATCCGAATCTCAGTACAAAATTACGTCAAAATTGTACTAAAACTGGATTTAAAGCAAACGCGCAAGCGGCCGTTAAAGTCCCAAAACTTTTTAAAACATTCGAAAAAAACTGTAGGTAAGGGCTGCATAACAAAATAATGAAAGAACTCTAGTTCGAATTCATTCGAATTTAGAAAACAACAGCAACGATTTTCACTCGAAATTCGAAATCAACAGGAACGATTCTCACTTCTACCGAGTCGAGAAGCGACGCGTGAGAGTGACAGCTCAATTTGCGTGTAGTGCTGGGCTGGTGTAAAGAATCCCGTAGAAAGGTAGAAATACGAACAGAAAGAACACTCCCATTACATAGTTTTTGAGGTACCTACCTACTAAAGTTGGCGCGCGGTGGCCACGTATAATGCCCTTTTGTAACGTCTAATGAAAAATGACTTTATAACGTCATTTTTCAACGTCACGGTACTTCCTGCTTCTACATAATGCAAAGAACATCGCTACAAATATTGCTAACAATATAATTTTCAACATCATGTGGTAGTTGGTTAGAAAACACAGTGCGTGTTTTTTCCCGGCATTTTTACCTGCCTATGGCGAAGCTCTGTTTTTGGGTGTTTCTTCATCAATCGATTAAAACTTCATCATAATTTAAATCGATTATCATTAAAGAATCGAATCGGCAACTTCACAGAACGTCACTAAAACGAGTTGCTAAAAGTTAAATAAACGGCTGCACTGATTATATTATTTTTTTCTGGTTGTTCAATATAGTATTGCATATTGTCTATCTGAACCGCTTACAGCAGAAAAGAAATATGTACACAAAACAAAACTTTTCAGGAGACACAAAAAACTGTGCACTGAAAAAGGACATGTTGCCTTTTTGCAGCCAAAAAAAAAACTCTTAGCATGACGTCACACTATTAATTTTAGCGACAGTTGTTTCTTTTTTGCAGTAAACGATGTAATTACCCTCTTAAAACATATTTTGACAGAAACTCAATTTCGCCGCTGTGCGCACATGTTTCCTTTCTGCAGTAAGCGGTTCATCTATCGGAAAGAATTTATAGAGGATAGTTATAGACACCAATACCGGGTGTATAATAATAACATTTATTTATAAGCATTGTAATGAAATGTTATTGTTAACTTAAAAATATACATTCTTTACAAAAAAAATATGTGTTTAGTTCAAAAACTTGTTAATGGATCTATATTTCATTGTTTTACAACTGTTGTTAACTACACGAAGCATTAAACAGATTTGGTTTGATATGTGACCCTTCAGGTAGGTGCAGGCGCATTTTTAAGTGACACTATTTTATTTTAAGCCGCCATCTCATACGATAAGAAATATCTATGTAATTTCCATTTTTATGAGCAATAAAGTGTTCTCTATCTATCTATTTTGCATTCGTTGATATCACGAATCCGTTGAATACTTAAGTTTCCCAGTAAATACATTTCAGCAACCCAATAAGGCAGGCGGCCTCGGTAATAGGTGAAAACTCGACTCAATACAATTTGTAGTTGGGCCCCGTCACCCCGACCTCGTACGATATATTAGTGATGGGGTTAATCTTATTCTAACTTATCGATGAATACTGTTCTGTAGTAGCCGGTAAGGTGTATTTGTTCATGTAGGCCCGTAGGACTATAAGCCCAGAACATAATAGTAAATGAAATGAAAAGGTTTTATTCAAAGTAGCGCGCGCAGAAGCTGCGGCTTAATGAACGTTACAATTCAAACTAGGTGTCCATTTCAAAATCTAGATCATTTTGGAGAAAAAATGGTCAATAAAACTCCAAACTTAGTCTTTTCAAAGTCCTTAATTAACAGAGTTTACATAATTATTTTAAAACATATAACTCATGCATTGTACTGGCTTTAATTCCAGACATCCTTGACGGCCTCGGTGGCGCAGCGGTTTGGCACGCTGAGTGTAAAACCGATGGTCTCGTGTTCGATCCTCGGCCGGGTCAAACTAGGAATATATATATATTGTGGTGTGGTGTGGTGTGGTGTGGTGTGGTGTGGTGTGGTGTGGTGTGGTGTGGTGTGGTGTGGTGTGGTGTGGTGTGGTGTGGTGTGGTGTGGTGTGGTGTCGTGTCGTTTCTTGTCATGTTATGCTATGTTATGTTATTTTTATTTCCTATTAACACAGACGACAAAACAACTCGAAATAAATAAAAATCCTTAAAGCTGAAAACTAACAAAATTTTTCATCGACAAGTCCACGCCCCACATCACTAGCCGACGCTCTCGTCGTCGGCGCCTTTGATGAGGCGGCTAAGTGAATTTCACTTTGATCTCGCCGCCGGAGTCGGGAAATAGCCTGCCGCTGCCTTCCGACCTTCCCAGCGCCTAGTGGGCTCCGGGCTTTATAATTTATGGAAATTGCTAACTTGAGCGCGACTAAAACCGTCTCGAATTCAAAAGTCTAGGGCTTTTTTGTCGGTCTCACAAAGCGTGAAACTTTACGCCCTTATTACCAGCACTGCCTTTTTCTTTTTAAGGCTCCCCAAGGGGCAATTCCTATAAAAAGGTAGAGCGTCGATTATCCGAACGTCGCTTAACCGAACGACCGCTTATCCGAACAGACGAAGATTCAAGATTTTTTTAAGCGTTAGTTGTAATTAAATCAAATCAAATTGTCAAATTAATACTGTGTTTTTCAATGCACAAATTTCCAAATAGTTATAAATACTGGTGAAATTTAAAAACCTATTTAGAGGCTAAAAATTTCACCCATACCGGGATTCGAACCCGCAACCTCTGGCTATCCGTGCCAGCGCTCTACCAATTGAGCCAATGGGCGACTCACGGCATCAGTGAAGTTTCGAACCTCTTTACACTATTCTCTGTATTACGTACAGGCAGCGACATCTAGCTTAAGCAAATTGCATCACTTACAGCCCCGACTACCTACTTTGCAGTTAGGTTTAACATCGGAACGATATCACTGTACCCACATGATTACACTATTTTTATTTTTAAGCACTAACCCGTGCTAAGGAACAAATTTAAAAACCTATTTAGAGGCTAAATAGGTTCTTTTAGGTATTTTGTTCCTTAGCACGGGTTAGTGCATTAAAAATAAAAATAGTGTCATACTGGTGAAATGTTAGGTAGTTAGATTAAGGAATAATTTATATTTACTGTATAAATGTTACTTGCACCTATGTTTGATTAAATAAAGGAATTTGAAATAAAAAAAAAAAAACAAATGACATTCCGGATCGAAATGTATCTTTATCCAATATGTGCAGGAAGACCCGTGCCCCAGCAGTGGGGACATACAAAGGGTTGACATCGATATTTCTTTTGTCAATCTTACCGGGATACGGGCGTGAATTTATATTACTTCAGCGGTCGGTGTTATTTTTTTATTTTCTTCATCGTGCCAATATTTTTATCATCATCATCGGCCTACGGTTGTCCACTGCTGGACATAGGCCTCTCCCATTGCACGCCACTGAGCACGATCCTCGGCTACTCTCATCCAGCTTTTGCCAGCCGCCCTGCGAAGATCATCGGTCCACCGAGTCAGAAAACATCCTACACTACGTTTAAAGATCCGCGGTCTCCACTCACTTCTACCCCATCGGTTATCAGTTCTTCGGGTGATATGGCCGGCCCACTGCCACTTCAGCATGCTAATTCGGTGGGCTATGTCGGTGAATTTGGTTCTCCGTCGGATGACTTTGTTTCGAATTCGATCTTTTAGAGAATCGCCGAGCATAGCCCTTTCCATAGCACGCTGAGCGTACGAGCGAGCCAATATTTTACTGCACGCCATTCAATCTACCTTCTCGAGAGGCGTTGATGAATTAGTCATGAGCCACACTTAACTGATTGGCGGTGGCCACTGTGGGAAACCACAGACGGGAGGCGAAATAAACGCCGGAAAAAACACCGTGTGTAGCTAAAATCAGCTAAAAATCAGTCAAGGCACATTATATCGATATCAACCCTTGTATGAGAATAGAGAACCCTAGAGAATAGCACCAACCCAATTCTTCCCGCGGGTGTCGTAAAAGGCGACTAAGGGACACAAACCGGGGGGTGGGCAGCAGCGCCCCCTGCAGTACAATTCCTCCGAACTGCAATCCCCCCGCATGCCCAGCGTGAGGATTATGGGCATTACCCCCTATGATAGCACAACGTGGCGCTCTTTAGGGGAGGGCTATGTCCATCAGTGGACTAATATAGTCTGAAGAAAAAGAAGAACCCTTGTGTGTCCCCACTGCTGGGTCACGGGTCTCTTCCTGCATCGCAGGACGGTTAAGCCATACTCCACCACGGGGGCCAAGTCCAGGTTGGTGGAGGATTGTAAGACAGTGGCGGGCCTAACTGTCAGAGGTTATCAAGCCTCTCAAAGGCCTCCGACATAGCTTAACCACAGCCATTACATGACAGCCGGCGCCAATGGCTTAGCGTGCCTTGCTAAACACGGAAGCGCTCGGAAAAATGCCATTAGCGGTAGTCACGGGACGTCACCCATCCTGCACCTAATACTAACGCAAGTGATTGATTCCAATCGCTCGGTTCGACTAGTCGTAACCAGACTATTGGGAAAGCTGCGAAAAGTTGGGAATTTATGTTTGTAAAATAGCATCTCCAGCCTACTCTATCTCCCGTAGAAGACACAAGAGTCACGCAGAAAGAACATTAATAATGAAAAAGAATTCTATAGAAACCTAAAACAGCTGCTCATGTTCAAAAGCTACTATATTGTAAATGAATACTTAGAACATAAGCAAGGCATGTTAAACCGTTGGTGCCGGCTGTCATGTAATGGCAGTCGTTAGCCATGTCAGAGGCCTTATAGGCGGCTTGATGACTTCTGAAAGTAAGATCCGCCACTGTCTTACAATCCACCACCAACCCGGAATTGGCCCCCGTGGTGGAGTATAGCAGTGGGGACATAGGTACAAGGGTCGATATCGATGTACTTAGAAGATATACTTCACGAATATCACAGAATGTAAATAACATAGTAAAAGGTTAGGTTATGTAACACGTACAATAAACAATTAAGTGAGGTAGATCCTTTCATATATTCAAAACAAACGTTCAAAAACAACATAATCGAACAAATGAAAAACAAATAACTCTCTCTCACACACACACACCACACGCATTCACACACCACACACACGCACACACGCCACACACGCACTCACGCCACACAATGAGACTATTTTCTTTTTTTTAATCGTTATTTTGGATCACTTTGGTCAATAACTTAAACACAATGTTAAAGTCATTTTTCTGTAACTTTTCCTTTGTTTGTGGTAACGATGTAAAACACTTTAAAACTTAAAATACTCTGCCCCAAGATAAGAAAAATTTATAAGTAATTCCGTGGAAATCTGTAATTGGCCATGTTATTTATCGTAAATGTTAAGTTTTTTTGTTACTGATTTCGCGTAGATTTCCCTGTCATTAAATAAATAAATAAACGAACGAACGAACGAACGAACGAACGAACGAACATACAAACAAACAAACAAACAAACAAACAAACAAACAAACAAACAAACAAATAAATAATATACAACAATTTATGATTTTTATTCCATCGGTGGCGCTAATTAGCGCCCCTAAGCGCCTTAAGATTGTAAACGGATACTTGGCGAGTACTTCGACCAAAATATTTCCATACTACAAATCTATACAACGACAAGCGTAGGCGACTCGTAGCAACAACCTAGCCTACGCTTTTCGTAGCACTATGCTACGCTTTTGCTACGAACGAGGACCTGATTGAAATTCGTAGCCAAATAGAAATTTGTAGCCGAAACCGTCGTCGTCGTCAGGCTATAGTAGTCCACTGCTGGACATACCCCTCCCCTAAAGAGCGCCACGTTGTGCTATCATAGGGGCTAATGCCCGTAATCCCTACGCTGGGCATGCGGGTTGGGATCGCAGTTCGGTGGAATTGTACTGCAGGGGACGCTGCTGCCCACCCCCCGGTTTGGATCCTTCAGTCGCCTTTTACGACACCCGCGGGAAGAATTGGGTTTGCGCTATTCTCTAGGCCGACACCACACAGCAGAAACCGACTACTACGCTTTTCGTAGCACTTTGCGACAGTTTCGCTTCGGTATGTCGGTCGAAATAGACCCGCTTGGGACGTCCCAACACATCTTCTTCTTCTTCAGGCTATATTATGTAGTCCACTGCTGGACATAGCCTTCCCCTAATGAGCGCCATAGCGCCCTGTCTTCAGCTAGCCGCATCCAGCATCTGCCGGCAGTTTTTCGCAGATCGTCATCCCACCTGGTCGGAGGGCGTCCTACACTACGTTCCAATACATATTAATTATTATTAAATAAATAAATACATTTTCTACTTTCCTACATAAACTGTGATGATAGATCTATGATTTTAGTTTTAATAGTATTATAAAAGCTTTAGTTTAACAAATGTGTACTAGTATACACATGAAAAGCTAGAACCTGGTCGTCGTCGTCGTAGTCAGGCTATACTAGGCCACTGCTGGACATAGCCCTCCCCTACTGAGCGCCATAGCGCCCTGTGCCCAAACTGAAGAGCTTGCCGCATCCAGCATCTGCCTGCAGTTTCTCGCAGATCGTCATCCCACTTATTCGGAGGGCGTCCTACACTACGTTTGCCGAGTTGCGGTCTCCACTCAAGAACTTTCGTTTTCAAGCATTGCGGTATGGATGACGAGAAGACTCGGCGTAGTTTCCTAAACGCTGCCCAGACCAGCTGGATCCTCCTCTTGGCCTCCTTCTCAAAATTGTTTTTACCTAACTGCAGAATCTGCCTGACGTAAGTGTATTCGGAACCTGGTGACCTATTTAAAAGCAACTGCAACTAAATGTAAATCTGAATATAAGCTAAATGTTCTCATACGGTAACTATAAAAATATAATCCCGCGGGAGCGCATTGCCGGGCTATGAAGTATCGATATAAACCCTTGTATGTCGCCACTGCTGGGGCACGGGACTCTTCCTGTATGGCAGGAAGGTTAAGCCATGCTCCACCACGGGGGCCAAGTCCGGGTTGGTGGAAGATTGTAAGACAGTAGCGGGCCTTACTGTCAGAAGTTATAAAGCCGCCCATTAGGCCTCCGACATGGCTTAACGACTGCCATTACACGACTGCCGGAACCAACGGCTTAAAGTGGCTTGCGAAGCATGGAAGCGCTCGGAAAAAATGCCACTAGCGGTAGTCAGGGGATGGTCTCCCATCGAGCACCTGACCGCGTCTGTTGTTGCTTAACCGTAGTGATTGATTCCAATCACTCGGTTCCACTAGGTCACGAGCGTTTCTCTCTCTCTAGCAATCTTGTTTTGTATTTTTTGCGCGGCTAAACAACCGCCCGTTTGCAGCAGCGCTGAGACCACGGCATTTATAAGTGGGTCCAACCTTTGGTGTAAGGATCTCGAGCTAAAAGTAAGTAAGCCTGAGGGAGCGATCCTATATTCCCCACTGTATATCGAACTCTAAGTAATAATACAATAGGCGTGACCAAAGTATCAAATAATCAAAGATTTAACGATATTAGGGGAAAGTTCATATTAAAATAATTTTAAAGACTGGTTCAGTTTTATAAAAAATAATGAGAATAATAATATTTTCAATAAAAGAAAAGATTATAATACTGCTGCCATTTTGACTGAAACACCAATGACACCGCGTGACGTCACGCTTAGGTAAACATTTGTATACTTTCTTTTACTGCGCGTAGACGCATTTGACGTTTGATGTTTGTTTGCTTAGGCGTGACATCAGATTGGACGCCATGACACTGCGAGCTGTTTTCACACAGATTTAAAATAGTTCCAGAAAAACGGCTTTTTGTTTGTTGATCTTTAGTTTATTACTGAAGTATAGTTTGTTTTTGTAAATAATAAATGTGTCCCAACATTATAGAAGAGGGTTTTAAAATCTTTCGTCCTTCCTATTGGCATAAACGTATGATTTAAAAAAAAAACCTGCCAGCAGAAAATGAATGGTGGAATTCTTAACTTAAATTCTTATCTTTTCGATTTAAGGGTGCCTAGAAGAAATTGCTATCAGCAACGCCGCCAATCGTAATTATTTTCTGGTGTGTACAATATAGAATATTCTTACCTTATCTTAAATTGAATGGATTAAGAAACAAGTGAAAAGTTTTTTCTAATAACATAACATAACATTTACATACAAGCACATACATTGCTTCTGGCCCCACACTAGGTTACCCTGTGTCGTGAGAATCAGAAACAACGACATCACAAACATGTAAACATCCAAGACCTGGGCTTTTTTTTGTCCCCAGCCGGGATTCGAACTCGGGACCTCTTGCATGGTAGGCAGACGCGCTACCGCTACGCCACAGAGGTCGTCAAATGTCGTCAAAAAAATAATGTTGCGTTTATATGTTCCACGGTAGATCACGGGCCTTCGCTCAGAGAGACAGTATCAGAAGAGAGCTTAATAATCACGGGTGCCCACCGCGCATTGGCTATTTGAAGCGCCGAGGTAAGCGAACATCTCAGACACAAAGGTCTTCCTTGATGTTTTGTTAGATAGACCCGAGATTTCCTAACTTAGCCATTGCCGTTGCACTTATAGTTGGGCCATTGTACGTGGCAAGCGTTGAGGACTTCAGATTCTAGGATTTCGTAGAAACATCGCTCATCTTTCACCGTTATCGAGTGGTATTGCTACTATAACGTCACAAAAGTACATAACTTAGAAAACAAAGTAAATGGTTCGTGCCGGGATTCGAACCCACGAACTCTCGATTGAGAAGTCGGCGTTTTAACGCTTCACTACCACCGAAGATCGCGTCCCTTGCCGACACGTAATAGAAATGGACTACAATAGAAGTGCCCGCCATTAATAACGGCTTATCGCATCTAGACTAAACTATTTTAACTAGAATGGTTGCACGAGCACAATAGAAAGATCTTAAATAATTTTCCTTTTATGATATTGGAAAACGGCTGTTGCCGCCATTTCAAGCCCACGTAGCCCTTAATTCGGATTAAGTTTGCACATCTTCAGTACAAACCTTTCAGCAATTATGAATTTAACAATAATTTGACGCATAGAAAAAAAACACTGTTTTACTCGTATTATGTAATACGTATGTACACTGTTTATGTTCCTCATAAAGAAAAGGAAATGTGTAGTGCTTACGAAAGTATTAGTTGAAAAAAAATCACTGTCATTGACAAAATCTGTAAACAACTGTTTTATAAGAATCCTATTTCCCTTGAGTTCTTAGGTAAATTATCTCAATGATCTGTCTCGTTACATTGATAAATCGTATTAAACAGCACTCGCACTTTTTCATCAAGTGCGTATTACAAAGCAACAGAACTATTGCTTTATATTAAAGCCCTTGTGATGTACCTAAAGGATCAGTCCTAAGTCCTACACTGTTCCTAATTTTCATCAGTAAATCAGAACTGAACTCACCGACAGTCGTAAGCAGCATGTTGTCAAGCAGCAGGGCTATGGCCACGATGACCAACACCAGTTTGCGGGACTCCCGGCAGGCCGCGATCTTGGCCCGCAACCAGCCTGCGGTGCTGCTGTAGCCGTCCGACGCCGCGCCCATTGTGGCGGTAGGTTAGGGGACAGGGGGTACCTGGTAAAGACCAAATGTTGACAAACTTCATAATTTTGAAGAACATGAATGCACTGCATAGGGAAAAAACCTGACCAAAGCAGAACTCAAACATATCTAGTTTAACCTGCGCCCGCTCAAAAACTGGGTTTAATTGGTTATTTATATACAAAATAAAGTGAATAGATAATAAAGATTTATTAACACTTTTAGAAGAGTCTCAAAATCATGTAGTTGAACATGTTTTTAAGACTCTTTTAAAACAATGCACTAAGATATTTGGTCCTAAATAGCCATTATTCCATACAAAATAAACATTTGAAAAAATGGGTAGGACACATTTCCACTATCACCTGAGTAAACCTTTTTACAACTTAAGCAAAGAACTCAGTGCAGCAGGCTTAATAAATATTAGGTAGGATAATAAAATAAATATTAGGTAGGATAATAAAAAAAGTAAATTTTTGTACCAATTGTCCTCGTTTAGAAGTCTCGATATAAATCAAGATGTGGTCGTGCTTAGAATAATTGGAAATAAGCAGTGTATACTGTTTTAGCCTCTAATACAAAATGCACAAATAAGATAAGATAAGATAACAATATTCTTTATTGTATACCGGAAAAAATAGTTACAGAAACGGCAGATACAAAAGATCAAATACAATAGGCGGCCTTAATAATTACTTATTTGTAAAAACAAAAACGCATGATAAGTCAAAATATTGTTTTATTTATTTTACTTTATTGGTGTGTAAGACCAGAGTGACCAACAATCAAAATTACACAAAACTAAGACGAAATAACGCAAAACTTGGAGTCAGTTTCTTCAGTATCTACTGTTTATAATTAAACCACTTCCATAATTATTTAAACACAATATTTATTGTACTATATAAGCGAAAAGTAACGTTACTTTTAATATAAAAACTAAACTAAACCTAAAAAATTATAGGTTATATAGAATTATATTTGTTTTTAATAAATTTGAATTATATCTATAATATAAAAATGAATTCCTGATATTATAATAATTAAATTCAAATGTATTTCTTACTTTAGTCTTTAATTTAACATGTTTTCAATGCCTGACAAATAGGTTAGCTGGTATTTATTTTAGCATCGTTTGACAATTTATCTTATTCAGGTATGATAGCTAAAGACATACGTATAGACATTTCACGTTAAACTATCGGCTGCGTGACTCAACATAGCCCCACCTGTTTTTTTACACTAAACAGAACGCTTTCAGTAGATAAATTACCAGAGTTTTTAACTATAGGATTTAGGACCAATTAAAATTTAAAATGACAATCCACAATGGCGCGCGCTGGAATCAAGATGGCGGCGGGGCGGAAATGAGCACGGAGCGCTAACGACTGTTTCCGCCAGCGGGGTAGAAGGGCACATCCGCTTTTAGGAGTACGGGAAGAGATGGGGAGGCTCTTCGTATATCGTTTAAGCTATGGATTTTAATAATTTAAAGAGGAATCTATTTGGAGGTATATCCCCAACAAATCCTTTTTTTACGTAGCCTTGTGATGTTGTAAAACTTTTACAAATACCTAGCTGACTCAGCGAACGTCGTATCGCCTAACAGACGATTTTTTAATTTTTAATTAAAACTGTTTTTATGCGCATTTACGCTCGTTATTACATTGTTACAATTTTCCGACGTTTCGGCACTTTTTCAGGTAACGTGGTCTCGGATGATGCATATTGCAGACTTTTAGTCCGGATCTACTTACCGGTGTTGTTATATCGGAAAAGTCCGACCAGGTTTCGCTCCGATTCGCAGAGCACTTTACACCACTTTTTATATTTCTTTTTCTATCTATCATTTTCAAATATACCAACTTTTCGAGATTTCCCTCATTTTCATCATTACTACTTTACATTTTGACTAGACCTGATAATTTTTACCTGATAATTCCGATTTTTATCCAGTTTTCTGTTTTTGTTATTTAAAATATAAAATAAATAAAACAGTACAAATAAAGCGCAAAGTTAAAGTCGTTCCAGTTTTATTATTTACTAGCTGACCCAGCAAACTTCGGTCGATTCTTTAATTTTTTAAATATTTCTCTCCGTAAGAACCATCCTCGTACTTCAAGGAATATTTAAAAAAAATATTTAGCGCAATCGGTTCAGCTGCTCTCGAGATTTGCGCTTACCAACACATTCGGGGATTCATTTATATTATTGACTAACTGACCCAGTGAACTTCGCCCGCCTAAAAGTCTTTTCTTAATTTTTTTTTAATTTTCTCTCCGTAAAATCCATCCTCGTACTTCAAGGAATATTCTAAAAAAAGAATTACCTAAACCGGTTCAGCTGCTCTCGAGATTTGCGCTTACCAACACATTCGGCGATTCATTTTTATATTATAGACTAGCTGACCACGCGAACTTCGTACCGCCTAACAGTCGATTCTTTTTGTTTTTTTAATTTTTCTCTCCTTAAGAACCATCCTCGTACTTCAAGGAATATTCCAAAAAAAAGAATTAGCGAAATCGGTTCAGCTGCTCTTGAGATTTGCGCTTACCAACACATTCAGGAATTCATTTTTATATTATAGATAAAAGTTCTACAACACTACAACATACATACAAGATAGGACAGGGCAAGCTCAGAGCTTACTTCCTGTGGTTGGTCAATGTTGCCACAAAGGGCGTCTGACTCAGCGTTGTGCTGAGGGTGTAAGTCCAACAATTTCAACAACGGAGATTTTAATTACTTACGCAGGAAACTGCAGCAAAGTCCTTTTACCGGGATCTTTTAATAAAGCATTCCCCATTCCTAAAGCAAATCGCAGTGCCTTTGTCAAGTAAAGTCTGTCTGGAGGATTAATCTATGCCAGAAAATCCCTGGGGAAATCTCCAACAGTGATGGTGGGTATTTTTCATTTTATTGAAGTACCTCTCCGCGATTCATTTGACGCAATTAAGGACGTCTTAAGAATTAAGTGGATTATTAATTTCGGGCGGCAGCTTAGGAATAACTATCTGTGCTAGCGGTGGGATTTAAGATATTATAACGACTTAAGAAGTTTTGGGGTGCTAACTAACGCCACCAATGGAATAAAAGTCATAAATTTTAACACCACCCATATAATCATGTGGGTACAGCGATATCATTCCGATGTAAAAACCTAACTGCAAAGTAGCTACTCGGGGCTGCAAGTGATGCGAATTACTTCAGCCAGATGTCGCTGCCTGTACGTAATACAGAGAATATTGTGGGGAGGTTTGAGATTTCACTGATGCCGGTGAGTCACCCATTAGCTCAGTTGGAAGCGCTGGCACGGATAGCCAGAGGTCGCGGGTTCGAATCCCGGCATGGGTGGAATTTTTAGCCTCTAAATAGGTTTTTAAAACCACCTTCCACATTATTTGTCTCTTTCATTATTTTGTCTAGTTAAATAATAACTTTAACTTGTGTTTGTACGAAAACATAATATATACACATCATGTAACACTATAAATAGATACTGGCAAATAAGTGTTACCGGAGGGAGTGGCGCTGTTTGCCGAAACACAGGCTTTTGCTTAGTTCGGCAACAGAGGGCTATACGACGAATTGTCTAGTAACTATCATTTCTCATGTGAATAACTTAAGCACGATGTATTATAAAGTCAAATAAATATTATATTATCTATTATAAATCTATAAATATTATAAATCTTATCTTAACTTGTTTATGATTTTTATTCATAACTAGCTATGCCCCGCGGCGCTACCCGCGGTTTATCGATATTTTCATGGGAATAAGATATTTTCCCGCAGCAAAACATCACTTATGTGTTAACCCAGGGTGTCAGCCAACTCCATACATCCATGAAGGGTTGGAGGAATCTTTTCCACCTCTACCTCGGGGGCCAAGTCAGGATTGGTGGAGGCTTGCAAAGACTAGTGGCTGGTCTTGTGTCAGAAGTTTTCAAGCCGCCCTAAGGCCTCTGACTTGGCTTAACGACTGCCACACCCACACTTAATTATTATTACTACTTTCATTGCACTTCAACAAGTGTACAATACGTCTTAATGCCTAAAGCATTTACTACCAGTCAACCGCAGGAGGTGGAACAAAAATTGGTAGGCGTGCAAAGCAACAAATACAACGAAAAATAAAACTTTGTGTTTTCAGAGCTTTAGGTGTTAACAATTAAGTGTTAAGATGTTATTTTAAAACTGAGTGCTAATGTATTTCGTTATCAACTCTTGTATGTCCCCACTGCTGGGGCACGGGTCTCTTCCTGCATCGCAGGAAGGTTAGGCCATACTCCACCCCGGGGTCCAAGTCCTGGTTGGTTGGTTGGCTAATGTTTTAACTGGCATTTATTGCAGATATCTTTGTCATTTTTTCGAAACAAATATATATTGCGAATGTGAGGGGAAGGGCTGGTAAGGGACGTCCCAGACGCACTTACATCGACCAAATAGGGGATGTATTAGCAAAGGGAAAGATAAAAAGTAACCGGAACCGGCGTGCGTGCATGCAACGACTTGTGAACGTTGATGAAGCGAAGGTGATCTGTCAGGATCATGGCAAGTGGCAATCCCTGGTCTCTGCTTACCCCTCTGGGATACAGGCGTGAGTTTATGTATGTATGTATGTATGTATGTATGTATGTATGTATGTATGTATGTATGTATGTATGTATGTATGTATGTATGTATGTATGTATGTATGTATGTATGTATGTATGTATGTATGTATGTATGTATGTATGTATGTATGTATGTATGTATGTATCTTTGACATTTAAGTTATATGCAATACTAGCGGACCCAACAAACGTTGTTCTGCATGCAACGCCATCTGTCGGGCTGTCGGGACAAAAAAAGTCATTCAAGTTTGTCCAGTCGTTTAGGAGGAGTTCAGTGGCATACACACAGTAGAATTATATGTTAAGAGCCTTTTTGTCCCAAAATGTGCTTTGAACGTTTTTGAACCACGTTTCTGGCAAGCTCATTATCTTCTTCAGAGATCTTATTGTAGAAACAATACAATGCCCCATAAAGGATGTAGATTAACCTTTGCCAGTCTTAGCAACGAATTAACGGACGATCACATGTACAACTGAAAACAGGAACAGGTTCTCCAACGTCGAAATCGTAAAAGAATTGTTGGTAAAAATTCCGTAAACCGTCAAACATGGTCTCCTTTAAAACACTTCTAAAATACGGTTTCAACAGGCTAGGCAAAGACGAGTATTTTAAGGAATCGTTCGAATCTTATGTTCGTATGTGCATGGCCCTGTATGGGGATTTTTACAGTTGAGATAGTTATAGCCGTGAAACCTGATCTTCTCCAAAACAATTCCAAAATAGGGTTTCAACAGGCGTGGCAAAGACGAGTATTTTAAGGAATCGTTCGAATCCAATGATCGGAGGTGCATGGCCCTGTATGGAGATTTTTACATTTGAGAGAGTTGAAACCGTGAAACCTGGTTTTCTCCAAATCACTTCTAAAATGGGGTTTCAACAGGCTAGGCAAAGACGAGTATTTTAAGGAATCGTTCGAATCCAATGATCAGATGAGCATGGCCCTGAATGGGGATTTTTACAGTTGAGACAGTTGAAACCGTGAAACAGTTGAAACCGTCAAACCTGGTCTTCTCTAAAACATTTTTTAAATGCGGTTTCAAAAGCCTAGGCTTTTGCCTAGGCAAAAACGAGTATTTTAAGGAATCTTGTTTGTACTGAGTAAAGTCAATTAGAATGGGTTATAAAAATTACACTAAACCTTAAAACCGTTGCTTTATTATCGATAAATTAAACCTCATCCAATTAAACTAGGGCTAAAACATGGATTACTCTAAAACATTCTTTAGAGGTAGCTTAAGTAAACCGGTTTTTTTAAGCAGATGCTTTAAATAAACCAACTTCGATCTACTTTTCGAGGTATTTTTTCTTTGACTTCGAGGTACTTTTAGGTCTTTTACTTATACAGGGTTTCTCATTTAAATCGGTCAGTATGGGAAAGTCTGAAACTATAAGACATACGAAGATCTGTTCTGAGGAACCATGTCATCGATTTTAATAACAAGAAAAACTGCATTCATACATTTTAAAAAACATCTGTACTCCGTTCGGGAATCGAACCCGGTTATTTTGAAAAAAAAACCTACACTATTTCTATTTAGATATCGATTGTGTAGGTCTTAAGCAGTAAATGTCTGTATGAAACATGATGTCTAAAATGAATAAAATGCATTGTTTTCATACAAAATGCAATCGTAAGATCGTTACCTAAACGTGTTGAATATTGTATTAAAAGTCGGTGGTCACTTCGAGCACCTACTAAAATAAATTAAAGTATGTGAAAACAATGCATTTTATAGATGGTCCATCGTCTGAATTGCACAGACAGTACAAAAGCGTCAGAACCTAAAGCGTTTTTAGTTCTCAATAAAAAATTTCGTACAATCTTGAAACTTAGTGCGGTCTAAATGTGCCTTTAAGGCGCTTTAGTGTGCTAACTAGCGGCACCAATGGAATAAAAATCATAACTTATTTATAATAGGTACAGTTTTTCATAAATTAAACATTAAAAATTTTATATCTGTGATAATTATTTTTAGAACCTACAGTCCAGAGAGCCTATGAATTTAATCGATCTCCGGTAAAAACGGCCGTTTTTGGCGGAAATCGGTAAAAAACCTAGGCTCTATACTGTAGGCTCTAAAAACAGTTGTCATAATCGTTAAAATAAATGTTAACTTTTTGAAAAAAACGTATTGTAAAACAATTTATAATTTTTATCCCATTTGTGGCGCTAGTTAGCACCGAAGGCGCCTTAACAAAAATTGCGTATTGAAAATGGCTTCATTTTATCGATACTGTAAATTAATATAATAGCTTGAAATCTGATTGTCAGAGGTGGGCACGGGTGGTGATTAAGCCTATCTCTCTGAGAGAACGCCTATATCCGGCAATGAGACATTTATACTAAATTAAACACATTGTATATATATATTTTTAAAACCTATTTAGAGGCTAAAAATTGTCCGTAGCACGGGTTAGTGCATTAAAAAGAACATAACATTGTAGGTATACAGGGTGTCTCATTCAAATCGGTCAGTATGGGAAAGTCTGAAACTTTAAGTCATACGAAGATCTGTTCTGAGGAACCATGTCATCGATTTTAATAACAAGAAAAACTGCATTCATACATTTTAAACATACATTTATACATTTGTACATTTGCGAATTTGCAGTCGCAATACCACACGCTAACGGTGAAGGAAAACATCGTGAGGAAACCCGCGGCTTGGTTGGCTCCGCACGTATTGACTAGTCTTTCCTGTGGGCTAGGCCGACTAAGCTGTCAGGATGGTATAGGTGCTGGGCAAGCCTATACCATCTATAAAACCATGACCCAGGCACTACAGCGTCGGAGTGGTCCCTTCACCCATCTAGTGTGAGTGAAGATACCACTGGACGTTGTATAAATCATCTCATTAAGTAGATGCAAAAAGGCCAATATTATTACATTTTAAAAAACATCTGTACTCCGTTCGGGAATCGAACCCGGTTGTTTTGATAAAAAAACCTACACTATTTCTATTTAGATATCGATTGTGTAGGTCTTAAACAATAAATGTCTGTATGAAACATGAGAAAACAACCGGGTTCGATTCCCGAACGGAGTACAGATGTTTTTTAAAATGTATGAATGCAGTTTTTCTTGTCATTAAAATCGATGACATGGTTCCTCAGAACAGATCTTCGTATGTCTTATAGTTTCAGACTTTCCCATACTGACCGATTTGAATGAGACACCCTGTATACATAAATAAATAGACTAAGATTCTATTGAAACCAAATATTTCCAGAGCAACGTTTTTCTTCCATAAAACGCGCGCTTCTAAACCTACCTTAATATTCAATCACAGTTCCTCAAGATTTCCCTTTAATTACATCCTTTTATATTTATTTACAGAAAATAAAAACCAATTTACTTACTTCTAAATAATACTCTGCAAAATCCCTCCTGCCATCTTTTGTCGGCTCCGTTTTTTTTATAAAACAACTGAAGACTTTTGAATAAAGAATTCGAAAATTAAAAAAGGAACGCTCGACTGCGCCGAGGTCCAAAGACCGACTGGCTTCCCTGGCGTAGGGAAGGAAAATTCGAATTTCAAAAATGCGCCTTGGAAGCCAGCCAGTTAGGTTGATCCCTTGTCAGCGCAGCTTTCCCTATTGCACTGTTGAAAAAGACAGAAGTCGGAGGTCTCTGTTCACTGGCCAGTGATTAGGAGTGAGCGTGTCTCGGCAACAAGGCAAATACTGACTTACGGCTTTGGTTTTAACGGTTATTTTCGTATTAAATTGATTCATTCATACATCTATGAATTAAAGCTCAAGCAATATTGAGCACTGTTTCACACTATTAAGGTATAGATTGGTTTGACGGGTGGAAAGCTACAGGTCTCCCATTATTTTCCGCTGAAAATGCGTGGTGGGTCTAAAGAAAAATGGTGCAAGGAAGGTCTTTGAGAAAATCAAGGAACGGTTTTTAAGTGTAAAAATTAATAATTGACAAAATTTCATTTTTTTTAGCATACGTATTTTATTGTCTTAAAGGAAACTAGATGCAAAATAAAACGACCCATATTTTTTTATTATCAGAAATTCGATGATATTCATTCATATTTTTCTGTTTGAATTTTATCTTATTCTAAAAGGACGTAAACGCCAAATGACGTCCCACATAAGGCTTAATAATACTAACACCCTTGCCGACTTTTTCAAAACCATTGGAATTAAGGAAAGGAAAAGTAATTTCTCCGGCATGACATTTGAATGAAATTGAAAATGAAATCTGTCATGTCAATATTATTATTAATATTGGGCAACAGTACCTCTCATTCCACCGTATGTGTGACGTCATCACACAATTTTTGGTTTTTATTTATTTTCTCTAAAATTAAGCAATAATAAAAATTCTAAATATTTTTGTCGTAATCAAGATAGCAAAATTAAGAAACGGTATTTTTAGTTTTGCGCGTTTAAAATATGTAATGTTGTCAATTAACAACACATACATAAATGAACTAAGAGCGGTGGTAGCGACACGGTAGAACGGCTTTTCAATCGAGAGGTCGTAGGTTCGAATACCGGATGCATACGTACCAATGATTTTGTTTTCTAAGTTATTTACGTTTTTGAAGTTAAAGTGGCAATAGCAATCGCTAAACGTGAAGGAAAACATCACGACGTTTTCCTTCACGGTTAGCGATTCGTCACGACGAAAATTGAATTGTTGAAATACCTCAGCGCTTGCTACATACAGGCTAATCCAGACGGTGACGTCCAAAAAAAAATAGATTCCTCACATGCAGGGGAATCCATATATACCCCATGTATGTTGACCGATTTTTAGTAGTTTAGGAGTTATGATTTTTTTTATGTATTTTTCAAAACATTTTATTTTGAATTTTTTTTCACGTTGTTATAAAGTTTTTTCAGTTTTTTTTTTGCATAATAATCCTCTTGAATTGTTCTTTCACGCACAAAATAATCAGCGTCCGAACGTTTTCGGATACCCAAAAATTTAGATCGAAAAGGAATAAGTAATTATTAGTTGGCCGTCACCGTTTGGACCACCCTGTATAATGGCGTTGGATTTAACTAGGGCTTTAATTTCTATTTGATAATTTCCTTTCTAATTTCACAATAGACCAAAACTCGATGTGTGTCCTCTAATTGCATTAACAAAGTATCCTTTCGATCTGGCTATGTCGTTTGTAAATTAAAACTAAATTATGTTTGCATGGGAGTCGCTTCCTGGGGGGGGGGCGCCTTAATCACTTAATGTCAACCCTTTGTATGTCCTCACTGCTGCGACACGGGTCTCTGCCTGCATCGCAGGAAGGTTAGGCCATTCTCCACTACCGGGGCCAAGTCCGGGTTGGTGTAGGATTATAGGAACAGTGGCGGGCCTAGTCAAAATACAAGTAAAATAACATAAATCCATGATTTTTTCCCAGATGGGTAGACTGGCGAGTTAGCCTCAAAAGACATTTAGAAGAAACTGTTCTCAAGGCTCAATTCTTTTTGATAATTTTATTTTTTATATATTTTATTTAAGACTAGCTGACCCAGCGAACTTCGTACCACCTGACAGTCGATTCTTCAATTTTTTTTATTTTTCTCTCCGTAAGAACCATCCTCGTACTTCAAGGAATATTCTAAAAAAAGAATCAGCGAAATCGGTTCAGCTGGTTTTGAGATTTGCGCTTACCAACACGTTCAGCGATGAATTTTTATATTATAGAAGATGAAGTCAATGGCGAGCCTTACTGTCAGAAGTTATCAAGCCGCAAATAAGGCCTCTGACATAGCTTAAGCCACTAACCACTTAGCTAGCGGTAAATTCTTTAAAAGAAACTGGCTTGGACCGAAGGTTGTAACGGTGCAAACCTCTTTACACCATTTTTATTACTTTTTCTATCATTTTCAAATATTTTAACTATGTCACACATTTTTCGATTTCCCTCATTTTTCATCACTACTACT
Organism: Yponomeuta sedellus; assembly: GCA_934045075.1. NCBI lineage: Eukaryota > Metazoa > Arthropoda > Insecta > Lepidoptera > Yponomeutidae > Yponomeuta > Yponomeuta sedellus. The sequence continues at coordinate 3,633,389 of OW203749.1, forward strand.
TTACCCAGATCTGATTATGTTACCGCTTATCCATTTTTATCCAGTTTTTCTGTTTTACTATACTACTAAATCTACAAATAAAACAACACCTGAAGTCGTTCCAGTTCTTATTATCTGTAAAGGATATACAGCATTTCAAGGTTAAGAAATTAAATTGTGAAGAAAATCGTACAATATAAAAATGAAGGTTTCATTTAATAGACCAACATTTTTTCTCTACTAACTTAAAACGTAAAAACTCTGATGAAAGCCTATAATCCATAATTTACTTTCCGACATTACACCACTTCGCTTTTAAGCCACACAGTGGAGCGTCTGATAACATTCGCGCGAAAATCAAAAACCCTCCATCGAATTCAGACCTTATTCCCGCAGGCTACGACTCAGTTTCACTTCAACACCTTAGGACTCACCGTAGGAAAGTGATTTTTATCTTCGTCTCTTTCCGACACGCGGCTAACCATACAGCCATCTTCTCTGTAAGCAAAGAGGATATTATCTGTCTCTGTCTTTTGAATTGCAGCGATCTCGCTCACTCATCTTGAGTATAGAGTCATTATTATGCTAGCTCTTATCACGTGCCGCAGAAGGGTCAATATCGAGGATTTTTTTCAGATGGCTCACAGATCGTAATTGTACGGCTGGCAAATAAGCAAAGTGTCAAAATTCTAAACTTAGTTTTAGTGACCACACTTTTCACTAAATAGGTGAGTTGACTACTAAGAATCTCAAGATCACATTAGATTAAAACTCGTGGCGTTTATACGTGTCTCTGCATTGTACAGGCTATCTATCAGAGAAAGAGATAAATACATCGTGAGGAAACCTCAGTATCTGAGGCGTTCATATACCTTAGCACTTACACACGCGTGTTAATTAAGCCCCAAAAAAAAAATTGTACAATAAGGGTCTGTTTCACAATCCTCAGATAAAGTTCCGGATAAGCTATCCGCAACCAGGGCTACCGTTCGCTTAGAGTATACTCGTATACTACTTCGTATAGAGCGGACCTCCCGAACAAAATTTTTGGCGCACTTTTCAATAAACAGTGTTGCCAACAGTGATATTTAAGCGCACGACATAAAACGCTTCAACTGAATTTGTAGCACTTTAGTGGATTTAAAAAATGTATCCACTGTATTAATATTTCCACGGATAAGTAGAACTTCAAATTATGATATTGAACTCGATAGAAATCGTGAGATTTTTTATTTTCACTGATATTTGTATCGGTCGACTAATCTGTACATGGTAACACTGACCTTGATAGCAGTAAATAGACTATAAGCCAGTGTTACAGAAGCCTCACTCTCTTCAATTCTTTATATACGTTGACAAGCTCTGACAAATATTGCCGATAAAATGAAAAGCAAATTTATATTACATACGAGTACGTATAGGTTGGTACTATTTAAAAAAGTGCGGTTTTCATAACATGACGCGCACTTATAGGGACCACTATTAACTAAAGTACATAATTGAATTACGTTGTAGACTTGCAATGAAAATAAGACAAAAGAGTAATCTTGAACACTATTTCGTTTCCCTTTCTTTACCTCATTAATATCATTTCAACTGCATAAAGAAAATACCTAATAATAATTGCAATCCGTATTTTTTGTTATCATACTCTCGTTAAAATAAGGTCTATATTAATATACACCAATATTAATTCAGATCTGGGTAAACCACTATTCCAATTGAACTGTCCTCATTTTATAGAGACAAGTATTATATAATGGAAAGACCACCACAAATGCCGGTCAGCGAGAGCCAGCTGATACTATATTTAGATTCTACAATTTATATTGTGTGACCTAGGAAGAAATAAGTAGCTTTTCAATTACTTTACAAATAATGGTGTTATTTTATTACGCATTATTGGCGTGCATTTGTGTTCTCTAATGCACATAAATAATACAGAATAAAGTTACTAATTACGTTATCGCACGGCACTGTACACTTTTTTAGTAAAACTCGTCCTGTTTTCCTCTTGTATTCGTCACTTTCCTTGAAATGCGCAGAACAAAAATGTATGTGTTGTTCAAAGGTAGCCATGTTTCGTCTCTTCGGTTTTCTTGGATACCCTCCTGTCATCGCCCAAGCGAAGAAACCTACAAAAAATTTAATTGTGAACCCTAGACCAATATTTAATGTCGTCACTGTATGATGTAAGGTAAGCGCGCTTGAAACTTCTGTTTTTTTTTTATCTATGAAATTGCCGCCATTTTCGCCGCCCGATTTGACGGAGCAGAAAAAAAATAAAATTATTCTGTAACCATAGTTTTATCAAGAGTTTTGCAGAACTTACCGATGAAAAGTGATTCCGTCAGTCTTTTTTATTTTTGGTGAGTAGTTATTGCAATATCGAAGAATACATGCCGGCATTTTCGTAAAGTGTATTAGTCGTGTTTTCGCGGCAAGTGCTCGTCGTGGACTAATTGCACCTAAAATGGACTGCTGTTAGTTCTACTGCTTTGCGTTGTGTGATAAGGTTAGTCGCGATGTCCTCTCTATACGAAGTAGTATATACTCTAAGGCCGTTCGTTCTAAATTTGAAGCCATAAACGAACACACGCAATAAAGAAATATTTATTTAAATTTAGAACAAACGGCAGCCCTGGTTGCGGATAGCTTATCCGGAACTTTATTTGAACATTGTGAAACAGGGGCTAAATATTTTATGAACCTATCTAGATAACTATCCTATCTAGAACTCTATCTAGATAATCTAGATAAATAACTTATTACTAATTTAATAATAATACTTTATAACATTACTTAGATTTAAGAATCATGGTTGTAATATTTTTCTGGTTGTGCAATAAAGTGTTCTCTATCTATTTATCTATCTATCTTTATTTCTTTTTTTGCCTCTTAGTACGTACAGGGTTACAAATTAAGCCTAAAAACTGGAATTACAAGAAGAAGATTCATTGAGCCAAGATAAACACGAGATCAAAAGAATAAAACACTACACAATGACTTTTCAGGCGTCTTAATTATGTAGCTTTTCACCCATACATATATATGTGTGTGAAAGCGGAATGTTTACTTTGCTCTGCCGTAATATAAGGCGTAATATGTATCACTCATAACGAGATCTGTGTTATATGTCCGTGAACATTTTTTATTTATTTATTGTGGATACGGCATTTCAGATAACTGAAACGTGACAGTAATATAAAAACCTATTTAGAGGCTAAAAAAAATCGAACCCGCAACCTCTGGCTATCCGTGCCAGCGCTCTACCAATTGAGCCAATGGGTGACTCACCGGCATCAGTGAAATTTCGAACCTCTTTACACTATTCTCTGTATAACGTACAGGCAGCGACATCTGGCTTAAGCAAATTGCATCACTTACAGCCCCGACTACCTACTTTGCAGTTAGGTTTAACATCGGAACGATATCACTGTACCCACATGATTATACTACTTTTATTTTTAATGCACTGACCCGTGCTAAGGAAAAATTTAAAAACCTATTTAGAGGCTAAAAATTTCACCCATGCCGGGATTCGAACTCGCAACCTCTGGCTATCCGTGCCAGCGCTCTACCAATTGAGCCAATGGGCGACTCACCGGCATCAGTGAAATTTCGAACCTCTTTACACTATTCTCTGTATTACGTACAGGCAGCGACATCTGGCTTAAGAAAATTGCATCACTTACAGCCCCGACTACCTACTTTGCAGTTAGGTTTTATTATTATTATTATTAGTACGTTTATTGCACATAAGTAAAAAAAAATACAATGGCAATGTGGCGGACTTAATGCTATAAGCATTTTCTACCTGTCAACCACAGATTGTGCAAGAGATTAAATGGTAGGCATTCGAAACAAAACGGAAGAGAAACTTAGTTAAAATTAGATAAGCTGACAAGTACTCAATAAGTACATATAATATATAAGTAAGTAAATATACACTATATACTTATAATAGATAATAATTATATTTAAAAATATATAAAATATATATAAAAATATATATACTAATAACTATCACAACATAGGTATTATAAATATATATTAAAAGGGACGGTAGTGAGATTGTATTTACACACAGCTGGGATCCTCCTCGGGAGGGGATCAGGGGATCTCGGGATAACACAATATATCGAGGAAGTGTTTGCGGACAAGGGCTTTTACATCGGAACGTGCGTTTTAGTTATGCCCATACTCTACCTCTCTCAGAGAATGACTGTGCCCAGCAGTGGGACGTACATAGGCAGCATATTATATAAAAAAGAAATTATCTATAGTCTATTTATTCTTACTTGTCCAATTTAGTAAACAAGATTCTACCCTCAAACTGTGACTTGTTAGTCCAAAACTGCCATATTTCCATAAATGAAGTAACATGGATCACTCTTTTAGACAATACGCTGGCAATTTTACAAACATAGTTCATGATAGTTCAAGAATTTGCGAGAAAATGTCTAGTTTAGGCATCTAATCTCAATTTTAAGGTTAGAATCTTGTTTGCTAAATTGGACAAGTAAGAATAAATAGACTGTACTGACATTTTCTTTTGCCGACCTTACGTTTTAAATATATATTTTTATATTTACGACTTGCTGCGCTGTCGGTGTAAAAAAGCATAAAATCCTGACGCTCCTCTTTCCGGAAGGTAACAGCTGTTGACGTAAAAGTGTTACAGGAATTTTTATTATTTTGTTCTTTATACATGCCGTGTTGATTTTCTTAGGGTTCCGTACAGAAAGGGTTGACTTAGCCTATAGGATTTGCAAGCTGAAGTAACTTAATTTATTTATCATTGTTATTAATATATTGAATTGTCGTCGTGTCGTTACAGTTCGTTTTTGTAATTTTGAAAGGAGGTATATGACAACCTGTAAGGGCACTAGGTCCCTTGTCCACCGCTAGTGGCATTTTTCCGAACGCTTCCGTGCTTTGCAAGGCTCGCTAAGCCATTGGTGCCGTCTGTCATGTATTAGAGTAGAAATATCAGAACTAATAAACTTTACATAACTTCTCAAGATAGTGAAGAAAAGCTTTATACAGAGCAGGAATTAGACACGTGTGCTTTCGGCGAATATTGAAGCCTATACTCTAGAGCCCGAGGTATATTCTCAAAGCTAACAGACTATACGTGCGTTTGCACCTTTGCGGCTTCCCATTAAGGTTTGACTGCTGCGTCTGCGGGTGCTGCTGCTCAAGCGGCAGCAAAATTCGAAAGTATAGGCAGCTTCTCTTCTTCTTCTATAGACACGCTATATTAGTCCACTGCTGGACATAGCCTTCCCCTAATGAGCGCCATAGCGCAAGGTTGTGCCATCATTGCACGATAATGCCGGCATCGCAGTTTGGTACGGCATCGCAGCAACGCCCCCTGCAGTTTGTACTGCAGGGGGCGCTGCTGCCCACCCCCCCCCCGGTTTGTGTCCCTTAGTCGCCTTTTACGACACCCGCGGGAAGAATTTGGGTTGGTGCTATTCTCTAGGCCGACACCACACAGCAAAGCCAGCTCGTGCGTCATTATTTGTTCGCCCCACTGGCCGCGGAAACAATGGGGGTATGGGGGGATCAGGGAAAGCTTTTTATTAGGGAGATCGGTCGGCACCTGAGGAGTCGGGGGTATGACGTTCGTTCCGGGGCATACCAGATGCAAAGGATCTCCCTGGCGATGCAATGAGGTAATGCTGGTAGCGTCATGGGAACATTTGGGTCTGGTGTGTCCCGGGGCGGTATTTTACATTTTGTTTATATTCCTTTTGTTGCACTAACCCGTCCTAAGGACAATTTTTTTTAAAAACCTATTTAGAGGCTAAAAATTCCACTCATGCCGGAACTCGAACCCGCGACCTCTGGCAAACCGTGCCAGCGCTCTCCCAACTGAGCTAATGGGCAAGTACCGGCATCAGTGAAATTTCGAACCTCTTTACAATACTCTCTGTACTACTTACAGGCAGCGACATCTGGCTGAAGCAATTTGCATCACTTGCAGCCCCGATTGCCTGCTTTGCAGTTAGGTTTTACATCGGAATGATATCGCTGTATGTGGGTAATCAATGTAGCCGCTAAAAGGTTTTTAATTTACATTAGTTTTATATTGTTTATTGTGCTACTTGTTATGACGAAGTTTCTGCAAATTTTTAGAATGTGTAATGCACCTTTCTATCTTCTTCTTCTTCTTCAGGCTATATTAGTCCACTGCTGGACATAGCCGTCCCCTAATGAACACCATAGCGCAAGGTTATGCCATCACTGGGGGGCAATGCCCATAGTCCCCACGCTGGGCATGCGGGTTGGGGATCGCAGTTCGGTGGAATTGTACTGCAGGGAGCGCTGCTGCCCACCCCCGGTTTGTGTTCCTTAGTTGCCTTTTACGACACCCGCGGGAAGAATTTGGTTTGGTGCTATTCTCTAGGCCAACACCACACATCAGCTCTTTGCTCTTAATAAATAAAATAATGTTATGTCTCCTTAAATTCAACTTATAATTTAATAAAATAAAGAGACTCCCTTCATTGAAATCTCATTTCGCCCCGTCCTTCACTCCATCCTGAGTTTTACTCGCCATCATCTTGCGTCTCTTTCTCTCCCACTTTCAATGGTCTCCTGTCTCTGTCTGACACTTAGCGAGTCCTTAGCCAGTAATGAAAACGCACAGAGAAAGATGTGGAGTAAACTTTACAAGCGCTCGTGGCCTACTGGAACCGCGTCATTGGAATCAATCATTTGGGCTTAACAACAACATGCGCGGTCAGGTGCAGGATGGGTGACCGTCCCGTAACTACCGCTAGTGGCATTTTTTCCAAGCGTTTCCGTGCTTCGCAAGGCACGCTAAGCCGTTGGTGCCGGCTGTCATGTAATGGCAGTCGTTAAGCCATATCAGAGGCCTTATGAGCGGCTTGGTAACTTTTGACAGTAAGGCCCGCCACTGTCTTACAATCCTCCACCAACCCGGACTTGGCCCCCGTGGTGGAGTATGGCCTAACCTTCCTGCAATGCAGGACGAGATCCGTGCCCCAGCAGTGGGGACATGCCAAGGTTGATATCATCAAACTCTAAAAGTCTCTTTCTGTCTGTGTCTTGCATGTAGAATTTGAACAACTTTTTTAATCTCATTGGTGAGGCCATGTTAAAAGATAAATAACCGTGCTTAATTTTATTCTCTACGAGTAATATTTTTCATTATAACCTATATATTAAGCTGGCCTGAATCGCGGTTCAAAAATATGTGCCAAAAGGGCTACTATAACATAAAGGATTATTTAGATGACAATGAGGTCTGGAATTAAAGCCAGTACAATGTATGAGTTCTACGTTTTATAATAATTATGTAAACTATGTTAATTAAGGACTTTGAAAAGACTAAGTTTAGAGTATTTTGTCCATTTTTTCTTCAAAATTATTTAGATTTTGAAATGCACACCTAGTTTGAATTGAAACGTTCATCAAGCCGCAGTTGCTGTGCAACTTTGAATAAAACCTTTTCATTTCATTTCCTATCGAAAAATTATATTCTATTCCTGTGGTACGAAAAAATCGGTCGAACGTATGAGTTTGCAACTTTCTGATAACGTCTTATATTTCTGAAGCGTTTATCAATATTAAAATACCTACTATATCGTTCGTTATCAACCCTTGTAGGTCCCCACTGCAAAGGCACGGGTCTTTTCCTGCATTGCAGGAAGGTTAGGCCATATTCGACAACGAGGGCCAAGTTTGGGTTGGTGGATTATTGTAAGACAGTGGCGGGCCTTACCTACTATATAAAATAAATAATTGTTACAAATATCAAATGAAATAAAATATTAATACATGAATTTGGCTTAAAACGTAAAATTATGTTTTAAGCGTCCATCCTCTTATTAGAACTTTTGAAGATTTGGAATTCAAATCGATACGATACGGTACTCATGCGATAGCATATTTTATTATAAGGTATGATTGAACTACGCTATGGCAATGAACGGCTTACTTGGTGCTACGATTGGCTTATGCTGCTGCTACAAATAACCTACGCCTTTACTACAAATGTTCTACGCCGTGCTACGAGTGACCTATGCTGTTGCTACATCCGGTCTACGTGTTTACTACAAACGCCTTACTGTAGTGCGCTACAAAAGGCCTTTACTTATAAATGCTCTAAGCCGTGCTACGAGTCGCCTACGCTGTTGTTACATCCGGTCTACGCGTTTACTGCAAACGCCATTTGTAGCGTTTAAAGCGCTACAAATGGCCTACGCCTTTACTACAAATGCGCTACGTGCCTTGCTACGAGTGGCCTACGCCGTTGCTACAACCGGTCTGCACTTTTGCTACGACCGGTTTACTTCCTTGCTACGAGTGACTTTTACTGTAGCTACGAGTGGCCTACGCCGTTGCTACAACCAGTCTACGCTTTTGCTTCGACCGGCTTACTTCATTGCTACGAGTGTCTTTTACTGTAGCTACGAGTGGACTATGCTCTTGCTACAACCAGTCTACGCTTTTGTTACGAATGGTAGCAAAAATCGTAGCTACAAGTGGCCTACGTTGTTGGTACAAAGAATTATTTACGGTTTTACTAAGGGCGACTTATGCTAGCACTTGGAGTGAATGCTATGAGTGTCGGTACTACGAGTTGTCTGCGCTGTTGCTATAAACGGTTTACTCTTTTGCTACAAATTTATCACGTTCGTGCTACGAGTGACCTACGCTGTTGGAACAAACGGCGGACGCCTTTGTAACGAATTCACAGGGCGAGATAAATTGTCGCTTCTAAGAACGAGTCTTAGTGAAAGCACTTGCTTAAGAATCGACTTGTTTATCATAGACAGTACTTTGGCACTCTTTAAGTCCCGAAACCCGGACTAATTCTTAGCATTGGCCTAAGAACAAGCTAAGCAAACGTCTACTTTGATACTTAGCTAAGTTAGCCTGAAGTAATGCTTAGGGAAGCTTGAGTACGGACTTGGGCTAAGCAACAACTATTTATCTCGCCCACAGTGTTGGTCCTACGAGTCGTTAACGCTGTTGCGACAATGGACTACGCTATTACTGTACCAAGTTCGCCGTATCAGTTACACTTTTTTGTTTTTTTTTTATTGATATACCTTTATTCTTACACTTTATTCTTTTTTAGCTGATATATTTTTTATTTTATGTTTGACATGAAACTTATTTGAAATGGTTTACATTTTAAATTAGCATTATATTTAAATTTCAATATTTGTACGCCTCAGTGGCAAAACATGCTGGAACAATACTATTTTTTATAACACCTTTTACTGATGTATACGTATGTTTTACAAATAAATAAATCTTATCTTTTTTTTTGAACTAAAACTTTCGTAAGCACAACACATTGTAGACTTTTAGTCCGGATTTACTTACGGGTGTTGTTATATCGGAAAAGTCCGACCAGGTTTCGCTCCGATTCGCAGAGCTTAATCATGGTGAGCAGAGACGGAGCTCGCGTCGTCGGTTGCTCGTCTCACACTACGGGCAAGCGCGCCCGTAACAACACCCGTAAGTAAATCCGGACTAAAAGTCTACAAAATCTTATCTTATCTTATCTGAAATAAAAATATTATTATTGTTGTTGCTTGGTTGCAAACCTCTTTACACCATTTTTTATATTTTTTTACTGTGTTTTCCAAAATTTAAAATTACCTCACCCATTTTTGAGATCTCCCTCGTTTTTAGCATTAGTACTTCACATATTGACTGGAACTGACTATTTTACCTACGTATTCTATTTTTATCCAGTTTTCTGTTTATATTTTAAATAAAACAATAAAACATACTATATAAAGCACAAAGTTAAAGTAGTTACAGTTTTATTATTTACTAATAACTGACCCAGCGAACTTCGTATCGCCTAACAGTCGATTCTTTAACATTTTTGTTATTTTTCTCTCCGTAAGAATTATTTTTTAAAATGTTCCTTGAAGTATGAGGATGGTCATACTTCAAGAAATATTCTAAAAAAGAATTAGCGAAATCAGTCATTAGGGGAGGGCTATGTCCAGCAGTGGACTTATATAGCCTGAAGAAGAAGATCGGTTCAACTGCTCTCGAGATTTGCGATTACCAACACATTCCCAGCGATTCATTTTTATATTATACATTAACCCCCTTATTCATAATAGTCTGCTAACTTAGAGCATTGCTAATTATCGCTCTGTCTTATTCTATTGACCTAAGTCAGAATGAAAAAGAACACTCTTTAGCAGCTGTTTTAAGTTAGCGGACATTATGAATAAGGGGGTAAAAGTTTTACAACATTACATTATTCAAATCAACCTTTTTTTTCTTTACTAATCGGCTCCACGATTTTCCTGTTCCGTGGAGTCGAACAAGTAGCTGGGCTGACCTACACGGGTTCGCACTCCTGTGATCCGTCAGCGGAGCCCTGCAGCCGGGTGACCGTTGATAGCTCCCAATTGAACTACACATACGGCTGTGTAAGTGATGTGAATCGATTACAATTTTGCGGTATTTTACTATTTATTTTGCAAAAAAACGGTTTTTTTAGATACGTCAAAGTTTTTTGTTACCGGTTTTAAGATATTTCTTTTGCAACAAAACGGGTTTTAGATACTTTACAGTTTTTTGTAACCGGTTTTTAGGCATGTCTTTTGCGTTAAATCGGTTTTAAGCAATTTACAGCATTTGTTACCGGTTTTTGGGCACTATAAGGTATTTAAAAACCTATTTAGAGGCTAAAAACTTCACCCATGCCGGGATTCGAACCCGCAACCTCTGGCTATCCGTGCCAGCGCTCTACCAATTGAGCCAATGGGCGACTCACGGCATCAGTGAAATTTCGAACCTCTTTTACACTATTCTCTGTATTACGTACAAAGTAGGTAGTCGGGGCTGTAAGTAATGCAATTTGCTTAAGTCAGATGTCGCTGCCTGTACGTAATACAGAGAATAGTGTAAAAGAGGTTCGAAATTTCACTGATGTCGTGAGTCGCCCATTGGCTCAATTGGAGCGCTGGCACGGATAGCCAGAGGTTGCGGGTTTGAATCCCGGCATGGGTGAAATTTTTAGCCTCTAAATAGGTTTTTAAAGGATGATGGGCGTTTTGGTCCTTATGTCCAATCAAGATGAGTCATATGTCGTTGGATAGCTCTTTTCAAGTGAAAAAATAAATTCTATGAAGACGAATCCGTATGAATTGTCCATTTTGAAATATGCTCGTCGGAAAGTACCATTTTTTGCTCTAAATAGAAATTAGAAAAATTCATATCTCTGGTTTAACTCAACCGATGCTCATGATTTTTACGAAAATCACATCTATGCATACTCTGTCATAAATCATTAGAGCGAGACAGCGACATTGCGCTCTCTCTCCCACTCACGGTCACGGGTAACGCTGGAATTCGGTTTTGACCCCTCTCGCGCTCCGGGACACGGCGCGGGGGCAGGTATGTTAGGGTGAGGAACGCTTGGCCGCTTGCGCAGGTAGTCAGTCGTTTGCTGATATTGTGTTAAGTGCTACGTTATTACGCTCCTCATTGTTCACATCGACTTTGACCTTGGCATCATTTTGGACTCTGTTACCCGTTTTATTTGTTGACCGTGGCTTTATATTGGACTTGGGTGCTTAACGATTGGATTGTTTCGTTGCAATGGAACGTTACCGTAACTGTGTAATGTGCCGAAGAGGGCTATACCGAGGCAGATATCAAGTACGCGTTCTGTCGGAAGCCTTGACAAGAACACACGTGGAGCTAGTAACATTTATACGAGAAAACGCTGCTCTGGAGGTTTGTACCTATTGCACTTTTTTTTTCCACTCGATCCTCACTGAACCTTCGATATAAAAGGAAACCAATTGAAATCATGTGCAACTGCATCCCAGATCTATTCTAGTAGTAAATGAGGTAACGAAGACGTAAAAGTGAAAACCGATTGATAAGTGATTCTGGTCGCTTAAAGAACATTCAAGTGATTCCTTTTTCACTTTTACGTCTTCCACGATGTATTTACCACCAAAACAAGGCCTACACAAAACCACAACCAATTACTGTGGTTGCGGTTTTGTGTGGTTGTGTGTATGCCTTGTTTTCGTACACACAACTACAGAAAACCGCAACCAGATCTCTGAGAAATCTGTGAATCTGTGGCATATATTTGACGATTCGCACACCTTCTGACAGAAAAACAAATCCCTCCCACAAATGACCCCCAATGCGTTATTTTGTTAGGTATTTTTCGGAAACCAAAGTTGTTTTTCTTTTCCTTACATTTTCATATATCATTTTCAGGTCGTGTTTGACAACACCCGAAGAGTATGTTACCGATGCTGGCAAAGAGCCGAAAATGCGACTAGAGGTCATGCAAACCCTCAACCCGAGCCGGAGCCGCAAGAACAAGCAGAACCGCAAGAACAACTACAACCGCAAGAACAACTACAACCGCAATTAGAAGAAATGCTTCATATTAAAATAAATAAATAAATAAATAAATATTCGAATTCCAAATGTTGTTAAAATCCACGTATTTTCTCAACATAAATTGTATATCCCCGACAGTGCCAGAGTATGTCACGATCACCTTAATGGGAATGATTGGGATGATTTGCCCCAACATTGCAACATTTCCCATGACTTTACGGCTGCCCACTTCAGGGATGTTTGTGACCTAATGCGAAATGCCTTAAACTCACCCAGATTACGTTTTAGCGACCGAGGCATGAATGAAGAAGAAATGCACTTTTGGACTGGACGTACTAATGATGAATTTAATGCCATCTTAGAGCAAAATCCATTATTAAGAAATAGAAGTGCAGATCCCAGAACCACTTTGGGCATTTTACTAACGAAACTACGCACAGGAGAACCCAACGCGAGACTTGCGACGTTGTTTAACATGTCTCGGAGAAAACTCGAACGCCAGTTGGCCATCGCACGAGAGTGTCTTAGCACTGACTACGTTGTGCGACACTTGGGAGTGGATCACATGAATAGAGAAGATATATTGGAGAGAAACTTGAGGATTCCAAAAGCACTGTATGGAAATGAAGACAACAATAAAGCCATTATTATTTGCGATGGTACGTATATTTATATATACTTACAAGAGTTCAAACTTTTTGTTTCAGAGGCAATCCTACAGTTTACACAAGTTCCAAAACTTGTTGAAACCATTTTTAATCGTAACCACTGACGGATACATTATAGATGTTAAAGGACCATACGCTGCAACAAAAACTGATGCGCAGATAATGAGCGACTTAATGACTGACGAGGAAAATCCCCTTCATATATTGCTTCAGCCGAATGACGTATTTATTTTGGACCGCGGGTTCAGGGATAGTCTGCAGCATATAGAAGCATGTGGCTACGAATTTCACGTCCCCCCGACGAAGAACCGGGAAGAGTCGCAGCTCACGACTTCTCAAGCAAATGATTCCCGGCTGGTGACAATGTGCCGATGGGTAGTGGAAGTGGTTAACGGGCGTTTCAAAAGAGATTTCAAGCTGTTGCGCCAAAAATATTTTAATAACACAATGCCTAATATGTTCGGGGAGTTTATGATTGCAGCAGCAATTACAAATCACTTCCACAGGCCTATTGTCGATAGCCAACACGCAGAAGCTTTTTTACAAAAAATTGTTGAAAGAAGGCAAACCCCAAACGTGTTATATGATTATGTAGAAGCAAAAAGATTAAACAACAGAAGAGCCAATTTCCAGAGATTGGAAGCAAATGACATTCAAGACTTTCCACGATTGAGGGAACAGGACGTGATTTTGCTGTCATTGGGGACATATCAGTTAAAACTGGCAAAATCATATTGCAGCGAGCACCTCAACAACGGCTTATATCTTATAGAAACTTATAGAGAAGCTGCTTTGGGAATGGGATCCACGAAGATGCGTGGCTGTTGCGTGCACGCATACAGTCCCGACATGTACGATCAAAACAATATTTTTGCTATATATTATTAGACAGAAATAGTAGAAACATATTAAAACATTATTGCACATGTTTGACAGGACGCCGCACGATAGGTTCCTGTGCGCATATTATATCTATTGTGTGGTATTTAGGATATGCTAGACATGAAGGCTTTACTGAACCAGCACTATTTTTAAATAACATTATCATGGATGAAACACATTAAACGATAAAACTTACTCTGAACTTGTTTTATTTACTTCGATAATAAACAAACAATGATAATATAATAATCAATGCTGATCATTTGTAATTAAAATCGATATACAATGTCGAAAAAATATCAAAAAGAATTAAAACAACAGAAAAAAAAAAAAATAAAAAAAAACTTTAACGTATGATTACTCAAATTGGACAGAAAATCGGGACTAGCGCTTCGATTATTCTTATTCTACAAAAAAATACCTTTCCAACGACGTATTACTCATTCCGATTGGTGCCAGGACCAGGTTCCATACATTTGTGCCCATCATCTAGGATGATGGGCGTTTTGGTCCTTATGTCCAATCAAGATGAGTCATATGTCGTTGGATAGCTCTTTTCAAGTGAAAAAATAAATTCTATGAAGACGAATCCGTATGAATTGTCCATTTTGAAATATGCTCGTCGGAAAGTACCATTTTTTGCTCTAAATAGAAATTAGAAAAATTCATATCTCTGGTTTAACTCAACCGATGCTCATGATTTTTACGAAAATCACATCTATGCATACTCTGTCATAAATCATTAGAGCGAGACAGCGACATTGCGCTCTCTCTCCCACTCACGGTCACGGGTAACGCTGGAATTCGGTTTTGACCCCTCTCGCGCTCCGGGACACGGCGCGGGGGCAGGTATGTTAGGGTGAGGAACGCTTGGCAGCTTGCGCAGGTAGTCAGTCGTTTGCTGATATTGTGTTAAGTGCTACGTTATTACGCTCCTCATTGTTCACATCGACTTTGACCTTGGCATCATTTTGGACTCTGTTACCCGTTTTATTTGTTGACCGTGGCTTTATATTGGACTTGGGTGCTTAACGATTGGATTGTTTCGTTGCAATGGAACGTTACCGTAACTGTGTAATGTGCCGAAGAGGGCTATACCGAGGCAGATATCAAGTACGCGTTCTGTCGGAAGCCTTGACAAGAACACACGTGGAGCTAGTAACATTTATACGAGAAAACGCTGCTCTGGAGGTTTGTACCTATTGCACTTTTTTTTTCCACTCGATCCTCACTGAACCTTCGATATAAAAGGAAACCAATTGAAATCATGTGCAACTGCATCCCAGATCTATTCTAGTAGTAAATGAGGTAACGAAGACGTAAAAGTGAAAACCGATTGATAAGTGATTCTGGTCGCTTAAAGAACATTCAAGTGATTCCTTTTTCACTTTTACGTCTTCCACGATGTATTTACCACCAAAACAAGGCCTACACAAAACCACAACCAATTACTGTGGTTGCGGTTTTGTGTGGTTGTGTGTATGCCTTGTTTTCGTACACACAACTACAGAAAACCGCAACCAGATCTCTGAGAAATCTGTGAATCTGTGGCATATATTTGACGATTCGCACACCTTCTGACAGAAAAACAAATCCCTCCCACAAATGACCCCCAATGCGTTATTTTGTTAGGTATTTTTCGGAAACCAAAGTTGTTTTTCTTTTCCTTACATTTTCATATATCATTTTCAGGTCGTGTTTGACAACACCCGAAGAGTATGTTACCGATGCTGGCAAAGAGCCGAAAATGCGACTAGAGGTCATGCAAACCCTCAACCCGAGCCGGAGCCGCAAGAACAAGCAGAACCGCAAGAACAACTACAACCGCAAGAACAACTACAACCGCAATTAGAAGAAATGCTTCATATTAAAATAAATAAATAAATAAATAAATAAATAAATAAATAAATAAATAAATAAATAAATAAATAAATAAATAAATAAATAAATAAATAAATAAATAAATAAATAAATAAATATTCGAATTCCAAATGTTGTTAAAATCCACGTATTTTCTCAACATAAATTGTATATCCCCGACAGTGCCAGAGTATGTCACGATCACCTTAATGGGAATGATTGGGATGATTTGCCCCAACATTGCAACATTTCCCATGACTTTACGGCTGCCCACTTCAGGGATGTTTGTGACCTAATGCGAAATGCCTTAAACTCACCCAGATTACGTTTTAGCGACCGAGGCATGAATGAAGAAGAAATGCACTTTTGGACTGGACGTACTAATGATGAATTTAATGCCATCTTAGAGCAAAATCCATTATTAAGAAATAGAAGTGCAGATCCCAGAACCACTTTGGGCATTTTACTAACGAAACTACGCACAGGAGAACCCAACGCGAGACTTGCGACGTTGTTTAACATGTCTCGGAGAAAACTCGAACGCCAGTTGGCCATCGCACGAGAGTGTCTTAGCACTGACTACGTTGTGCGACACTTGGGAGTGGATCACATGAATAGAGAAGATATATTGGAGAGAAACTTGAGGATTCCAAAAGCACTGTATGGAAATGAAGACAACAATAAAGCCATTATTATTTGCGATGGTACGTATATTTATATATACTTACAAGAGTTCAAACTTTTTGTTTCAGAGGCAATCCTACAGTTTACACAAGTTCCAAAACTTGTTGAAACCATTTTTAATCGTAACCACTGACGGATACATTATAGATGTTAAAGGACCATACGCTGCAACAAAAACTGATGCGCAGATAATGAGCGACTTAATGACTGACGAGGAAAATCCCCTTCATATATTGCTTCAGCCGAATGACGTATTTATTTTGGACCGCGGGTTCAGGGATAGTCTGCAGCATATAGAAGCATGTGGCTACGAATTTCACGTCCCCCCGACGAAGAACCGGGAAGAGTCGCAGCTCACGACTTCTCAAGCAAATGATTCCCGGCTGGTGACAATGTGCCGATGGGTAGTGGAAGTGGTTAACGGGCGTTTCAAAAGAGATTTCAAGCTGTTGCGCCAAAAATATTTTAATAACACAATGCCTAATATGTTCGGGGAGTTTATGATTGCAGCAGCAATTACAAATCACTTCCACAGGCCTATTGTCGATAGCCAACACGCAGAAGCTTTTTTACAAAAAATTGTTGAAAGAAGGCAAACCCCAAACGTGTTATATGATTATGTAGAAGCAAAAAGATTAAACAACAGAAGAGCCAATTTCCAGAGATTGGAAGCAAATGACATTCAAGACTTTCCACGATTGAGGGAACAGGACGTGATTTTGCTGTCATTGGGGACATATCAGTTAAAACTGGCAAAATCATATTGCAGCGAGCACCTCAACAACGGCTTATATCTTATAGAAACTTATAGAGAAGCTGCTTTGGGAATGGGATCCACGAAGATGCGTGGCTGTTGCGTGCACGCATACAGTCCCGACATGTACGATCAAAACAATATTTTTGCTATATATTATTAGACAGAAATAGTAGAAACATATTAAAACATTATTGCACATGTTTGACAGGACGCCGCACGATAGGTTCCTGTGCGCATATTATATCTATTGTGTGGTATTTAGGATATGCTAGACATGAAGGCTTTACTGAACCAGCACTATTTTTAAATAACATTATCATGGATGAAACACATTAAACGATAAAACTTACTCTGAACTTGTTTTATTTACTTCGATAATAAACAAACAATGATAATATAATAATCAATGCTGATCATTTGTAATTAAAATCGATATACAATGTCGAAAAAATATCAAAAAGAATTAAAACAACAGAAAAAAAAATAAATAAAAAAAAACTTTTAACGTATGATTACTCAAATTGGACAGAAAATCGGGACTAGCGCTTCGATTATTCTTATTCTACAAAAAAATACCTTTCCAACGACGTATTACTCATTCCGATTGGTGCCAGGACCAGGTTCCATACATTTGTGCCCATCATCTTTTGTTCCTTAGCACGGGTTAGTGCATTAAAAATAAAAATAGTATAATCACAATAAGGTATTTTTGTTTTTATAAAAACACTTATGATTTTTATGGAAAGTAGTGAAAATGTATTGATAAAATAACGTAGGTTAAAATTTTATAATCCTAAAAAAAGTTTAAAGATAGTATCTAAAAGCCAGCTTAACCTAAAATGCCGATTCGACTTGACGTTACAGGTTCCCAAAATATCAATTGTATTTTATAGGCTTTTTTGAACAAGTAGCTGAGCTGACATACACGGGTTCGCACTCCTGTGATCCGTCAGTGGAGCCCTGCAGCCGGGTGCCAAGTATTGACCGTTGACAGCTCCCAATGGAACTACACATATGGCTTTGTAAGTGATGTGAACCGATTACATTTTTGCTCTAGTTACCAATTTCTTTAGCAAAAAAAAACGTCTTTTTTAGAAATTTTAAAGTTTTTGTTACCGGTTTTTAGGCATGTGTTTTGCAAAAAATAACTGTTTTTAAGCCCTTCAGAGTTTTTGTTACCGGTTTTTGGTTACTCTAAGGGTTTTTGTTTTTATCAAACGTAACACGGAAGCTTAAAATCGTAGAAAACCGGTCAGAGAGGTCATCTAACAGCCTGCTTAACCTAAAAATGCCGATTCTAAGTGACATTACAGGTTTCCGAAAAATCAATCGAATTTTATTGGTTTTTTCTGACATATTCTTGTTTTGTAAGTAAGTTTCATCTCCGAATGCACCTCGGCTACTATTGGATAGAATCGGATATATTCGTGTAATAGAAATATCGGAACTAATATGACACTTAATTTTACATAATTTTTCGGAAATACTGAAGAAAAGTTTTATACAGAGCAGGAAGTACTATTACACTCCTGCGCATTTGGCGAAAACCGAAGCCTACTCTAGAGCCCGAGGTATATTCTAAAAGCTAGCAGACTACAGTATGTCACTGAATGAGCTAAAATCGATGACGTCACGGAAACCTGACCTATTGGTTCAAAGCAAACACTTGAGACCCTCTCAAAGAGTCGAACTCTCATTCGAGCGCCGAAGCTGTTTGTCAAATGGACGGTGATGGCCTATAACGAGCTTCTTAACTTATCGATATCATTATACTATTTTTATTTTTAATGCACTAACCCGTGCTAAGTTTAAAAAAACCTATTTAAAGGCTAAAAATACGTAATACAGAGAATAGTGTAAAGAGGTTCGAAATTTCACTGATGCCGGTGAGTCGCCCACTAGCTCAGTTGGAAAGAGCGCTGGCACGGATAGCCAGAGGTCGCGGGTTCGAATCCCGGCATGGGTGAAATTTTTAGCCTCTAAATAGGCTTTTTAAAATATCGAAATTAACCCCTTGTATCTCCCCACTGCTGGGGCACTGGGGTGCAGGAAGAGCCTGCATCGCAGGATGGTTCGTTCGTCAGTGAGTAAAGATCTATTTCCTCTTCTTCTTCTTCAGGCTATATTAGTCCACTGCTGGACATAGCCCTCTCATAATGAGCGCCATAGCGCAAGGTTGTGCCACCATTGGGGGGTAATGCCCATAATCCCCACCCAAATTCTTCCCGCGGATGTCGTAAAAGGCGACTGAGGGACACAAGCCGGGGGGTGGGCAGCAGCGCCCCCTGCAGTACGATTCCACCAAACTGCGATCCCCAAGATCTATTTATTTCATTAAAATAAAAAAATAAAAAAATAATCATGGTCATATTACACAGATCTCGTTAGCCCTATACTAAGTGCAACTAAATGACTTGTGTTATAGGTGCTAACTCGACGATAGATTTAAACAATAAATACATAGATAACATCCAAGACCCGATACAAACTAGAAAAGTTCGTTTCCTAGTTTGACCCGGCCGGGGATCGAACCAGAGACCTTCGGTTTTACAGTCAGCGTGCCAAACCGCTGCGCCACCGCGGCCGTCAATTGTTATTTTATTTTGTTTATATATTTTGTTTGTCTGCCTACCATGCAAGACGTCCCGGGTTTGAATCCCGGCTGGGGACAAAAAGCACTGGTCTTGGATGTTTACATGATAAGAGGCCCTTTACGAGCAAATCTTCCATCTACAATATAAAAATGAATCGCTGTATGTGTTGGCGAGCGCAGATGAACCGATTTCGCTAATTCTTTTTTTAGACTGTTCCTTGAAGTACGAGGATGGTTCTTACGGAGTGAAAAATAAAAAATAATAATGAATCGACCGTTAGGCGTTACGAAATTTGCTGGGTCAGCTAGTCTTCTATCTCTTTAATATAAAAATGAATCGCTGAATGTGTTGGTAAGCGCAAATCTCGAGAGCAGCTGAACCGATTTCGATAATTCTTTTTTAGAATATTCCTTGAAGTACGAGGAAGGTTCTTACGGAAAGAAAATAAAAAAAATATTATAAATCAACCGTTAGGCGGTACGAAGTTCTCTGGGTCAGCTCTTGTGTTATAAAAATAAAAACAGACAGTGATTAAGTTTTCACAGATAACTGTAAAGAGTAATGTTACATAATTGATATAAGCAAATTGATTATTTTACTAGGAACCATATAATTTGCAAGATTAAAAAACAATTTTAATTATTAGTATGTATGTATATCTTAATTATTTATGTATGTGGTTTAAGTAAGTTTATATAAATTTCGTTAAATTCCTGTCTCTAATTGGTTTCTTGTCTCCGTCTATGGTTGCCATACCATATTTTTCATATAATTTCTGTTAGAGTAATTTCTGTGTAAAATAATAAATATTCTATCTATCTATTTTAATAGGAGACATCTAACCGCAGCTATTCCATCACAGTATAAGTTAATATCGGCTTCCCTAGCCAAAGAATTACATAGATTCCAAAGAGTTATTAAGTTACTTGAGGAATTTTGTATCACCGTGTATAGCCTGCTTCTAGGACACCCTGTAAGTTTCACTCCCCGGCGGCGGAAATCCGATACTTACCTATAAACTATCCGAGTCTGATCCGTTGCCATGGGAACCGCGTGACGTTTCTATTATTGAACCAATTCGAGTTCTGTGGTACCTACCAAGACAGTTAGGGAGAAGCTTAACTGTCTAAGTTACTTTTTTATAACTAAGTCAGTTACGATTTTGACGGCCTCGGTGGCGCAGCGGTTTGGCAAGCTGGCTGTAAAACCGAAGGCCTTGGGTTCGATCCCCGGCCGGGTCAAACTAGGAAACGAACTTTTCTAGTTTATCTCGAGTCTTGGATGTTATCTTTGTATTTATTGTATTAGTATAGGGCTAACGGGATCCGTGTAATATGTGCATGTAAGTATTTATTATTTATATATTTATTTAGAGAAAAGTATGTCACATTATGAAGCGCTCGTGGCCTAGCCGAACCGAGTGATTGCAATCAATCACTTGAGTTAAGCACCAACAGGGGCGGTCTGGCGCTGGAGGGGTGATCGTCACGTGACCGTGGCATATTTCCGAGCGCTTCCGTGCTTCGCATGGTACGATAAGCCGTTGGAGCCGACTGTCATGTAATGACAGTCGTTAAGCCATGTCAGAGGCCTTACGGGCGGCTTGATAACTTCTGACAGTAAGGCCCGCCACTGTATTACAATCCTCCACCAACCCGGACTTGGCCCCGTGGTTTAGTATAGCCTAACCGTCCTACGATGCAGGAAGAGACTGCCCCTGTTGATACCGAAAAGTAACTCTGTATAATTTTCAGTTCTTTATACGAAAAGTAACAAAAAGTTCAGCTGTCACATTGATAAAATACAAGGCGTGAACTCCCGTTTTTTAAACTCAACTTCCAAGGAATCGAACGACTAAACGATTTAGGAACAATTTACTTCCCGACACCCACCCATTATTCCCATAAAATCTTTATCACTATGTTTGGGCCAAACTCGACCTTACCGTCCAAAGAACACGGTCGATATTCGCTAGGCTATGAAGCGAGGACCATGGCCGAAGGAAATGGTGATGGAAAATGAGTCGTAAACGCTTAGCGCGAAAAGTGAAAATTCTTTGTGTGCACACGCTGAATTGACATTTATTGGTAGGATGGCAATGTTTTGGTGAGGAGCGGGGACTTATTGGCCGGTTTATTTGTAGGAGTGATCACGCTCAGCGTAAAGAAAATGTCAAAATCGCAACTTGATACTGTGGGCAACTACGAGTAACGCAAATGGTGTTGGCTGGGACACACCTTTAGAAGACCCGATCACCACATTCCGAAGATGGCTCTCGACTGGAAACCCGTCGTTCAGTTCGTACATTCGTTCATTCGTTCGTTCGTTCGTTCATTCATTCACTTCTATCCTGCGCGCCAATTCGGTAACACGGGGTCGATAGCTAAACCTGCATGCAACGAAAACATGTCGCGTCGGCTAGGGCTGTAACTCTGTAACTACGTGTCGTGTGCAATTCACTTATATATCCTTGAGTAGAACAACGTGGCCACTGCTCAGATCGTCTTAATCCGTGCCGCTAGATGGCGCCAGTGTCGTTTAATACTTCGTGCGGTTTAAGCTGAAAATTAACGCTTATTTTAGATACATCATACACATCACATCATCAGGCTATTAGTGCACTGCTGGACATAGCCCTCCCCTAAATAAACAAAATTATTGGTACTTCAAGCGCTTGCAGTTTCAAGCGCTGAGTAACCACCTGAGACTCAGGTCTCCTCACGCTGTTTTCCTTCACAGTTAGGGAGTGGTATTGAAATTGAAATATGGTTTAATTATCGCAAAAAAGTACAAAAACTAAACGCTGCGTGTGCAAACATCAACGCAGCGCTGATTTTCAGCACATCCCGAGTATTTGCTAGCAATTGACAGGTTGGTAGCTAGGCATGCAACTAACCAATATTAGAAATAAAAAAAATACTTCATACAGACTAGGTGTCAAGTAGACTGCATAGACACATGACAAATAGCGCAAATTAAACACAATAAAGCAATAAAAAGTTAAAATTACTTTGCTAAAATCCGCCAAAAATCCCACAAGCACCATGCGGTTAGTTAATGCACCGCCCTCCCTCCCACTTTTTCAAGCAGAAGCAAGACACGAGCACACCAACACCAATACTTGTGTGAGAAAACACGCGTCGCGTTTCGCCTCTAACACGAGTCATCCTCAGGCTCCCAAATGCAAAATGCATGCTTGCATTAACTAACCGCATGGTGCTTGTGGGATTTTTGGAGGAAATGAAATGAATTGAATATACTTTATTGCACACCAGGAATTACAATTTAGAAAATAAGAAGATACAGATTAAGGTACAATTGGCGGTCTTAGGAATTTAGGAAAGTAATTTTAACTTTTTAATGCTATTATGGATTTCCGTAAAGTAACGCCTGATTCTATACAACAATTAAGCAACTATTGCTACCGTATCTTCACAACTGTACGTAGCTTAATAAACAAAGTCTTTGATCCTTCAAGCGCTGAAGTGAACAACTCAGACTCATGTTTCCTCACGATGTCTTCCGACTTGCAAGAAGTCCCTTAGAATGCCCAACGCGTGGCCACCCCAGTCCTCTGTAGGCGTCGTGCGACATTCCGCGCAAGCATCCACCGGTGCCCGGGTATTTAATAAAGACATGGCCGCATGCTTGCCCCCTGACGGCGCGCCGTGAAGATATGCCATTCAATACTTCGCCAGTACAGTCGTGTGTCTCTGGTTAAATGCCTCATCGAGCAGTGTTTTTATTTGTGTGACGAATTTCTAAGTCATAAAATTGACTAGTAGTATTTTTTAATGATTCGCGATACTCTTACATAGTTATAAATAAATAATAATAAATAAATGTTCATGGACATATTAAACAGATCTCGTTAGCCCTAAACTAAGTACAACTTAGTTACTAAGTATTCGGGGCTGCAAGTGATGCAAATTACTTCAGCCAGATGTCGCTGCCTGTACGTAATACAGAGAGTATTGTAAAGAGGTTCGAAATTCCACTGATGCCGGTTGGTCGCCCATTTGGCAGAGCGCTGGCACGGTAAGCCAGAGGTCGCGGGTTCGAGTCCCGGCATGGGTGGAATTTTCAGCCTCTAAATAGGTTTTTAAAAAAGTCGAATACAGTTGCGCAGTTTCATTCAACGGAGAGAGCTGGTGGCGGAAGCTGCCCCACAGTCACGTTCCTCAGCCATGAGGAAACGACTAAGAAGAATAAATAATAAATAAATATTCATGGACATATTACACAGATCTCGTTAGCCCTATACTACGTAGGTACAACTAAATGACTTGTGCTATAGGTGCTGACTCGACGATAGATTTAATACAATAAATACATAGATAACATCCAAGAGCCAAGACAAACTAGAAAAGTTGGTTTCCTAGTTTGATCCGGCCGGGGATCGAACCCGAGCGTATTTCTTACTACCTTATTTCTCGACGTTTCGGCAGCGTTACAGTTGCCGTGGTCTCGGGTAGACTGAAGTGGCGAGTACAGTCAATTATTGTGGGTAGTCACTATTAATTACGTTTTACCTTGTAAATAATTGCGATTTGACTCGTTTACCTAATATATAAAAATTGACTAAGCTGAGAAGCTTAAAAGGTTTACAATATAGAATCGTAGCTTTTTGAGTTTTATAGCTTATTGAGCAGAATAATTATTATATTCTTTTCTTTTAATGCACTAACCCGTGCTAGGGACAATTTTAAAAACCTATTTAGAGGCTAAAAATTCCACCCATGCCGGGATTCGAACCCGTGACCTCTGGCTATCCGTGCCAGCGCTCTTTCCAACTGAGCTAATGGGCGACTCAATATATCTCTTTACAATATTCTCTGTATTACGTACAGGCAGCGACATCTGGCTGAAGTAATTTGCATCACTTGCAGCCCCGAGTACCTACTTAGCAGTTAGGTTTTACATCGGAATGATATCTCTGTACCCACATGATTATATTCTTTTCTTTTAATGCACTAACCCGTGCTAGGGACAATTTTAAAAACCTATTTATCATTCCGATGTAAAACCTAACTGCAAAGTAGGTACTCGGGGCTGCAAGTGATGCAAATTACTTCAGCCAGATGTCGCTGCCTGTACGTAATACAGAGAATATTATAAAAAGGTTCGAAATTTCACTGATGCCGGTGAGTCGCCCATTAGCTCAGTTGGAAAGAGCGCTGGCACGGATAGCCAGAGGTCGCGGGTTCGAATCCCGGCATGGGTGGAATTTTTAGCCTCTAAATAGGTTTTCAGAATAATTATGTATATAACGAGTATTTCTATATAATGTTCTTTTATAATATAAAGTATCATATGTTTTTTACGTTTATACCGACCAAGTATAATTGATTGACATCACAGATTGTCATTTTCGAATCGCTCGTAGCCCCGGCTGCCTGTGATGTTAAACGATCACGAAGGTTAAAAGCAACACAGGGCGCGTTCAGTGCATGGGTGATGGGTGACCGTCTATGACTAACGACTAACTAACGGAAACTTCTTGGAAACTTCGAGGCTTAAGCGTCTTAAGGCGCCACTGTCTTACACTTCTCGACCAACCTGCCTTGGCCCCCGTGGTGGAGTATGGCTTAACGTGCCTTGCGAAGCACGAAAGCGCTAGGAAAATGCCACTATCAGTAGTCACGGGACGGTCCCCCATCCTGCCACTGACCGCGACTGCTGTAGCTTAACCCAAGTGATTGTTTCCAATCAGTCGGTTCCACTAGGCCACGAGCGCATGGTGATGGCTTTCAGATTCAGTGACACAATTAATTTCATGACAACTAAATTGAAATTCACAGCACATGACGACAGGGTACCGTATCGGCAAATAAAATTGAAGGATCCAACGGGCGACGGCGCGGGTGGGGTGAGGGAAGCGGGGGTCGATTATTGGGAGGTCACGGGGGGCGCTCAAAGAGTAAGCAAATCTGCACGCGGCAGATGTGGAGTTAGGTTAAGACCATCGATGTTCTACTAAATACTTCTTAATATCCTGATTGACCATGCATGTGTCCTTAATAACCTTGACATGAATATTGTTTTTTCAAATTGAATTAAATAAATAAAAAGCGGTCGTGGCATGGTCGTGTCGAGTGGTTGGAATCAATCACTTTAGTTAAGCAACAACAGGCGCGGTCAGGTGCAGGATGGGTGACCATCTCTTTACTAGCACTAGTAGCATTTTTTAGAGTGCTTCGCAAGGCACGTTAAGCCGTTGGTGCCGGCTGTCATGTAATGGCAGTCGTTTAGCCATATCAGAGGCCTTATCAGCGGCTTGGTAACTTTTGACAGTAAGGCCCGCCTCTGTCTTACAATCCTCCACCAACCCGAACTTGGCCGGAGTATGACGTATCCTTCCTGCGATGCAGGAAGAGACCCGTGCCCCAGCAGTGTGGACATCTTCTTCTTCTTCAGACTATATTAGTCCACTGCTGGACATAGCCCTCCCCTAATGAGCGCCATAGCGCAAGGTTGTGCCATCATTTGTCTTTTCCTGCATCGCAGGAAGATTAGGCCATACTCCACCACAAGGACCAAGTCCGGGTCGGTGAAGAATTGTAAGACAGTGGCGGGCCTTACTGTCAGAAGTTATCAAGCCGCCCATACGGCTTCTAACATGGCTTGACGACTGCCATTACATGACAGCCGGCACCAATGGCTCAGCGTGCGTTGCGAAGCACGGAAGCATTCGAAAAAATGCCACTGAAATGTCACCAATCCAGTACCTGACCGCGCCTGTTGTTGCTTAACCCAAGTGATTGATTCCAATCATTCGGTTCCACTGGGCCACGAGCGATTCTTAGTTTTTACCTAATAAATAACCGTAATTAGACCCGTTTAATATACAACAATTTAGTAGTGTAGTCTGTAACTAATCGGGTCATTTGTCGGATCAGCTATTGAATGAAACTTCTTCTTCTTCTTTGTCGTTTCTCCATGGCTAAGGGACGTGACTATGGGGCAGCTTCCGCCATCAGCTCTCTCCATTGAATGGAACTGCGCAACTGTATTCGACTTTTTTTAAAACCTATTTAGAGGCAAAAAATTCCACCCATGCCGGGACTCGAACCCGCGACCTCTGGTAACCGTGCCAGCGCTCTCCCAAATGGGCGACCAACCGGCATCAGTGGAATTTCGAACCTCTTTACAATACTCTCTGTGAGCGGTGGTAGCGGAGCGGTATAGAACGCTGGCTTCTCAATCGGGAGGTCGTGGGTTCGAACCCCGGCATGTACCAATGACTTTGTTTTCTAAGTTATGTACATTTGTGAAATTATAGTAGAAATACTACTCGCTGACGGTGAAGGAAAACATCGTAAGGAAACCCTAGTGTCTGAGGTGTTAGCGTACCTCAGCGCTTGCTACGTACAATGGAGTTGGGCCATCAGCTCTCTCCATTGAATGGAACTGCGCAACTGTATTCGACTTTTTTTAAAACCTATTTAGAGGCAAAAATTCCACCCATGCCGGGACTCGAACCCGCGACCTCTGGTAACCGTGCCAGCGCTCTCCCAAATGGGCGACCAACCGGCATCAGTAGAATTTCGAACCTCTTTACAATACTCTCTGTGAGCGGTGGTAGCGGAGCGGTATAGAACGCTGGCTTCTCAATCGGGAGGTCGTGGGTTCGAACCCCGGCATGTACCAATGACTTTGTTTTCTAAGTCATGTACATTTGTGAAATTATAGTAGAAATACTACTCGCTGACGGTGAAGGAAAACATCGTAAGGAAACCCTAGTGTCTGAGGTGTTAGCGTACCTCAGCGCTTGCTACGTACAATGGCCCAACTATGAGGCTAAGTGCGGAAATCTCAGGTCTAACTAACTAACAATACTCTCTGTATTACGTACAGGCAGCGACATCTGGCTGAAGTAATTTGCATCACTTGCAGCCCCGAGTACCTTACTTTGGAGTTAGGTTGTAACGATCGACTTTACTCTCGACCTTGTCTTTAAATTTTATATTTTTACGTAACAAATTTTTTTATAATTTTTTTTTAAATATATTTTTTAGCTAAATATATTTAAAAAAATATTTTTTTTACCGGTTGCCGTAAGTAGTGTAACGGTGCAAACGTTTTTACACCATTTTTATTAAAAAAAAAATTGAGTAAAGAGGTTTGCACCGTTACAAGGTTTTACATCGGAATGATGTATTCGACTGTCCAGTCTATTCTAAGCTGTAGCAAGTTAGTCTATGACAGTGGGGCAAGCGCGGGGGTGGCTAAGAGTCGTGACTGGTGCTGGCACCTCTAGAGAATGGGCTCACATTGTGGCTATATCTTTTATGTAGCCTATAAACGTCGCACTGCCTTCTCTAAGAGAGAGAGTACGGACTTAATGCTTAAGGACTACAGCTCTTAACCGCACGAAAGCTATACATTGAATCTGCAACACTCGCTTTGTTATAAAAACCTGAATAAGTCCTGGTTTAAACCAAGACTAAAAGATCTAGGATTGTTACGGTATCAAAGTTAGACCCAGATAAAATAAAGTTCATAAAACTCTGCTTAACTCTCCAGAGTATAATTTTATACGTAGCTCAACCACATCCATAGAATCTGTTTCGCTTATGACCGCGCACTCCGTCTCTGGCACACACAAACCGGCAACTTGCTGTCGATCTCCACGACACAGGTTCGCCTAGTGTGGAGATCACAGGCAAAACAAACGGAAAGTATAATTTTTGAGAATACCCACATTAATGTCAAATGTAATGTTCTATTTATTCTAATTCATAGCATGTTTTTAATTGTTAATATGTAGTTATTTATTAGCCTTGTACAACTTTAATTGTTTACTGTAAGAATTGAATTAATTTAATGGTGTAATTATTTTTTCCAATGATTTTTAGTTAAATAAAGAATATATATATATATATTAATTACCACGCGTGCCCACCGCGGATTGGCAATTACAAGCGCTGAGGTCTTGGAACACCTCAGATGGTAAGGTTTCCTCACGATGTTTTCCTTCACTTTTGTGAGTGGTATTTCTGCTCTAACTTCACAAATGTACATAACTTAGTATAGTCTGTTAGCTTTTAGAGTATACCTCGGGCTCTAGAGTGGGCTTCGGTTTTCGCCGAAAGCACACGAGTGTAATACTACTTCCTGCTCTGTATAAAACTTTTCTTCGCTATTTTAAAAAGTTATGTAATAAAATTAAGTGTCATATTAGTTCCAATATTTCTATTACACGATTATATCCGATTCTATCCGATAACAGCCGAGGTATATTCTAAAAGCTAACAGACTATAAACAATTCAGTCTTCGGTACATGCCCGCCCATGCCATGCTCCAGGTTCGATCCCGAGTGCGGGCATGTACCAATGACTTTGTTTAATTTCAAAGTTATGTACATTTGCGAATTTGCAGTCGCAATACCACACGCTAACTGTGAAGGAAAACATCGTGAGGAAACCCGCGGCTTGGTTGGCTCCGCACGTATTGACTAGTCTTTCCTGTGGGCTAGGCCGTCTAAGCTGTCAGGATGGTAAAGGTGCTGGGCAAGCCTAAGCCACCTATAAAACCATGTCCCAGGCACTACAGCGTCGGAGTGGTCCCTTCGCCCATCTAGTGTGAGTGAAGATGCCACTGGATGCTGTATAAATCATCTCATTAAGTAGATGCAAAAGGCCAATATTATTATTATTTAAAATACATAGCGTATTGCAGGAAGAGACCCGTGCCCCAGCAGTGGGGACATACAAGGGTTGATAACGAACGTATTAAATTTCTTAAAACCTATTTAGAGGCCAAAAATTCCACCCATGCCGGGACTCGAGCCCGCGACCTCTGGCTAACCGTGCCAGCGCTCTTCCGACTGAGCTAATGGGCGACCACCGACATCAGTGAAATTTCAAACCTCTTTACAATAGTCTCTGTATTACGTACAGGCAGCAACATCTGGCTGAAGTAATTTGCATCACTTGCAGCCCCGAGCATAAAATTTCTTTAATTTATCGGTTTGGCGTAACTCCCACCTTCCCATGTGAGCCGACGGCTAAAGACAACAGGTTGCCCTGCCTTTGGCATTAAGAGCTCCGCGCTAAATTACTCTTTATTCATATTATTCGATTCATTGGAACACGATCTTTTTTTCACGCAACGTTCTTGGAAGTTAGGAACGGCAAAAATAAATACATAATAGGTGAAAGCGTGGCCTAGCCGATTCCGAGTCGATTGATTGCAACCCTGTACGTCCCCACTGTTGGGGCAGGCACGGGTGTCTTCCTGCATTGCAGGAAGGTTAGGCCATTCTCCACCACGGGGGCCAAGTCCGGGTTTGTGGAGGTTTGTAAGACAGTGGCGGGCCTTACTGTCAGAAGTTATCAAACCGCCCATAAAGGCCTCTGACATGGCTTAACGACTGCCATTACATTACAGCCGGCACCCACGGCTTAACGTGCCTTGCGAAGCACGGAAGCGCTCGGAAAAATGCCACTAGCGGTAGTAACGGGACGGTCACCCATCCAGCACCTGACCGCGCCTGTTGTTGCTTAACTCGAGTGATTGATTCCAATCACTCGGTTCGGCTAGGCCACGAGCGCTCCGCCCGAACCGAGTGATTGTAATCAATCACTTGAGTTCAGCAACAACGCGCCTGTCGTTATGCCGTTGGTGACGGCTGTCATGTAATGGCAGACGTTAAACCATCTCAGAGTCCTTATGGGCGGCTTGATATCTTCTGACAGTAAGGCCCGCCACTGTCTTACAATCCTCCACCAACCCGGACTTGGTCCCCGTGGTGGAGTATGGTCTAACCTTCCTGCGATGCAGGAAGAGACCCGTGCCCCAGCAGTCGGGACTAATCAAATAAACTTTTTTGTGACGTCACGTCATGTTAAAGTGTAGAAACCGATGTTTTACCGCTGCCACCGCTCATCCTTAGAACCCGAATTATGAACTGAAAGACCTGTTATCTATCATTTGTCACAGCTCAAGGTCTAGAACCATTTTAGGGTTCCGTAGGCAACAAGGATCCCTTAGGAACCGTCTGCCTACACGTCTGCCTGTCAGCTCCAAAACTTATAGTACTAGAAATGTACAATTTGGCATAGTCTTACAGTACTACACATCATAAAAGTCCCTTGTACTGCAGTACCTTGTCTAAGTTAAAATAGTCAATTTCTCATACATCAGGCTGGAAGAGCATAATGTGACAATGCTCTTAGGTGTTTACATTTTAATGCACACGACTGTACAGTACTACACATCATAAAAGTCCCTTCGGGAATCTACGTTCGCGCAGACTAGGAAGAAGTGTAACGAAAGTACTCGAAGTTATAAGTCTTGTACATTCAACATGATCTTTAACCGATACGGTTAAGGTGCAGAATTGATTGCCGCAGTAGCGCTACCTATTTCGCTCACGCTAATATTGCCAAACTAATAGTCACCTGCATCGATGACGTTGAATCAACCAATAGCAACAAAGGCGCGCGGCCTGCCATAAAATGAAACTATCTGATTGGTCGATCAACTTGCCGCACATCAAAAATTTGGTCATCTGCGCCGGTATATTCGCGAGACCTATTTCTTGTGTAGCACTTTAATACAATTAGAGGAGACACATCGAGGTTTGGTCTATTTTGGAATTAGAAACTAAATTATCAAGCCTTAGTCAAATCCAATTATCCGCTCTTGGTCGATCAACTTGCCGCACATCCAAAATTTGGTCATCTGCGCAGGTACATCCGCGAGACTTATTTCTTGTGTAGCACTGTACCTACTTATTGGCGGGGAGTCCATGAATGCGGACGGCATGAGGCCGTGGAGTATGGAAAACCATGAGGAAGGCCTCTGTCCCGCAGTGGGCGTCAAATGACGCACGATGATGGTCATTTAATTTATTCACACTGTTGTTTAGGCGGTTATTTATATACAGTCTATTTATTCTTACTTGTCCAATTTAGTAAACAAGATTCTAACCTTAAAATTGAGATTAGATGCCTAAACTAGACATTTTCTCGCAAATTCATGAACTATCATGAACTATGTTTATAAAATTGGCAGCGTATTGTCTAAAAGAGTGTTCCAAGTTACTTCATTTATGGAAACATGGCAGTTTTGGACTAAAAAGTTACAGTTTACGGGTTCATCCAAAGGTTGTCTGTGGCACGTATTGACTAGTCTTTCCTGTGGGCTAGGCCGACTAAGCTATCAGGATGGTATACTCAATACTCAATAATTTATTGCATTCCACAAGTTTTAAGGTTGTTACATTATAACTTAAAAGTTATTTGATAAGATCTTTGTGGACCCTGTAGGGCACGCAACATTTTAAAGTGCTATATACAAGTATGCATTACATTAACTTAAATTTAATTTGAATGATTATCATGCAATTCCAGTTAATTATACTTGTAAAGTTACATTTATACAATTATTTATCTCATTTCATCTATACTATATTTTAAATATTCTTCTATCGTATAATCACATTTTGAAATTAGTATTTTCTTTAAATAGGTACTGGGCAAGCCTACACCATCTATAAAACTACAGCGCCGGAGTGGTCCCTTCACCCATCTAGTGTGAGTGAGGATACCACTGGACGCTGTATAAATCATCTCATTACGTAGATGCAAAAAGGCCAATCATCATCCAAAGGTTGTCTGTAAGACATCACTTTTAGTGACAAGGCCGCCGTCTGCACTCTTATGTTACGAAATATCTGTGTAATTTCCATTTTTATGTACAATAAAGTGTTCTCTATCTATCTATCAATGATAGATACATAGAGAACACTTTTGATGATGATCAAAGATGATTGATGATGATGATAGACTATCATCATCATCAACCCATTCCGCCTTATTATAAAAACCTGAATAAGTCCTGGTTTAAACCAAGACTAAAAGATCTAGGATTGTTACGGTATCAAAGTTAGAACCAGATCAAATGTGTGTCGTTATTACAAATAGAAGACTATTCGAGGATCAGTGAAACCAGAGATCAGCCATGGTTCAAATAATATTCACTGATTCGTTCATTCTGCTTTCATTCAATACTGCGTTCCGTTTTACTAAATGGATATAATCTTCACATTTTAAACACAAAAATATTCATTATTGCGTTTAAAATACCTATACATCGTAAATTGTTATTTAATTAGGTTCCAATCTAACTAAAATGAGCACTATTAATTATTATATTGTTATTGAAGCGTTTTTATAATCAAATGGCTACTCTCGTGTGAAATGGAGTGAAATATTCGAGCGCGCGCGCCGATCCAAGACGTCAAAAATTTTCTGATAGTTTCATACTGGGAATAGGAATTATTAATTTTTAAACTTTGGGCGGTTTCGTTGTTGATAATTATAATAATAAAATGGAACATTTGAAGAAAAACGTAAACCTATATTTGTATCGAAAATCTTCGTCACTTAATTTGAAGGGATTCACACGATGACGAAGTCCAAATCATGTCCCAATCGTCCAAATCATCGAAATCCATCATATCAATGGCGTCCATAATATCAATTATTTATTGCAATCTATCACACACACAAAACCAAACAAATTCAAACGTCAATTTGGAGGTTAGTCCATAGATAAACTAGGGGTATCAGAAGTTTAACTTTAGTACCATAGATAGTCCATGACGTAGCGATAAACTTCGTTTTGTAATAACATTTTACTTGGTCTATGGTTTAAACCTGGTAACAATCCTAGTACTAAATTTAGACCGCGTTTTGGAATAAGGCTGATTATGTCCCCACCGAGGAGCACGAGCTCGGTCTTCCCTGGGGAAGTCCGGATTGGTGGAGGCTTGCAAGAATAGTGGCTGGTCTTACTGTCAGAACTGTTCAAGCCGCCCTAAGGTTGTAACGGTGCAAACCTCTTTACACCATTTTTTATATTTCTTTTCTGTCATCTTATCTTAAATTTAAACTTAAGATAAAGAATAATTTTATTAACAACTATAAACAAGTCAAAAGACCGTACCTACGGATTGTGAATGGCCGCTACTTATTGTAAATAATTTCTAAATATAGCGTGCCAAAACGTACGTTCCGTAGGCCTTTCTTAAGTTGTGCATGTAAAATAAAATTAAAAACTAAGAACGACCGCCGTTATCAGATAAACCGAACAGGAGATCTACTTTTGAATCACTCGTATGAAATTGTATCGTCGAATGCGACATATGTCACACTCGTCTTATATGTCGCATGATGATCTCGTTTTTCCGTATTTTTGAATCGTTCGCCTGAAGTGTTGCCAGTACAATTTGAAGTATCGTATTTTATCCGTTCCACGCAGAAATTACAAAAACCGGAAACTACCGTAACGGAAACGGAACGTAAAATATTTTGTTTATTGGCTGTTAAGATGAAAAATCTTTGCCTTAGTTGCAAAACAAACAAAACACTGTCATAGATCGTAAATAATAACACTTTGGTTGGTTTTTGTTCATTTCGTTTGTCGAAAATGTCGAAACAAAAAATCAATTCGGCACAAAAGCATTACTATTTTACATTTTAACTAAACCTGACTATTTTTATCTGCTTATTCCGTTTTATCCATTCCCGAGAAAGTGTTTGTATATTTTATTTCTAATCACAAAATATACACCAGTTTGTATATTTTGTGATTAGAAATAAAATATACAAACACTTTCTCGGGTTCAATCCCCGGCCGGGTCAAACTAGGAAACGAACTTTTCTAATTTGTTTCGGGTCTTGAATGTTATCTATGTATTTATTGTATTAAATGTATCGTCGAGTTAGCACCTATAACACAAGTCATTTAGTAATTGGGCTAACGAGATCTGTGTAATATGTCCATGAATATTTCTTTATTTATTATTTAAATAAAGCAAAAAGTTGAAGTCGTTCCAGTTTTATTATTTTGAAAAGTTTTACAACTCTACGAGGTATAGGCCTTGCCCCACCAACTGCGGGACCCTCCAAGGCGCGCGGCCCAGCTTGCACTTGCCCTGTTTACACTGTAGTCCTTACCCCAAAGGCTTATCAGCTTAGCTAATCGAAACAATTATCGACGACAGTTTATCAATGTGTCTATCGGCTCCCTGATAAGGTAATAGCGAGCCAAATTTAGTCTGCCCCCGTTTGCTAACGGAAGAACCGAAAGTCGTGTAAAAGATAACTATATTAACCTTTTATACTATTGTAGTTTATGGTGGTCTAGTTGACGGAATGGTTGCGAATTTATTGGTGTTTTTTTTAGGTGAAATTTGAGTTTTTTTGTGAAGTATATGTGTTTTTTTAATTAGTCGTGTGGTGTGTATAATTCGTCTGTGTAATCTCAATGTCGACAGTGAATCATAGTCGTTTATTGAAGTTGGTCGTTGCCGAAGAGGATTTGTGAGTATTTTTTTTTACTGAACACCACAACATACTAATAAATCATCATCATCATCAACCCATTGTGTCCCCACCGAGGGGCACGGGTCTCTTCCCTAAGGAAGGTATAGGCCTTACTCCACCACGGGGGCCAAGCCCGGTTTGGTAGAGGCTTGCAAGACTAGTGGCTGGTCTTACTGTCAGAAGTTTTCAAGCTGCTCTAAGGCCTCTGACTTGGCTCAACGACCGCCATCTATCGACGGCAGCCGGCACTAACTGCTTAACGTGCCCTGCGAAGCACGGAACCGCTCGGAAAAATGCGACTAGTCATTGACGGTCACTCATCCATGCACTGCACGGATTGAATGTGATATTAAGGCTGTCTATATACTTGTAATATAATATAAGATGTAAAACCGAAAACCAACTCGACGTTGTAGGATACATATTAGAATTTTACTTTATTTTTCGGAATTATGACTTTAGCAGTCAAAACTAGTTTTGACCGTTTACGAGTTTTGACTGTAACATATAATACAAATTTTACTACAAACTAATTCTACTAAAAATCAATTTACGTTCTCTTTAGGTCACTGCAGGGCAATTAATTTAATGTTAATGACAGTTATTTTTTATTTGCTAAGAATAAGTATCGGAAATCCCGGCCGAGTCTGAAAAACAGCATTAATGCTGAGGCTCCGACCATTTCAAAATCATTCCGATGTATAAACCTAACTGCAAAGTAGGTAGTCGGGGCTGTAAGTGATGTAATCGATTTCAGCCAGATGTCGCTGCCTGTACGTAATACAGAGAATAGTGTAAAGGGGTTCGAAATTTCACTGATGCCGGTGAGTTGCCCATTGACTCAGTTAAATAGAGCGCTGGCACGGATAGCCAGAGGTCGCAGGTTCGAATCCCGGCATAGGTGGAATTTTTAGCCTCTAAATAGGTTTTTAACAAATAGTGTTATTTGGAGAATTGATTGTAACTACAGTTCTGATGACCAAATAACAAATAACAAAAAAAAACAAATCTGAATCTGCGGACGATAATCGATTTATTTGATGACAGATCTACCATTCTGAGTACGGAGCTGTTATTTTTGGAATAAGCCTATTATTTTGAGAACAAATTTTATATTCAATGGATGAACCACGATTATATATATATTTTTTTTGTTATCAATTGCTTGCTTTATTTTGGTTCTTAATACAATAAACAAAACATCTAAAGTAAAACTAAAACTAAAATAATAACTAAACTAAAATCTAATTAACATAAAGAAATAAAAATAAATACCTATAATTTACAAATAAAACACTTCATCTCTTTTTCTACGTACCTATTGACATTAATTTGGTAATTTGTACCTTGCCAAACTTTTTATTTTTCTGAGAATGAAAATATTTCGAAGCGATAGATCTATATGAAAAATATAAACTTTGATGGCACAAAATATAGTTCTCTTATTTAGTGCGACCGTAACATGTCATGAACTCATGACAGACGATTAACAGTTTATTAGAGTACGAGAAACTGCGATTAGGAAAAGGACCGAATTAAAATACAAGTGGCCTCAGTTTGGGTGTATTTTCATGCTTGTCCGGTCACCATGGCACAGGGCATCCTAGTTTGGGACCAGGCCCTAGAGTCTAATACTTACATAGTTGCCAATAGAATTAAATAAACGAACATGGTTGATTTTTGCCTCAATTCGGTAGTCTATAACCCGCGCAAATTAAATAGGCATCAATGAATCAATCATATATTTATTGTCATAAATTACATGTGCGAGGTTGTTTATAAGTACATTAAGTTTCAATGTAATTTTACCATTCTGGTGTGAGAATATCGAAAAGTTTAAACTTAAAGCTTGCATTTTATTAAGTAAATAGATTTAGATTACAAGTCAACATTAGGCTTCACATTATCGGATCTAAAATACACGCTCATCCAAAAATTCAATTATTTTGTTTAGATCGTCGACATCTCGCAGTGTCTTAGGTAGTTTATTAAAGATTTTTGATGCCATCCCGAAGAAACTTTTACCATATAGTGCAGTTTTATGCGGTAAGGCTCTCTGGCGAAGAAGATCGAATCGCAAGAGGAGCCGAGTAAAGTAGCACGGGTTATACCATTGCAATGCGATTGGTGACTACCGATACTGTGAATGAAACGATCATTACCGGACTAATAAGACTCTAATAAATTACAATGCATTTTAGAGACTCATCCACCAGATCAAGTGATTGTTTTGTGTGGGATTTACTGTCTGTACAATATTCCCCTCCACTTCCAGATCCAAAATGGCGGAGAGGCCTTCGAAATTCAAATTCAATTTCAACCCGAAGATCGAATGCCAAGTACCAGGAGAGCAGGCGCTGCGAGAACCCTCCAGCCAGACCGCCAACGGAAACGGAGCCCTATCCCAAGGGGATACGGTCGAGATTCGCGAAGAAACCTTCGTCCCAGTCCTGAAGGTAACCAAGAACGAAGCTTCGTTTACGAAAGGCGATTTGAAACTGCAAAAAGTTACCGTTAACGAGGACATTGCGGTCAAATTCCAGCACTTGTTCAGGAAACAGAGTATGCCTGGGAAGACGGTAACCATTGAGATGCAGAAGTTCGAATATAAGTACTGAAGAGGGCTACCTATTACGCGCGCCGAATCCTGACGGAATCCAATCGTTTAACCGGTTTAGTTCCGACAGATTTGTATACGCGCAACCACTAAATCATCGTCATCATCATCAACCCATTATGTCCCCACTGAGGGGCGCGGGTCTCTTCCCTAAGGAAGGTATAGGCCATACTACACCACGAGGGCCAGGTTCGGATTGGTGGAGGATTGTAAGACAGTGGCGGGCCTTACTGTCAGAAGTTATCAAGCCGCCAATAAGGCCTCTGACATGGCTTAACGACTGCCATTATATGACAGCTGGCACCAACGGCTTAACGTGCCTTGCGAAGCACGGAAGCGCTCGGAAAAATGCCACTAGCGGTAGTCACGGGACGCTCACCCATCCCGTACCTGACCGCGCCTGTTGTTGCCTAACCAAGTGATTGATTCCAATCACTCGGTTCGCCTAGGCCGAGACTTGGATGCAGGAAGAGACCTGTGCCCCAGCGGGGACATACAAGGGTTGATAACGAGGATATGCCAAAGTCAGAGCGTACATCCTGTGGTGTGATAATGTTGCCATAAAGGGCATGTGACTCAGCGTTGTGCTGAGGGGTATGAGCCCTCAGCGCTAGCCTATGCATACTAATTTCTATCGCAAACACCTAGATTCCGACATGATTTGGAGCTCGTAATAGTCCCCTGGTATCTGCGGTGTGCTGGAATAAAGTTTTCGGAATGTTGTTGGGTTGTTTTTCATTTGACCTGGAAAAGATAGATTAGATTAGAACTCTTTATTGTACACACCAGAAAACAAAATACATAAAAAGGCTTATACATCTAAGCTATTGCCGTATACAATTGGCGGTCTTATCGCTAAAAGCGATCACTTCCAGACAACCTTGGGATGGATAGAACTGAAAGATGAAGAGAGTCGGTAGGTGTACATGAAGTATACAGGAAGAATATGTACATAAACTGACTTACAACTAATATTCATATATATTTAATAAAATATAAAAACTAGGCCATATATATAATATTATTAATGTATAAATTATACAAACATACATAATTGTTATAACGTGGACTGTATTTTTTGTTGCGATAGCGAAACGATACGAAAACGAAATTAAAGTCGGTTTACAAGATATTATATGTAGCCTTGAGGGATTCAAAAAGACACTCACCTCGCTTTGTGCTGTGTAGAACTCGTCACAGCGGGCAGGTACAGGGCCACTGAACACCTCGCGCTGGCCAGACTTACCGAGCAGTCCTGGGTTACCTGCTACCTGATTATACAGAGTTGCCGAAGTATCTTCTTGATTCATCAAGGCACTGGGGCTGTTTTGAGCCACTTCGAAAGTACTAGACTCAAATTTGACTGTAACCGTTACTTTTAGCGACACGACACGATAGGCGCGAAATCGAAGAGCAACGACTCGAATATATCTGATGACGAGACTAATTTCTGACAGTTCAACTGACAGATGCAAAATGTTGCTATAACTAAAAACTATAAGCGAAAACGGAACAATAATTATATAGTTATAATATAATAATACATACATTAAGATAGCTACGTAGATACCTATGTTTGTGTATGTTTATAATAGTATTTATCTATGTATAAGTTAATTTTGTTACGTACACGTATGTACATTAATATTCTATGAACACCAACTACGCGTCTCAATTTCTCCTTCTGCAACCTTTCCGATTTAAGGTCGCCTGGAAGAAATTGCTATCAGCAATAAGGCCGCCAATTGTACCTCTCCTTTTGTAACTGTTGTCTCTGTAATTATTTTCTGGTGTGTACACGCATGCCCAGCGTGGGGATTATGGGCATTACCCCCTATGATAGCACAACGTGGCGCTCTTTAGGGGAGGGCTATGTCCAGCAGTGGACTAGTATAGCCTGACGACGACAATAAAGAATATTCTTATCTTATCTTACATACTATTTTTCTTCACCTTGCCAGTTCTAAGACATAATTTGCGCATTTGCTGGCAGCGACACTACCAGCGGTTATATTTTTAATGCACTAACCCGTGCTGAGGACAATTGTAAGTGATGCAATCTACTTCAGCCAGATGTCGCTGCCTGTACGTAATACAGAGAATAGAGTCAAGAGGTTCGAAATTTCACTGGTGCCGGTGAGTCGCCCAATGGCTCAGTTGGAAAGAGCGCTGGCACGGATAGCCAGAGGTCGCGGGTTCGAATCCCGGCATAAGGGGAATTTTCAGCCACTAAATAGGTTTTTAAAACTACCAGCGGTACCACTAGTAGTGTTGCCAATCAACGATACTACCGCGCCCATTTTAGATCAAATTGTACAGCCAACACTGAAGTCTTGGATTTAAGTTTAACTCAAAGATTCTTCTTCAGGCTATATTAGTCCACTGCTTGACCTAGCCCTCCCCTAATGAGCGCCATAGCGCGAGTTGTGCCATCATTGGGGGGGTAATGCCATAATCCCCACGCTGGGCATGCGGGTTGGGGATCGCAGTCTGGTGGAATTGTACTGCAGGGGGCGCTGCTGCCCACCCCCCGCGTTGCGTCCCTTAGTCGCCTTTTACGACACCCGCGGGAAGAATTTGGGTTGGTGCTATTCTCTAGGCCACACCACACAGCACAAGAGCAGCAAAGAGATTAATAACCCAAATTTTTATTTTGTTAGTAAAAAAGTTAAGGAGAAGCATGATTTACTTTTTTTGCACTTAGTGGTTTGTGTAAATATGTTTGGTTTTATTTAATAAATAAACATTTTTTTGAATAAATCAATGACCTAATTAAACGTTAATTACCTTACCTAATTAATTAATTAATTAGCCTATACCATCTATAAAACCATGATCCAGGCACTACAGCGTCGGAGTGGTCCCTTCACCCATCTAGTGTGAGTGAAGATACCACTGGATGCTGTATAAATCATCTCATTAAGTAGATGCAAAAAGGCCAATATATTATTCCTTACCTAATTAAACGAAGTGTAGTTAGTTAGACCTGAGATTTCCGCACTTAGCCTCATAGTTGGGGCATTAAAGATTAAAGAATAAAGAATTTTATTTGTATAACCTGAGTATAAATTTGTTTTCGTTGTTGAGAAAGTCCAATATTTTTTGCCATTGAGGCATACAAATA
The DNA here is from genome assembly GCA_934045075.1 of Yponomeuta sedellus. Classification (NCBI taxonomy): domain Eukaryota; kingdom Metazoa; phylum Arthropoda; class Insecta; order Lepidoptera; family Yponomeutidae; genus Yponomeuta; species Yponomeuta sedellus. Next base: position 3,674,277 of record OW203749.1, read on the forward strand.
TTTAAAAATTAAAATCATGCAATATAGAAATAGATTATCATACAATGTCACTTCAAGTACATTTCATTAAATCAAATCGAAATATTTAAGTAAGTCCAAGATAAATTTTAATATAATGTCACAATAATTAAATACAATGTCAATTAGCTATGTCACGGAGGGTTCACAATATTAATAAATTATTTTTCGGTCAAAAATTCAATTATTGTAGTAGCATTTTTCATACAATAAAAGTTTTAATTTACGTTTGAATGAGGCTAAGTCCAACTCTCGTAAGTCTCTGGGTAACTTATTGTAAATAACAGGCCCCATGCAAAATATACTCTTTTGCATGAGTGCATTGTGCGTAGCAAGCGCTGAGGTACGCTAACACCTCATACACTAGGGTTTCCTTACTATGTTTTCCTTTTACTATTTTTATTTTTAATGCACTAACCCGTGCTAAGGACAAATTTTAAAACCTATTTAGAGGCTAAAAATTTCACCCATGCCGGGATTCGAACCCGCAACTTCTGGCTATCCGTGCCAGCGCTCTACCAATTGAGCCAATGGGCGACTCACCGGCATCAGTGAAATTTCGAACCTCTTTACACTATTCTCCCGGCATGGGTGAAATTTTTAGCCTCTAAATAGGTTTTTAAATATGTTTTCCTTCACCGTCAACGAGTAGTATTGCTATTATAATTTCACAAATGTACATAACTTAGAAAAACAAAGTCATTGGTACATGCCGGGGTTCGAACCCACGACCTCCCGATTGAGAAGCCGGAGTTCTACACCGCTCCGCTACCACCGCTCTAAACGAAGTGTATTCGAAGCATTGAATTTGATCAAATTCAATGTTCGAAGTAATAAACTTTATTATTTTTTTGTAAGCGCCGGTAGCCCAGTGTGTAACAATGGACTCGCAAACGAAAGACCCAGGTTCGATTCCCAGAGCGGGCATGTACCGATGACTCTGTTTTAGTATCTTTTTAATTCTGTATTTATAATACGTTTTCTATTCATATGGGTAGTATTCTATATCGATATCAACCCTTGTATGTCCCCACTGCTGGGGCACGGATCTCTTCCTGCACCGCAGGAAGGTTAGGCCACAGAACATAAAAAAAGAGTAGAAGTAGCGACATGACACATTAGTACGAAAACCAGTGTAACCAAACAGATACTTATAAACCAAACGCACACTACGAATGCCGAGCTGCAATTGGTAAATAAATTCAATGACGAAAAGGTGTACATCATAAAAGTTTCAATTACAATATGCACCTTTTTATAATGTCAACAAAGATCAAAGTCAAATGACAATGATGAAATTAAGGTTGACATTTTGTAGTAACGCTACTCTACACTAGATGGAACTAGCGCCGTGTCGGACCGAAAAGAACTTTTACCTACTAAGACATAAAGGTCAAAATTGAGAAACAAGTACATTCTCAGTTTGGGATGGGACAATGCGAGTTCTAGATTGTCGATAGGGAGAACCTATCGACAAATTATACCCGTACAAACAGTTTAACACATTAATGGCCGAATACGAATACTGGTACTTAGAAGAATTTTTAGCTATTTCTTTTTTGCCTGCGGGTTGACTGGTAGAAAATGCATCTTTTTCACATTATCTTTTTGTGAAATAAAGATTCAACACTAATAGGGTAAATAGATGCACAAAGAAAACAATGTGGTAGATTTCATATTTTAAAATGTTCTCTTATTTAAAACTACCTTTAACCCGCTGCTTCGCGGGCGTTAGAAAATATAACACGGGAAATATCATGTATTCTACGACTCAATTCAGATCTTTGTCTATCTGTACGCCATGTTTCATACGTTATACTAATTTTATTGATGATGGTACTAATATATTTCAATTATACGCAAGAGTCTAACCTGGACGTGAAGCACATTTTTTTCTGGTATTGCTGCATAAGTGCCACCTTCCGCCTTTTTTAGTTATTATGAAGTGTTCATGAAAATGCTCTGAATATATTGTGCTCATCGTCGTTTTGAACCATCGTTTTTGCCTTCCTATCGCTGCCATCCATTTTACTTTCGTATTCGGTTTCTTAGGAAAACTAAACGAAAACTCACTTCCAAATTGTTTTGATTCCGAGAACGTTGTTGTATCATTGCCACGGTTTTCTGTTGTATTTGATTAAAAGTACTTTGATGTTTCTTAGATATTTCAGTCACTGATAAACTGGTGAAGAAAAACTATATCACGATCTAGCTGTGCTCCAATGACGTTTTCACATGCACAACAACCAGCCGGCGACAAGAGCTCATACATTACTACTTTACCCGGCCCGGCGACCGGAAGCATTTGAAAAGGCACTTAGGAAGTAGGTATAAAATAACAATAATTATTTTATGCCACACCTGGCAATAAAGTAGCTTTTTTCCGCAAGCTGCGCGTACGGAACAAGCCGCTTTCTGGCCAAGTGTGGACATAAAAAGATGTACACAACACGGGAGGTAATAAAGAAAGCTCTCGATCGCATATTTACGAGTACGTCCCTCGCTTACAGCTCAGGCCGCAAACTTCTGCGATCTCGGCCTTTCTTTGTATTACCACCCTAGTTGTGTAATGCACTATTACCTACTTAGACGAATTGGAATTTACAATACCTAAGTACCGTTAAGTATGTATGACTACTACGTCATAGACAATAAATTATCGATAGATTTTTATCATGTGTGCCCCCATCCGTAATTGAGTAGAATTCAAATTTTGACAGAAACTTCTAGAGAATGTACACTTTCTTAGAAGAAAATTTAACTTTATTAACCAGTAAATAAAGGTGGTTTCACTTTCTCATTTTCGGATTGGTTTCCGTGTTCATGTCATTACAAATTTAATTAAAAATACAGTGAAATACATCTTACAGATGAAATGTTACGGCATGATCGGTATATTTTGGTCCCCAACTTTTATTTTTGCTCTCTAACACAGCATATCATGGCATTTTAATCAAGTTTTCACCATTTTTTCTTTGCTAGAAGCGCACGGCAACTGAAGTCAACAAAACTGTCACCGACTACGCATAGGCAATACATTGCTAATGTGAGGCACGCGGGCACCGCCCACTTACGACTTCTACTCTTTTTTTATGTTCTGTGGGTTAGGCCATACTCCACCACGGGGGCCAAGGCCGGGTTGGTGGAGGATTGCAAGACAGTGGCGCAAAAACATTTACATACAGGCACATACATTGCTTCTGGCCCCACAGTAGGATACCCTGTGTCGTCGGAACCAGAGACAACGACTTCACAAACATGTAAGCCTCCAAGACCTGGGAGTTTTTTTTGTCCCCAGCCGAGGTTCGAACCCGGGACCTCTTGTATAGCAAGCAGACGCGCTACCGCTGCGCCACCGAGATCGACATAATAGAACCCCAGATAAACTTCTTCCTTACTCTCTTTTTTTTTTTTTTTCATTACAAATGTCATTCAGCCAAGGAGTTAGCATCTACCAAAGAGGTGAAAACATACCTTTAATTTTATTAGGGAACAACGTAACACGAAAGAATAATCCAAGTAAGTCATACAGTTTAACTACCAATTGCAGCTTCGTACAGTCGTCAGCAGGTCAAACCTTACATTTTTGTTGCAAACTCGCCCGTAGCGTAGCCGAATAGAGTTCACGATGGCAGAAGTCGATGGGCAGTGATTGTGCAGCTTCGTAGCGGCTTTAATACGAGCCTTTAATGAGAATTAAGTGCAAGTGGGTCGTAGCAAGTAGTTAAACACGATGTCTAATCTCCCCTACAGGCGGGATTTGTTTCCGTACCAGAATGCTTAGCATGAAGAAGAAGCGCTCGTGGCCTAGTCGAACCGAGTGAATGGAATCAATCACTTTTTCACGAGTTAAGCAACAACAGGCGCGGTCAGGTGCAGAACGGTAACCGTCCCGTGACTACCGCTAGTGGTATATTTCCGGGCGTTTCCGTGATTTGCAAGGCAGATTAGGCCGTCAGTGCCGACTGTTATGTAATGGCAGTCGTTAAGCCATGTCGGAGGCCTTATGGGCGGCTTGGTAACTTCTGACAGTAAGGCCCGCCATCGTCTTACTATCCTCCACCTACCTACCCGGCCCCCGTGTTGGAGTATGGCCTAACCTTCCTGCGATGCAGGAAGAGACCCGTGCCTCTCACTCCTGGGACATATAAGGGTTGATATCGATCGATCGATGCTTAGCATGTACGTTTTGACTCTCTTGACGTTGAGTGAGAGACTTAGAAGTAACGTACTTGACATGTCCTAAGTACGACCATGGCAGCCGAGACTCAAGATAGCCAATAGACTGCGGTCTTGTCTACCTAAAGGTCGTTATAACCATACTGAATAAAAGTGTTGTATCTTTATCTGGCAACACTGTAAAAAATGTCACTGATAAATAGTTCTATGCACTAAGTATGGTAACTTAAAAACCTATTTAGAGTATTTTCTAAGGTTAACACGAGCAGTAGACATAATTAAAACTGTTTTTATACGGATTTATGCTCGTTTATTACATTTTTACAATTTTCCAACGTTTCGGCACTTTTTCAGGTGCCGTGGTCCCGGATGACTGAGGTGACAGGTGTCTTTTAGAAATCATTAACGGTTAGTTTACTACCCCTACTTGCGCTAGGCTGGTCAAAGTGAGAACTAATCGCACGCTTTTCAGTGGAATTTCGTTTTTCTTAGCATTATTTTGCGTTATACAGCCAAACGCCCTCTGTGGTGCTTTTCCCTGTGTAGTGCATGTTGTGTTAAGTGTTTATTAGTGTAAGTCCGAGTGTTGTCTTAATTAGCGAGTGAAGAAGTTAGAATGGGTGACGAGCCACCCGACCCGGGTGGCTCAAGCCGAGACGTAGGCGGCGGGTCGGCCGTTCTTATGGATGTCACTGTAACCGAGGTACCAACAGACTCTAGAAAACGTCCTTGCGCGGAGACCGGTCTCCCAAATCATGTCGCGGAACTACCAAAAAAACATATCAAAGATCCGTCATCATGCACTCCCTCGGTTCAGACCGTTTTTGTCCACCCGGAAATGGATGAGATCAAAGTGTACACTCCTTCCGATTCTGCACCGTTTGTTGTACATGTTCAGCGTAAAGTACCTGACCCCTCTGCTGGATCCACTATTAGGCCTATCAAATTTGGGCAATTCTTACACGAAAACAAGATAGAAGACATTGCCCTTGATGGAGTTAAACCTATCGGCCGAAATAGAATTTCTGTTGAGTTTCGGTCAGCGACTGCAGCAAACAAATTTCTTTCCCACCCAGCTCTGGTCACTTTTAAATATGAGGCATCCATACCAGCACATATTGTCACCCGTACGGGTATTGTAAGAAATATCCCTGTTGATTGGTCAATGGAGGAACTTGTTGAGGCAGCGTCTATCAAGGATATCGACTCTTGCATCCTCAAGGCTCGTAGGCTCAACCGCAAAGTATTCCGTGAGGAGGGGGGCCCAGTTTGGGTACCTACTCAATCTGTGGTTCTTACCTTTTCAGGGCAACAGCTTCCAAAGCGTATTATATGTTTCTATACGTCAATTCCAGTTGAAACTTACATTTTCCCCACTATACAGTGCAACAACTGTTGTCGTTTTGGGCATATAAAGGCTCAATGTAGATCAAATGCACGTTGTTTTAAGTGTGGTCAATCCCATCCCGGGGACACTTGCAATGTAGCTCAGGTGTCATGCCTGTTATGCTCTGGCCTTCATATGGCAACCGACAAAAGCTGCCCAGAACACTCCCGCCAGAAAACCATCAAGCTGACTATGGCTCAAGAAAGCATTAGCTATGCTGAAGCAGCAGCTCGCTTCCCACAAGTACGGAGACTGTACTCAGACTCTGCCCGCAGATCAGTCCAGCTGTCTCCCAACCCACTACCTACAAAAGATGTATCAAACACTCCATTAGAACCAGTTTCCCATTCATACAAAAGAACCCTATTTACCCCAAGAAAAAGCCCAGCTCCCGCTTCCTCCCATGGCTATGATAAAGAGGTTCATACAAAGATTATTAGTTCTCCCCCATCAGCACTCCCTAATGGGTGTGCCCTAAATCCAGCATTCCAAACTAGTCCTAATGACAATCTACTGGAGCTTCTTGCTAAATGCCTGGTTAATATATGCACTCGACTTGACAATGTCGAGTTACCGAACAACGTGCGTGAATTACTTGCATCTCTAGTCAGTCAGTCCGCTGATCATGGACCTGGTTCTCATACAATGGAATTGTAGAAGTTGCAAACTAAAAAAACAAGAATTTATTTCCTTAATTAATCAACACTCTCCATCCATTGTGGCCGTCCAGGAGACATGGCTTAAGCCTGAGTCTATATTTAGGCTCCCTGGCTTTGCATGCTTTCGGGAGGACCGCAGTGATGGATTTGGAGGGGTTGCTCTATTTATTAGTTACAATTTGGCTTTTCGAAAAATTAATATACCTGACCATTCCGCCTCATTTAATATAGTTGCCCTCAGATCTTTAGATACCACTTTTGTTTCTGTCTATATTCCACATCCTTCATCAGCAACTTTGGTTGAATTAAGCTCTATATTATCTTCCATCCCAGGCCCTATGGTCATGATGGGAGACCTGAACTGCCACAACAGCCTCTGGGGGTGTCATCATAATGACTCAGCATCCTACGATCTACTAGATGTCATGGACCGAATAAACCTATGTATCCTTAATGATGGCACCCCTACTCACAGGGTCTTCCCTAATCAGGATCCGAGGTCTGCTGTAGATCTTTCTCTCTGTTCTCCTTCCTTAGCTCCTATACTGTCATGGCAGGCCTTGTCATCATCCTATGGTAGTGACCACTTCCCTTTATTAATTTGTTTTCCCTCCAAATCGGTAATGCAGAGACATCATCCACCACTGTTAAAATATAAATTGGAAGAATCTGGTTGGGACAGGTTCTCCTCCCTGACTAAGGAACATGTTGCTTCTCTTCCTGGAGTCACAGTGGCTAATGCCGGCTCCTCCTATCAAAAGGTGGTGGAGATACTTGATGTTTCTGCATCCTCAGTATTTAAAAAGAAAAAAATGCCAGCAAAGAAATTCTTAGCTTCGCCACCTTGGTGGGACGCAGAATGCTCTGCGGCTGTGGATGGTAGGAAAAAAGCAGAGTTAGCATATAATCAAGGCATGACAGAACAGAATTTTGTTCACTACCAGAAGATAGCAGCAGAAACAAAAAGGCTTCTGGCAGACAAAAAAAAACAAGGTTGGATTCGCTTTACTGAAGGCCTATCCCCTAGAACCCCCCCAGGGCTAGTCTGGAGGGGAGTCCGACGATTTCGCAGTTCCAGGCATTTCCAGGACGACATCTCTAATGATCCTTCTACTTGGCTTGAAGGTTTTGCTATGAGGCTTGCCCCTCCCTCTGCCCCCCTTCCAGAATGTGTGTTACTTTATAATTCCCCTAACATTTCCCACGGATTTAATGATCCTTTCTCTATGGAAGAGCTTTTGTGTTCCTTGGAACCACTCACAGACTCAGCCCCAGGTTTGGACGGCATCCCTTATTCATTTCTTAAAAATTCCAACCATGATTTCAAAATTTACTTCTTAGACTTAATTAACAGTTTCTTTCTGTCAGGATATATCCCAGATAGCTGGAAGACACAGATCATCATCCCCTTAAAAAAAGCCGGTAAAGAAGCCAATGACCCTTCGTCGTATCGCCCCATTGCTCTTTCGTCTACCCTAGCCAAAATTTGCGAACATCTTATCAAGCGCAGACTTGAGTGGTTAGTGGAATCGAGAGGTCTTTTGGCAAAGTCACAATTTGGGTTCAGGAAAGGATCAAGTACCATGGATAGCCTTAGTATTCTTACATCAGAGATCCGGGTGGCCTTTTCAAAGAAGGAATCTGTAGTTGGAGTTTTCCTCGACGTTGCGGCTGCATATGATAATGTCCTGCTTCCCATACTCAGAAACAAATTGTTACAGCTGAGTATTCCTGTGAGGCTAGTAGACTTCGTCTGCAACCTGTTGATGGAGAGGACAATTCTTGTCAGAGGTTTTACTGGCTTTCTCCCTCCTAGAAGAGTATGGAGAGGTTTGCCGCAGGGGTCAGTGTTGAGCCCGATTCTATATAATTTATATACCTATGACCTTGAACTTTCAGTCACATCATTCTGCAATATCCTGCAATATGCAGACGACATTGCTCTTTATCTACCATTCCAAGATACTGAAGAAGCGTCTAGTCGTATTAATGACGCAATGTATTATCTAGATGACTGGCTCGACAATCATGGTCTTTCTCTGTCCATTGCGAAAAGTAGCGTCGTAGTTTTTAGCAGAAAAAGAACCCCACCTGGCATCGAAGTCTATGTAAATAATGAACAAATTCCAAATAGCTTAGAAGTTAAATTCCTGGGAGTTATTTTAGATTCCAAACTTACAGGTATTCCTCACCTTGATTACATCGTAAAAAAGTGCGAAAAAGGGTTGAACATTCTGCGATGCCTGGCTGGTGTTTGGTGGGGAGCCCATCAGTATTCTCTTAAGCTCGTATATAACGCAATCGTTCGTAGTCACTTTGACTACGGCACATTTCTTTTAGAACCGTGCAGCAAGATGGCTCTGACCAAATTAAATAGGATCCAATTTAAATGTCTTCGTGTGGTGATTGGGGCCATGCGATCCTCTCCTACGGCAGCCCTCCTTGTCGAATGCTGTGACCCACCCCTCAACCTTCGCCGCCAGTACCTGTCTGATCGGTTCTTCTATAACGTCGTACAATCCCGAAACCACCCCCTATTGAAAATTTTACGTGAACTCTCATCTCTTGCCAATACGTCTAGTTATTGGTCCCATAAGGACATCCCATGTATGCTCAAAAGTTATCTAAAATTTTGCGATCTACAAGATCCAGTCTCGCAGACTAATACTCATCCCCTTTTTGCTGTAGATTATCGAGCTCTAACCTTCTCTCCTAAAATTATTTCTTTCGATATCTCCAAACACTCTCCAGATGCAGCTACAAGGTTTAACGAAAAACTAGTTGACCAGTGGACAGGTTGGGTGCCGGTTTATTGCGATGCGTCGAAGTTGTCCGATGATGGCAATGTAGGTTCCGCAGTGTGGATACCTAAGTACAATATCATCCTGCAACATAAATGTCCACCTTTGTCATCAGTCTTTTCAGGTGAGGCAATCGCATTATTGGAAGCTATTAAGCTTGTTGAAACCCACAAAAATCTCATCCAGAAGGCCATCATTTTTTCGGATTCCCTCAGCTGCCTCCAGGCTATTATGACCAACCCGTTTCATTCGAAGACCAAGTTTCCCGTTATTTATAATATCAGAGAGCAGCTTTATAAATGTCACACCAATGGTTTAGAAATAGTGTTGGCCTGGATTCCGGGTCATTCAGGAATCCAGGGCAATGAATTCGTAGATTCCTGGGCCAAGAGGGCAGTTCATGACGGAGAAAGGACGCATTTTTTCAACTTTCCAGCCGACCTTCGAGCCACAGCTAAGTCAGATCTTGATAAGGCATGGAAAACGGAGTGGGCATTGTACCGTCAAGCTAAACCGACTCAATATGGGAACATGCAGGACTTTATACCGACTCGCCCATGGTTTTTCAAATTTCGGGACGCTAGCAGAAGAGTCACCTCGACAATATGTCGTCTCCGATTGGGGCATGCCTCAACGCCTGTGTTTTTGGCCAAGATCCGGGTCAGGGACCATTCCTTGTGCGAATGCGGTCTGGCCGAGGGAACTGCAGATCACATATTTTTCGATTGTGTAAAATATGGTTCCTCCCTGTACAGTATTCTTCCAGTGGATCTTCCCCGTCCCGCCAACCTCCGCAGCGTACTACCATTGGTTTTCTCTTCATTCGCTAAAATTCTATGTTCATATGTAGAAATTAACAAAATTAGTTTGTAGTTTGTGTAATTGTACCGACTAACACCATGTAAATGTATATATTGTGTTCGTCTTTTGTTGCAGGTAAAAAGCTCTACAGAGCTATAGTAGTAGGCATTAAAAAACCGTTCTTGTCATTCCAAGAGGTGCTATTCTTTCGTAACTCAGACATTGGCAGAATCCTTAGGGAAGCCATCATTACAAAATTGAATAGTTTACTACCCTCGGCAAAAATTACAAAAGTTAATTATGAAGTTACGTTCCAAAATAGACAAACCAATTATTTTTTATATAAAGTCAACAATATTGATTATTAGTAATTGAAGTTAAAATTAAATTTATAAACTAATTACTTTATATGAACATTATTAATTGAAATTAAATTGATTTTTTATTATTTATTCTACAGTCACACTTCTAGCAAGGGGGTCTCATGCACTTAAGCACTGGTTCCCATGCTACCGGTATGTTCCAACCACGATCTCTATTAAAATTTGGATGCCGGCGGATCTCTATTGCCTCACGTATCATTCTAGGGAAGAAACGGTCTTCTCGGGCTAGAACTTTAACTTTATCGAAATGTATAAAGTGGTTGGAACCGCTAAGTGTATGCTCGCTGACTGCAGATCTACCAGAGCGCTTATGTTTCACATCAGCGATATGTTCCTTCACCCGCTCAGCTATGGTACGCTTCGTTTGACCAATGTACGAGGAACCACATTCACAGTCAAGCTTGTATACTCCTGCCTCTTGTAAGGGAATCCTGTGCTTGACACTTCGCATGAATTGGTGTATCTTTCTTGGCGGCTGGTAGATGGTTCTGATTGAGGCGCGTTTCAAAATACTCCCAATTTTGTCAGTCACTCCTCTCACGAAAGGCAGGTAGGCTGGAACTCGCTCGACTGTGTCCGGTTTGACACGTCCTCCGCGACGGACACGCGGAACTTGCAGCTTGTTTGCACGAAGTACTCGTTTGACATGCTGGAGTTCCGCAGGTAGATGGTCCTTGTCGCAGATTCGGTGTGCCCTCTGTAACAGAGATTTTCCAACGGTAGACAACTGACACGGGTGATGGTGAGACTCACCGTTTAGGTACCTATCAGTGTGGGTCTTTTTCCTATAAACTGTATGTCCTAAGGTTCCATTTGGATTCCTGATGACTAAAACATCTAAGAAAGCTAAAGAACAATCTGCTTCTAACTCCATTGTAAACTGGATCTTGTTGTTTATAGAGTTAAGGTGGTCTAAGAAAGCTGTTATTCCACTAGTAGGTAATATAGCAAAAGTGTCATCGACATATCGCTTATAGAACCTTGGTGGGACGGGAGCAGTTCGCAGGGCTCGCTCCTCGAAGTCTTCCATGAAAATATCGGCTACAACGGGAGAAACAGGGGAACCCATGGCTACCCCGTCTACCTGCATGTAAAACTCACCATTCCATACCAAGTAGCCAGTTGTTAGGCAGTGATCTAACAGCTCTGCATATTCCACAGGCAAATCATGTTCATTGAGCCTTCTCTTAACAATCTCAATGCAATCCTGTATTGGAAGACAAGTAAACAAGGATTTAACATCGAAACTCACCATTGTTTCTTCACTAGTCAAATGTAGGTCATCAATTTGACTAGTGAAGTGGTAGGAATCCTTGACGTGGGCTTCAGTGTTCCCCCTCAGCGGTGACAGGACTTGCGTCAGGTGTTGGGCTAGTTTGTAGGTAGGAGCACCAATTTGGCTGACAATAGGACGCAGTGGAGCCCCCGTCTTGTGAATTTTCGGTAGTCCATACAGTTTAGGAGGTTTTGCTGTCCCTGGTAGAAGGTTGGTAACATCCAGACTAAGCCATTCGGAGTGTTTTTCAATAAGTTCTTTGGTTTTCTTAAGAAAACGGGTCGTAGGATCTCGTTTGACCTTTTGGTATGTGCTTTCGTCCGATAGTAATGATTGAATTTTGGCGTTGTAATCTGATGTATCCATAACCACGGTGGCATTTCCCTTATCCGCTCGAAGTACCGTTAGTTCTGGGTTATCATGCAAGGTCTTAAGTGCAATGTATTCATCGCGTTGAAGGTTGGGTTTTGGAGGTTTACATCGACGCAAAACGGATGAGATATCCTGGCGTATTCCTTCCAAATCCTCACTTAGCACATTGTTTTTCCACAGACACTCATCAATACTGCCAATAATCTTTTCGTAAGGGATAACCCGCGGTGCTACAGCAAAATTTAGACCTTTTTGAAGGACCCTTTCGGTTTGTTCGTCTAGGGCTTGTTTTGATAAATTGACAACTGCTACGGGTGCGTTCCGAAAATTGGTTTGTACCGCTGCGTTCGATTTCGACTGAAGCCGTTCATATTTTTTGATTTGCTTCTCTTTGCACTTAGTAATTTGGTGTCCCTCTCTTTTATCCAAAATTTCAATGCAGTAAGCAAAATCGAAAGCTTGCAATTGTGTTTGAAGCCAATTAGACAGATCTCGAATTTGATCGCTGACGGTTGCCTGTTCATGACGTCGTTGCCGAATGAGTATGACTAACAGTTTTTGACTTGCCTTATTTAGAATCTTGGCGCTCCCCACGATGTCCTTTTTAGGTGATATTTTGACACACGTAGGTAAGAGATAGTGGTCTCGGCATCTCTTCAAGAAATGTAGGCTGGTAACAGTTCTTGCGCGCTTGGTCTTCAAAGATTCTAAACGGCGAATTTTGTTGGCGATTTCCAGTCCGTACTGGTCTGTATAGTATTTTCTAAGGTTAACACGAGCAGTAGACATAATTAAAACTGTTTTTATACGGATTTATGCTCGTTTATTACATTTTTACAATTTTCCAACGTTTCGGCACTTTTTCAGGTGCCGTGGTCCCGGATGACTGAGGTGACAGGTGTCTTTTAGAAATCATTAACGGTTAGTTTACTACCCTCGGCAAAAATTACAAAAGTTAATTATGAAGTTACGTTCCAAAATAGACAAACCAATTATTTTTTATATAAAGTCAACAATATTGATTATTAGTAATTGAAGTTAAAATTAAATTTATAAACTAATTACTTTATATGAACATTATTAATTGAAATTAAATTGATTTTTTATTATTTATTCTACAGTCACACTTCTAGCAAGGGGGTCTCATGCACTTAAGCACTGGTTCCCATGCTACCGGTATGTTCCAACCACGATCTCTATTAAAATTTGGATGCCGGCGGATCTCTATTGCCTCACGTATCATTCTAGGGAAGAAACGGTCTTCTCGGGCTAGAACTTTAACTTTATCGAAATGTATAAAGTGGTTGGAACCGCTAAGTGTATGCTCGCTGACTGCAGATCTACCAGAGCGCTTATGTTTCACATCAGCGATATGTTCCTTCACCCGCTCAGCTATGGTACGCTTCGTTTGACCAATGTACGAGGAACCACATTCACAGTCAAGCTTGTATACTCCTGCCTCTTGTAAGGGAATCCTGTGCTTGACACTTCGCATGAATTGGTGTATCTTTCTTGGCGGCTGGTAGATGGTTCTGATTGAGGCGCGTTTCAAAATACTCCCAATTTTGTCAGTCACTCCTCTCACGAAAGGCAGGTAGGCTGGAACTCGCTCGACTGTGTCCGGTTTGACACGTCCTCCGCGACGGACACGCGGAACTTGCAGCTTGTTTGCACGAAGTACTCGTTTGACATGCTGGAGTTCCGCAGGTAGATGGTCCTTGTCGCAAATTCGGTGTGCCCTCTGTAACAGAGATTTTCCAACGGTAGACAACTGACACGGGTGATGGTGAGACTCACCGTTTAGGTACCTATCAGTGTGGGTCTTTTTCCTATAAACTGTATGTCCTAAGGTTCCATTTGGATTCCTGATGACTAAAACATCTAAGAAAGCTAAAGAACAATCTGCTTCTAACTCCATTGTAAACTGGATCTTGTTGTTTATAGAGTTAAGGTGGTCTAAGAAAGCTGTTATTCCACTAGTAGGTAATATAGCAAAAGTGTCATCGACATATCGCTTATAGAACCTTGGTGGGACGGGAGCAGTTCGCAGGGCTCGCTCCTCGAACTCTAAGTGCAAAGAGAAGCAAATCAAAAAATATGAACGGCTTCAGTCGAAATCGAACGCAGCGGTACAAACCAATTTTCGGAACGCACCCGTAGCAGTTGTCAATTTATCAAAACAAGCCCTAGACGAACAAACCGAAAGGGTCCTTCAAAAAGGTCTAAATTTTGCTGTAGCACCGCGGGTTATCCCTTACGAAAAGATTATTGGCAGTATTGATGAGTGTCTGTGGAAAAACAATGTGCTAAGTGAGGATTTGGAAGGAATACGCCAGGATATCTCATCCGTTTTGCGTCGATGTAAACCTCCAAAACCCAACCTTCAACGCGATGAATACATTGCACTTAAGACCTTGCATGATAACCCAGAACTAACGGTACTTCGAGCGGATAAGGGAAATGCCACCGTGGTTATGGATACATCAGATTACAACGCCAAAATTCAATCATTACTATCGGACGAAAGCACATACCAAAAGGTCAAACGAGATCCTACGACCCGTTTTCTTAAGAAAACCAAAGAACTTATTGAAAAACACTCCGAATGGCTTAGTCTGGATGTTACCAACCTTCTACCAGGGACAGCAAAACCTCCTAAACTGTATGGACTACCGAAAATTCACAAGACGGGGGCTCCACTGCGTCCTATTGTCAGCCAAATTGGTGCTCCTACCTACAAACTAGCCCAACACCTGACGCAAGTCCTGTCACCGCTGAGGGGGAACACTGAAGCCCACGTCAAGGATTCCTACCACTTCACTAGTCAAATTGATGACCTACATTTGACTAGTGAAGAAACAATGGTGAGTTTCGATGTTAAATCCTTGTTTACTTGTCTTCCAATACAGGATTGCATTGAGATTGTTAAGAGAAGGCTCAATGAACATGATTTGCCTGTGGAATATGCAGAGCTGTTAGATCACTGCCTAACAACTGGCTACTTGGTATGGAATGGTGAGTTTTACATGCAGGTAGACGGGGTAGCCATGGGTTCCCCTGTTTCTCCCGTTGTAGCCGATATTTTCATGGAAGACTTCGAGGAGCGAGCCCTGCGAACTGCTCCCGTCCCACCAAGGTTCTATAAGCGATATGTCGATGACACTTTTGCTATATTACCTACTAGTGGAATAACAGCTTTCTTAGACCACCTTAACTCTATAAACAACAAGATCCAGTTTACAATGGAGTTAGAAGCAGATTGTTCTTTAGCTTTCTTAGATGTTTTAGTCATCAGGAATCCAAATGGAACCTTAGGACATACAGTTTATAGGAAAAAGACCCACACTGATAGGTACCTAAACGGTGAGTCTCACCATCACCCGTGTCAGTTGTCTACCGTTGGAAAATCTCTGTTACAGAGGGCACACCGAATCTGCGACAAGGACCATCTACCTGCGGAACTCCAGCATGTCAAACGAGTACTTCGTGCAAACAAGCTGCAAGTTCCGCGTGTCCGTCGCGGAGGACGTGTCAAACCGGACACAGTCGAGCGAGTTCCAGCCTACCTGCCTTTCGTGAGAGGAGTGACTGACAAAATTGGGAGTATTTTGAAACGCGCCTCAATCAGAACCATCTACCAGCCGCCAAGAAAGATACACCAATTCATGCGAAGTGTCAAGCACAGGATTCCCTTACAAGAGGCAGGAGTATACAAGCTTGACTGTGAATGTGGTTCCTCGTACATTGGTCAAACGAAGCGTACCATAGCTGAGCGGGTGAAGGAACATATCGCTGATGTGAAACATAAGCGCTCTGGTAGATCTGCAGTCAGCGAGCATACACTTAGCGGTTCCAACCACTTTATACATTTCGATAAAGTTAAAGTTCTAGCCCGAGAAGACCGTTTCTTCCCTAGAATGATACGTGAGGCAATAGAGATCCGCCGGCATCCAAATTTTAATAGAGATCGTGGTTGGAACATACCGGTAGCATGGGAACCAGTGCTTAAGTGCATGAGACCCCCTTGCTAGAAGTGTGACTGTAGAATAAATAATAAAAAATCAATTTAATTTCAATTAATAATGTTCATATAAAGTAATTAGTTTATAAATTTAATTTTAACTTCAATTACTAATAATCAATATTGTTGACTTTATATAAAAAATAATTGGTTTGTCTATTTTGGAACGTAACTTCATAATTAACTTTTGTAATTTTTGCCGAGGGTAGTAAACTAACCGTTAATGATTTCTAAAAGACACCTGTCACCTCAGTCATCCGGGACCACGGCACCTGAAAAAGTGCCGAAACGTTGGAAAATTGTAAAAATGTAATAAACGAGCATAAATCCGTATAAAAACAGTTTTAATTATGTCTACTGCTCGTGTTAACCTTAGAAAATACTATACAGACCAGTACGGACTGGAAATCGCCAACAAAATTCGCCGTTTAGAATCTTTGAAGACCAAGCGCGCAAGAACTGTTACCAGCCTACATTTCTTGAAGAGATGCCGAGACCACTATCTCTTACCTACGTGTGTCAAAATATCACCTAAAAAGGACATCGTGGGGAGCGCCAAGATTCTAAATAAGGCAAGTCAAAAACTGTTAGTCATACTCATTCGGCAACGACGTCATGAACAGGCAACCGTCAGCGATCAAATTCGAGATCTGTCTAATTGGCTTCAAACACAATTGCAAGCTTTCGATTTTGCTTACTGCATTGAAATTTTGGATAAAAGAGAGGGACACCAAATTACTAAGTGCAAAGAGAAGCAAATCAAAAAATATGAACGGCTTCAGTCGAAATCGAACGCAGCGGTACAAACCAATTTTCGGAACGCACCCGTAGCAGTTGTCAATTTATCAAAACAAGCCCTAGACGAACAAACCGAAAGGGTCCTTCAAAAAGGTCTAAATTTTGCTGTAGCACCGCGGGTTATCCCTTACGAAAAGATTATTGGCAGTATTGATGAGTGTCTGTGGAAAAACAATGTGCTAAGTGAGGATTTGGAAGGAATACGCCAGGATATCTCATCCGTTTTGCGTCGATGTAAACCTCCAAAACCCAACCTTCAACGCGATGAATACATTGCACTTAAGACCTTGCATGATAACCCAGAACTAACGGTACTTCGAGCGGATAAGGGAAATGCCACCGTGGTTATGGATACATCAGATTACAACGCCAAAATTCAATCATTACTATCGGACGAAAGCACATACCAAAAGGTCAAACGAGATCCTACGACCCGTTTTCTTAAGAAAACCAAAGAACTTATTGAAAAACACTCCGAATGGCTTAGTCTGGATGTTACCAACCTTCTACCAGGGACAGCAAAACCTCCTAAACTGTATGGACTACCGAAAATTCACAAGACGGGGGCTCCACTGCGTCCTATTGTCAGCCAAATTGGTGCTCCTACCTACAAACTAGCCCAACACCTGACGCAAGTCCTGTCACCGCTGAGGGGGAACACTGAAGCCCACGTCAAGGATTCCTACCACTTCACTAGTCAAATTGATGACCTACATTTGACTAGTGAAGAAACAATGGTGAGTTTCGATGTTAAATCCTTGTTTACTTGTCTTCCAATACAGGATTGCATTGAGATTGTTAAGAGAAGGCTCAATGAACATGATTTGCCTGTGGAATATGCAGAGCTGTTAGATCACTGCCTAACAACTGGCTACTTGGTATGGAATGGTGAGTTTTACATGCAGGTAGACGGGGTAGCCATGGGTTCCCCTGTTTCTCCCGTTGTAGCCGATATTTTCATGGAAGACTTCGAGGAGCGAGCCCTGCGAACTGCTCCCGTCCCACCAAGGTTCTATAAGCGATATGTCGATGACACTTTTGCTATATTACCTACTAGTGGAATAACAGCTTTCTTAGACCACCTTAACTCTATAAACAACAAGATCCAGTTTACAATGGAGTTAGAAGCAGATTGTTCTTTAGCTTTCTTAGATGTTTTAGTCATCAGGAATCCAAATGGAACCTTAGGACATACAGTTTATAGGAAAAAGACCCACACTGATAGGTACCTAAACGGTGAGTCTCACCATCACCCGTGTCAGTTGTCTACCGTTGGAAAATCTCTGTTACAGAGGGCACACCGAATCTGCGACAAGGACCATCTACCTGCGGAACTCCAGCATGTCAAACGAGTACTTCGTGCAAACAAGCTGCAAGTTCCGCGTGTCCGTCGCGGAGGACGTGTCAAACCGGACACAGTCGAGCGAGTTCCAGCCTACCTGCCTTTCGTGAGAGGAGTGACTGACAAAATTGGGAGTATTTTGAAACGCGCCTCAATCAGAACCATCTACCAGCCGCCAAGAAAGATACACCAATTCATGCGAAGTGTCAAGCACAGGATTCCCTTACAAGAGGCAGGAGTATACAAGCTTGACTGTGAATGTGGTTCCTCGTACATTGGTCAAACGAAGCGTACCATAGCTGAGCGGGTGAAGGAACATATCGCTGATGTGAAACATAAGCGCTCTGGTAGATCTGCAGTCAGCGAGCATACACTTAGCGGTTCCAACCACTTTATACATTTCGATAAAGTTAAAGTTCTAGCCCGAGAAGACCGTTTCTTCCCTAGAATGATACGTGAGGCAATAGAGATCCGCCGGCATCCAAATTTTAATAGAGATCGTGGTTGGAACATACCGGTAGCATGGGAACCAGTGCTTAAGTGCATGAGACCCCCTTGCTAGAAGTGTGACTGTAGAATAAATAATAAAAAATCAATTTAATTTCAATTAATAATGTTCATATAAAGTAATTAGTTTATAAATTTAATTTTAACTTCAATTACTAATAATCAATATTGTTGACTTTATATAAAAAATAATTGGTTTGTCTATTTTGGAACGTAACTTCATAATTAACTTTTGTAATTTTTGCCGAGGGTAGTAAACTAACCGTTAATGATTTCTAAAAGACACCTGTCACCTCAGTCATCCGGGACCACGGCACCTGAAAAAGTGCCGAAACGTTGGAAAATTGTAAAAATGTAATAAACGAGCATAAATCCGTATAAAAACAGTTTTAATTATACCTATTTAGAGGCTAAAAATTTCGCCCATGCCGGGATTCGAACCCGCAACCTCTGGCAATCCGTGCCAGCGCTCTTCCAATTGAGCTCTTATAGGTTTTTAAATTTGTCCTTAGCACGGGTTAGTGCATTAAAAAAAATAAAAATAGTATAAGTATGGTACCGATAAGAAAGTAAAATCAAAAACAGATGATAATCGAGGGGCACGGGTCTCTTCCCTGATGAAGGTATAGACCATACTAATTAGCGAAATCAGTTCAGCTGATCTCGAGATGTGCGCTTACCAAGACATTCAGCTATTCATTTTTATATTATAGAGAAGACTAGCTGACCCAGCGAACTTCGTACCGCCTAACAGACGATTTTTTTTAATTTCCCCTTCCGTAAGAACCATCCTCGTACTTCAAGGAATATCCAAAAAAACTTCAGCTGCTCTCGAGATTTGCGATTACCAACACATTCAGCGATTCATTTTTATATTACTAAGTGACCCAGCGAACTTCGTACAGCCTAACAGTTGGTTCTTTAATTTTTTTTAGTTTTCTCTCCGTCAGAAAAATCCTCGTATTTCAAGGAAACATCGAAAAAAAGAATTAGCGAAATTGGTTCAGCTGCTCTCGATATTTGCGCTTACCAACACATTCAGCGATTCATTTTTATATTATAGAAAATAAAAAAAACGATTAAAACTCGGTCTTATTATTATTATGTGGGGAAAAAAAAGGTAAATGTCTCGTCTGACCAGAGTGGCCAGACGGACGCCCTCCGGCTGAGGAGTCCAAGCGGCCGGAGGTCAGGGCGACAGCAAGAGAAAACGCCGGACTATCCGGGCTGTATCAAGCAGCACCGCCTTCTGCATGATAGCCGGAAGCATGCCCACACGGAGTTCCAACCGCCTCAGATGGTTAACGAGACTGGTTGGAACTAACCCATTCGCGGACAGGACTATAGGAACGATTTCGGCCGACACCACCCCCCACATGTCGGCAACCTCGTGCGCCAGGTCCAGATACTTGGTTTTCTTATCTGTTTCGGCCTTCACGAGGTTCTCATCATGCGGGACAGTAATGTCGACCAAAAACGCCCTATTCTGCGCCCGGTCCACCACCACAATATCAGGCTTATTCGCGAGTATAGTCCTGTCTGTGATAATGGGCCGGTCCCAATAGAGCTTGACGCGGTCGTTTTCGAGCACGGCTTCCGGTGTGTACTTATAATACGGTAGTCCCTGTGCGACGAGACCATATTTCAGAGCGAGCGCCTGATGAAGAATCCTGGCTACAAGATTGTGTCTGTGCAGATACTCAGTGTTAGCAAGCGCCGAACAACCGGATATAACATGCCTGAGTGACTCACCGGGATGGCGACACGCCCGGCAAATATCGGCAGTGCCATCCTTCAGGATGTATTTCCTATAGTTGTTGGTCTTGATAACCTGATCTTGTATTGCACAGACAAAACCCTCAGTTTCCCCGAACAGGTCACCGAATCGTAGCCAGTGTAGTGAGGCCTTCGTATCCACGTGGGGCTCGTGTAGAGCCTTAAAGAACCTCCCATGCAGCTCCTTCTCCTTCCATATGTCCTCGCGACCAGAGACACTCAGTACTACCGGGTCTTGCCATTGCTCGTTGGCTAAGGCCAGAGGGGTAAGTCCTTTATCACACCCTATGACATCTCTATGCATTGGACTGTCCGTCATCGTCAGGAAGTAGTTACGGAGGTCGCTTACCTCGCGATTGTGCATGGTCTGGGCATTCAACAGCCCACGACCACCATGCTTTCGCGGCAAGTACAACCTCATCACTGACGACTTCGGGTGATGCATTCTATGGAGAGTCATAGTTGTGCGGACTTTCCTGTCCAGGGCTTGGAGCTCAGTCTGATTCCACCCGAGTATGCCGAACGTATACATGATGGTGGGCATGACCCAGCCGTTATAAGCGCGTATCTTATTCACGCCCGACAAATAGCTTGTAAGCACTTTTTTCAGGCGCGAGAAGAACACCCTACAAACTGACTGTTTCATGTCCGCCTCGTCGACGTTGATACTCTGTGACATACCCAGGTACCGGTATGTTTCAGCCTCGGAGAGGGTTCTTAAGTTGACGGGCATAGAGGGATCTACGCCGTCAGAATGAGTTATCCTCCCCCTTTCCACATGCATAACTGCACATTTCTCAACCCCAAGCTCCATCCTAATGGATTCACTAAAGTCACATGTGATTTTTAGTAGATCCATCAGGCGAGCCCGTGTTGGGGCGAGAAGCTTGAGGTCATCCATGTAGAAGAGGTGAGGAACTTTTGTACCTCCTCTCCCAAACTGAAAGCCCGTCCCCGATTTCTCCAGCAAAGTGCTTAGAGGATTCAGGGACAGGCAGAACCATAGTGGACTCAGACAATCGCCCTGGAATATACCCCTCTGTATCCTTATTCGGTCTTCAGCAGCCGTCAGCCGCTCACCTGGATGACACAGAATCGTACTCCATTGTCCCATACAGGCCTCGAGGAAGTCTCTTACTGTAACATCTATTTTGTACAATTCGAGGACCCTCTTCAGCCATGTATGTGGGACGGAGTCGAATGCTTTTCTGTAGTCTATCCAAGCAGCAGAGAAGTTTCGACGGTTCCGCTTCACCAATTTGCCAGCAACCGCGTCAACGAGGAGGAGTTCCTTTGTACCGCGACCACCCGCCCGACACCCATTCTGAGCTCTGGACATTACCTGATGTTCCTCAAGGTGCCGAGATATCTTGGAGCTCAAAATGGATGTAAGTGTCTTGTAGATGGTGGGAAGACACGTAATCGGGCGGTAGTTAGACGGGTCAGCGGTATTCTCTGATTTAGGAACTAGGTGAGTGACACCAGTGGTGAAGAGGTTCGGGAGCGCCTTCCGCTCGAGGCTATCCTGGAACTGGCGAGCAAGAATAGCGTGACAGCTCGTGAACCCCTTTAACCAGTAATGGTGCAGTCCGTCTGGCCCCGGACTTTTCCAGTTCGGAGCTTTTCGGACTGCACTGGCTATGTCGTGGGCAGTGATGATAACGGGGTTCATCGGAGCTATCTCTTCGCACGCTTCCTCTACAGCACCTATCCAGGAGCCCTCTACATGATTAACGGGCTGAGACCACAGGCCGCGCCAGAAATTAACTGATGCGGCCCTGTCCGGCCCTTGGCCTGCCACACGTATTTCAGGCTGCTCCATAGATCTATAGAACCTCTTCTGGTCACTCTGGAAGAGGCGATTCTGATTGTACCGCTTTGACCTCTCATTATACCGCCGGATTCGCTTCCCCCACGCAGCGACTTTCTGCTTCAGATCGTCGATGCGCTCTGTCAGTTTTTGGGCAAAGTCTGGTTGAGATAAACTAGTACCTGTACCAGCGAACGCCATTCTAACAGAGCGCACAATCCTTGGCCTGGTATTGCCCGATCTGAAGCTAGTCAGTCTGCCAATAATGGCTCTGGTATCGGCGATGCGGCTTTCGATTCGTCTTCTCCAGGCTGGGACAGCACTACCCCGATATCCGGTAGCCCGTCCAGACTCCTGGAGCTTTAGGCCTAAGAACCGGCACGCCGCTGCTGCAGCCCCAAAGAGAACCGAAGCCACATCGCCAAGGTCCAAACTGGCTGCCAAATAAGGGGCCAGCATCTGGTTCAAAGCCATCACGACATCCCGATTTCGTCTGCTGAGTGTTATGCGGGGAAGCCGCGGTCGGTTTTCGAGAGGTAAGCTGCGGAACTCTACAATCGCCTCCTCCAGTAATCTCCTCATGCGCTCTATGTCTTGGGCGACCATATCCTCGCCATCCCCACCCACTGCTGCCGGATGAACTGCCTCTACTATCTCTTCTCCTCTCACCTGAACTGTAGGAGGCGAGGCAGGACCACTCACACCGGCATGCGGAGACGACGAGGACATAGTCTCGCGTCGCAGTCCTTCGAGTTCGGTATCATTAAAAAGTCCTGATCGGAGGATGTACCGAACTCTGTCCGCTAGGTTTTGTTCAGTGAGGGCTATCATAGGCTCCAGCTCTGCAAATTCCCGGTGCATGACAGCCCGGTTTCCCAAACCCGCGCTTTCCCTCATTGTCGCCCTGTAATACGCTCGCAATGCGTTTTTATTCATTTCTACGGACCAACGCATTCGGCGCACCCCACCAGTAGCGGGTGCCGATTGCTGGGCCTGTGAAGGCCCTGCCGACACCAAGCCGTCTGATGGCGATGGTAGAACATTAGACTGGCCAGGTGGTCGGGCCAGTCTGCGGGTGTGGCTGACGTCCCGCATGCTGCCGCGTCCAGCGCCAGCTCCAGACGCGCCCTGGCGATAGCCCCCAGGCAGCGACCCTATACGCGCTCTGTTGCTCTCCATCCATAAAATTAGGCTAAACACAACTGGGGGCGCCCATTTCCCAGAAGGGACCGTTGATTTGAATCACACCGATGTTAGAACGACTGCAGGCACGGTACCTAACACCTGCAGTCTCGGCGATTTCCCTTAGTCGCCTCGTACGAAACCCGCGGGAAGAAATGGGGTGGTGCTATTCTACTCTGCCGGCACCACACGGCACTTATTATTATTATTATTATTATTAATACTTTATTGCACCATAAAATTGTACAATGCGGCGAACTTAATGCCATAAGAATTTTCTACCAGTCAACCGCAGGAGGTAAAACGAAAACTTGGCAGGCGTGCAAAAAAAAAAAAAGGAAAAAGACAACCTTACACATTATTATATATTTACACATATAATACACTAAACATATATATTAAAATAATAGTCTTTATAGTGGTCTTCTTCTATAACTAATTATATTCGAGACAAACTAACTAGCAATGAGTTAGCGAAGCACTAGACGAATCAAATCTGTATTTTTAAAACATTATAATCATCAGTTTTTATAAGAAATCGCTTAGACTTAAAGAGCGTCAATCTAATCTAATTTTCAACCATGTGATATCATGACTTCGAAGATAAAGGGGCGTCAAAAAGTGCTTTACCCTTTACCAGGCAGTGGTAATATAGTTCCCACCGTAAATTGAACCTTATCATCATCATAGAAATAAAGTCCAAAACGAATGATAATTTTACACCAGCTCTGGTTAAATGGTTTCGTGTAGGTACATAAAGCGCTCGTGGCCTAGTCCACCCGAGTGACTGGAATCAATCACTTGAGTTAAGCAACAACAGGCGCTGTCAGGTGCAGGATTTGTGACCATCCCGTGACAACCGCTAGTGGCATTTTTCGGCGCTTCCGTGCTTCGCAAGTCACGCTAAGCCGTTGGTGCCCGCTGTCATGTAAAGGCAGTCGCTAAGCCATGACAGAGGCTTTATGTGCAGCTTGATAACTTCTGACAGCAAGGGCCGCCACTGTCCCACAATCCTCCATCAACCTGGACTTGGCCCCCGTGGCGGAGTATGGCTAACCTTCTTGCGATGCAGGAACAGAGCCGTGCCCCAGCAGTGGGTACACACAAGGGTTGATATCTATATTGATTTACCTCAGCGAATCAGAGCGAAACCAGGTCAATCCAGACTGACGTTAATATTGAGAGATTTAGAAATTTACTGTGAAAAAAACCGGCCAAGTGCGAGTCAGAATCGCGCACCGAGGGTTCCGTACAAACCTGTATTATAGACCTGAGTATTTGGTATGAATCTCAATTTAATACCTCTACGCGTTTATGAGGAAATGGGTAGTAAGTTTAAAATTATTAAAAAAATATATTATGTGATGTAACTAAAAATTTATGGTTTTCGTAATTTTTCCTTTATCTATGCTATAAGACGTTGCTTCGTACCAAATTTCAAGATTCTGAGTTCACGGGAAGCACCCTGTAGGTTTTGATTCCCTTGCAAGTGTCGAAAATTTGCGGCATAAACGGCTGTATCTTTTGATTGCGTTGGCTTAGAAGTTTGATTTTTTCACAGCTTCAAGGGACAGTAGACCTGAGTAATTGATATAAATTTCAGCTTCATACCTCCACGCGTTCCTGAGAAAAAGGGTCTTGACAGACGGACGGACGGACGGACAGACGGACAACAAAGTGATCCTATAAGGGTTCCGTTTTTTCCGTACGGAACCCTAAAAATGACAAAAGCAATTTAATTTTTCAGGAAGAAGGCTTTGTTGACACGAAGCCACCTCAAGGCACAGCCAATCCTGTTTACTCCCTGATCTTCGATGAAGTCATGTCTGGCCCACATCCTGTGCGGGTAGGAGACAAAGCGGAAACGGAAGCTATCAAAATACAAGGTAAGTAAATAACAAACTGTTAAGTAACTCGGTCAATAGTAACACGGTTGGACGGGATTTTCCCATGTTGTTCACGAAAACAAAATAATTATGTCGCTGGCCGAAAATACTTAAATTAATCGACTCATTAATTCAATCGAAACAGACGGTTAGCTTTTAGAATATATCTCGGCTACCATCGGATCCATCGAAGCGCTCGTGGCCTAGGCGAACCGAGTGATTTGAATCAATCACTTGAGTTAAGCAACAAAAGGCGCGGTCAGGTGCTGGATGGGTGACCGTCCCGTTACTACCGCTAGTGGCATTTTTCCGAGCACTTCCGTGCCGCGCAAGGCACGTTAAGCCGTTGGTGCCGGCTGTCATGTAATGGCAGTCGTTAAGCCATGTCAGAGGCCTTAAAGGTGGCTTGATAACTTCTGACAGTAAGGTCCGCCACTGTCTTACAAGGCCCCGTGGTGGAGTGTGGCCTAACCTTTGTGCGATGCATGAAGAGACCCGTGCCCCAACAGTGGGGACATAAAAGGGTCGATATCGATGCTAAATCTTAAATTAGTACCGCCTCTCCGTCTATCAGAACAATGACCCGCGGATTCACGGCGCAGGAAGGTTAGGCCAAACTCCACCACGGGGCCCTAGTCCGGGTTGGTGGAGGATTGTAAGACAGTAGCAGACCTTACTGTCAGAAGTTATCAAGCCACCTTTACGGCCTCTGACGTGGCTTAACGTGTAGAGTTGTATAACTTTTATAAATAATGTCACTGGAACGACTTCCACTTTCTGCTTTATTTGTACTGTTTTATTCATTTTCATTATAATAATGTTGTTTAGACGCCACCTAGCGGTAGTTAAAGACAGTCCGTTGATAGCCATCGCGTTTGATGCACGTTCCGCCGTGCCCTCCCTCGACTAAACTAAACAAATAAACTGTACTGCCTGTACGTAATACAGAGAATAGTGTAAAGACGTTCGAAATTTCACTGATGCCGTGAGTCGCCCTCAATTGGTAGAGCGCTGGCACGGATAGCCAGAGGTTGCGGGTTCGAATCCCGGCATGGGTGAAATTTTTAGCCTCTAAATAGGTTTTTAAATTTGTTCCTTAGCACGGGTTAGTGCATTAAAAATAAAAATAGTATAATCATGTGGGTACAGTGTTATCGTTCCGATGTTAAACCTAACTGCAAAGTAGGTAGTCGGGGCTGTAAGTAATGCAATTTGCTTAAGTCAGATGTCGCTGCCTGTACGTAATACAGAGAATAGTGTAAAGAGGTTCGAAATTTCTCTGATGCCGTGAGTCGCCCATTGGCTCAATTGGTGAAATGATGAAAACGAGAGAAATCTCGAAAATGTGTGACGTAATTTTAAATATTTGAAAATGATAGATAGAATTAAAAAAATATAATAAAATTGTGTAAAGAGGTTTGCACCGTTACACTGCCATTACATGACAGCCGGCAGCTACTGCGTGCTTTGCGAAGCCCAGCACCGCGGAGATTTATGACAATATGATTTTTCATCTCCAAACAAGATTACACGATATTTTTTTGTGATTTACGCCTATTATTAAAAGTTCGTTATCAACCTTCGTATGTCCTCACTGCTGGGGCACGGGTCTCTTCCTGCATCGAAGGTTAGGCCATACCCCACCACGGGAGCCAAGTCCGGGTTGGTGGAGGATTGTAAGACAATGGCGGGGCCTTGCTGTCAGAAGTTATCAAGCCGCCCATAAGGCCTCTGACATGGCTTAACGTCTGTTATTACATGACAGCCGGCAGCTACTGCTTAACGTGCCTTGCGAAGCATGGAACCGCGGAGATTTAAAATATAATTGCACATCTCGAAACAAGATTACACGATATATTTTTTTGTTATTTACGCCTATTATTAAAAGTAATAGTTGAAATATATGTCATTTTTACTTAACAATTTCATAATGGCGGCTCCCAGACTTCAGAGTGTATTTTCTTCTTCAGTAGCCTGGAACTCTTGACTTGAAGGTTGTCTGGAAGAAATTGCTTTTAGCAATAAAGCCGCCAATTGTACTATGTATATTTGCAATTGTTTTGTATTTGCTGTTTTTCCAGTGTACAATAAAGAATATTCTTTTCTTATCTTGACTGGACCATAACTCATGCAGTTTTGTTTACATTAAAGAGACATTTATATAGTATAAAGTATACCTAGATCTTGGTCGAGAAATAGGGTGCGTTTCATTATAGTTCCTTTCAAGAAATTCTTACCATCGAATCCAAAGGAATTCGTGAAACGCACTCTACACAAACCTTGACAACCTTTTGCGTCCTTAGCATCCACTTTTTCATCTGTTTGTCAGGTTTGACGACCACTGGACAATCGTTTGACAAGTTATTTTAGTAGTCTGTGAGTTATTTGTATTTTGTATTTCACGCGTTATTACCATCAAAATTCCCTGTTGTTCCGTTAGTTCAGACTCCTATTGACGTGATTTTTATGTTCTATTTGAATGTATGTAGGGTGACGAGTGTAGATGCACCGGAAGTTCATGAGATGTGATGATTTTCACCTTCTACATAACACTGGGTACAGAGAAAATAACTGGGCGTTGCGCACAGCCGGTATAGCACGAGACTTGCTTCAGATTAAAAGACAAACTTAGCAGCACAGAGGTAATTTAAATCTGGGCCTAGCGACACATTTTCCAGGTTGTTTTGTTTCAGGTTTAATAGGTCATTCACGGTATTATCTAGCAAATCACGATACGATTCCGCTATAATATTCCTAGAGTCGTTTTGTTAAATCTGTGGTTAGGTACAGCCACGAGCACTGCAGTACATACACACATACATAACTTCACGCCTGTATCCCAGAGGGGTAGGCAGAGACCAGGGACTGCCACTTGCCACGATCCTGACAAATCACCTTGGTTTCATCAACGTTCATAAGTCGTTGCATGCATGCACGCCAGTTCCGGGTACTTTTTCTTCCCCTTTGCTAATACATCCCCTATTTGTTCGATGTATGTCCGCCTGGGACGTCCCTTACCAGCCCTTCAGTACTGCAGTACCTTGTCTAAGTTAAAATAGTCAATTTCTCATACATCAGGCTGGAAGAGCATAATGTGACAATGCTCTTAGGTGTTTACATTTTATTGCACACGACTGTACAGTACTACACATCATAAAAGTCCCTTCGGGAATCTACGTTCGCGCAGACTAGGAAGAAGTGTAACGAAAGTACCCGAAGCTATAAGTACATTCAACATGATCTTTAACCGATACGGTTAAGGTGCAGAATTTATTGCCGCAGTAGCGCTACCTATTTTGCTCACGCTAATATTGCCAAAATAATAGTCACCTGCATCGATGACGTTGAATCAACCAATAGCAACAAAGGCCTGCCATTAAATGAAAGTATCTGATTGGTCGATCAACTTGCCGCACATCCAAAATTTTGTCATCTGCGCAGGTACATCCGCGAGACTTATTTCTTGTGTAGCACTGTACGTCTTTTGTTTGCAAAACATCCACCACAGACATTTTTTTTTTCATTGGAGGCAACTGAAGTGAGGAATTCCCGCATATGCCAGACGCAAAGCTTCATGTTTCCCCGTCGTCAATCTCACTAGGCATCTAAGCGCAGACACAGCACACGATATCTTAATTCTTAGACCATCTTTCCGAAATCCGAATTGTCACTTTCACCGTACTTCCGTAAAACCGGCTTCCAGGGCCGTAGGGCGATTGTGCACTACAAGGAATTTTACTGTCCGGCAGTCCGATTTTTTACAGTCCGATATGGCACGTCATATAATGTATATACTAGTTTGTGCACTATGCGTAATTTTTGAACTAAAACTTTCGTAAGCACAACACATTGTAGACTTTTAGTCCGAATTTACTAACGGGTGTTGTTATATCGGAAAAGTCCGACCAGGTTTCGCTCCGATTCGCAGAGCTTAATCATGGTGAGCAGAGACGGAGCTCGCGTCGTCGGTTGCTCGTCTCACACTGTGTGTGAGCTCTGCGAATCGGAGCGAAACCTGGTCGGACTTTTCCGATATAACAACACCCGTAAGTAAATCCGGACTAAAAGTCTACAATATGCGTAATTTTTCTGACATTTTACTTTTCGCCATTCCGGACCCGTTTTTTCCGGTCCGAAATGACAGCAATGAAAAAAGTGTTTATGCTTGTGCACTCAGAACAATAATTGTTCTGAGACGTTTTGTAACTTCTTAACATAGCCGGGTTGTAGTCAGGTTGTACCGCCATTAAAATTTACGGGCGTTTCGTACATTGCTTTTTAACCGACTTCAAAAAAGGAGGAGGTTATTTCTTTTGAAGTTTCGCCAGACTGCCCTAAACTGAGGCGTATCATCCGAGTAAAGACGGACAAGTGCACAAGCCAATCATCCGATTTTTTCATGCCACTTCGGACCGTAATAAAATCGGATGTTCGGACAGTAAAATTCGTTGTAGTGCACAATCGCCCTTAATTCCGTAATTGCATTTAACTACAATGAAGCACTCGTTGTTTGGTCGATCTGTGTGATTGGGATCAATCAATTCTGTTAAGCAACAACAGGCGCGCTCAGGTGCATATGGGTGACTGTCCCTACTACCGCTAGTGGCAATTTTTCGAGCGCTTCCGGGCTTCGCAAGGCACGCTAAGCCGTTGGTGCCGGTTGTCATGTAATGGCACTCGTTAAGCCACATCAGAGGCCTTATGGGCGGCTTGATAACTTCTGTCAGTAAGGCCCGCCACTGTCTTACAATCCTCCACCAACCCTTACTTGGACCCCGTGCCCCAGCAGTAGGGAATACAAGGGTTGATATCGTAAAGTCCGCAAGACTGGGAAATGATGCGATGAACTTAACATTACGAAAGTTTTAGTTCAATTAACATTTTAAAATATTTCAGATACTAGCGTCCCTAAGGAGTCTAAAAAGCCGCGGACCAGGATCCCGACCCGGTTCCGGCAGACTGTCCAAAAGCTTAAGGATGCCAGGGTAGACAAGCGGGCGGGTGATCTCGAGACTGAGGAGAAGGTTTGTTTAATTCAACTAAGATTATTATCATCCGCTCCGTAGAACCGTTCGTAGCCCCGATTGCCTGGGTGATCTTAAATGATCACGAAGGTTAAGCAACACAGGGCGCGTTCAGAGCATGGATGTGTAAACCGTAGATGACTAACGCTAGTGGCATTTTCCCGAGCGGTCCCGTGCTTCGCAAGACACGTTAAGCAGTTGGTGCTGCCGCCGATACATGGCAGTCGTTAAGCCAAGTCAGAGGCCTTAGGGTGGCTTGGAATTTTCTGACAGTAAGTCCAGCCACTAGTCTTGCAAGCCTCCACCAATCCGGATTTGGCCTTCGTGGTGGAGTATGGCCTATACCTTCCTCAGGAAAGAGACCCGGGCCCCTCGGTGAGGACAGTGGGTTTATGATAATGATCTTCTTGATGTCATCATTAACTTAAACCCGGATTCATTTTATTTGTTTTTTTGGTCGCAATAGTCCGACCAGGCCCTAGAGACTACTAAAGAAAAGAATAAGGCTTATGCTTATATTTATTTTCACAGGTGCCGAAACCTCACCTGCGACGATCATCCATACCTAAGCTGCAAAAGAAAGAGACAAAACATCAAGAAAAAGTTAAAACAACACCAAAAACTGAAGAACCGGCAGAGGAGCCGAACAAAGAACTGGATATTCCCAAAGCTGAGGAGGAATTTGAGAAAATATTCGACGAGATAATTGAAGACAAAAGCATTGAATACATGGACGCTATCGTTCTTCCTGAAACGAAGATCGATCCCGAGTTAGAAAACAACTTTGAAAACATAATTCATGCTTACGATGAAGATAATGTTGAACCTTTATCCGAAGAGAATACGAGCCATAATCCTAAGTCAAGGATTCCTCTAATAAAGCAGAAAAGCCTTAACGAAGGTAAGGTCCTTAAAAGTATTGAGAGAACAAATTCTCTTCAAGAAAGAGTGAAAGTTAAAACTATTGAGTTTGATGATAAAATGTCTGTGGAACAACCTATTTATGGTAAAGATATAAAGAAAATCATCAAAGAAAAAGAACTAAGAGAGAAGCTACAAGCTGCATCACCCAAAATTACAAGCCCTGAAGATCAAAAACCAGAAATATTGAGAGGTGAAGTGCCAAGTCTTCTAAAATACCAAGAAACTAACCTAGACGAAAACATCAATCACGGGCCTGAAATTCTTGAGCATAAAAAGAAACAGACTGGCTGGTTTGAGCCCATAGATTTGAACGAGCATCCGCCTGTAAAAAGAACGGAAAAACAATACATCAGAAGAGATTCAAGACGAACTTCTGAACTTGAGAAAGAAACTTCGGATGAACCACAAACTAAAGAAAACAATAACACTGACAAAATACCAATAGTAAGCTTAGAGAATGGCGATTCAGAAAAAAATGAAGAGCCAAACAGTAAAACCCCTGAAGTTAATAAAGCTCTAGTAGAACCTGAACCTTCTTTTGAAGCTGTACCAGATTATAAAGAAGTAGAAACAAATAATGCTGAGTCTGTGCCAAAAGAGTTTGATGAAATATCGCAAAAATCCAAAACGGAGGACGTTCAAATAGTACCAATTTTGAAAGGTAAAGTCAACCGAATAATTAGTCAAATAAGTCAGGTTGATAAGACTGAAACTCAAAAAGAGCAAGAAAATAATAAGATAGAAAAAGAAGAATTACCTAAACCTAAGTCTGTTTTGACGAAGATAGCCATGTTTGAGGTAAGTACTGTATTGCAATTGAACTATAATGACTACAAACTTTTTTTACAAACTTACTCTTTTATTTTTACTGTTTTTGCCGAACTGTACTACTGTTTGATTTTTAGGCTCTATGTTACTTTCTAAGTAAAATCTTTCAACTTTTTGAGATAAATTGTCAGAACATTTCTTTATGCATATACATACAATAGTACATGTTTAGTAAGTTATAGGTTAGTGTTTCCAAAATACCAAATATTTTTCAACGAGCAGGGAGTTAAAAGATAACATCTTATCTACCCTTCTAGAACTCTAGAACTCTTCTAGAACTCTTGAACAAAGGCCCCTTTACCTTTCTTTTAACCATCCCAATAAAATAATACGTTACGTTATTTTCAGACCATACAACCAAAACATACTCCAACGAGTAGGATACCTCACCTAGCGAAACCAAAGACGAGAACCCCAGAGCAATTGCCAAGAATTGAGATTGTCAAATACGAAGTAGTCAATCTTAGTGATGATCGTAAACCTAGGATCATTGAAGAGGTCTTAAAAACACCTCCTTTGAGGAGAAAAAGTGGTGATAATGATGTTGATACACAAGAACTTAGACCACATGAGACAGATACTTCAAAAGATCAACCAACTGTCGAATTCGCCAAACAAGTTGAGATTGCTTCAGAAAAAGGTGAAGAGGATGAGAGACCGTTTACATACAAATCTAATTCACATAGTAGTTCTGAAAATCTTGATAAAGAACTAGTCAGACAAGTAGAACATGTTATTTTCGATAATGAAGTAAGTAACATTAGGATATCTACAGATTTCAACAAAGGCAGTTCTGAGGATCTTGAAAAAGAAATAATCAAAAAAGATAACCTTGTTCATTTAGACCACGAACCAAGATTTGTTAAAAAGTCTAAAGATTTCAATGAAGAAAATGTAATAAAAACTACAGAAAACAAAGCTCAACTTGATAAGACATTTGCCAGAAATGACAACCCAGCAGATGATTTTGAAGTCAAAGCGGATGTGGGTAAAGTAATTAATGGTCTACCTCCAACAGACAAAACTGAAAGTCCAAGAGAAAACATAATCGAGAACAGATTAAGAAGGCTGAAGTCTTCAACTAACTCAGATATCAAAAAATTTGAACGAAGTAAATCTATAGTAGAAATTGAGATAGAAAAATCTGTCAAAGGAAAAGTATTACATATAATTCAGAGCATGAAAACAATTGAACCAGTTGAGGCTAAAAAAGAAGTTATTAGTATAAAAGAGCGACCGAAGAAAAGATCTGTTTTGGAGAAAATCGCAATGTTTGAGGTAAACTATCTATGATCAAATTTAAAAAACCTATTTAGAGGCTAAAAATTTCACCCATGCCGGGAATCGAACCCGCAACCTCTGGCTATCCGTACCAGCGCTCTACCAATTGAGCCAATGGGCGACTCACGACATCAGTGAAATTTCGAACCTCTTTATAATATTCTCTGTATTACGTACAGGCTCGAATCCCGGCATGGGTGAAATTTTTAGCCTCTAAATAGGTTTTTTAAATTTGTTCCTTAGCACGGGTTAGTGCATTAAAAATAAAAATAGTGTAATCATGTGGGTACAGTGATATCGTTCCGATGTTAAACCTAACTGCAAAGTAGGTAGTCGGGGCTGTAAGTAATGCAATTTGCTTAAGTCAGATGTCGCTGCCTGTACGTAATACAGAGAATATTGTAAAGAGGTTCGAAATTTCACTGATGTCGTGAGTCGCCCATTGGCTCAATTGGTAGAGCGCTGGTACGGATAGCCAGAGGTTGCGGGTTCGAATCCCGGCATGGGTGAAATTTTTAGCCTCTAAATAGGTTTTTTAAATTTGTTCCTTAGCACGGGTTAGTGCATTAAAAATAAAAATAGTGTTATCTATGATCAGTAAATAACTATACTGACGTTATATTTTTCATGCTTATTTTAACAGTTCCTGTTCTTGAAATTCAATAATATAGATAGTGGAATATATTATAAGACTCGGGGAGTTGCTCCGCGAGGGTCCCTTCCCGTGTCAAATTAAAAAAAACCACAAACAATTGGCAATTTGCAGCGCAAGATGACTCCTGTGACCACGGAAGAGGAGGGGCCTCAGAACAGGGCGTTTAGAGACCCCGTGAACGCTGCAAATATTGTGGACGAAGGTAAGACGCCGGGGGGCCGAGTCTTTATCAGCTCGCTGGAGCGACGTTCTGAGGAAGATTGATGGCAGCAGTTGGACGAGGATGGCCGAGAACAGAAGGAAGGTGCGTGCCTTGGGGAGGCCTACGTCCAGCATCGAAAGAGAATGGGCTGATTGATTGATTGATTGATTTGATTAGCGTTTTCCTACTTTTATAAGAATAGTAACAAATGTTAGACTAGGCTCATGCAGGCGATGCAGTACAACACAGCACAGTTCACTACAGAGCAGAGCAGTTGAGGCAGACATAGGCCCCCTCCGCATGCTGAGACGCAACCGTTCCTTGGCTTTTCTCACCCATAATAACTCTTTCAATGTCTTTTTTGAATAGTCTGGATGATTTGTATCATCAAAACAAGGTTCACAGCGAACTAATTCAATTAAATGTTCTGTCATTGCAACAAAATTGTTATTATCTACGCCTCGACGTGCACGCGTCGCGCAGAAATCTGTGCCGGCACCACAACGAGACGCAGAGCAGGGCAGACGAACGTCTGCGTCGCACGTGCCTGCGCCGCAGCGTACGTAGCTCAATGACGTTCCATGCTTTACAAAATCTGCGCTGCGCCTGTGTCTCAGCATGCGTCTAGCCTTAGGCCTGCTACACACTCGTTTAAGAGCCAGCTACTTTTCTTACATAGCAAGTTTTACAGGGCAATCCTATTATCGTTGATATTGCAAAATGCCACAATGTCAAAAAAAATTGCTTTATACTTCGCAACTCGAGGCACGTTTAGCCGTTGGTGCCGGCTGTCATGCAATGGCAGACGTAAAGTCATTATGGGCGGCTTGATAACTTCCGACAGTAAGGCCCACCACTGTCTTACAATCCTCCACCAACCCGAACTTGAGCCTCGTGATGGAGTATTGCTTAACCTTCCTGCGATGCAGGAAGAGACCCGTGCCCCAGCAGTGGGGACATACAAAATAGTTGATATCGATATCAATCAGACTGCAGTCTGTTATCAACGGATTGTTTACTTCTAATGAAGTCCTACCTAGTATTTGGTATACTAGCGTGTTATTAGAATCGTTAAGTTAATTGGTTAGGTGCTTAATTAATTATGTGATTAATTAATAGGTGCTTCTTTTATTACTCAATATACACTTCTACACTCTTATTTAAGAGTCGTTACTGGTCTCCTACACCCCTTTGTCTAAAAAAGATAAACCGCAGTGTCTGACGTGAGTTTTTGTGATCACAAATAGTGCAAGCGCCGGATTTGAAACGAAAACACTTTCCACTTTTAAATCGGGTAAGGCAACGCATACACACACACATACACAAACATATATAAAAATAAAAACATATAAAAATAGTAAATGCAACTCGAGTCATAAACTTACAAACTACGAATGATAGTTTTATGAAACTCGGCCATGATTGTATTTACCGACCTCATGAGGAAGTGACTCCAGCGGACAGGCGTTGATAATATGACGTTGATCTCGTCCTCAGCTCTCTTCAACAGGCTCTAGAAATAACATGAAAAAAAGGCAAAAATTACAAAAAAAAAATTTATGTGTATATATATATATATATACACACACAAACACACACGCTCACGGACACACTCACCACACACCATCTATCCATTTTTATATATAAAATTAAAATATTTACTACATTACAATCCTACTCCACCTGCAGTTTATATTCTGCTGGCTATTTTTTCAGTCAGTCAGTACTAATGATAAGTAATATTTTTTCCTCTGTGATAATGTTAAGGGTTTTGTTAGTTACCACCAGTACGTCGGGTGAAGTTACGGGTAAGCCTTCTGTTATATAGAGAGAGTGATTATGGGCTTTTTTGTGGGCTTATTAACCGCGCGGGCCCACCATGCTTTGGTCATTTCAAGCCCGGAAGATATGGAACACCTATTTTTCCTTACGATGCTTTTCTCCGGACCATTCGGTTACCTCGGGCACTGACTGAAAATCAGCGCTGAGGGCTCACTCCCTCAGCACAACGCTGAGTCAGCTGCCTTTTGTGGCAATTTAGACTCATCACAGGCGAAACCTATGTCTGTTTTTTGTTTCATTTATTGTACGTTACGTTATCAACCCTTATATGTCCCCAATGCTGGGGCACGGGTCTCTTCCTGCATCGCAGGAAGGTTAGGCCATACTCCACCACGGAGGCCAAGTCCGGGTTGGTGGAGGATTGTGAGACAGTGGAAGGGCCTCACTGTCAGAAGTTATCAAGCCACCCATAAGGCCTCTGACATGGCATTAACGACTGCCATTATATGACAGCCGGCACCAACGGCTTAACGTGCCTTGCGAAGCACGGAAGCGCTCGGAAAAATGCCACTAGCGGTAGTCACGGGACGCTCACCCATCCCGTACCTGGCCGCGCCTGTTGTTGCTTAACCAAGTGATTGATTCCAATCGCTCGGTTCGCCTAGGCCACGAGCGCTTCAATTCATTTATTGTATATTTGGTTTATTTCTGTTGTGCTCATGTTGTGTTAATTGTCTGGTTTTTTGTTTCTGCGATGTGTCTTGTTGGTATAATGTTGGTATAAACGTGCAGCTCCATCGAGACTTGGCTAATTTTTACCGAATGTTTTTGTGTGAGGTTATGTTGTGTTATGCAAGAGTTCTTTTGTCTTTCTTATGAGCCACCAACACTATCAGCACCAAAAAAGACAATAACGTTTTAATAAATATTTTCGTCTTTAACGCAGAGGATTTAAAGGGCAAAATGGAAGAGCTCAGCGGCGTCCTGGCTAAATACGGGAGTGTCTCTGACATGCCCACCATCGAGCTCAACAACGGGATGAAGATGCCGGTGTTGGCCGTCGGAACCGCATTGGTGAGTAAATAGTTATTAATAGAAGAAGTGCAGGAACGAAAGAAAAATAATGAAAGAATCAAAGTATGGAAGAACGAAAAAGAAATAACTAAGAAAAGATGTAACGAAGGAGTGAACGAAAAAAGGAGTAGGAAATAAAGTAACGAAAGAAGTAATGAAGGGGCATAGCAGCGAAGGAAGAAAGAATTATTGAGAGAAGAAATGAAGCAACGAAAAAAGAATGGACTAAGGAAAGAAGAAATGGAGGAACGAAATAAGAAATAACTAACAAAAGAAGAACCGAAGGAGCGTAAGAAGAAAGAAGGAACGAAAGAACAAGAAAAGAAGGAATGAAGGAGCAAAAGAACGAAGGAAGAAAGAACTAATGAACTATTTTGTTAAGTGTTTATGTATTTGTATATATTTTTTTATTGTATTGATGGATTGAGTAGAATGGAACGAAAGGTGTGAGTGAGAGATGAGTGTGAGAGCGGGATGCAAGACTAAGATGGGGATTTTCTGTGAATGGGTCGGGTTCTATTGAAAGACGAATATAGGTAATTTAAAGAAATTCACTAAGCTGTATTATTGTGCTCAATAACACATCCCTACATTTATGTAAATTATTTTTATGTATTTGTTGATAACTATATAAACACTGTTGTTTAGGCATGTATTCATTAATACCTTTGTAACAATCTTGTATGTTTGTACATCTACTTCCTTCTCCAATATGTTAGTCCAGTCCATCCAAAGGTTGTCTGGAAGAGATCACTTTTAGTGATAAGGTGGACGTCTGTACTCTTAGGTTAAGAAATATCTGTGTAATTTCCATTTTTATGTACAACTACATAGGCTGCTACTTATGTATGCGGAATCTGGGATTCCAATAATTTTAAACGCAATGTCTGACCTCCATAGTCAAATTCGTTCTTTTTTTAAATACTGGCCGCTAATATTTTCTCTTAAATACGTTAGTGTTTTGTTTTTGTTGGGTTTAAAATGTCATATCGCTGAAAAAATGGAACTCATTCGTGAAAATATTCGTGCTATGATTTATTACGATTTTCGACGTGGTTTCGACGGGTAATTCGTACCTATTTGAAGAAATAGGCCAAAACAACCAGCGACGCAGAATCACACTTCACCATGACAATGCCAGCTGTCATACATATCAGGAAACAACTAAATTTTTGGATGGTCAAAAAATAGAATCGATGGGTCATCCACCGTACAACCCTGATTTGGCTCCCAATGATTTAGAGTCTATTTATTCCCAAATGTAAAGAATAAATTACGTGGTCAACGATTTTCGACCCGTGAAGATGCCGTAGATGCGTTCAAACTACGTAGGGGACCCCCCCTACGTAGTTTCGATAGCCGTTGTTGCGAAAAACGTTGTATCGAATTTTTTTCCCGCTGCCTCATAAGTTCGAAAGCTTATGGACTCGAATGCTGTAGTGGCGAAAGACGCTGTTTCGAAAAACATTTTCACTGCCTCATACGCTCGAATGCTTGTCATTTCGATTCATTCAGTCTTAATGCGTATAAAAAAATCAAGTAGTGAATAAAACAAAACAAATTTAGTTTAAATCTACATTTATTATTATTTAACAAATTTTCTACGTGTAACAAAAAATCTAGTACTGATCTATAACAATTACTACTGAAGTGGTATCAAGTTTCGAAATTAATCAATTGCACAACTATTATAAGTAGGTATTACTATTGAACGTTGATGGAGCGAAGGTGTACGTAATTGTTATCACATTATACATTATTTAAGTTTTATTGCGCAATAAAGTGTAAAAAACAAAGTTAAAAAACAAACAAGCATTCGAGCGTATGAGGCAGTGAAAATGTTTTTCGAAACAGCATCTTTCGCCACTACAGCATTCGAGTCCATAAGCTTTCGATCTTATGAGGCAGCGGGAAAAAAATTCGATACAACGTTTTTCGCAACAACGGCTATCGAAACTACACAGGGGACCCGTTCAAACAGCACGTTTTGGAGATACCTCAATCAGAGTGGAAAAAGTGTTTTACAAATTGGTTTCATCGAATGCAATATAGTGCATCGATCATAGTGGAGAATACTTTGAAAAACAATAAAAGCATATTTAGCCATATACATTTGTTTATTTTTTCTATTCCGCATACATAAGTAGCAGCCCGCGTATCTATCTATCTATCTATCTAAGGAAAGAACGAATGAAGGAACGAAAAACCAAATATCGAAAGAATGCAAAATCAGACGACTTACTATTCACTCGTATGAACTTCATTCGGACTCTTTTATTTGTCGGACCCACGATATGCGTGATTGACAACTGTGAAGTGTCTGTCTGAGAGTGCGTGTGTATTATGTTAATGTTGGTACGTTCGGTTTTTGCCGTTTTCCTTTAACTCTTCCCTGTTGCAGCTGGAGCCG
Source organism: Yponomeuta sedellus (assembly GCA_934045075.1). NCBI lineage: Eukaryota > Metazoa > Arthropoda > Insecta > Lepidoptera > Yponomeutidae > Yponomeuta > Yponomeuta sedellus. Next base: position 3,713,655 of record OW203749.1, read on the forward strand.
GCGCTGATCAAGCCAATCGTCGGCGCAGCCATAGACCTGGGCTATCGTGCTTTCGACACCGCTTTCATCTACGGCACAGAGAAGCTGGTTGGTGAGGCCATCAAGGCCAAAATCGAAGACGGTACCGTGAAACGGTGAGCCTGGCAACATTCTATATTCTTCATAATTCATAATTCATTTATTGATTATTATTGATTCTTCCTCTTCCTCTAGTGCCATCTCTTTTGGGAGATTAGCTATCGTTGTGGATGCGTTACCCCCTGATTTTGCGGCTCGCAAGTTGTCCATCCGACCAGGTGGGATGACGATCTGAGAAAAACTGCCGGCAGATGCTGGATGCGACAAGCTGAAGACAGTGCGCTCTGGCGCTCATTTCGGGGAGGGGGATATGTCCAGCAGTGGACTAAGTACATGATTAGCCAGAAGGAGAAGAAGTTGTACATTTCTCGTGTGAACCTTTCTGCAAGGCTTTGGAGACATCATGGTTTTTTTTTGCGCCCAGGTCTCCTTTGTCCCTGAATTTTGCCTGTAATCAATAAAAAATATATATTTTTGTGGTGTTTTTTGTCATTTTTTTCTAAAATGATCTAGATTTGAAATAGACACCTAGTTCAACTTCAGTTTATGTTTAATTTTGAATATAATACTTTGAAAACCTATTTAGAGTCTAAAAATCAACCCATTCGAACCCGCGACCTCTGGCTAACCGTGCCAGCGCTCTCCCAACTGAGCCAATGGGCGACTCAGTGAAATTTCGAACCTCTTAACAATACTATTTGTATTATACAGGCAGCAACATCTGGCTAAATTAATTTCCATCACTTGCAGCGCCGAGTACCTTACTTTGCAGCTAGGTTTTACATAAAATACTTTGAATTGATTGATCTGATTTTCTATGAAAACAAATGTTTACCTAATGAACGTCGAAGCTGTTAGTTTCACAATTAGGTAATAAATTATATGGGGAGAAGAAGCTCACAAAGAAATTCTACATTTATTCTTTTGTAAGTGAAAAAAAGAAAGTGATAAAGTGAAAGTGAAAAAGTGAAAGCTATTGCTTTGTAGACTGCGAAATTGAGGCAAATAATAACCATTGTCGTGCTTATACCATTCTATTGAAAAACTATGTGTAAAGTTCAAGTGACGGTTGAACTTTGTATAATTGTGGATCTCGTAAGATACAATTAATATTCCAAAAATAAAGCAGGAGGGCTAAATAATATAATCGTAAAAACCTATTTAGAGGCTAAAAATTCCACCCATGCCGGGATTCGAACCCGCGACCTCTAGCTATACGTGCCAGCGCTCTTTCCAACTGAGCTTTCTAATGAGCGACTCACCGGCATCAGTGAAATTTTGAACCTCTTTATAATATTCTCTGTAGCTCAGTTGGAAAGAGCGCTGGCACGGATAGCCAGGAGGTCGCGGGTTCGAATCCCGGCATGGGTGGAATTTTCATCCTCTAAATAGGTTTTTAAAATTATCCTTAGTACGGGCTAGTGCATTAAAAAAAAGAATATAATAATATAATCGTGTTTTATTAAGTATATAAAACACGATTATATTAGAAATTCGTAAGACAATAATTATATTTTTTTAGTGTCAAATGAAAGGATGGCACACAAGTTATTTTAAAATCTTTTCAGTATCCAACAGCAACCAACTGAACCATAGAGGTGGTATTTGTAAGGTATTTCGCAATTTGCTTTGTTAGCAACAATTGTGGGGTACTCGGGTTTATGTTTTTGTTCTGAATTAAACTCCGCCAACGGTGGATGTGTCCTCGAATTCCCGTGGTTTTATTTGGTGTCTCTGCCCAGCCCGCAATATATTTCTCAGTATGCCTTATCTACTTGGCACTGTACAAGTATTAGACTCTAGGGCTGGCCATGACGCCACAATGCCAAAGATCATAATAGGTATACTCCTTTGGCGAGCACATGTCAACTCTGCGCGCGCACTACAAACTCCAACATTCCTGCATCGCGCAATGAAAGTGTTTCAATGACATACCATAAATATAACGTCCGACTAACATTAGTTGGATCGGCCGTCCCCAGGCATACGATCTGCCTGGCGGGAAATTTCCCTTTATAGTGGAAGAGCACGATCACCCGCTCTTCCCTATACTCCATTTGTCGCATTCCAGTGAGGAGCTCTTCATCATGTCGAAGCTCTGGAGCACGTACCATCGGCCAGACCTGGTGAAGAAGGCTTGCCGGGCGTCCCTCGACGCCCTGGGACTCCAATACCTTGACCTCCTGATGATCCACAACCCAATGTCGTTAAAGGTAGCGTTTATTTTTGTTTGAACACAAAGGAAGATTATTTCTCTAAGCCCCTGTTTCACAATTTTCAAATAAAGTTCCAGATAAGCTATCCGCAACCAGGGCTGCCGTTTGTTCTAAATTTAAATAAATTTTAATATATTGCGTGTGTTCGTTTATGGCTTCAAATTTAAAACAAACGACAGCCCTGGTTGCGCATAGCTTATCCGGAACTTTATCTGCAGATTGTGAAACAGACCCTTATTGTACAAGTATGGAGTAGCGTACCTATGGCCTAACCTTCCTGCGATGCAGGAAGAGACCCGTGCCCCAGCAGTGGGGACATACAAAAACACACCCTAGTTACTTAGATTTCCGCACTTATTCCTGATTTACATTTGCTGTATTTTCATGCATTTTAAGCATACTTTACAAAGATCTAGAATAGAATAGAGACACCCGTAAGGCACAGCAAATTTTTTAGGGTCACCATAAAAGTAAAATAAAGGCGCAGGCCCTTCTCTCAGAAAGAGAGAGAGAGAGAGATATTGCCTTTATTACCACGCGCGTCCACCGCGGAAACACCAAAAGGTTTGCTATAACTTACGGGCGCCTCTATTCCATTCTAGATCTATGTCAAGCGTGCTTAAAAAGCATGGAAATAAACCAAATGTAAATTAGGCCTTAGTCTCATGGTTGGGCCATTACATACAAAGGTTTGATATAATCATCATCAATTATTAGGTAAACGAAAAAGTGGTGGTTTCCTGGTGTGTACAACAATAGTTATTTGTTATACAAGAGTGCAAAGTTTATTTTTAACCGCATGCTGAGTTTTGATGAGCTAGCAAGTGAGGGATAGTAATTGAATCCTGTTAGTGAGGGAATCAAAAGAGGTGAAAAATCTTTGCACTCGAGTGCACCACGTACCTTTTCATCCCACCTCAGCCAGGAACCGGCCAAAAAAAAGTTTTAAACTATGACGTGAAAATAAAATGGCGCGCACAAAGCAAATTAGAAAAAAAAGTACACCAAGAAGGTTCCGAGAATCACTTTTGGCAAATTAAAAAAAAGGTTGTAATAGTAGGTACATTACACAACTAGGGTGGTAATACAAAGAAAGGCCGAGATTGCAGAAGTTTGCGGCCCGAGCTGCAAGCGAGGGACGTAAATATGCGATCGAGAGCTTTCTTTATTACCTCCCGTGTTGTGTAGGGTAAGGTGGGGCACAGTGAAAATTTTATTACTAACTGGTGGAAATACACCGTTTCACCGTTTGTTTTACTGTACCCCGTTTGTCACTGAGCCCCACCTTACCCTACATCTTTTTATGTCTACACTTGGCCAAAAAGCCACTTTATTGCCAGGTGTGGCATAAAAGATTTTAAAAGCGCGACAATGGTCCATCACACAGATTAAAAAGACTCAGTTCTCGTGACCTCGTGACCACGATGACTGTAACGTCGTCGAAACGTCGAGGTAAAATAGCAATAAATTACTACGCGATTAAGCCCCGAAAATATTGTAACTCTATTGAACAACTATTACATGCATTTTCTTTTCTAAACGTTGTCTCTGTAATTATTTTGTGATGTGTACTAATAAAGAATATTTTTATCTTATAAAGTAAGTAAACACATGATTGATTGAGGACCCCTTGCTTCTTCGCAGGAAGATGGCGAGGCGCTGCCGACAATAGCCGGTGTCCTCCAGTACTCCTCGTACGAGTACTTCGACGCCTGGGCGCCCTTGGAGGCCCTCCAGCGCGAGGGTCTGGTGCGAGCCCTCGGGGTCGCCAACTTCAACTCCAAGCAGATCACCAAGATTTACGAGAAGGCGACGATTAAGCCCGTCGTCAACCAGGTGAGCAACGAAAATAACAAAACATCGGACTCTGCACTCTGCATCTACGTAATGAGATGATTTACACAGCGGCCTTATGGGCGGCTTGATAACTTCTGACAGTAAGGCCTGCCACTGTCTTACAATCCTCCACCAACCCGGACTTGGCCCCCGTGGTGGAGTATGGCCTAACCTTCCTGCGATGCACGAAGAGACCCGTGCCCCAGCAGTGGGGACATACAAGGGTTGATACCATACAGCGCCCAAGTCCGGATTGGTGGAGGCTTGACAGACTAGTGGCTGGTCTTACTGTCAGAAGTTTTCAAGCCACCCTAAGGCCTCTGACTTGGCTTAACGACTGCCATCTATCGACGGCAGCCGGCACCACTTAAAGTGCCTTGCGAAGCACGGAAGCGCTCAGGTAATTGCCACTAGCGGTAGTCACAGGACGGTCACCCATCCATAACCTGACCGCTAGTTGTTACTTAACGAAAGTGATCGATTTCAATCACTCGGTTCCACTAGGCCACGAGCACTCCAGTTTGAGTACGGTACCCTACAATGTTCCATAATAATCTTATAGACGCGAAAGTTTGTAAGTACGGATGGATGGATGTTTGTTACTCTTTCACCTAAAAGCGACTGAATGGATTTTAATGAAAGTTTACAATAATATAGCTTATAGCTGTCCCGGTGAACTTCGTACCGCCAAAGTTTTCGTGATATCTCCATAATTTCTCACCATTTAAACCTTCCCTGGAGTTCCACAAAAATAAAAAACCAAAAATCAGCCAAATCGGTCTAGCCGTTCTCGAGTTTTAGTGAGACTAACGAACAGCAATCCATTTTTATATATAAGATACATCGGAATAACACATAGGCTACAATTTATAAAGATATTGTGTGAATTGTCCAAAATATTAGATTTGAAAATTCTTTAGTGCACAATAAGCATATTTGCACAAAGGCGAGCTTAATACGTATGAGTATTTTCTTCCAGCTAATCTTGGGTTATGTGGGTGGTACTGTGTACATTTTTTTCCCAGCAGACCAATCAGTTGTACCGACGGGAAACAAAAGTGCCCACTGCACAACCCCATAGCAGTTGTGCCTAGGGTCAGAGTTGTGCCTGGTTGTTGAGCATATCAGTTGTACCTAGGGTCAGAGTTGTGCCTAGTTGTTGAGCATAGCAGTTGTACCTAGGGTCAGAGTTGTGCCTAGTTGTTGAGCATAGCAGTTGTACCTAGGGTCAGAGTTGTGCCTGGTTGTTGAGCATATCAGTTGTACCTAGGGTCAGAGTTGTGCCTAGTTGTTGAGCATAGCAGTTGTACCTAGGGTCAGAGTTGTGCCTGGTTGTTGAGCATAGCAGTTGTACCTAGGGTCAGAGTTGTGCCTAGTTGTTGAGCATAGCAGTTGTACCTAGGGTCAGAGTTGTGCCTGGTTGTTGAGCATATCAGTTGTACCTAGGGTCAGAGTTGTGCCTAGTTGTTGAGCATAGCAGTTGTACCTAGGGTCAGAGTTGTGCCTAGTTGTTGAGCATAGCAGTTGTGCCTAGGGTCAGAAACGGTATAAATATGACGACAAGTGTCAAGTACTTTTGACAAAATCTACCCGATAATCCTGTGTAGACGAAGTCGCGTCCACCAGCTAGGGTTACATAAGATAAGATAGGATGAGAATATTTTTATTGTACACACAAGAAAATAATTACAGAAACAACAGTTACAAAAACAGAGGTACCAAATTGGCGGCCTTATTGCTGATAGCAATTTCTTCCAGGCAACCTTAAATCGGAAACATCGCAGAAGGAGAAATTGAGACGCGTAGTTGGTGCTCATCGAATATTAATGCATAAGTGTTTTTGTGTGAAGCGCTCGTGGCCTAGGCGAGCCGAGTGATTGAAATCAATCACTTGAGTTAAGCAACAATAGGCGCGGTCAGGAGCAGGACGGGTGACCGTCCCGTGACTACCGCTAGTGGCATTTCTCCAAGCGCTTCCGTGCTTCGCAAGGCACGTTAAGCCGTTGTTGGTGCCGGCTGTCATGTAATGGCAGTCGTTAAGCCATGTCAGCTAGGAGTGGGTCGTTGTCCGATTTTTCGACGACGAAACGCAACCGTTTTTTCTGGAACGAAAACAGGTCCTCGAAACGGTCCTCGTTCGCAACTGGTTTCATTGTATGCGAACGAGCAAGGCACAGAGGACGGTCAAACGAGTGCGAACGAGACGAAATCACGAAACATCGGAAAAAATAAGTTGTTTTACACGATATTAGACTGCATACTCAGAGACATAAAGATTACTTTATTGTATCACAGACCAAAACGAACGGAACGAGCAAGGAGCCGACGACGACGTCGCAATGATCTCATTACGTTCTAGGCTCTATTAATATAGCACTAAAGGACATATCCACGTCAAACAATCTAAGGACTGGTCTCGCGACGAACAAACGCTGGCACTGCTTTAGAGTCGCTGGCACTGCTTTAGAATGAAACGTAAAACGGTCCTATCGTCGCGGAACACAAAACGGTCTTATAAAACGGTTCGTCTTTGCAACGATCACGCCTAATGTCAGCCACGCCTTATGGGCGGCTTGATAACTTCTAAGGCCCGCCACTGTTTTACATTTCTCCACCAACCCGGACTTGGCCCCCGTGGTGGAGTATGGCCTAACCTTCCTGCGATGCAGGAAGAGACCCGTGCCCCAGCAGTGGGGACATACAAGGGTTGATACCATACAGCGTCCAAGTCCGGATTGGTGGAGGCTTGCTAGACTCGTGGCTGGTCTTACTGTCAGAAGTTTTCAAGCCGCCCTAAGGCCTCTGACACGGCTTAACGATGGTACCTTAGGTGGAGTGCCACCCGTACCTGAACCAGCTGCTCCTATCGGAGTTCTGCGCGAAATACAACGTCCTCCTGAGCTGCTACGGGACCCTGGGCTCCAGGGGGACCCCGGCGGCCTACAAGAGCCCCGGGGCTTCCTGCGTGCTGGACGATCCCGAGGTCGAGAAGATAGCCAACGAGACGGGGGCGTCGCCCGCGCAGGTTCTCATCAGGTGAACAATTTAAATCAATATCAGTTGTACCTAGTTTTTATTTTCCTTCTTTGTGTACACTTTATTTCATAAAAACCTTTATTTTGTAAAAACCTAACTCCAAAGTAGGTACTCGGGGGGCTGCAAGTGATGCAAATTATTTCAGCCAGATGTCGCTGCCTGTACGTAATACTGAGGATATTCTAAAGAGGTTCGAAATTTCATTGATGCCGGTGATTCGCCCATTAGCTCAGTTGGAAAGAGCGCTGGCACGGATCAGGGCACGGACAGGTCGCGGGTTCGAATCCCAGCATGGGAATTTTCAGTCTCTAAATAGGTTTTTAAAAATTGTCCTTAGCACGGGTTAGTGCATTAAAAAGAATATACTTTATTTCATTTCAAACTATCAATTTAAATCAATGTCCGTTCTCGTTATCAACTCTTGTATGTCCCCACTGCTGGGGCACGGGTCTCTTCCTGCATCGCAGGAAGGTTAGGCCATACTCCACCACGGGGGCCAAGTCCGGGTTGGTGGAGGATTGTAAGACAGTGGCGGGCCTTACTGTCAGAAGTTATCAAGCCGCCCATAAGGCCTCTGACATGGCTTAACGACTGCCATTATATGACAGCCGGCACCAACGGCTTTACGTGCCTTGCGAAGCACGGAAGCGCTCGGAAAAATGCCACTAGCGGTAGTCACGGGACTCTCACCCATCCCGTACCTGACCGCGCCTGTTGTTGCTTAACCAAGTGATTGATTCCAATCACTCGGTTCGCCTAGGCCACGAGCGCTTCTCGCCTAGGCCACGAGCGCTTCTTGTCCGTGTCCAATGTCCGTTCTACCTAGTTTTTATTTTCTTTTTTGTGTACAATTTATTTCATTGCAAACTATCAATTTAAATCAAAATCAGTTGTACCTACATAGTTTTTTTCCCTTTTTTGTGTAAAATTTATTTCATTGCAAACTATCAATTAAATTAATATCAGTTCTACCTAGTTTTACGTTCCTTTTTTGTGTACACTTTATTTAATTTCAAACTGTCAATTTAAATTTCTACTAAAGCGCGATCGCCAAGCAGGAAGAATTTCGTACATTAACCTATTAATAGCATAATATTCTCTGTCGCTCTCGCGTAAATATATTGCGTCACGCTCGCGCAGATGCATTGGCCGCCGCTTTGAGGGATTGCAAACCTTTTACCTGCGAACGCAAGGTCTGTGCTTGTTCACTAGTGTTTAGCGAGACGTCGTCAGAAAGCAGTAACACTGATACCGCTATTCTGTAAAGTATTTATTTAAAAAGTACACCAAACAAATTGTGAATAAGTATTTATACCCAACTCGATATTTATAAATGCGAATTATCAACATTACCGTAACTAGGTTATTTTGCCATGAAATCATTTATAACAGTTACAACTATCACGAAAATGTCACGATTTTTTTGAAAACAGAAATCGTGTCGAAAAATATGACACCAGCAGCGTCTCCATCGTAAGTACGAGAAACCTTATCATATGATTACACACTTGTCAAAACTGGTATCAATATAAACTTGCACTTCTTAATTGTTGGTGATCACTGTCAGTAGGCAAAAAGGTCAATGTACGAAATTATTTCTGCTCGGCGACCGCACTTTAGTTCTACGTAATTAGTTCCTCTCCATCTATCCCCTATTCCTTCGTCCAGGTACCAGCTGGAGCGTGACCACGCGGTTGTGGTGAAGGCGTCCACCGCCGGCCACCTCGCTGAAAACCTGCAAGCCCTGACCCTCCGCCTGAACCCTCAACAGCTGGAGAGACTCTACGGCTTAAACAAGAACCGCAGGAATTTGCTCTTTGTCGGGTGAGTAGGTAATTTGATTTGATGTGACGTCATCTGATATGATGTGATAGGATTTGATATGATAATTATATGGACATGACATGTGATGACATGACTTGAGGTGTTTTGATGTGATGGGATGGGATGGGATGGGTATGTGACGAGATTATATGTGATGTTGGTATAGGATGTGGTGTTATGTGATCTCTCTCATTAGGGACGTAGGGCTCCGTTCTCCGATTTTGCGCCTCCTATACTATAGTGTGGCCATTAGTGCTGTGCACTCCCTGAGGTATGCGCGCGGCGAGACGGGGGGGAGAATCGGCTACTGCGCTCTGTCAGTGCGTCGTCAACGCTCGTGGCGCCTCGCTTCCCACCTCGCCGCGCATACCTCAGGGAGTGCACAGCACTAATGGCCACACTATAGTCCCCATGGTGTAAGTATAGTCGATAAAAGGGCGTATTAATATTGTTTACATTTTTTAAGTACCTAAACAAATGGAATATAAGGAAAGAAAACACTCGAGCAAATAAATCACATTGTTTTACAGCCCGAAGTAGCATTATTTGCGTTGGAGCTATTGTTCTTTTCATTTATTGTTCTCTTAAAAAGATTTCGACTTATTTTTAAAGACCCTTAGAAGGAGCCCCTTTACTAACTTTGCTTTTTTTTACAGAATGGGAGAGACGCACAAGAACTACCCCTTCAACATTCCATTTTAAGGTTACCTGGATACCTACTTAGGCTGAAAGAACCATGTCTTTACGAGTTTAGCTTAATTTTTAAGACAATCTGTTTTTAGATTATTTTTTTTGAGATGTTTTACTTTGATTATAACGGTGACTTGCACGAAGTGGCCCCAAATGTATTTCTATTCATCGTATTATTTTTGGGTGTAGGTACTTCACAAAAACCTAACCAAATTGTTTGAGCACAATTTATAGTAATAGTGGGTTCTAACTTTTTCTTCAATGTAGGTAGATTTAATTTTAAGACACAAATTTTCGTTGTGACTAATCATGCTATACCAGTTACTCTTAAATATTTTTCAGCAAAATGTGACACAAATCTATAAAACGGAAGTTTATTATTAATTATTTATTTACAGAAAAATAACAAACACTCTTTTCGCATTAGTAGGTATATATAAATTAATATAATTCTTTGTGTAAATAGTAAGCATACCTATAAACAAATGCTTAGTTTTGGAAAACAAAAATACATATTTTAATTTTTTATTATTAGTCGAAATCATTATGGGCATTACCCCCCCAATGATGGCACAACCTTGCGCTATGGCGCTCATTTGGGGAGGGCTATGTCCAGCAGTGGACTAATATAGCCTGAAGAAGAAAAAGTCGAAATCAAACGTTTTATGTCCCCGCTGCTGGGGCATGGGTCTCTTCCTGCATCACAGAAAGGTTAGACCTACACCACGGGGGCCAAATCCGAGTTGGTATCATCAGTCACTTTTATCAATATTATACTAACATAATTATATCTATAATCATTGAATTTCTACAATATAAAAATGAATCGCTGAATATGTTGCTAGGTGCAAATCTCGAGAGCAGCTGAACCGATTTCGCTAATTCTTTTTTTAGGATATTCCTTGAAACACGAGGATGGTTCTTATGGAGAGAGAAATAAAAATAATAAAGAATCGACCGTTAGGCGGTAAGATAAGATAAGATAAGAATATTCTTTATTGTACACTGGAAAAACAACAAATACAAAACAATTGCAAATATACATAGTACAATTGGCGGCCTTATTGCTAAAAGCAATTTCTTCCAGACAACCTTACGATGGAAAGTTGCTGAAGGAAATTAGAAAGACGGGTAGCCAGTGCAAATTTGAATATTGATACATACTTATACTTAATAATAATACACTTACATACCGTTACTTATATAAACTTATAATTTATTATAAACATACATATATATATATCTTACAATAAAGGTACGGGCGGTACGAAGTTCGCTGGGTCAGCTAGTTTATAAAAATTTAAAATGTAGGAATGTGCGAACAGGACGAATGTCTTTAATATTTATTAATAAAAAGCCGTGCAAGTTTAGAATTGAAAACTAGAGATTTTTTTAATTTTTTTTTTATATTTTTTATTTATTGTATTATGCTTTCATCTAAAGTCAAAATTATGTACATAAGACATAATTTTGACATGATGAATTGAATAATGTACTTAACAAACTAGAGTTTTAATTTTACATATTTTTATTTATGCCCTTTTAATTTGTACCTAACTAAGGTAATTTAATTTTAATATTTGGAGATTTTATGTGTTAAATAATAAATAGAATTTACCTAAAGTGTGTCTCTACATAGTCACTTAAGAGGGTGCCTCAGGCGGCGATTGCCATGCAAACGCAGATTTGTTTTATTTTACAAATGCCATCGCCAGAAAAGATCGCAACGAAACAGTTGAAATAAGTTTAAAGCGGATAAAGTAATTAAAGCGAATTTCTATGAAAAGGTTCACGAAGATCGAGTTTATTTTTATTGATTTATTGTTTATTGTGACTACGATCAAACGTCGTTTTGTGTCCTCTTAATATACTGTTAAAGATTATTTGTGATCTGGCAAACCTGTTCCAATACCAAAGAAGAAGAAAAAAATTCTTTTACAAAAAAATTCGTTTTCCAAGTGTCAGATCGCGTTTTTGACATAAATGCTATCTAATCCCTGGTTTTTACCCCTGGGTTCACGGCCACGGATCCCAAAAATCACTATTAACATAATTGTGAGATTGATTGATATGACACTTGTTTAACAAAACTTAATTTTTTATTTATATCTTTGTGAAAGCTGCCACTTGAAGCACCCTCTTAAGGTTTTACGTTTTCAAAATGTTCTGTTTCGTTCAAAATGTTCATTTGAACTGTAAATCTGTGCTTTACTTTCCATCAATTAATTTAATCACTAGAAACAGTTGATGAAAATTTTAACAGAATTGCTATTTTGACAGCCATGAAGAAATGCATTTAACCTTTTAAAATTTATACTTTCAATTGTGAGATCCTTATCAAAGCTGGTGTAATTTTTAGCAGTTAATAGCAAACTTAAAGTAACGCTATGTAATGTTAGATTATGAAATCATGGTTGATGATGATGATTCTTTTATTTACATCGTGGCTTAGATTTATGAAATCATGGTTGTAATATTCTTCTGGTTGTGCAATAAAGTGTTCTCTATCTATGTATGTATCTTTGCAAAAACGATCTGTAAAAGAAGATGTAATGTTTTTTTCTTTGGTGACGCTAGTTCACCTTACGGAGGCCCTAAAACTTAAAACAAAACTAAGTTTGTATGAAAGCTGCCGCTTGAGGCACCCTCTTAAGGTTTTACGTTTTCAAAATATTCTGTTTTGTTCAAAATGTCCGAACTATAAACAGTATAAATCATAAACAGTTGATGAAAATTTTATTAAAATTTAATTATAGGTTGCTGATAAACTGCATTAGCAGTTTGGCAAACTAATGATGTTGTAATCTTGCATTGTTTACAGTGTAGTATTTTCTAAGGTTAACACGAGCAGTAGACATAATTAAAACTGTTTTTATACGGATTTATGTTCGTTTATTAATTTGCCAAAGTTTCGGCACTTTTTCAGGTGCCGTGGTCATCCGGGACCACGGCACACCTGAAAAAGTGCCGAAACGTTGGCAAATTGTAAAAAATGTAATAAACGAGCATAAATCCGTATAAAAACCGTTTTAATTTTGTTTACAGTGAATAAATATATAAATATAAATAAATAATTATCAAAATTGCTATTTTGACAGCCATGAAGAAATGCATTTAACCTGTAAAAATTTAAAAAACTATTTAGAGGCTAAAAATTTCACCCATGCCGGGATTCGAACCCGCATACTCTGGCTATCCGTGCTGTTAAAATTTATACTTTCAATTGTGAAATCCTTATCAAAGCTGTTGTGTGATTTTTAGCGGTTAAAGTATTTATTTTATTTACATTTAGGTATTGTTTATTTACAGATATTATTGTTTGGAACTTTCGTGATTTTTGGAATTAAATAATGAGGAAGAAATAAAATATTTTTTTTTGTACTCTGCTAGTATGTAAGTACTCACCTGATATTACCTTTTATAGTTCGAATTATGAATGTAATTTATTTAATTTTAAATAGGTCACAGTCAGGACACTCGGCCGATTTCTGAATTGAAAATTTCACTAAGTAAATACCTAGGTAACGTTTTGTCCCGCTCTTTGCTGAGAAATTCGAAGAAACGGCACTACAGTTAAGAAAAAAAACAAAAAAAACGTCGAAAAACATTCGACGTTTTCGACGGCCTCGGTGGCGCAGCGATTTGGCACGCTGCTGTAAAACCGAAGGTCTCGGGTTCGATCCCCGGCCGGGTCAAACTAGAAAACGAACTTTTCTAGTTTTTCTCGGATCTTGGATGTTATCTATGTATTTATTGTATTAAATCTATCGTCGAGCTAGCACCAATAACACAAGTCATTTAGTTGTACTTAGTATATAGGGCTAACGAGATCTGTGTAATATGTCCATTTTTTTTTGTTTACTAGCTGAATTCTTAATTCAGAAACCGGGTCTATGTTCCATTAAAATTTGGACTATAAAATATCCGTCGCGCTACGTGAAGCTAAAGCCATTGCCTATTCGATATCAGCCCTCGTATGTCCCCACTGCTGGGGCACGGGTCTCTTCTTGCATCGCATGAAGGTTAGGCCATACTCCACTACGGGGACTAACGGGGGGTGACTACCGGTCGTGGCATGTTTCCAAGCGCTTCCGTGTTTCGCAATGCACGTTAAGTCGTTGGTGCCGGCTGTTATGTATGGCAGTCGTTAAGCCATGTCTGAGGCCTTACGGGCGGCTTGATGATAGATTCTGACAGTCAGGCCCGCCACTGTCTTACAATTCTCCACCAGTCATTGCCTAAATTACTTGCAATTATTGAGACAATATCAATATTGATTCGAATCCTATCAAAGTCCGTGAAAATGCGGGTCTAGAAATCTCGGTTCTAATTCGGTCATTACGCACTAATCCGATCTCTGATCTAAATCCACGCAATTCAGGGGGTAAATCAGAGCTGTTCCATAAACATGGTTATTTTCCACTCGTAGGGTAACACGATGCAAGCAAGCATGCGCTGCCTGCCACACCGAACAGAACTAAACTGGATGCCTCTCGCCCCGGCCACGCCCCGCTCTCGTACGCAGCTCGGATTCGGTCCGTCAACAAATAATCTTATCCGAAAATGGAGATTGTCGGATGACGAAGAGACATCGGATGTCGGAAGCCGGATCTAGTGCGTAAACTACCGTAGAAATAGTTCTACGACTACTTCGGGCCGTATTTTCACGGACTCGCATCGGATTCGGATCGGACGTATTGCGAAATCGCTCTAAGAGCGGTATCTGAGCGGGCGAGAGGCATCCAGTTTAGTTCTGTTCTGTGTGGCAGCGCATGCTTGCATCATGTTACCCTACGAGTGGTGTTTATGGGACAGCTTGGATGTACCCCCTGAACTGCTTGGATTTATATTATTATTTTTAATGCACTAACCCGTCCTAAGGACACCACCCATGCCGGGATTCGAACCCGCGACCTCTGGCTATCCGTGCCAGCGCTCTTTCCAACTGAGCTAATGGGCGACTCACCGGCATCAGTGAAATTTCGAACCTCTTTACAATATTCTCAGTATTACGTACAGGCAGCGACATCTGGCTGAAGTAATTTGCTTGAATTTAGATCGGACTAGTGCGTAAGCAATGTCCGAAATAGGTCCGAGATTTCGAGACCTGTATTTTCATGGAATCAGATCGGACGTAGAGCGTAACCGCTCTAAGTCTACACTTAGCCGGGTTTTCTTGTATCTAATTTTCAGGAGATTTTCTAATAATAGCAGATTGTTCGTCAAGGGCGCCAATACAGTTTTCGAGTCGAGGTTGTGAAATTGAAACCTGAGCGAACTGAGACGACCCTTGAATTGAAACCTGTATATACTTACCATATGGTTATACTCACCATACATGTTTGATTGGTACGTCATTTCGAGCAGATGGAGTGAAAAAAAATTAGAGTTTTTAATTAAAACAACATTTATTTCATCTTACACAACACAGCTCATCACATTTAGACACGTAGGCACATTTCACTGGTATAATCAATGAGCCGTATTCAGCACAAATTCTCGAAGCGATTCATAGATGGCGCTGACAGGTGTGGCCATAGAAGAACCGGAATACGGCTGTCAACATTTTATCGGTGCCAAGCAAAATTTTGAGATCTAGAGAAGCAAATCGCTTTGGGCCAGTTAGAGGGCAGACGAGCGAGAGGCAGAACACCAATGCGCTGGTGCGATGCCATAAAGAAGGCAGCTGGGGGATCCATTCAGCACGCATCCCATTGCGCATGTGACCGAGACAAATTTACTTTCACATTAATTTTATGGAATAGTTACCATTTACGTTGAAAGAGTGCGATTAATTCGCCAACAAACTGCCACGCAGTTTGGTGAATAATTTATAAAATTTAAAACTCTGCGATAGAAACGTAAGTCAATAAAAAAAATGGAGTACTATTGTATATGGTCACGATTCTCAGAATTGAGGGACCGATTAAAAAGAAGAAGCAAAATTTGAAGGCCCCAGTACATAATGGCCCATGCTGGCCCACTGCTCGCCATCGCCATTGTGTAAAGGGGGCAATGGTGTGTAGTGGCGGATTGCCTATCGTGGCGCGCAATCGGGCAGTTGCCGGTTTTTCGGGCACACTTCAAAGGAATCGTGGCGTAGCGTGGCCCATCAGTGTTTACACAGTGGCCCATCTTTTAGTTCGTCACCGACCGCTGACCGCGATAATGAATCGAGTACTTTTTTTGTTTCAAAACTACTTGAATTTTAAATCGCCCAAAATGTCCGTATGGCGGAACAATGAAGATAAATTGTTCAATCAATAGACCTTCAAGTTTATTGATTTATATCAATCCGAGCCCGTAATTTTGCGCCTTTTGCGCCATTTTTTTTAATAACTTTGTTATTGTACATACTTCTGTAATACTTGTAAATAAATAAATAGCTGAGGCCGCAATTAATTACACGTGCATCGCAAGTGGTTTGCTAGACAGTAATGAGCCATGGGCCATTGTGTAAACACCAAGTGATCGTGGCCTACAGTATGTATTGCAAAGCATGGCCCATCACTGGCCATTGTGTACTGGGGCCTTCACAGATGTGTCACTGTTCTTGTATGTGTAATGTGTACGCTTATAAGCGGCATCTATGAAGTGTTTTTGAATTTTTGCTGGAAATGGCTCATTGGCGAGCCAATATTTCGCAGATTAGAAGGCGAACATCGATTTCGGTTGGTTTGCAGGTTTCTTCAATAATCCTGAAAATAAATGCATATAATCAATATATAGTACCCGGAACCAGCGTGCGTGCATGCAACTACTTATGAACGTTTTTTCTTGTTTAGCTATATTTGCCATCTCCCGCTCTCAGTTTTTTGGTCAGAATCTTTCTTAGGCTGGCTGGAAGAAATTTCTTTCGAAATAAGTCCGCCTTTGTACATCAACACTTACCTGTTGCTTAAGTTATTTTTCTGTTTCTTAATTTTTGTGCAATAAAGCGTAACAAACAAACGTTGATGAGGCGAAGGTGATCTGTCAGGATCGTGGCAAGTGGCAGTCCCTGGTCTCTGTCTACCCCTCTGGGATACAGGCGTGAGGTTATCTATGTATGTATGTATGTATGTATGTATGTGACAAATAATACACGCACGCTTGAACGGGACGACGTTTATTGCAAGACTGACTACAAACTACCTCACTTATATCTAACACCTCCACTCTTATTTAATAACTTAAAATTTAACAAACCTAGATTAACAATTTCTTGTGAAATTATTCGTTAACTAATTTAATTACATAAAACTCAATCAACTTCTGGAAAGCCGTATCTAGAAGGCGGCTTTCGATTTCGATAAGGATATCGACGCTCAGGAGTCTGAGTCGGTTCGCTATTCGTAGGAACAGTGGGTATAGGTACTCCATGTGAATGTGTAGGTGAAGCTGTACCTGCCGGCTTCTGTGGGGACGAGTGCGCGGGCGAGTGCGCGGTTGGGCTTTCGACGACCCGCGCTGACGCCGGAGATGATGATGAAACGTCACCCTCTATGGCCTCCCCTTCAGCCCCAGGAAATGACAGGGAGGTCCGACGTGACTGCCTATAACCAACCCCCACTTGTGAGAACGATTTACGCTCACTCTCACCTAGAACTTGAGTTACCCTTCGTCTCAACTGATCGACGTGTCTGTGTACCTCGGTTCCTAAATTGGCCCTCACCGTATAGTCAGTACTCCCTAAAGACGCCTCGACCCTACCAGCAAGCCACTTATCTGTGCCTCGATAATCTCGATACCAGACCTCGTCCCCCGGTACAAACTGGCGGCGCGCTCCGCCCGCGGCGCGCTCGCTGCTCGCCTGCCGAGCTGCCACGCGCGCCTCTCGCTCCGGTTTGAGGCAGTCCAGCCTCATGCGCAGGCTGCGCCCCTGCAGGATGCTGGCGGGGCTGTCCCCAGTCGTAGCATGTTCTGTGTTCCTGTATGCTAGTAAAAACCTGCAAAGGGCTGTATGTACGTCCACATTTTGTTTTAGCGCTTTTTTTATAGCTCGTTTGCAAATTTTGACTGCGTTTTCGGCTGCCCCGTTGGAAGCCGGATGGTATGGAGCACTAAAAATTTGTTCTATGCCATTTTGGTCTAAAAAATCACGAAATTCTAAGCTTGAAAATGGTGGACCGTTATCACTGACAACTTGCCTAGGCAACCCGAATCTGGCCCAAATATCTCTCAAAACGTTTATTACCGCCTGTGCCGTCGTTCGAGTCATTTTTATGGCCTCTATCCATTTTGAGCAAGCATCAACAATGACCAAGTACGTCACACCGGCGTGACTCAAAAAATCCATGTGTAAACGCGACCAAGGACGCGAGGGCCACGGCCAGCTGCGCGGTTCGTGCAAGGGTGGCGCGTCGGCCACCGCCGCACACACGGTGCACGCGCGACAGACGCGCTCCACGGCCTCGTCCACGCCCGGCCACCACACGTAGCTGCGGGCTAGGGACTTTGTCTTGACTATTCCCATATGGGAATCGTGCAACTCTGATAAAACTTTTTCCCTGCACGCCGGCGGAATGACAACCCTATGGCCCCACATAATGCACCCTAGTTCACTATAAAGTTCTCGTTTACGATTTAAGTACGGTTTGAGCTCTCTCACATCTACATCATCCGGCCATCCATCTTTAATGTAACTCAGGACACGACTTAAAATTGGATCTGAGCGCGATTCCTTTTTGAGCACTGTTGAATCAAGTAATAATGCATCGGAACTAAAATGCAAATACGTTTGCTCGGGCATATATAGTTCCTCGTTCTTAACTTCATTCTTATGCGACTTAATTAACCGAGAGAGTACATCTGCTGTATTCATGTCGGTCCTAACATACTCAATCTTAAAATCGTATGCAGACAACTTAATGGCCCATCGCTGTAGCCGACTAGCCGCCGCACTAGGTATGCCGACGTTCGGGCCGAAAATACTAACCAGCGGCTTGTGATCAGTCCGAAGTGTAAAACTGCGACCGTACACATATTGGTGGAACTTGTCGACGGCAAACACTATCGCCAACGCCTCCTTATGAATTTGACTGTAGTGTTTTTCAGCCTGTGTGAGCGTGCGGGACGCGTACGCGACATGTTCCCCCGCAGGCCCCCGCTGGGCCAAGACCGCCCCTATCCCGCCGGCACTGGCGTCTACCGTCACCACGGTTTCTAGCGACATATCGAAATGTGCTAGTGCACACGCTTCGCTCAACTGCGTCTTAACTTGCTGAAACGCAGAGTTTTGTTCTGGGCCCCAATACCAATGTTTACCTTTACGAAGCAATGTATATAGCGGGTTCAAACGCGAGCTAAGGTTACTTATAAATCTGCCATAAAAGTTAGCCATTCCTAGGAATGATTTTAACTCTGTTACACAAGTTGGATGAGGCATTGTTACTATTGGTTTAATTTTTTCGGGATCTACACGCACTCCGTCTTTATCTATAATAAAACCTAAGTACCGGACTTGTCTTGCCAAAAACTCACACTTGCTTTTCTTTATCTTTAATCCATTACTTTCAAGTGTCTTTAATACATCGTTAATAGCTTTTAAGTGACTCTCTAAATCTTTGCTTTTTATTAATATATCGTCAAAAAAAACTAAAACGTCAGGGTGATGTTTGAATGTATTCTCCATTAATTTTTGAAAAATGCCCGGGCTCGATGAAAGCCCGTATACTAAGCGGTTATATTTGAATAAACCCCTATGGGTATTAATCACTGTATATTCTTTAGACTTTTCTGACAACACTACCTGATTGTACGCTTGTGATAGGTCTAGCTTGCTGAAATATTGATTACCACTGAGGCCACTAAATAGATCATCCATTTTAGGAACCGGGTATCTGTCAATCTTGAGAACTCGATTAAGGGTTACCTTGTAATCTGCACATAAGCGCAAACTGCCGTCCGCCTTGTTTACTATGACCAGGGGGGTGGCCCAGTCGGACTGGTCAACGGGCTCGATGACGCCGGCCCGGAGCATAGCATCGATCTCGGCGTCAACGCGGGCGCGCAGTGCATAAGGCAGCGGCCGCGCCCGACAGTAGATAGGCACCGCGCCCTCTCGCACACACAGCTCGGCCTCACCGCCCGAATAACAGCCCAATGTTCCATCGAATAACGACTTATGTCTGGAAATAATGTCATTCACAGTTTTATCTCTATGTTGTACACAATTGCTTACACTATAACTATTTTCGGTGGTGCTTGGAATAATTACAGGAATTTTTAGCTCTGACAGCCATTGCCGACCTAAAAGACTGGTGGTCCCCTTATCAATTACATACAGATCCAATATTTTAATGTTATTATTATAATTAACTTCAGGACAAACATAGCCTAATGGGCGCACAATTGTTCCGTCATAAAACTTTAAGGTTAACCGACATGATTTCAATTCTAAGTCATGGAACATTTCCTCGTAAACATCCTTGGAGATGCACGATAAAGCTGAACCCGTATCGACTTCCATATTTATTATGCAATTATGAACCTTAACTTTAATACACACCGGTTTGTATTTGCTCAACGACATTTGGTACATAGGCTCTTCATAATCTTCACTGGGCGAGTCATCCCCGACGTCGTCATATTGCGCTCGCGCCGCTGACGCCGCTTCGCTGTCCTCCTCCAACAAATGCAACTGGGGGGCCCGCTCCCGGCCACTCCCCGCTCCGCGCCACCCGCGCCCCGCGGACCCGCGGCCGGTTCCGCCGCCGCCGCCGCGGCTCGCGCGCCTACCTCCGTTCACGCGCCCTCCGCGTGATGAACGATTAAACTCGCCGGCAGTTCCCGCCATTTCTCCCCGTCTTGTATTATAGTCCCCATACGTTTCTCGCATCTTCTGGCACATTCTTCTCAGGTGGCCCTTTTGTCGGCAATAACTGCATATATATTCTTTATAAAAACAGTTGTTGGCATTGTGTCCGCTGTCTCCGCATGTGTAACATCCATTAATGTACATTTTATGTAGGCCCGTCGCTACATCTTTATTGCTTTCCTCGCCGAAACGCTCCACCGCACTGGCGTCCTTCTCTGCAGCCTCCAAAGATAGCGCTAAGGATACCGCTTTTTTGTAGGTTATGTTATTCTCGGCAAATAAGCGTTGCCGGGTTATCTCGCTTCGTATACCACAAACAAGCTGATCTCTCAGATTTTCCTCTAGGTTAGAATTAAACTCACAGTTTCTCGACATTCTTTTAAGCTCAGCTACGTACTCAGATATTGGTTCACCCGTCATTTGGCGGCGCTGGCGAAACCGGTACCGTTCCGCCAGGATTGAGGGCTTGGGCTGAAGATGATTTTGTAAATAGCTCACCGCGGTGGCATACGTCAAAGACGCTGGTTTCGTAGGACTAGCTAAGGTTGCTAGAAGTTCATAAGCTTCTTCCCCCATAACGGCTATTAAAGTAGGTAGTTTCACGTCCTCCGCAATTTTGTTAGCCACAAAATAGCTTTCCAGCCTTTCTACGTACGACGACCAGCTGCCGGTCTTCACTGAAAACTCCCTTATTTGACCCACTGACATTTTTAAACTGTGTTTGCACTTTTCTTCACTTTTTATATTGACCTCGTTCGCCACTGACAAATAATACACGCACGCTTGAACGGGACGACGTTTATTGCAAGACTGACTACAAACTACCTCACTTATATCTAACAGTATGTATGTATGTATAGTAGATAAAATATTACTTCAAAATCTTTCAATATGGTGAAAGATGTTATTCTTTTGAATCGAAATCTTGTTTACATGTTTCTAATATTACGTGTGTTTATGCTTTGGATGACATAACATTACTTTTTATCTACTTAAATATCGATATCTATACTCACGTGGACTATTCCTCAGAGAATCGAGCTGTTTGAAAGTTCCAACAGAAGCTCCAGGCTTTAAGGTAGTCTGCGTTTTTCCTGAAAATATTTAAGGGCACATTCGACGTCAGTATTCTCATTTCGCTCAGTCACAAGGTCAGCATTCTCATTTCGCTCGCTCACAAGGTCAGCATTCTCATTTCGCTCACAAAGTCAGCATTGTCATTTCAATCACTCAGAACGTCAGCATTCTCGTTTCGCTCATACATTCTAACATTTTAGTTTAAATTAACAGGGCATCATATTCATTACGGTCCCTTGAAGCTATGAAAAAATCTAACTTTTAAGTTAAAGTACAAAAATTATACAGCCGTATATGCCGAAAAAAAATATATTTCGATACCCAAGGGAGTGAAATTTTTAGGGAATTTCCGTTGACCGAGAACTATGAAATTTGTCACGTAATACCGTCTTATACTAGAAGTACAGGGAACAATCGGAGAATTATAAATTAAAAAAAAAATATATAATTGTCAAGCAAGCGTGAAAAAAAAATTCGGAAAATGCTTCGAAGATGGAGGGACGATTCTTGAACTATTTACAATTATGTAAATCCGTAAAAAATATGAATATGTGTTTGAGAATTGTCAAACTCAGACTGGGTCAGCATAAGAAATGTTTTGGTTAAAAATTATTTCATTCGTTCGTTCGATCGTTCGTTCGTTCATTCATTTATTTGTATTACTACTTACGTGGACTGATTCTCAAAGGGTTCTCAAACCTCTTCTTGTGACTTTCGCTGATGGACGGAAGCTTCTTTTTAGGTATTTTTGAGCCCCTCTCAAAGTTCTGTGTCAATAACTTTTTACTAATTGGCATTTTATTCAGACTCGTTGGTACCGGTTTAGATTTCAGCATAGGGATATTTTGGACGGTTTTCTTCGGTATCTTTGTGGATTTTGTCGATATCGTTTCGGGTATTTTTCGCGTGTCCTTCGCGGTATTCTCAATTTTGTCCCTGTTCTTATTTTTGACAGTCAACGTGTCACTTTTGGCTGGTTTATTTTGTGCGTTTTTGTCGTTTTCGTTAGCATTTTGCGAATCTTTCTCTGTCTTGGGCGCAGGTTTTGGTAGCGCGATGTTGCCGCTTAATATTATCTCCACGTTTGCTTCCTTCGCTGTCTCCGTTTTGTTTGGAGCGTTTTTAGATTCTTTTGTCTGTTTTTTATCAGCTACTTTGTCAGATTTATCGTCTCCTTTGTTATCAGTCTTAGTATTAGCAACCTTTACAGGTTTTTCAACGTTATTGGAATTTTCGATTGCTTCTTTAGGGTTGATATCTGCCACTTTGTCAGGTTTTTGAACCTTCTTCGCTTTTTCATTATTCTCTTTCTTGTTTTTATTATCTTTTGGATTAAGGTCCGGAACCTTATCTGATTTTTGAGCTTTTTTAGTATGGTCAATTTGTTCTTCATTATTAATTACAGCAGGTTTATCGGACTTTTGTGCTTTCTTAGTATTTCCGTCGGTTTTAACTTCAGACTTAGATTTCTTACTGACAACCTCTGCACTTTTGCTTACTGTACTTTCTTTAGTATTTATATGATTATTTTCCGTATCTTTTTCATCGTCCAGAGGCCTTTTAGCCCCTTTTTTCGCATTCACAACTTGGTTAGTCGCTTTTTTGGCATTTTTTTGTGTATTTGTGTTGTTTTCTTTATCTTCCTGCACAGCTTTAGTAGGTTCCTTACTCTTTTGCACATTTACGGCGCTTTGTTTATCTTTCTGACTACTCGCCACATTGTCTTTAGGTTTCTTTACAATCTCTTTATTCTTTTGTGGATTGACAGCTTTTTCAGCACTCTTTTGGCCACTAACAGCTTTCACCTTAACAATGGGCTCATTGGCAGTACCTTCCTTAACGTTTTTACCACTTTCTTTGGCTTTTTGTCCATTTGTATCCTTAACTTTTTGGACATTTTCTTTATTCCTTTCATTATCTTTCTGCGTTGCCTTTGCACTTTCTCTATTCTTCTGCCCACTCGCAGTATTCGGCTTATCTTTCAGCCCACTGACACCAGCCTTACCTTTTTGCCCATTACCACTATTCTGTTTACCTTTGTCACTTTCCTTGCCCCTCTTATTTCTTTCTTCATTTACAGCATTCCCTTTATCTTTCTCTCGGTCATCTTTACTCTTAGCCCCAACGCCGCTATCTTTACCCTTAGGCTTTCCTTTCTTGGGCAACTGCTTAGGCGGTGCCATGACCTCGGAGTCCTTTTTTGCCCTCTTGGCGCCAACTTCCGGGAGTACGTCCCCGGACCTCTTCCTCTCTTGGGGCAACTCTGGTTCGGCGTCCAAGGTGGTACGCCTGGAGCGTCCTTCGGTGTCCGTATCGGACTCCGTCGGTGCCTGTGTGGCCTCTAGACATATGCTGATGATCTTCGCGAGCAGGGCCGTCCTTTCGTCCGTCTCAAGTGAGGGATCGATCAGTTGGGAGTGTGTGCGTTTGATCTCTTTTAGATACTGCTCGTCTGGAAGTTAGGACAAGGAAAGAATACTCTTTATTGTATATCAGGAAAAAACAAACATAAAATAATAACAAAGATACAGTAAAATTGTGACAGTAAGGCCCGCCACTGTCTTACAATCCTCTACCAACCCGGACTTGGCCCCCGTGGTAGAGTATAGCCTAACCTTCCGGCGATGCAGGAAGAGGCCCTTGCCCCAGCAGTGGGGACATACAAGGGTTGATATTGATCGACTGATTCTAAGCCCGGGACTACAGGGCTACCTCTGCCCACTGCTGGGTATAGGGCGTTTCCCCGTCACGCCACCTTTTGCGGTTTCTCGCCATACGCATCCACGGGCTTCCTGCCGATCTGACCACTTCGTCCGACTATCGGGCAGACCTACGACGGGCGGGTTTTAACCACTGACCGCCGCCCGCCACTCTGTTACCCGCTCCACCTTATTATCTAATAATAAGGTGGTAATCTTCATAATCTTAATTTTTTTCTCCAGGCTATATTAGTGCACTGCTGGACATAGCACTCCCCTAATGAGCGCCATAGCGCCCTGTCTTCAGCTTGCTGCATCCAGCATCTGCCTGCAGTTTCTCGCAGATCGTCATCCCACCTGGTCGGAAGGCACCCTACACTACGTTTGCCGAGTCGCGGTCTCCACTCAATAACACGTTTACTCCAGCGGTTGTCGGTTCTTCGCGAGATATGGCCAGCCCACTGCCACTTCAGCTTGCTAATTCTCTGAGCTAGGTCGATAACTTTGGTTCTCTGTCTGATGCATTCGTTGCAAATCCTAGGCTTCAGAGAAACTCCGAGCATAGCTCTTTCCATAGCTGGCTGAGCGACTCTGAACTGGTAGACCAACCCTTTCGTGAGTGTCCGTGTCTCGACTCCAGAGGTCATCTCAGGTAGGACGCACTGATCGAAAACTTTCGCTTTCCAACATTGCGGTATGGATGACGAGAAGACTCGGCGTAGTTTCCCAAACGCTGCCCAGTCCAGCAGCGGTCTTCACTCAAGAACACGTCTCTAGTGGGTAAAAATCACATAACCCGGCTTCCCCCAGGAAGTCCGGTATCTTTGGAAGATTTCCCACTCGGCTCAATTTGGCAGAGGTGAGCTGATGGCGAGCTGAAGTGGCTGGCCATATCCCGCGTTGGAGTAAGCGTGTTCTTGAGTGGAGACCGCCACTCGGCAAACGTAGTGTAGGGTGCCCTCCGACCAGGTGGGATGACGATCTGCGAAAAACTGCCAGCTGATGCTGGATGCGGCAAGCTGAAGACAGGGCGCTATGGCGCTCATTAGGGGAGGGCTATGTCCAGCAGTGGATTACATAATATAGCCTGAACAAGAAGCTGATGGTGATGATGCAGACAGAAGGCACTCACCCATGTACTCCAGATCGAACTTCATCCTGTGGTGGAAGGGCGCGATGTGCGACCACTTGTTTTGCAGCGACCACGACACACGTAGCGCGGCCGCGCAACGCAGGACGAAGCCGCCGTTGGGCTGTGGAGGAGGGGGGTTGATTAGACGAACGAACGAATGAATGAATGATTTTGAGGCAGGCGGGTGTGTGCAATGGAAGAAGAGTTACAGAATTCGCTAGCCAGGAAAACAGAAGTGGTAAGATGAACGAAAACAGATTTTCACGGTGAAATGCGTGGAGAAGAGAATATTTTATTTCAAGCGTACCTATCGAATTAACTGACATGGAAAAACTATCTGTCACGACTGACATAAAACTTTTCATAAAGAGTTCCATCCTACTTGGACTTCCACATCACTCCCCCGCGGAGACCGTTACAACGGGCGGTAACAACGGGGAAACCTCCTTCGCTCTCGCAGCACCCCACGTTATACATTAGTCTCAAAGCAAGGCCAGCAATCTTCCCTCTCACCTCATCAGTTCCGCTACAGTCAACGCACCGACTACTGGGACTGATGGATAATTGACAAACTTTATCTTATCTTAACTTACCATAGCCTCCATGAAGAGAGAGTCGGCAAACTTGTCGGCCAACCGTGCCAGGGTCGTGCGACGCGAGCGATGAGCCACGGCATAGCTCCTGATGACCTGTGGAACATTAAATGACACGAGTGTGTGTATTAAACATTACAAATTATTATCTACTAGCAGGTGCCCGCGACGTCGTCTGCGCAGGATTAGAATTTCGAATAGCTTATGCATAGCATGCCGCGTGCTAAGCCGTTGGTGCCGGCTGTCATGTAATGGCAGTCGTTAAGCCATGTCAGAGGCCTTATGGGCGGCTTGGTACCTTCTGACAGTAAGGCCCGCCAAAGTCTCACAATCCTTCACCGACCCGGACTTGCCCTCGGGGTGGAGTATGGCCTAACCTTCCTGCGATGCAGGAAGAGACCCGTGCCCCAGCAGTGGCAACATACAAAGGGTTAATACCACCATCGCTAGGACCAAGAGGCAGTTTCCTATAGCTGATCAAAGGGACATAATTACCTGCACAGCGTCGCTAGGCGTTCGGACTTCAGCTAGCACGGACTGGGACAGTTCCAAGTCGTGAGCCGCCTTCACAGCAGTCACCCGCAGATTGTAATACCTCGGAGCGGCAAATTTGTGGCTCTGTAAAGTTATTCACTGGTTAATGTGGCTCGATAGATCAATCATTTATTTTTAATGCAGTTGCTCAAAAAGTAGCGTATTACAGGGACGTATAGGGTGCGGGATGTGGGCTATTTATTACACACTCGTGCTTTTTTTGTTACCTTTCCCGCACACGTGCGTTTTCTTTCCCAACTGTCAAAATCACGTCAAAATAATGTCTATTAAAAAGAAAAACCAACCATGAAGTTTTTACTGAAAATATTCATAGAAGTTTTTATGAGCTACTAATTTGTTTCAATATCAGATTTAATGATTTGATTGAATGAGTTAAGTTAGGTTTCATTTCATTTCATCTCATTAAATTTCATTTTCATTTCATATCAATAAAAAAAATCTAGAAGACTTGGCTGTATGGGCACAGTTCCCTTTGCCTACTAGAATGAGTGAAGAAAAAAAATGTCTGCTTATATTTTTTTACGGTTGGCGCCATTTTCCAAATAATTTTTCTTTATTAAATTGCTTATTTTGTCGCAACTGTATTAAAAATAGTCGTTCAGTAAACGTGCGGAACCGTCATTGCAACTTGTTCCGACTGTCAACCCTCGGCTCGGGTAGACATTTGTCGGAACTCTTTGCAATGACAGCCTTTCCGCACTTGTAATGAAATATACAATTTGCTTAGAGACACATACATAAAGCATCACATAAAAAAGTTGATTACATAAAATTATTTAGGTACGAGTACAGCTTTATCAATTCTTTTCTTTTCTTCAGGCTTTATTAGTCCACTGCTGGACGAAGCCCTCCCCTAATGAGCGCCATAGCGCAAGGTTGTACCATCATTGGGGGGTATTGCCCATAATCCCCACGCTGGGCATGCGGGTTGGGGATCGCAGTTTGCTCGAATTGTACTGCGGGGGGCGCTGCTACCCACCCCCCGGTTTGTGTCCCTTAGTCGCCTTTTACGACACCCGCGGGAAGAATTTGGGTTGGTGCTATTCTTAATTCAAATCAATTTATTTCAACGTAAAGAACCGGGGGGTGGGCAGCAGCGCCCTCTGCAGTACAATTCCACCGAACTGCGATCCCCAACCCGCATGCCCAGCGTGGGGATTATGGGCGTTAACCCCTATGATAGCACAACGTGGCGCTCTTTAGGGGAGGGCTATGTCCAGCAGTGGACTAGTAGCCTGACGACGACGAAAGAATTTACATTCTGTTTGCTGAATGTCAAAGTACAATGTAACATGAAAGTGAAAGCCGCTGCCTTCGGGCCGTAGTGTAGTGGAGAAAAAGGCAGCGGGGAAAAAACTCCACTCTGACCATCTTTTCTCAAACCCTCTTAAATCTAATACATTAGATCCCACCTATATGTATAAGATTCCATGATTGCCATTAATAACTTTAAATGCCAAAGCATTATTCAATTGTTTTACATAGGCCGTGAAATCGTAACAAGTGCTGCGGCCAGACACACGAACAGCACTCGTTCACGAGCATACCGCAGTGGTCAGCCATCATCAGTCTCAACCATTTTGCAGGGACATAGATGATACGGCCACCACGCCACCATTCGAATGAACTTTAGCAAACCTTACGAACTAATTTACAAACATCAAGTTCTATGACTTCTCATAGAACTTGATGTTTGTAAATTGCGCTTCCGGTTGCGCTTCCGTGCTTCGCAAGCCACGTTAAGCCGTCGGTGCTGGCTGTCATATAATGGCAGTCGTTAAGCCATGTCAGAGGCCTTATGGGCGGCTTGATAACATCTGACAGTAAGGCCCGCCACTGTCTTACAATCCTCCACCAACCCGGACTTGGCCCCCGTGGTGGAGTATGGCCTAACCTTCCTGCGATGCAGTAAGAGACCCGTGCCCCAGCAGTGGGGACATACAAGGGTTGATAACGTAACGTAACTTCTATGGCCTTTTAGGTCGTATGTGGGTGTGCCACATAAGCACAAAAAGGCCGTATCTCAGTATTAATGGTATCTACTTTAAATGAGTATATATTTGACTGATTTTCAGCTTGATGTGTTTTGGCTCTCGTCCATATTCTACTATGCTGTCGTCACACGTTAAAGAACATGATGGCGCTACGAGGTGGTAACTAGCGCCATCAATGGAATGAATATCGTAAATAGTTTCATAACACGTTTGTTGGTTAAAAAGTCGTCGTCGTCGTCGTCGTCAGGCTATACTAGTCCACTGCTGGACATAGCCCTCCCCTAAAGAGCGCCACGTTGTGCTATCATAGGGGGTAATGCCCATAATCCCCACGCTGGGCAATCGGGTTGGGAATCGCAGTTCATTGGAATTGTACTGCAGATGGCGCTGCTGCCCACCCCCCGGATTGTGTCCCTTAGTCGCCTTTTACGACACCCGCGGGAAGAATTGGGCTGGCGATATTCTCTAAGCCGACACCACACAGCAGTTGAAATGGACACCTAGTTTGAATTGTAAGATTCATTAAGCCGCAGGTTTTGCGCTACTTTGAATAAACCTATTCATTTCACTATCACAATCATTGACTGTACTCGCCACTTCAGTCCACCCGTGACCACGGCAACTGCAACGTTGCCGAAAAGGCGGAAAATATGGCGCTGGTCGGTGCCAATTAGTGCCAGCAATGGATTAAAAGTCATAACTTGATTTATAATTTTAAAAACCTATTCAAAGGCTACACATGTCGGGATTCGAACCCGCGACCTCTGGCTATCCGTGCCAGCGCTCTTTCCAACTGAGCTAATGGGCGACTCACCGGCTTCAGTGAAATTTCGAACCTCTTTACAATATTCTAAGTATTACGTACACGCCGTAATACTTAGGGCATGGGTGGAATTTTTAGCCTCTTAAATAGGTTTTTCAATTGTCCTTAGCAGTTGTTAGGGCATCTAAACGAATATAAACATTTGACATTTACGTACAGGCACATACATTGCTTCTGGCCCCACACTAGGATACCCTGAGTCTTAACCACCAGAAGTAATGACATGACATACATATGAACATCCAAGAACTGGGGTTTTTGCGCTGTCCAGCCGGGGTTCGAACCCGGGACCTCTCGCATGGTAGGCTGCCTCATAGAGGGTCGTCAAATTATTATAAACTAGCTGATGGCCGCGACTGCGTCTGCGCAGGATTAGTATTTCGAGTAGCTTATATTAAAGAGCGGTGGTAGCGGTGTAGAACGCCGGCTTCTCAATTGGGAGGTCGTGGGTTCGAACCCCGGCATGTACCAATGACTTTGTTTTCTAAGTTATGTACTTTTGTGAAATTATAGTAGCTATACTCGCTGATGGTAAAGGAAAAACATCGTAAGGAAACCCTAGTGTCTGAGGTGTTAGCGTACCTCAGCGCTTGCTACGTACAATGGCCCAACTATGAAGCCAAGTATGGAAATCGCAGGTCTAACTAACTAACTAACTAACTAACTAACTAACTAACTAACTAACTAACTAACTAGCTTATATTAGCGCGGCGTAGAAAAGGTTTCTGCAGCGCACTTTTGGCAACACACGTCGGAATAGCACGCAGATGTTT
Organism: Yponomeuta sedellus; assembly: GCA_934045075.1. Taxonomy (NCBI): domain Eukaryota; kingdom Metazoa; phylum Arthropoda; class Insecta; order Lepidoptera; family Yponomeutidae; genus Yponomeuta; species Yponomeuta sedellus. The sequence continues at coordinate 3,743,779 of OW203749.1, forward strand.
GATTTGACACTTATCGTCATAATTTTGACAACTCACACAATATCCTCATAAATTGTAGCCTATGTGTTATTCTGATGTATAAGCTATATTATTCAGTAAGAATATTTTCGGGGCTTATTCGCGTAGTAATTTATTGCTATTTTACCTCGACGTTTCGACGACGTTACAGTCATCGTGGTCACGAGAAGACTGATGGCTGGCACCCTCCACCCGTTCGCATCTTCGGCTGATGAGTTTCAGACTACCCTCAATCAGCCATCACAAAGCACTATTAGGGTTGCGACACACTATACTGACAATGTCGGACGATAAGCCATGCTACTTTTTTCACTCGAACACTTCTCGATGACCGGATCCCACGTTTGCGACAGTTTGAAACCATATTCCCGATAAAAAAAATTTTGTGTTTCTTAATTTCAACCGCTTCACGCACAATTCGGCTATAATAATGGCGATCGTTGGAAAGTATATTATTGTAAAGTTTCACTAAAACCCATTCAGCAGTTTTTAGGTGAAAGTGTAACAACCATGCATCCATACTTACAAACTTTCGCGTTTATAATATTCTTCTTCTTCTCCAGGCTATATTATGTAGTCCACTGCTGGACATAGCCCTCCCCTAATGAGCGCCATAGCGCCCTGACTTCAGCTTGCCGCATCCAGCATCTGCCGGCAGTTTCTCGCAGATCGTCATCCCACCTGGTCGGAGGGCGTCCTACACTACGTTTGCCGAGTCGCGGTCTCCACTTCACTCCAATTTATAATATTAGCAGGATATTAAGTGACGACTTCTGTGGCGAAGCGGTAGCGCATCTGCCTACCATGCAAGAGGTTCCGGGTACGAATCCCGGCTGGAGACAAAAAAAAACCCCAGGTCTTGGATGTTTACATGTTTGTGATGTCGTTGTTTCTGATTCCCACGGCACAAGGTATCCTAGTGTGGGGCCAGAAGCAATGTATGTGCCCGTATGTAAATGTTATGTTATGTTAATTTTCTGTTAACACTTACAGGCTGATGCACAAAGAATGTGATGGAGAATGGCACAAGGTCGACTCGGCATTCTGCTGTCACCTCCCTCCACGTTCCGCAGACTGGGGGCTCTGCTCTGGAAGGCAAACAAAACTATCCATTGACGACCTCGGTGACGCAGCGGTTTAGCACGCTGACTGTAAAACAGAAGGTCTCGGGTTCGATCCCCGGCTGGGTCAAACTAGGAAACGAACTTTTCTAGTTTGTATCTGGTCTTGGATGTTATATATGTATTTATTGTGTTAAATCTATCGTCGAGTTAGCACCTGCAGCACAAGTCATTTAGTTGTACTTAGTATATAGGGCTAACGAGATCTGTGTAATATGTCCATGAATATTTATTATTGCTATTGTTATTATCATGAAAATTTATCTGTAATGTTTCTTAATGATTCGCGATACTCATACATAGTTACATATTAACGGGTCTTATCGCGATTATTTATAAGGTAAAACGTGACTAAGTGTACTCGCCACTTCAGTCTACCCGAGACCACGGCAACTGTAACGCTGCCGAAACGTCGGGAAATAAGGTAATTACGTTTTAGCTAATAAATAATCGCGATTAGACCAATTTAATATATAACTATCTGTGATTATTGTGGCCTTTCTTCTTCTTCAGGCCATATTAGTCCACTGCTGGACACAACCCTCCCCTAATGAGCGCCATAGCGCAAGGTTGTGCCATCATTGGGGGGTAATGCCCATAGGCATGCGGGTTGGGGATCGCGGTTTGGTGGAATTGTACTGCAGGTCGCGCTGCTGCCCACCCCCCGGTTTGTGACCCTTAGTCGGCTTTTACGACACCCCCGGGAAGAATTGGGTTGGTGCTATTCTCTAGGCCGACACCACACAGCAACTACCAACAACTACAAATACCCTTTACAACTGGCCTTTGCATCTACGTAATGAGATTGACTAATGCATTTTTTACTATTTTTATTTTTAATAGCCTCTAAATGGTTTTTAAGGAGAAATTTAAAAACCTATTTAGAGGCTAAAAATTTCACCCATGCACACTGGTTCCACGCCCTAAGAGTAGCGGTCATAGGGTTTCGCGATAATAATGACTGTCGTTGTCATAGCTGATTATTATTATTATGGTGTTTTGTAATACTTTAAGCCATAACACAATAAAAAAAAAAACAAAATAATCTTAAAAAGCTTATTTTATTTACAAAATTATGCATTTTTATTACACTTAAAAGAAGGTTTGCAACTTAATAACTATTAAACCTTACTATTTACATTTTATATTACAAATAAAGTAAATACTTAACTAACATCTAAGTACAAACACACAATTGGACAAAAAATATTATATTTACATAATAGGAGTTATGTAAAAAATAACATAAATACCTATCTTATTTTTTACATTTTTTCCTAAACCGACAACAAATTTAATACTTCTTTTGATAGAATAGACTTCTTCTTCTGTGGTAACCTTCTTAAACTAGAAATATAAGGATCCGAATTAAGGAGAAGTCTATGTATCAAGTCGGTGTTTGTGACAACCCGAGACATTTTCCTCGTGTTGTCACGCCTGAAGAGTTTGATTAATTTATTGCAAGATTCGGCGGCCTCTTCCGAAAGCTCACCTATTGACAATAATGCGTGTTCAATTACTTCCGACCCATGAATGAGGACCTTATGTACAGACGATGGCAAGTTGTACCATGGATAGGTAGCAACAAGTTTACGTGCTGTTTCTAGAGAATACTCTTTAAAAGTGGCGTTATTAATTTTGTATCCCGACGAAAGACACTGCAGCAGATTATGACATCTGTCAATAAGGATTTTATCTAATCCAGTAATTTCCGCTAAAACCGCTGAGTTAGAAAAAAACTTTCTGGCAGTGTTTCCGTCGTTAGATGTGCCACTTCCTCCACTTCGCGGTTTGTCGACTATTAGACCAAGTTTCTGCCTAAACTGTTGCTGCACATGTTGTTTTTTTTGTGCAAGAAGAGCTTTTTCGTCTGAAGAACGTACCTGCCATTTCTTTATGTCTAATCTATAAGAAACGTGAATTAAATATTCGAAGAATCGGATATACGAGTGAAGAGGAGATAGTCCAAATTGATAGGTACCACTATCTGCAGTTTTGCTCAGCGATTTATCAATGTCATTCATCTCTTTTGGAGTTGAACCACAAATATAACATCTACTACAAGATGTATCGCTCAGAGCACTGCACACTTTACCATCAACCATGGTTAATTGTAAAGAATGCTGCACTTTTATTTCATATTCACCGTGAGTGAAAGAAGTCGGTTGTAAACTATCAATTTTAGTCTTGAAATAAGCTTCTTCTTGCACAGAAAGGTCTTTGGATTCTTTGGCAAATTGGAATCGAATAGGCCTACAATACCTGGTGGAAGAAGGGCGCGGATTTTTCCAAACTATTTGATCTGGGTCGGAGGTATTGGACTTACAAACCAATTGAAGAGGACAATATGAAGTAACAAACATACTGCCATCATCATCGATACCAGAATCTCCAAAAATCTGTTTATATTCGCTGTGCCCCGTACTCCCATCGAAACCCCATTTTCCAATCAAAACAAATTCTTTATTAGGGTCAATATTATTCAAAACGGGTTTTTGGGATTCTAGTATCCGGCAAGCAGTATGATCTAACAATGATTGTAATTCTACTTCAGCAGATGATTCCGTGATAAACTCTTGCGATGGATAGCACCGCTTCTTAGCTTCTAACACTTTTTGATAAGATGGTAATGCATTAGGTGATTTTGCATTAACGAAGTCTTTCACCAAAAGATACTGATGTTTAGTCAGTTTTGTCTCATTTATAAGAGACAAGACTTCGTCAGTGCTGAAATTTAAAGATGCAGCGGCGTTAGATAGACTAGAATCGTCCAACAAAGAATTTATCGCAGAACTGTCTACTTTACTTAACTCTGCAAGCCTGCGGCGTTTTGATCTCTTGCTACATTCCTCAAAGTCCTTCCTGTGCTGGTGCTGTTGGGTGCTTGTCGAAGCTTCTGCTGCTGGCCGTTGGGTGTTGTGGCTCCCTACTGTTGCACAAGTTGGCAGAACGCAAACTTCAATTTCGTTCAGCCAGTCTCCGTACTTAGAGACCATGCGAGAATGGTTGCGCGTGACTTGCTTCCAAATTGCTACCAATCTTGTACAAACTTTAGTAACTCTTTTTTCCAAGTCATCAGCAATGTAATTCTCAACATCAGGCAGCAATTGTATTAGGTCTCGAAAAACTCGATGCCAACGCTCCAGTTCAGATTTGCTGTCTTTAATAGACAGCCAAGTATCTAGTACAAGCATTCTTTTGAAAGAACACTTAATACTAGTACCTAAAACAAAATAAAAATACGTTAAAAGCGGATCAAAATAGATACATGTTTCGTAGCAAGTGCTACGCGCCTGCTACGCGTTCAGGCGCGCGGCGTAGCACCTGGCTGCACCTTACAGACGCAGCATGACGCAGCTAAATTTGGAGAGGCCTAGTAGTAGACATTGTAACCCATATTTCTATACCAAATTGAATGGTACAAGTAGGTACAAACATAAGTAAAAGCTTCAACGTAAAAAATATACAGACATAAATAGCCTCTAAATAGGTTTTTAAAGACATAAATACATAAAAAATGCCACGTTGGCGTAGCACTCTATTTAAAAAAAAAATGTAGAAGGAAAAGGCAAAATAGTAAAGTAAATTAATAATACATACCTGTGACTTCAAATTCCATTGTAAAATAGCAGGTCACAGACAAGTTGGAACTTAAACACACGCGTCGCGTCTTGGGCTAATTAAAGCACTTGGTGATAACAGGTTGATGACTAATTACTTGTGTTCACTTCGGATGCCGAAAAAGGAATGTTGGGAACAATAGATTGCGAAACCTTTTATACCCTCAGGTAGTATGACAATTAGTGGGTAACTGAGCCAGATATCATGGCTTAGCTCAGTCATTGCCATCCGAGTCCTATGACCTACTACGGTACCACCGTGCCATGCCGGGATTCTTATTCTAATTTTTAGCCTCTAAATAGGTTTTTAAATTTGTCCTTAGCACGGGTTAGTGCATTAAAAATAAAAATAGTATAATCATGTGGGTACAGTGATATCGTTCCGATGTAAAACCTAACTGCAAAGTAGGTAGTCGGGGCTGTAAGTGATGCAATTTGCTTAAGCCAGATGTCGCTGCCTGTACGTAATACAGAGAATAGTGTAAAGAGGTTCGAAATTTCACTGATGCCGGTGAGTCGCCCATTGGCTCAATTGGTAGAGCGCTGGCACGGATAGCCAGAGGTTGCGGGTTCGAATCCCGGCATGGGTGAAATTTTTAGCCTCTCAATAGGTTTTTAAAGCATTTTCTTTATATTACGACTGTAAATATTGACTATATACTAAAATATAAAAACTGTATTTTTCCATTCAAATCAAATATAAATATTAAATATTTACACTCATACATAATATAAAGAAAATGCTATAGTAATACAAACAACATTTTAATTAGGCAGTGAGGGACAATGAGACATGTTCAGTTTCGATATCCACCACTGGAGGACAAAGCAACTAAGTTGTTCCCTATGTCCGCCAGTGGTGGTCAACGGGAGGATTTTGGTAGCGTTGGCCCCCACTGGTGGACATCGCTTTTTTTATTTTTTATCGATGACCGCCAGTGGTGGACAAAGAGTGGGGGACCTGGGGAACAAAGGACTACGAGCCCTGTGTATATCTATATAAAACTAGCTGACCCAGCGAACTTCGAACCGCTTAACAGTCGATTCTTTATTTTTTTTATTTTTCTCTCCGTAAGAACCATTCTCGTACTTCAAGGAATATTCCAGAAAAAGAATTAGCGTAATCTGTTCAGCTGCTCTCGAGATTTGCGCTTACCAACACATTCAGCGATTCATTTTTATATTATAGAGAAGATATGAAGCTGTTCTACGAGTATATACTCGTAGAACCTTTCCGAATATATATTCGGAAATTTACGTACATTTGATATTAAACAAAGCCATAGGTACAATGTACATGCCCGCACTGGGGAGCGAAGCTGGGTCTCAAGCTTCAGAGTTCATTATTCTACCACCGCTCCTACATCACCAAGCTTATTTTTAAACCACACTGAAACTATCTTCTTCTGGCTACATTAATCCACTGCTGGACATAGCCCTCCCCTAATGAGCGCCATAGCACAAGGTTGTGCCATCATTGGGGGGTTAGTTAGTTAGTTCGACCTGAGGTTTCCGTACTTAGCCTCATAGTTGGGCCATTGTACGTAGAAAGCGCTGAGGTACGTTAATCATTGGGGGGTAGTGCCAATAATCCCCACGCTGGGCATGCGGGTTGGGGATTGCAGTTTGGTGTAATTGTCCTGCAGGCGACGCTGCTGCCCACCCCCCGGTTTGTGTCCCTTAGTCGCCTTTTACCCGCGGGAAGAATTTGGGTTGGTGCTAGGGCGACACCACACTGAAACTATCGCCCATCACCAGTATCATCAGCCATTCGACGCCCGACGCCCGACATTCGACGATTGATGTGTGGCGTCGGCCTAGAGAATAGCAGCAACCCAAATTCTTCCCGCGGGTGTCGTAAAAGGCGAATAAGGGACTCAAACCGGAGGGTGGGCAGCAGCGCCCCCTGCAGTACAATTCTACCAAACTGCGATCCCCAACCCGCATGCCCAGCGTGGGGATTTCCCGGGCATTACCTCCTAATGATGGCACTACCTTGCGCTCATTAGGGGAGGGCTATGTCCAGCAGTGGACTAATATAGCCAGAAGAAGAAGATTCGACGCCCACTGCAGGACACAGGTCTCCCTCATGGTTTTCCAAGCTTCACGGTCTGGTGCCGCCCGCATCCAGCGACTCCCCGCCACCGTAACCAGGTCGTCAGACCATCTGGTGGTCATGCCCACAACGGATTAGCAATTTTAAGCGCCGAGGGAGTTGAACACATCAGAGACACACTCGTGTTCCCTTCACCGTTAATGAGTGATATCGCTTCTATAACTTTACAAATGTACTTAGAAAACAAATCAAGGAAACTAGATGATGATGTGAGCCCTTTTTGGCATTTTTTTTATACCCAGATAATTGCTGTATGGTGTCGGCCTAGAGAATAGCACCAACCTGATTCTTCCCGCGGGTGTCGTAAAAGGCAACTAAGGCACACAAGCCGGGGGGTGGGCAGCAGCGCCCCCTGCAGTACAATTCCACCGAACTGCGATCCCCAACCCGCATGCCCAGCGTGGGGATTATGGGCATTACCCCCTATGATAGCACAACGTGGCGCTCTTTAGGGGAGGGCTATGTCCAGCAGTGGACTAGTAAAGCCTGACGATGACCCAGATAATTAATAACTGAACTGTAATTTATTTTATTTTATTATAATTAATTTTATAATGAAATATTGTATATGTAATGTAATATAATTTTATTATTATATAAAAAGTAATCTAATCTTTGTATAATATTACGTAGGTATATTATTATTTCCTCTTCCCATATATATTTATTAGTATGTATGTAAGATAAGGGCTGATTATAGATAATATATTATATAGATGTAATTTATTATATACTTGTAAGATAAGAATAATCTTTATTGTACACCAGAGCACATAATTATTATAAAACATGTAAAGATACAAAGTACAATTGGCGGCCTTATTGCTAAAAGCAATTTCTTCCAGACAACCTTACGAGGGAAAGTTGCTGAAGGAAATAAGAGTATGTATGTATATGTTAATTATTAATTAGTTTAATTATTTATGTATGTGGTTTAAGTAAGTTTATATAATTAAGCAAAGTACCTAATTTTAACTTTTTAATGTTCTTTCATGTCTCCGTCTATAGTTGCCTGGAAGAAATTGCCTTTAGTAATAAGGCCGCCATTTTTACTATATTTTTTTTTTATGTAATTTTTTGTTACTGTAATTTCTGTGTACAGAATAAAGAATATTCTATCTATCTATATCCCCACTGCTGGGGCCCGGGTCACTTACTGCATCGCAAATAAACTTATTCGTCATAATTTCAGATGTGCAATAGCAATGTCTCTAATGTCATTTAATCAAAGACAATATCAAATCAATAATCAAATGCAAAATATTCTTACTTATTATCCAATTCAGGTGCGTCCACCACAACATTTACTTCAGACTCGAGGACTTGCAGGCTGGTTAGTTCCTGTGTGGCCTGGAGGCACACGGACAGGTTTGATCGCTGCAAGTTAAGCTGTGAGGTTGTGGGCCCACTATGCGGTAGCTGAGGGAGCCCCGTGTCTGAGTCAGAGCTGGAAATCAGGGTTACTATTATTATTAAAAAATGCAAAGTAATATTAATTACTATCTGACCCAGCAAACTTTGTACCGCCTAACAGTTGATTCTTTAATTTTCTTTTATTTTTCTCTCCATAAGAACCATCCTCGTACTTCAAGGAATATTCTAAAAAAAGAATTACCGAAAGCGGTTCAGCTGCTCTCGAGAAATTACCAACCGAATCAGTAATTCGTTTTTATATTATAGATAGATTATAAAGTGCTAAAAATAATTAAGCCCGACACCCCACAAACCACAAGGCTTGTGGGCGGCTAAGCAATCCTGGAGAGGGATGTATATTGTATAGTATTGATTGTAATCTACAAAAAAAAAATAAAGGCTCATATTATGATTGTAGAAAATTATCTATGACAGTCCGAAAAAAGGATGGAAAAGGAGGCAAAGGAAGACTAAACAGGAGATGCTCTGATGACATAGAAAAAGAAGCAGGATCTACATGGCCAAGAATAACATCCCCCCCAACTTTACCCACCAACCCATCACAGAGAGTAGAATGGGAATATCTGGAAGATTACTTTTCGTTTCTCGGCAGTGTTTGTTGGCCAGTGCAAGATAATTGTTAGGACATCCATTAGGTACTAAGTACCCAGAATTTAAAAACATGGTGTGGACTACTGGAATTTGATGCATGCTAGACACCTAAACAAACTACTTTATCTAGATTCTGGGCAATCTCTGTATTAAATTAGGGTTGGTTGCATTAATTCATGAACAAAGTGCGGTCCTGACATACACCAAGATCAATAAGGCGAGTAATAAATATCCAAGTCCAAGTATTCTTCTTGTTCTTCAGGCTATATTATGTAGTCCACTGCTGGACATAACCCTCCCCTAATGAGCGCCATAGCGCCGTCTTCAGCTTGCCGCATCCAGTCTAAGTATTAGACTTGGATATTTAATTTTCATAAAACCAAGAATAATTTATAATTGTGTTAATTTATAACTGACCTGTCTTCCGCTTCTTCAAAAACACACGCACGGTTTGCGTTGAGACGGACTTCGTCAAGTCTTTTCTCACAAAAGTTAATGTCATTCAAGAGCTTCTCTTTGTATGCCAGTAAAGCTTTCTTTTTAGCGCTCACCACTTCAATCATTGTAAGTTATAACAATAAATATAAATAAAATATTCAACACAATATGTAACCGCCGAGATGAAATTCAAAACAAAGTTGGGTATTTCGTGTGTTGCCAGCAGAGCCCGAAGGTAAAAAGTCACACGAGCGAAGTCTAAAAGATCGTACAATATCAAAAGTTACAGAAAAAAATCAAATATTTTTTTCTGTAAGACTGAGTTTACCAGCCCTCCTGTTACGTATGTAGCACTCCACTCTTTCGAGTGCAGCATTTAGATGACGCTTAAGTGTAAAAAAATGTTGCCTTTGACAGCCAGAGTAGCTTAAAAAAAGTAAAAATCAACATCACTCAACTCAGTGGATACTTACGTAATAATGCCCCTGTTCAGTCTGGCGCCGTGACTGGACTGACGACAGACCGTGGAATCATGTCACACTGATGAATCTGGGCAAGGTTATTAGATGGTCATACAAGACTGATGGATTTTGCATCAGTCGGACCGAAAACACTATTACGACAGCACCAAGCACGGTATAATAAGTCTACAGATTGTTATCTGCAATCATGGATTTAAAAAAAAATCTTCGTAGCACTAATAATAGCTATGGCAGTAAAAAAAACGCTAAAAAAAAAGGTGGTGTAAATTACAACAGGTTGGTAAAAATATAATTTCACACACATTTGGGGTTTTTTAACCCACTGGCAGAAACGAAAATATCTTTAAATACTCAGTCATTATGTCACCATGGTGACCAAAGATTATAGTCTGCCTGAGTGTTGACCTAGCATTGATTGGCGTTGACTTCGGCAAGTCTGATATGTAGCACATTCAGACGATCAGTCTAACCATGACTGACGAAAATTATCAACATATTCGGATAATCGTCAGTGTGGTCCATCAGTCCATCAGTCCACTGAATAGGCAATTACTAGACTGAACTGAACGTGTAAACTCTGATGCAACTACTTGAAAGCCATTGTCGAATCCTCATTTTTGATTGGAACTTGATACATGTAAAAAAAACAAACTGAATGAAATTTCCGCAAATCTGTTGCAGACAGGCCCATACTTCAAAAAGTCACAAACTAAGACATGTCACAACAAAAAAATACAAAGGCGGTTCAATTCAATTCAATTCTTGTTTAAGGCACCCTCTAGGATTCTTCCAATGTCAGGTTTGTGGAGATGGCACTTTTTTTTTCACTAGTCGCACACCTCGCAAATTGCAGTAGATAGGTTGAGGAACTTTATGAACATAAATATTATGAAACGACTAAATAATATATATCTACAGTTTTATATTGTTAGATTTAATAAAATTACATAAAATTTTAATAAAAGGGGAAAATACAAGGGGCAACACCGATCGAAAATTTGTTGGGAGAGGAAAGTCTGATCATGATGGAAGAGAATCATAAACCAAAGAAGACAGTTTTGGGCAGTCGAAGAAGATATTATTATGATCCAGTGACCCTTCGTCCACACCGTACTCACATAGAGAATTCTCCCTCACCCGTATTTTCGCTAGAAATACGGGGGAACAAACGTGACCTAAACGAAGGCGACAAATCGTGGACGTTACTTTTTTGACCGCGCCACTGAATGAGAAAAACCACGGTTTCGAAGGGATGTTAGACTGTACACTGTCATATTGCGAACAATTCATTCTCTGAGAAGATTTCCAATCGCCTTCCCAGGAATCTTTAAGATCAGTTTTAGCTTTCGGAAGAAAATCATACGGGAAGTTAATAAAATGAGTGTCAGAGCCAGATTCAACAGCATTTTTAGCACATGAATCTACAAATTCATTTCCTTGGATCCCAGAGTGACCCGGAATCCAAGCGAGTACAATATCAATGTTCGTTCTTGCGGGGTGGGGGTTCAAAAGATACAACATTTTTGACAAAAGTCACAAAATGGCAACGCTCCATTTACACAGATTATTTATAAAGACATTTACTTTGTGTATTGACGTCATAAGTTTTTCTTGTTTTTTGTTGCAACAACAAGAACAAGAAATTATTTTGCTCTTACAACCCGGTGCATAAAACTTCAGTATTGCAAGATTTTGCACATGTTCTGTGGTAGGTACAGAACATGTGCAAAATCCATAGACAAAATCAGAAAATATTCCTAGCTATTTCCGGTGTAGCCGTTTTTCGCCCAAACCGGGTGTAAATAAAACAAAATTTGACAGCCCTGCCTGCTTGTCATCTCTTCTGCAATGTCAAGCTGTGATGTCAAGCAATTTGCGACTAACTTCACCCCAATGTTTTGTACATCAATTTTCTCGCTATTTCGTAATTTATTTAATAATACTGTGAATTTATCATGTGTCTCTATATTTTCTCAACCCTCTCTCACACGGACTAGTCAGGCAATAGATAAAAAGTGAAAATCTAATAAGAATCCGCACCCTTAGACTGTCTTGACACCGTGCCTAGCTTATTATTTTACATTTTTGTGGACTGAACACTCGGCTAAATAATAATTAACCAAGAAAATGCTGTGGAGATTGAACAAAAACTTTAAAGCTAGCGTTTGAAGTGAAACAATAGGGAGTTCCTACGCAGGTTGTGTCAATAACATCAAAAAATGGGGCAGACTGGAAGTGCGGTGCCTGGTAAGTGTTAATTTAACGCAATAATTGAATGTTTACTTTATTAATATATACTTTAATGGGCTCTAATTGGATTCTTAACGTGTTAGCGCAATCTAACCTTTGGTATCCTGTTGGACTTGTCAATTATTCCAACAGACACACTGGTGCCTGTTAAGTGATACTGGTGTGCCTATTTGATGTTCCAATAACAATATTTACTATCCTCGTTGATTATAAACCGCTAACAATGGGTTTGTAGCTTTGATAAGTATCAATATTTGTGCAATCACAAAGCCATTACCTACCTGACTACATGGTTTTTACAAATTGCTTAGATTTAAGTACATTTTGTTTGTATTTCCTGTTGATAACCCTACAGGTAACACTGAATTCAATATCAGTCAGATCAAAAATCAGGAGGTCTACCCCCTAGTGAAAGGTTCAAAAAGAAAGAGACAGTAGTTTAATTGAAAAAAAATTGGTGTAATTTGTGGAAAAATGAATCCTTTAAAGCACACCTCAAATTTAGTTTTAGTTGAGTTTTTCATTAGGGAGAGATCATTTTAAGCTGCAATTGAGAAGTGTTTAAAGGAATCATCTTTTATAAAATAACACCTTTAATTTTTCATAGTAGGTACCTATTCCAAATACTTATTGTAGTTTAGTATTGTTCTTTTTAGTGTTAACTATACGAATTAGTTCTAGTTTAGTCCAGTTCAAATAGAACAAGTGGCAGACCCTGGTCTCTGCCTACCCCTCTGGGATACAGGCGTGAGGTTATGTTATAGATAGATAGATAGAATATTCTTTATTGTACACAGAACTTACAATAACAGAAATTATATAAAAAATACAGTACAAATGGCGGCCTTATTACTAAAAGCAATTTCTTCCAGGCAACCGTAGACGGAGACAAGAGAGAAATTAGAGACGGGTAGTCGGTGCAATACAGAAATATTGAAATTAGTAATTCAACGAAATGTATATAAACTTACTTAAACCACATACATAAATAATTAAATGAATAAATAATTAAGATATACACTATTTTTATTTTTAATGCACTAACCCGTGCTAAGGAACAAATTTAAAAACCTATTTAGAGGCTAAAAATTTCACCCATGCCGGGATTCGAACCCGCAACCTCTGGCTATCCGTGCCAGCGCTCTACCAATTGAGCCAATGGGCGACTCACGGCATCAGTGAAATTTCGATCCTCTTTACAATATTCTCTGTATTACGTACAGGCAGCGACATCTGACTTAAGCAAATTGCATTACTTACAGCCCCGACTACCTACTTTGCAGTTAGCCTCTAAATAGGTTTTTAAATTTGTTCCTTAGCACGGGTTAGTGCATTAAAAATAAAAATAGTGTAATCATGTGGGTACAGTGATATCGTTCCGATGTTAAACCTAACTGCAAAGTAGGTAGTCGGGGCTGTAAGTAATGCAATTTGCTTAAGTCAGATGTCGCTGCCTGTACGTAATACAGAGAATATTGTAAAGAGGATCGAAATTTCACTGATGCCGTGAGTCGCCCATTGGCTCAATTGGTAGAGCGCTGGCACGGATAGCCAGAGGTTGCGGGTTCGAATCCCGGCATGGGTGAAATTTTTAGCCTCTAAATAGGTTTTTAATTAAGATATACAAACATACTAATAAATAAATTATATATGGGAAGAGGAAATAATATAATATACCTACGTAATATTTAATTAATTGCATTAATTAATTTATTGCATTATTTAATTTATTGAAAGGTAGTATTCCTTCACTCTACACTTAAATATCGCAGATGAAGGAGACTGTCTTATTAGTAGTGGCAGTGCATTCCACAGTCGGACGGCTGTGGCTGAGAAGGAGTTACTGAAGAACTTCGTCGAGTGACTAGGTGTCTTCAGCAACAGATTCTCAGCTGAACGCAACGTGCGACCATGAGAATCATGCAGAAACAGAAAGCATTGTTTAAGGTAGACAGGAGTGGTTGGATTGAACAGTACAGAGTAGAGAAGTGAAACAATGTGAGCGTTCCTGCAGTGACGGATGGGGAGCCACTTGAGCTTAGTGCGATGCGTTATATTTAAATACTTAAAAATATAAATGCACGTTTTAACAATTATAAAGTTAACTTAAACTAAAGAAATCCACAACAGTATTGTCATAAGTATACTATAATATTATTATTACATAAGACATTCTTTATGTAATAATAATATTATAGTATAGTTAATGAAATAAAAAATGCCAATACCACCCTGAGACATCTCTGACTTACTTTCTTTATTGTTTTGAAAGAATAAATTGTTTTAACTGTTCAAAGCTTTAAAATGTTAGCGGTATCGGAACCTTGAAGGAAATTTAAATTAGATGTGAATAATTTACTCAACCCAGTCTTGGACTGAGCCAAAAGCATTCGTATTAATTACTTTACTGAATGACCTAATGGTATGCGTGTGGCGGGCCCCTAAAGACAAAATGCCAGTCCGGCTCTGTATGTTATTGTATCGTAGACATCGGCGGGAACGGGCAGATGGGAAGGCGTTTAATGAAAATCGTTTTCGCAATCGAATAAAAATGAATGAAATACAATTTTCATGTGCGTACTACATTTTACAAAGCCATGACAGCAATAAATCAAAAAAGACAAAAGAAAATCGTTTTCCTTTTCCAATATAAAAAACTAAGCTGGCCAGCGAGCCGCGATGACGTGCCATTCGGCCAGTGCTGCTGCTGCAGTCTTGAACAATTATCATTAGATAGAGCGGTGGTGGCGAAGCGGTAGAACGCCAGCTTCTTAATCGGGAGGTTGTGGGTTTAAATCCCAGTGTGTACTAGGTTTTTACTTCGGAATGATATCGCTGTACCCACATGATTATACTATTTTTAATGCACTAACCTGTGCTAAGGACAATTTTATAAACCTATTTAGAGGCTAAAAATTCCACCCATGCCCATGACCCAGAGGTCGCGGGTTCGAATCCCGGCATGGGTGGAATGTTTAGCCTCTAAATAGGTTTTTAAAATTGTCCTTAGCACGGGTTAGTGCATTAAAAATAAACATAGTATAATGAAAACCCAAATGTCTGAAGTTTTAACTTACATCAGGGCTTGCAACGTACAATGGCCCAACTATGAGGCTAAATCTCTGAAGTCAAAAGTCTCTGGTCTAACTAAACATTTATGATAGAGAACACTTTATTTTGCGTAAATATTTTTAAATGAATTCACAATTTTTTGTAATAATGCGGCCTTAATTTTTTTATATGTTACACAGATCTCGTTAGCCCCAACCTAACTACAACTAAATGACTTGTCACACCGATGCTCGACGATAGATTTAATACAATAAATACATAGATAACATCCCAGACCCGAGAAAAGTTCGTTTCCTAGCTAGACCCGGACGGGGATCGAACCTAAGACCTTCGGTTTTGCAGTCAGCGTGCCAAAGCGTTGCGCCACTGAGGCCGTAATTACCACGCGTGCCCCTCGTGGATTTTTTTAAGGGACTCATCAGCATCACCATGAGAATAAAATTGTATATTGTGACCTAGGATGTTTTATTGTGACTCAAATTCGGCATTAATAGGTGCTAAAGCTCCTTAGATCTAGGTGTTCTTGAGCTGTTCGTCATCTGACTCTTAACTTTCCTAGTGTAGCTAGTGATATAAATAAAATTCAAAGTCCTGACTGACTGACTGACTGACTGACTGACTGACTGACTGACTGACTGACTGACTGACTGACTGACTGACTGACTGACTGACTGACTGACTGACTGACTGACTGACTCACTCATCAACGCCCTATATAAATAAAATTCAAAGTCCTGACTGACTGACTCACTCATCAACGCCCTATATAAATAAAATTCAAAGTCCTGACTGAATGACTCACTCACTAACGCCCAGCCCAAGCCGTTACAGCTAGGAAGCTGAAATTTCGCACACACCTATACATAATGAAAGCAAGGAATAAGACCGGATTATTTGAAATTCAACTCCAAAAGGGGCGAAAAGGGTTGCCAAAATTTGTATTGGAGGTATACCTCCAATACAAGCAAGAATGTTGTCTAATTTTCTTGAAACTTAAAATAAATACTCTTCAACACAATTGATTGAACACGTGTTTTTCTAAATTTAACCCTTAAGGACATGAACGGGGTTACAAAAAAAGTCCACGCGGACGGAGTCGCCGGCAAAAGCTAGTGAAACTATATTTCAACTTAAATTCCGGGTTTCTAGGTGCATCGGTGCTTTCCAAATCTTCGGCTGTTGAAAGTGACATTGAAGATAAATATTTGATTTAAAACTGTTTCTGTTACACTTTATTGCACGAAAAATCTGAATATTTCTATAGTTCATAATAATATATAAAACGGCTCTAATCGCGACTATTTATTGCGTAAAACGTAATTACCTTAATGGGCATTGATCGGGGAGGCATCGATTATCGTAAAGTGAAAACCATTTCGAGGAATAGGGATACATTACTATTAGGGGTTTAAATAGGTAAAATAAAAACGGATTATTAATATTTATAGCAAAATAAGGTTCACTTCTTTTTTCTTTCAATGACGTCATCATTGGCTCTAAAGCGGTAGTTCCATTGCCATAAAATATTTAAAAAAAAATCGTCAAGAACAACATTTGTCAAACGTCAACTTTTTTTTTTATCATGAATAAATTCAATGAACGTAGTTCATAATGCCAGTGTTGTCGTCATAGTTATAAAACTTTAAATAATTAATAAAAAAAATAATTACATCAAAAATTAAGAAAATATTCAAATTAGTTTCTTATACTAATCTATATGTTAGATTTATAGAATAAAAAATAGGATGTGACAATGCCCATTCCCGATCCATTCACGGGTACTGTGTACTTATATTTCTATCTAGAATAGAAGATAAGCGTAGAACATCTCAAGGACGATGTTGGAGCTGATGATCTTCAAAATTGCTGCATCAATGTCCACCAGAAACCAGACAGTGAATAACTGAATGAAATTGAACCAAATGTTAAAAATTACGATTGAACGCTTTGCGTTGAAATGTGGTTCTCAATTCCAATCCCCGAAGTCTTCATCACCAAATTACCCTGGGACTACTTCTACGATTTATTTTGTGAAACGTATGCATATTATAAATGGCATGTAATGGCAGCCGTTAAGCCATGTCAGAGGCCTTATGGGCGGCTTGATAACTTCTGACAGTAAGGCCCGCTACTGTCTTACAATCCTCCACCAATTCGGACTTGACCCGTGGTGGAGTATGGCCTAACCTTCCTGCGATGCAGGAACGGACCCGTGCCCCAGCAGAGAGGACATACAAGGGTTGATATCGTAAGTTTTGAGAACATACAAGTGTTTTTTTTTTAGTGGTAGCATCCCTAAGGTTTTCCGTCAAAGTCTGAATTACCAAAGAGTACAACTCTAGGAATGACTGTAAAAGTTAGGGAAATTAATTAACTTTAACTAAAGAATATGATCTGTTTCTATGCAACTAACCGGCAAGGTTTGTGTGCTGTCGACTTTTAAGTACATTTGACAGCTTGTCAACACTTTCGTTGCAAAATCGCCCGTAACTTAACTCTATAGAGTTTACACGCACAGGTAAAGCTTAACATGCAACTAAGCACCGGCTGTTACTAGGCAATTATTTTGCTTTTGAAAAAAAAACTCGCGTTTCTCCCTTTTCCTCGACCAAAAATGAGCCTTATCTGCTCGACGTTTGCCCTATCCAAGTTCTAGGTCGTTTCTACGGTCAATAAGGCCGAAATCCCTCTGACGAAACGGAGGCTTTTGTCAGAGAGACAGCTGACGATCAGCTGTTGTCGAAGTTGACGCAATTTGTACCTGTGCTTTTTTTTTTCTTTCAAATTGCGAAAGCCGCCTGCACGTGTCCTTTGCTCAAAGGAGTCTTTGTCCAACGGACTCCTTTGCCAAACGAAATTGAGCCGTAAGCTTTAAACAGAAAGACTCAGAATTCAACAAGCATCCTGGGTCTAACAATTCGGTTTTTGCGAATCCTGCGACGCGCTAAACTCAACCTTATTCCTGGCGAGTTTAGAATGAAACTCGCATGCGCAGTCAAATTTCTTGGTTCTGCCTACCCAGATAAGAAGTAGGTATGGGAGAAAAGTATAGATGGCAGTAAGAATTGCATAATTAAGCATACCTGCTGCTTCTTTCTGTATGTCTTGGCTGTGGGAATCAGCTGATTTGTGTAAGCAAAACGATATATAATAGATCTTTGTCTGTTTGTAGAAAGATCTATAATAGATCTTTGTCTGTTTGAGTTTCTTTCTGTGAATGGTATGCAGTGTTATTATTTCTTTCTGCGTTAGGTGGCGTGATGATCATTTTAAAAACCTATTTAGAGGCTAAAATTCCGCCCATGCCCATGCATGAACCCGCGACGTCTGGCTAACCGTGCCAGCGCTCTCCCAACTGAGCCAATGGGCAAGTGCCGGCATCAACGGAGTTTCGAACCTCTACAATATTCTCTGTATTATTTACAGCACGGGTTAGTGCAACATAAAGAATATACAAGCTGCATCTTTGTAACTGAAAAAGCTGAAAGTAGTTTATACTATTTTTATTTTTAATGCACTAACCCGTGCTAAGAAACAAATTTAAAAACCTATATAGAGGCTAAAAATTTCACCCATGCCGGGATTCGAACCCGCAACCTCTGGCTATCCGTGCCAGCGCTCTACCAATTGAGCCAATGGGCGACTCACGGCATCAGTGTAATTTCGAACCTCTTTACACTATTCTCTGTATTACGTACAGAATTATTAAAAATAAAAATTTAAAGACACATTTTTTTGAACTTAAACTTTCGTAAGCACAACACATTGTAGACTTTTAGTCCGGATTTACTTACGGGTGTTGTTATATCGGAAAAGTCCGACCAGGTTTCGCTCCGATTCGCAAGGTGAGACAAGCAACCGACGACGCGAGCTCCGTCTCTGCTCACCATGATTAAGCTCTGCGAATCGGAGGGAAACCTGGTCGGACTTTTCCGATATAACAACACCCGTAAGTAAATCCGGACTAAAAGTCTACAATTTAAGGCACATGTTGATTTTTGCAAAAATTTTGCCTTTTACTTGGTCAAATCTAAATCTTGCTTAAGCCTGTGGTCTGGAGTTTGGCACAACTATGCATGTCACTTGTAAACAACATTACCATTTGTATTTACAGGAATACTACTCTTACTTCGCTGTGGACTTGAATTAGTCCTTGACTTAATCTGATTGTATTGATTGCATCAAGTTTACACTGTTAGTTGTAAAGGAAAACACCGTGAGGAGTGCCTAAAGTGTTAGAACCTCAGAGCTTCAAATTGCCGCAGTTGGCTCACGTGTTAATTAATGCGACTTTGTAGCAATTGTGAAGGAAAACATCGTGAGGTAACCTGAGAGTCTAAAGTGTTATAACCTCAGAGGTTTAAATTGCCGCAGTTGGCTCACGTGTTAATTAATGCGACTTTGTAGCAGTGAAGGAACACACCGTGAGAAAACCCGATAGTCTAAAGTGTTATAACCTCAGAGCTTTAAATTGCCGCAGTTGGCTCACGTGTTAATTAATGCGACTTTGTAGCAATTGTGAAGGAAAACATCGTGAGGTAACCTGAGAGTCTAAAGTGTTATAACCTCAGAGGTTTAAATTGCCGCAGTTGGCTCACGTGTTAATTGATGCGACTTTGTAGCAATGTGAAGGAACACACCGTGAGAAAACCCAATAGTCTAAAGTGTTATAACCTCAGAGCTTTAAATTGCCGCAGTTGGCCCACGTGTTAATTAATGCGACTTTGTAGCAATTGTGAAGGAACACACCGTGAGAAAACCCGATAGTCTAAAGTGTTATAAATAACCTCAGAGCTTTAAATTGCCGCAGTTGGCTCATGTGTTAATTAATGCGACTTTGTAGCAATTGTGAAGGAAAAAATCGTGAGGTAACCTGAGAGTCTAAAGCTAAAGTGTTTTAACCTCAGAGCTTTAAATTGCCGCAGTGGGCTCATGTGTTAATTAATACGACTTTGTAGCAATGAAGGAAAACATTGTGAGGAAACGTGGCTTAAGTCAAGTGATTGATTCGAATCATTCCGACTGATTCCGATGTGATATATATTATATTGATGTAATATATTGTGGCATTCGGATGGCCATATCCCGCGAAGAACCGACCACCGTTGGTGTAAACGGGTTCTTGAGTGGTGAGCGCGAATCGGCAAACGTGGTGTAGGACGCCCACCAGGTGGGATGACGATCTGCGAAAAACTGCCGGCAGATGCTGGATGCGGCAAGCTGAAGACAGGGCGCTATGGCGCTAATTAGGGGAGGGCTGTGTCCAGCAGTGGACTGCATAATATAGCCTGAAGAAGAAGAAGAATAGGTATATAATTATTTATCGCTCTTCATAAATTTAGTTTTATAGCTATAATATTGTTATAGCACAGTGTGGTGTCATGCTCTGTCGCAGAGCCACCATCATAGAAAGTGATTAATTATGCCATAAAATGATGTACGTAAGGAGTACTTAATGTACATATACCGATATCGATGTACGTGCATCAGATTATGTTTAAATAACCATTGATAGTGGCTCTGCTGCAGAGCATACTCTCTAGCAGAGCCACAAAGTACATGTACTCAGGAAAAATAAACACCTCTGTTTTTGGATGAAAAACGATGTACGAGTAGCGTTTATTGCGTACGTGTTGGAAAATACCACTATAAGACAGTGGTTTTATTTATATTAACTTTACTAAAATGCTTGCAGGAAGCGCCTGATTATTTTATGTCATGATTAACGATCATGTTTCTTTTCCTTTTCATTTCAATAAGCTTCATGACGGCAGAAGATGAATAATTCAAGTGAGACTATTCTGTTTTTTAATTTAAATTCTATATGCAAGTACTTAGAAATTTTGTATTTTTGCCCCAATATTCATTTATTTAAAACATTATCCTCAATGTGTGAACCGGTCCCGTACAAAATGTATAACGAGATAACTTATTATATATCGAGATGTAATATATATTATTTTATGCCACACCTGGCAATAAAGTGTGGCATAAAGTGTGGCAGCTTTTTGGCCAAGTGTAGACATAAAAAGATGTACACAACACGGGAGGTAATAAAGAAAGCTCTCGATCGCATATTTACGTCCCTCGCTTGCAGCTCGGGCCGCAAATTTCTGCGATCTCGGCCTTTCTTTGTATTACCACCCTAGTTGTGTAATGTACTACTACATCCCATAGTCAAAAGCGGGCTTCAGAGTGATTTAGTTGCCCCATAGAGTTTTAGGTGCCGTATAAGGGTTCCGTAGCGTGCTAATATACGAAATGAAATGAAATGGTTAACGTCACAAGTCAAACTAGGTGTCCATTTCAAAATCTGGATCATTTTGGAGAAAAAATGGACAAAAAGCTCCAAACTTAGTCTTTTCAAATTCCTTAACAGAATTTACACATGATTATACTATTTTTATTTTTAATGCACTAACCCGTGCTTAGGACGTAATACAGAGAATAGTGTAAATAGGTTCGAAATTTCACTGATGCCGGTGAGTCGCCCATTAGCTCAGTTGGAAAGAGCGCTGGCACGGATAGCCAGAGGTCGCGGGTTCGAATCCCGGCATGGGTGGAATTTTTAGCCTCTAAATAGGTTTTTAGAATTTACACAGTTTCAGTCACAGTAATACAGCTTCATAAGTAAACTTTCTCCTTTAGACGCTCTTTAGCGTTTTAGCTGTCGCATAAGAGTTGCATAAAGCGCTTTGTAGATACAAGAGTTAGCGCTACATCGTGTTACTATGCAACCAACGCGTTTTTAGGCCCTTTCTGCTCAATGGAAATCCTGGGAGATCCCGAGCTTAAAACATTTAGTATGCCAGGGTAGAACATACGCTTCTATAATAAAATCCCTGAAAATATTAAGCTTGGCCTGAAACGCGGTCCAAAAAATGTGTTAAGTACACTTTGTGCCAAAAGGGCTACTATAACATAAAGGATTATTTAGATGACAATGATGTCCGGAATTAAAGCCAGTACAATGCATGAGTTCTATGTTTTAAAATAATTAGGTAAACTCTGTTAATCAAGGACTTAGTTTGGAGTTTTTTTTGTCGAAGATTTTTTTGCAAAATTATCTAGAGTTTGAAATTTTACATTTATTTTTAAATTGTAACCTTCATTAAGCCGCAGTTTCTGCGCTACTTTGAATAAAACCTTCTCATATCATTTCATTTTAACTGTCGCATAAGAGTTGGATAAAGCGCTTAGTAGCTACACGAGTTAGCGCTACATCGTGTTACTATGCAACCGATGCGTTTTTAGGCCCTTTCTGCTCAAAGGAAACTCTGGAAGATCCCCGGCTTAAAACATTTAGTATGCCAGGGTAGATCACCAACAGTTGCCCGTGCCGATTATCGATATCTACAGTTAGTTATGCGACCATCTGCAGATCAGATGTTGCCGGCAAAAAATGTATACCTGGTGTAGTTGACATTTAGGAAGCGTGAAGGTGGTTCTTCTTGGAGTTTTGAACCTTATCTGTGTGAGAAATAGGCGTAAATTCAAATGGACTAAAGGGTTTTGTTACTTTTAGATTGTTTACCTTCTTAGGTATACCTACTGGCTATTTTGTGTCATTTTCATGGTATACAGGGCCTCCCACGGATATGCCACATGTAGGGAAAGTACCTTTAATATTGTAGATGGAACATTTTACTTAAAGAAGACATTATATTAATTTCAAAAACAATCTAAACTGCATTCATAGATTTTTAAATAATTACACGGTTGAACCGGGAATCGAACCCGCTACACAAGAAAAAAAAATACCCTGTAGCTTTATCACACCGATCGGAAGGCTTCAACATAAGGATTATTTTTTGCTAAATAACATCCTATCAGAAATAAAAGGAAGACCATTTTAAAAAAAATAATACAAAATTAATCAATTTATCAAATGCTCAAAATGAGTCCCCTCCTGTTGAATACAAAGTCGCACTCTTTTGATTATATCACTCCCTGTCGATCTTTTGATCTTGTTGTGGTGGATATTCAGAATAATACGTCTAAGTTCTGTTTGTAGCTCGTGGACACTTTCATACTGGTTCTTGTAAACTAAACTTTTTACAGAACCCCATAGAAAATCTGCAAATGTTCAAATTCATGGTCTTCCTTTTATTTCTGATAGTATGTTATTTAGCAAAAAATAATCTTTATGAAGAAGCCTTCCAATCGGTGTGATAAAGCTACAGGGTAATTTTTTTTCTCGTGTAGCGGGTTCGATTCCCGGTTCAACCGTGTAATTATTTAAAAATCTATAAATGCTGTTTAGGTTTTTTTTGAAATTAAAATGATGTCTTCTTTCAGTAAAATGTTCCATCTACAATATTAAGGGTACTTTCCCTCCATGTGGCATAGCCGTGGGACGCCCTGTATAATAGACTCTAGTTATCCGTAGAAAGGTATACGTGTCGCAGACGGAAACGCAGTCGGAGCGCTTAGTGCGAGTTTGACAGATCCAATCGAATAACTATACTACCGCGTTAATCGAGCATGGAGTACCTAGTGAGTATGAGTAAGTTAACCGTTCGAACTGGCAAAACGGGCAAAACGCTGTCACAGTACAACTCGCACTCGCGTTTATTCGTGTTTTGGCTTCTAAACGTGTTCACTTCTCGACGTAAACCATTACAACTCGCATTCAGCAATTTTAATTTCCATACTTGTCGCTAGGTGGCGCTTCCTCGATGCCATAGAAATATGAGTTTACGTTAACGCGATCGAGTACCTAGTTAAAAAACTCGCACTAAGCACTCTGAGGTGTCTAGAGGTACTCTAGACGGCCTCTGTGACGCAGCGGTAGCCTTCCATGCCCCATGGCCCCGGGTTCGAACCCCGGCTGAAGACAAAAAAAAAACCCAGGATGTTTACATGTTTGTGATGTCGTTGTTTCTGGTTCCCACGACACAGGGTATCCTAGTGTAGGGACAGAAGCATGTATGCGCCTGTATGTAAATGCTATGTTATTGATAGAAATTATATGAATTGAATTCTTAATTATACACGATGCTCTTACATAGTTACATATATTATACATATACCAGCGATTAGACCCGTTTAATAGGTGTATTTCCAGAAACCTATTTAGAGGCTAAAAATTCCGCACATGTCGGGACTCGAACCCGCGACCTCTGGCTGACCGTACCAGCGCTCTCCCAACTGATCTAATGGGCAAGTGCCGGCATCACCGAAATTTCGAACCTCTACAATATTCTCTGTATTATTTACAGAGAATATTCTCCGTATTATTTACAGAGAATATTAGAATATTTTTAGCCTCTAAATATGTTTTTAAAATTGTCCTCAGCACGGGTTAGTGCAACAAAAAGAATATAATCAAGGTGTATTTCCATTATTATTGACTGTTTCGTGGGTTTAGCGGTATAATGTCTGACTACTATGCCGTAGGTCGTAGGTTCAGTTCGGGCTGTAATTCCATGATTGGGATTGAAGAAATCACTGGCTTTAGGGTCTGTTTTTCTCTATTGGATCATTGTAATATCGTCGAAGACAAGAAGGCAGAAAAAAAACATAATGTTGCCACAATAAAAAATAAATCTTAATCCAACAGGGATGTCTTTGCCTGATTACCATGACATAGAGTATCCTTGTTTGTGACCTGGGGGACGAGGCTCTAAAATGTATAGTTGTTGATTAGAGTCATATTAGTCCGGTAATGGTCGTTTCATGGTAACTGGTAACCAATCGCATTGCAATGGTATAACCCGTGCTACTTAACTCGGCGCCTCGCGCGATTCGATCTTCTTTGCGAGAGATGCCTATTTGATTTGCGCGGGTTATACTCCTGGAATGACATTGTACTGCAATTACTTTGTTGACTACCAAATTGAGGCAACAATCAACCATTGTCGTGCTTATTTCATTCTATTGAAAAACGATGTAAGTGATTGGTGTGAAAGTTATATATTTATTATTCTTTATTTATAAATCCAATAGCACAAAATCACGAAAATATCTGCAATCAATCAGCAATAATTAGTGACAATAAAGTTGAAAATAAGTAGAGGTTGCTCGCCAAAAATAGACTGCTCTGAAACGGCTTTACCGGTTTTTATGATTTTTTTTCTATGTGTATAGATAGATAGAAAACACTTTATTTTAAAACAGAAAAAAAGAAATACAACCATGATTTCTTAAACAACGTTTTCGGGCTCAGCTAGTATCACTCAAACATACACATTACAACATTTACGTATTCACCTTATTTACTTAAGTATTTTAACTGCAATTTAAGTTGTTATCTCGTCGTTAATCTATAGCTTCCACTTTTTCACAATGAAATGTCAAATTCCGTCTATCAAGATTGCGTTTTACGCCCCGCCGCAAAATGGCGCGACTGCTGTTTTAACTTTTTTTAATGAGCAACAAAAAAAATGTGAAGTCTGGATCGCAAGGACAATATGCCAATAACCACGCATGCGCGCCCCCGGACTCGAAATTCGAAAACACCTTGCACGCGTAGGGTTCTTCCGAACGAATCCAATAGCTTGGTATCTACACATTTGCACAAAAATAATTAATGCTCTAAAAAAACTTACACCAATTGAAAATCGTTCGGTATTTCAAAACACCAAACCTACATAATTCCAATGAATCATCTACTATTCTTCAGCTACTGGTCGTGCGCGTCCTCCAAGAGACAAGGCAAGGTTTCTACATAGTCTAAATACTTACATTATGTTCTGGAACAGGTGTTTTTGTTGTGTGGAATTAATATTTTTTTAATTTTTTTATGAAGTCTACAGACGTCCCACTGCAGAGCACATGCCTTCTCTTGGAGAGAGAGAGTACAGGCTTAGTTACCACGTGTGCCCACTGCGGATTGGCAAAGCGCTGATGTACTAAACACCTCAGACTCTCAAGTTTCCTCACGATGTTTTCCTTCACACGTTAGCGACACTAGAGAACAAAGTCATAGGTAGGTGCCGGGATTCGAACCCACGACCTGCCAAATAGAGCAATGTTAACAGAGCAGTGGAACGTCTTTCCTTAATATTATTTTAAGAAGAAAAAAATAGGCAGACCGGATTCAGTATAGGTATTTATTTGGTTGATTTTGATAGCAAGCACCGTTGAAACGAAACCTTGTAAAAACGCGAGCAAGTTGCGTTTGTAAGAGTGAAATTACGGCGGCGGCCCGCGTTGGTAATCGAACCAACCCTGTATGTTATAATTGTAAGGGGTGCCTTTACACTAAATTTACGCAGTCAGTCATTATGTTCTCGCCTTGATTGCAAACACAAATCGATTTGAATAGATTGCATTGATGTAGAGTTAATACTGAGCCATTTGGGAACGAACCAACAGGAGCCGCGCTCCCATTGGCCAGCAGCCACGCGCCCGCCACGCGTGCCTGGCTGACAGCTGTTCGAATTTGGAATTTTAACTTTTTATTTTCTTTTTAATTTGTGGCAGTCTACGACCGTCCTTGTACAGCCTCGACGAAATGTCAAAATTGTTTAGTTTGCAACAGGGATGGGCATGGACAAATGTCAAATTAATTACTTGCGTAATACAATGTGTCTTGTCATTAAGTCTAGCTGGTAAAAGAGGGCTCCTTTTGCACCTGTCTGAACTTTCCATTCTGTCTAATCATTGAAAAGGTCCACGTAATTCTAAGTCTTTTAATTACGTTTTGTTCAAAATAAGTTTTTAATTTTTTTTAAACTATATGAGATCGGGAGATATGGATTTGCAAACCTGTCCGCAAAGATTTATTTCCGCTTAATTTTGCATTGTGAAAATGACAAAAACGCAAAGGTTTACAGTAATTTACACATTTTAAATGTCATTTAGAAAATAAATGATATTTTAAATGTTATAAATTAGGTAATAAAATATATAAATTATTTTAATACATAACTATGGTTAAGTATCGCGAATTATTTAGAAATATGTACTGTTTTTTATTAGCTGTCCCGCCGAACTTCCTACCGCCACAGAACCTGTTTGTATGATTCTGTTACCATGGCAACGCAATAGATATTTATCTTAGAGTTTGGCGTAAAAAAAGGTTACGGTAACAATAAAATATCATGCCACGAAAGCACATAACTTCGATTTCAAGTATCCTGTACCTTCGGGACAAAATAGAAACAGTGATAGCCGACCACCGATAGAAGATAGCATCAATAGAAGAAGATTACAGTAATCAACTACTACAAGTAAATTGTAGTCCCCCCAACAATTTCAGGTTCATCCTTAATTCAAATTTTAAATTAAAAAAGTTATCATCAAAAAGAAATAAAGTAGCATTTAGTGAATGGGCTACTGCCGGCATCCGAAAAAGCAGGGACACACTATATGCGCTATATGAGAAAAAAACATACACATATGACCCCAGTTTTATACAGTATGTTAAACTATATTCAAAATTATTTAAGGCCGTCTGCCACAAAGCAAAATGTGAGCATATAAAATCAAAAATCCTTCAATCGTCTAATAAATCCAGAACAATTTGGGCTATTATAAATAAGGAAACCGGTAAATCCAAATCTGGAGATCGAGAACTTTCACTTAAAATAGATGATAAATTATTAACCTCAAATGAAGACATTGCTACGGCTTTTGAACAGTTCTTTACAAATGTTCCAATTGTAACGACAGCTCCTTTAGACTCTTCTCCAGCTTTTGCTGAAAGTATTTTGAAAGACAATGTCCCCCCATGCCATCACGATTTTTCGTTCGACTATATTGAAGCCCATACCGTGATTAAATCGTTTAAAAAGCTAAAGCTTAAAAAAACTGAGGACTTATGGGGTATGTCAGTAACAGTAGTTAGCTCAGTAATCGATACCCTAGCACCCCATTTAGCCAAAATCTTTAACAAATGTTTAGATGAGGGTATATTCCCTGATCTAATGAAATATAGTAGGCTCGTTCCTTTATTTAAAAGTGGTGATAAGCAAGATCCCACAAATTTCAGACCAGTCTCAGTTCTACCCGTTTTGAGTAAAATATTCGAGAAGATAGTTCTAGGTCAGCTGCTTACACATTTCAATGACTATCAACTTCTCCATGGTCAGCAATTCGGCTTTACGCAAGGGCGCTCTACAACGGACGCCGGCGTCATGTTAGTTAAACATATATTTAGTGCATGGGAAGAGCGCAAGGATGCTATAGGCGTATTCTGTGACTTGTCGAAAGCATTTGATTGCGTTGACCATAAAACACTTCTTTTAAAATTAAAGCACTATGGTATAGTATTTTCTAAGGTTAACACGAGCAGTAGACATAATTAAAACTGTTTTTATACGGATTTATGCTCGTTTATTACATTTTTACAATTTTCCAACGTTTCGGCACTTTTTCAGGTGCCGTGGTCCCGGATGACTATGGTATAAACGGGAATAGCCTAAAACTTATAACATCATATTTAGAAGGGAGAGTTCAAAGAGCTGATATAAATAGAACTAAATCTTCAGGGTCAGAGGTCAGGATAGGAGTGCCACAGGGATCGATTTTGGGGCCGTTCCTCTTCCTCGTATATGTAAATGATTTGCCGTTCATGGTTCAAAATATGTCAGAGATAGTATTATTTGCAGATGACACGTCTCTTATTTTTAAAATTAAGAGACAAGAAAATGACCTTGACAATACAAATAATGCTCTCTCTCGGGTACTAAATTGGTTTACTTCTAATAACTTATTGTTAAATTCAAAAAAGACGAAATGTATAAAGTTCACTCTTCCAAATGTCAAAACGGTAGACAGCAATGTTTTACTGGGGAATGACAAATTAGACCTTGTGAATGAAACTGTATTCCTAGGTATCACAATTGATGCAAAGCTTCAATGGGGTCCTCATATAGAAAAATTTGCAAATAGGCTTAGTTCAGCAGCATATGCAGTCAAAAGAATTAGGGAACTAACTGACGTCGCAACTGCTAGGCTTGTTTATTTTAGTTACTTCCATAGTCTTATGTCCTATGGCATACTACTGTGGGGACGGGCAGCAGATATTGAGACCATCTTCGTCTTGCAGAAGAGAGCGATCAGATTCATTTATAGGCTGGGTAGTAGAGATTCGTTAAGAGATTTCTTTAAAGAAACTAACATCCTGACAGTTGCCAGTCAGTATATATATGAAAACATTATGTACGTTAGGAAAAATATCAGTAACTTTAAAACTTTAGGTAGCCAACACAATGTAAATACTAGAAATAAACATAAACT
Organism: Yponomeuta sedellus; assembly: GCA_934045075.1. Taxonomy (NCBI): domain Eukaryota; kingdom Metazoa; phylum Arthropoda; class Insecta; order Lepidoptera; family Yponomeutidae; genus Yponomeuta; species Yponomeuta sedellus. Next base: position 3,773,108 of record OW203749.1, read on the forward strand.
TTTGTTCCCACTATTTAGGCTGGCAAAGGTTAATACATCCTTCATGGGGCATTGTATACGCTTCTATAATAAAATCCCTGAAGATATATTAAGCTTGCCTGAATCGCGGTTCAAAAAATATGTTAAGCACACTTTGTGCCAAAAGGGCTACTATAACATAAAGGATTATTTAGATGACAATGAGGTCTGGAATGAAAGCCAGTACAATGTATGAGTTCTATGTTCAAAATAATTATGTAAACTATGTTAATTAAGGACTTTTGAAAAGACTAAGTTAGGAGTTTTTTTGTCCATTTTTTCTCCTAAATGATCTAGATTTTGAAATGGACACCTAGTTTGAATTGTAACGTTCATTAAGCCGCAGTTTCTGTGCTACTTTGAATAAAACCTTTTCATTTTCATTTCATTTCATTTCATTTCAACACGATTCCATAGCTCAGGGGACTGCCAAATATTCCGGGCTCCCAACAAAATGGTTTCGTGGACAGGAAACCGAGCAATTATGACAGGGCAGGATGTTCCGGCCCGAAGGACCAGACTGTTTTGATGCGAAATTGTTGTGTTGGTCATTTTGTTTTTTTTTTCCTTTTTGTCTTGTTGCTACGTAGTATTGGATACCAGGCGTGAAAATGATAGAAATGAGGTAGGGTTATCGAGGAACTTGTTGTGAGGGCGAGGAAGAGGGTTTTTTTAAAATTGATTTTGAGGAATCTGGCAGACTAAGAGGAAGCAGGAGACTTCTCTCTCTCTCTCTCTTTCTCTCTCCCTCACACATTTCGTTTCAACAAAACTTATAACTGTCCTTAATATTAAATATGACGAAGAGGATTTTTTTTAAGAATCAATTTTGAGGAAGAGAAATAGGATGAAGAACCTCAAAAATATTAGTGAACTCCTTATTTTGAGGAAGAGGAATCCTCATCAACCCCTAAAATGAGGCAATGTTCAGATTATTTTGATTAAATGAGGAGTTTTCTCTTATTTTTGAGGTTCCTCACCTCCTCTTCCTCACAATTAATTTTAAAACATTCCTCTTCCTAATTAAAACTGTTTTTATACGGATTTTAATCGTCTATTACGTTTTTTCAGTTTTCCGACGTTTCGGCACTTTTTCAGGTGCCGTGGTCTCGGATGACACCTGAAAAAGTGGCGAAACGTCGGAAAATTGTAAAAACGTAATAGACGAGTAAAATACGTATAAAACAGGTTTAATTATGTCTAGTGCTCGTGTTAACCTTGGAAAATACTATTCCTCTTCCTCATATTTTAAGAGGACTTTAATAGGAAGGAGAGTTATAAGTTTTGTTGAAACGAATTGCGTGAGGGAGAGAGACAGAGAGAGAAGTCTCCTGCATCCTCATCCTCGTCCTATTCCTCAAAATCGATTGTAAAAAAATCATCTTCCGCATAACAAGTTCCTAAACAACCCTAAGTAGATTTTTTTATGCACTAACCCGTGCTAAGGACAATTTTAAAAACCTATTTAGAGGCTAAAAATTTCACCCATGCCGGGATTCGAACCCGCGACCTCTGGCTATCCGTGCCAGCGCTCTTTCCAACTGAGCTAATGGGCGACTCACCGGCATCAGTGAAATTTCGGACCTCTTAACAGTATTCTCTGTATTACGTATAGGCAGCGACATCTGGCTGAAGTAATTTGCATCACTTGCAGCCCCGAGTGCCTGCTTTGCAGTTAGGTTTTAACATCGGAATGATGTCGCTGTACCCACATTATTATATTCTTTTTTTTTTAATGCACTAACCCATGCTAAAGACAATTTTAAAAACATATTTAGAGGCTATAAATGTCACCCATGCCGGGATTCGAACTTGCGACTTCTGGCTATCCGTACCTTATTTTTAGCCTTAAATAGGTTTTTAAAACCCTAAGTACTTAGTTCAGATATTAATTTCAGAGTTAATATCTGTGCCACCTTCAGGGCCAACCTGTAGTGGAGAAGAAGGCAGCGAGGAAACTTTACTCTATCCATCTTGTCTTAAATATTCTTATAACAAATTAACAAAATAACAAAAGGCAGCGAGGAAACTTTACTCTATCCATCTTGTCTTAAATATTCTTATAACAAATTACAAACATTTATTCACTTAATTAATCTAATATTCCAAGATTATTTCGATATCAACCCTTGTATGTCCCCACTGTTGGGGCAAGGGTCTCTTCCTGCATCGCAGAAAGGCTGGGCCATACTCCCCCACGGGGGCCAAGTCCGGGTTGGTAGAGGATTGTAAGACAGTGGCGGGCCTTACTGTCAGAAGTTTTCAAGCCGCCCATAAGACCTCTGAGCTGGCTTAACGACTGCCATTACATGACCGCCGGCACCAACGGCTTAACGTGCCTTGCGAAGCACGGAAGCGCTCGGAAAAAATGGCAAAAACGTTAGTCACGGGACGGTAACCCATCCTGCACCTGACCGCGCCTGTTGTTGCTTAACTCAAGTGATTGATTCCAATCACTCGGTTCGCCTAGGCCACGAGCGCTACAAGCTACAAATAAATGACTTTAACTTATTTAAATTGTTTGACTCAACATAATACCATTTTAATATGCGACTCACTCTTGGCCGGCCCGTTTTTTCCCTTGAAGAGGCCGCTCGCGCAAGATGGCCCAACGGTAGCATATGCTCGGCGCACGCGCATCTGTCAAAGTATAGTGTAAGTTCACCTTTGCCTCGCGCGTTTTTTTATTTAGGACTAAAATTAGACGCGTTTTTGTGAAGTTTTTTTTACTCCGTGAGAGTTTTCACCATACGTTGTTTATATTCTTTTTATTACACTAACCCGTGCTAACGACAATTTTAACCTATTTAGAGGCTAAAAATTCCACCCATGCCGGGACTCGAACCCGCGTACATGCGGGTACAGCGATATCATTCCGATGTAAAACCTAACTGCAAAGTCGGGGCTGCAAGTGCAAGTACAATTACTTCAGCCAGATGTCCCTGCCTGTATATAATACAGGGAATATTGTAAAGAGGTTCGAAATTTCGCTGATGCCGGTACTTACCCATTAGCTCAATTGGTAGAGCGCTGGCACGGATAGCCAGAGGTTGCGGGTTCGAATCCCGGCATGGGTGAAATTTTTAGCCTCTAAATAGGTTTTTAAAAAAAATATATGCAGTGTTTTGTCTCTTTTCTTCCAACATTCAAATGACGTGAACGAAACACTGTAACTATACCAGGCTTAAACCGTGTTTATTAGTAAGAGCCTAGGTCACTAAAAGCGCAAGAATAATTTAGACCAATTTGACCTATAAATTAAAATTTCGTATGTATCTGGATACTGTAGAATTATATCTTGCAGTCGGTGCCCACAATGTATGTGCTGGTCTGGAACTTTGCCTTTGTGCCTTCGTTATCAAACCTTGTATGTCCCCACTGCTGGGGCACGGGTCTCTTCCTGCCTCGCAGGAAGGTTAGGCCATACTCCACCACGGGGGCCAAGTCCGGGTTGCCGGCACCAACGGCTTAGCGTACCTTGCGAACTCGGAAGCGCTCGGTAAAAATGCCACCAGCGGCAGCTCTACCTTGAAGTTATTCTATGTCAAAATACTTGTTAAAATTCAAGGCCGCAACGCCAAAGAAGCTGACATACCGACTTGACAAAGGAACTTCGATAAATTGCCCCGATATAACTGCATCGATACTATCAGCTGTTGTTCGCTGGCATTACAGCTAGGCTTCATTGAACTGTTCACAGGATGATACAGGAGAATAATAATCATACCTTCCACACAACCTAACCACTTGTCCTGGGGGGTGACTCTCTAAAATGCATGGTGGTTTAATATATGCTTTGGTGTACAATAATGGTAGTTTATGTTACTGTGGGGTAGGCAGAGACCAGGGACTGCCACTAGCCACGATCCTGACAGATCACCTTCGCTTCATCAACGTTCATAAGTCGTTGCGTGCACGCACGCCGGTTCCGGGTACTTTTTATCTTTCCCTTTGCTAATACATCCCCTATCTGGTCGATGTGTGTCCGCCTGGGACGACCCTTACCAACCCTTCCACTCACATTCGCAATATATATTTGTTCCGTCAATCTCTCTTCCTTCATCCTCTCCACATGTCCAAACCAAAGAAAACCATGAAAAGGTTTTTAAATGTTTTTAAATTTTTAAATGCGGCGCGCCGCATGCTCAATCGATGTTTGCGCCTTGCCGCCATCGAGTCCGCCGCGGCGGACTCGTTCATTGAATCTTTGGCTGAAGCTGGAGGTTGTATGGGTGTATCGTTATGATTAAAATGTTATATTGTGATACATGTGTCCATACAAGACCTGTATCGTAACAAAACTATATTATTTTTATTTTTGGCCAATGCGTAATGTTTGTCATAAGAGTTTTGTTTTCAGTTTTATAATCTTTGTATTATAGTATCAGAGTAGATAAAGAATATTCTTATCTTATCCACGGTTCCTGGCTCAGGACATTTGTTCCACCCTGTATATCTTTCCAACCCCATTGTGTCAGAGTCGCTCGTGACCGGTTTTTTTCTAACGTCAATTACAACTACCCTTTCTCTTCAGCCTTCAATTATGACGGGCCGTTTAGAAAAAAGGCAAGAAAAACACATTGGGAGCACCCGTTCACCTTTCTAGTTAAAACCAGTTGGACATGTGGTCCGGCGACTGGGTCCCAGCACCCTTTGGCACAATTAAACGTACTTCCAGTTTTAAAAACCTATTTAGACGCTAAAAATTCCACCCATGCCGAAATATTTTTAGCCTCTAAATAGGTTTTTAAAATTGTCCTTAGCACGGGTTAGTGCATTAAAAATAAATATATTTTTACGGACATATTACACAGATCTCGTTTAGCCCTATACTAAGTACAAATAAATGACTTGTGTTATAGGTGCTAACTAGACGATAGATTTAATACAATAAATACATAGATAACATCCAAGACCCGAGACACACTAGAAAAGTTCGTTTCCTAGTTTGACCCGGCCGGGGATCGAACCCGAGACCTTCCGTTTTACAGTCAGCGTGCTAAGCCGCTGCGCCACCGAGGCCGTCAAATAATCATGTGGGTACAGCGACATCATTCCGATGTAAAACCTAACTGCAAAGTAGGTACTCGGGGCTGCAAGTGATGCCAATTACTTCAACCTGATGACGCTGCCTGTCCGTAATGCAGAGAGTATTGTAAAGAGGTTCGAAATTTCAAGGATGACTGTGAGTCGCCCATTAGCTCAGTTGGAAAGAGCGCTGGCACGGATAGCCAGAGGTCGCGGGTTCGAATCCGGCATGGGTGGAATTTTTATAGTCTGTAAAATATAGCTTGAGCTCCACGACAGCTGTCACACTGACAGGGCTAGGAATAATGCCGGGAACCGGCGTGCGTGCATGCAACGACTTATGAACGTTGATGAAGCGAAGGTGATCTGTCAGGATCGTGGCAAGTGGCAGTCCCTGGTCTCTGCCTACACCTCTGGGATACAGGCGTGAGGTTAGGTATGTATGTATGTTTTACTTTACAAAATTTTTTTAGCTCAGTTGGAAAGAGCGCTGGCACTGATAGCCAGAGGTCGAGGGTTCTAATCCCGGCATGGGTGGAATTTTTAGCCTCTAAATAGGTTTTTAATTTTATTTTATTCCGGATTTTATCAAGTTATGAATTTTATTCCATTGGTGGAGCTATTTACTCGTAGATCCCCAAAGCGCCTCAATCGTAGTGCTGTCTCTTCCAAATTCTCAGCTAAGAGCGTGACAGAACTTTACTGCATTATTAAAAACCTATTTAGTGACAAAAAATTCCACCCATGCCGGGATTCGAACCCGCGACCTCTGTCTGTCCGTGCCAGCGCTCTTTCTAACTGAGCTAATAGGCGCAGTGTGACCAGATATTTTTTGTGAAAAATACCGAATTATCTTGAAAAAATACTGAAATATTCCGACTGACCCAGGGAAAATATACCAATAAAAATACTGATTATAAAAACATTTTTTATTTACTTCTCCATTCATCATCACAATAAATATTGGAATTATATTTTAAAAATCTATTTGTTGGATTAAAAGCCACACAGCTTCCATCTGCTTTTATGCCTTGCTTCGTTTTTAAAATTGACGACACACTTTTGTTGTTAAATCTATTTCTTTGTTCGGTTTTTATTAAATTTATTTGAAAAAATATGCGCTCGCAGGCAGCATTGGACGCGGGTAAACATAACAGAGATTTACTAAAACTATAAATATTCGCATATTTTAACGTAAGTACCATTACTGTTAGAAATTTTCCTAACTTCGACCCAAAAATTTTCAGTAGAATTGTGTGAGCCCGTACCTACTCTGAGACTGTAACAAATTATTTACTTTTCGATCAAGTTTGAGTGTTCTATATTCTTCATGAATCAACTGGTTTTTTTCTGGCTGTACTTGGCATAGGAAAGTTTCTATTATATTATTGAAACTGCTAAATTCTTTATTCACAGCAGTATGTGGGTCAAGAAATTTCATTTCTCAAAAAATGTTTTTTCAGAAGGCAAACGTGATTTCAATTCAATTCAATTTATTTCAACGTAAAGAATTTACATTCTGTTTGCTGAATGTCAAAGTACAATGTAACATGAAAGTGAAAGCCGCCGCCTTCGGGCCGTAGTGTAGTGGAGAAAAAGGCAGCGGGAAAAAAAAAACTCCACTCTGACCATCTTTTCTCAAGTCTTATCAATTGTGTACATACTCAACTCAATTAAAAAGGCTCGGCACCTTCGGCAGTATTTCAAACTCGTGTGAAATATTGGTATTTTTGTAGCCAATTAGATCAACGCATGTTTGCTTACGGGGTCCTCTTCCAGCCCTTTCATTTACATTTTCTTTGTATAAGTATTTTCTTTGCCATTCCTTCATAATATATTTAAAATCAACGCATTTACATTTTGTTACACTAGTATGTAATCCGTCCGTCATGTCTTATCTTTAACTCGCTCTTTGTTCCTGAACAGTAAAAGACATTATCCGGAAAATCCCCCTAACATAGGGACGATCCCTATGGTGTTGCCACAACTTTTATGCAAAATATACCCAAAAATACCGACTTACGCCAATATACCTACAAAAATACCGATAGTCCAAAAAACCAATAAAATATACCGAAAAAGTATTAAAATACCGATTCTGGTCACACTGAATGGGCGACTCAACGGCATCAGTGAAATTTGGAACCTCTTTACAATATTCTCTGTATTACGTACATTGTCTAAATAGGTTTTAAAATTGTCCTTAGCACGGGTTAGTGCATTTTAAATAATATAATTTACTGCAGTACTTATTTAAAACCCCTATTTAATTGTCCTTAGCACGGGTTAGTGCATTCAAAAGAATATAATTTACTGCAGTATTTAGCTAGAGATATTTTAATTTCAGAAACCGTTGACTCACAAAACGCAGCATAAAATTTTATCTGGTTTTAAACATTTTGTTGAATTTTTTATGTTTAATAATGAACTTTAAAACTGTATGAATGAACATTTATTTCAGGGCCCTCAGCGGGCGTTTAAATTGCAATTAATTGTTCAGTTGTTCAGGGACGTCCCTGGCGGATATACTTCGATGAAATAGGGGATGTACTAGCATGTAACAGTATATCTTTGATAAATAATAGAAACTGCAACGACTTTAATTGTGGCTTTATTTGTAGATTAGAATTATTAACAATAAAACAGAAAACTGGATAAAAACGAATAAGCAGGTAAAATAGTCAGATCTGGTCGAAGGGTAAAGTTGTAATAATGAAAAATGAGGGAAATCGAAAAATCTGTGACGTAATTTAAATATTTAAAAATGATAGATAGAAAAAGAAATAAAAATGGTGTAAAGAGGTGTGCGCCGTTACAAGCAGAAGGGAAGAGAAAAAGTATCCGGATCCGGCGTGCGTGCATGCAACGACTTATGAAGTTATGAACGTTGATGAAGCGAAGGTGATCTGTCAGGATCGTGGCAAATGGCAGTCCCTGGGAGGGGAGTCTCTAAAATGCATAGGTGTTCAACAGAGTCGTATTAGTCCGGTAATGGTCGTTTTATTCACACTAACAGTAATCTAGTAACCAATCGCATTGCAATAGTTTAACCGTGTAATAGTTTACCCGTGCTACTTACCTCGGCGCCCCGCGCGATTCGATCTTCTTCGCGAGACATGCCTATTTAGTTTTAATTTAGTTTAAGTACAGGCCTTGCCTGAAAATCGGCAACTAGTTGCATATTGGTGTACGTAAGTTACTAGCCGAGGCACAGACTTTTTTGTCTTCATTTATAATTTATATACTGTTAAATAAAAGTCTCTTTAAATTGTCATTATTGCCTCTAGCATAAGTGATTGTTGTGTCTTATTTCGCTTGAAGACAAATAAATATATTCTATTCTATTTAATAAATATAACAATAAAAAAAAATCACAAATGTCAACATATTAAAATTAGATCACAAAAAGTTTCGTCAGAAATAAAATTATTATTTCTTAATTTTCTTAGTTTAATGTAATTTGATTGTATTGACTTTTTTCAATTAATAATAAATATACATTTGTTTCTATGCAAATTGCGTGGGTTAAACCCCTGGAATGAGATTGTACTGCTATTGCTTTGCAGACTACCAAATTGAGACAAATGACAACCATTGGCGTGCTTATATCATTCTATTTAAAAACTATGTAAGCATACTATTTTTATTTTTAATGCACTAACCCGTGCTAAGGAACAAATTTAAAAACCTATTTAGAGGCTAAAAATTTCACCCATGCCGGGATTCGAACCCGCAACCTCTGGCTATCCGTGCCAGCGCTCTACCAATTGAGCCAATGGACGACTCACGGCATCAGTGAAATTTCGAACCTCTTTACACTATTCTCTGTATTACGTACAGGCAGCGACATCTGACTTAAGCAAATTGCATTACTTACAGCCCCGACTACCTACTTTGCAGTTAGGTTTTAACATCGGAACGATATCACTGTACCACATGATTATACTATTTTTATTTTTAATGCACTAACCCGTGCTAAGGAACAAATTTAAAAACCTATTTATAGAGGCTAAAAATTTCACCCATGCCGGGATTCGAATCCGCAACCTCTGGCTATCCGTGCCAGCGCTCTACCAATTGAGCCAATGGGCGACTCACGGCATCAGTGAAATTTCGAACCTCTTTACACTATTCTCTGTATTACGTACAGGCAGCGACATCTGACTTAAGCAAATTGCATTACTTACAGCCCCGACTACCTACTTTGCAGTTAGGTTTTAACATCGGAACGATATCACTGTACCACATGATTATACTATTTTTATTTTTATTGCACTAACCCGTGCTAAGGAACAAATTTAAAAACCTATTTAGAGGCTAAAAATTTCACCCATGCCGGGATTCGAACCCGCAACCTCTGGCTATCCGTGCCAGCGCTCTACCAATTGAGCCAATGGGCGACTCACGGCATCAGTGAAATTTCGAACCTCTTTACACTATTCTCTGTATTACGTAACAGGCAGCGACATCTGACTTAAGCAAATTGCATTACTTACAGCCCCGACTACCTACTTTGCAGTTAGGTTTTAACATCGGAACGATATCACTGTACCACATAATTATACTATTTTTATTTTTAATGCACTAACCCGTGCTAAGGAACAAAATCAGATGTCGCTGCCTGTACGTAATACAGAGAATAGTGTAAAGAGGTTCGACATTTCACTGATGCCGTGAGTCGCCCATTGGCTCAATTGGTAGAGCGCTGGCACGGATAGCCAGAGGTTGCGGATTCGAATCCCGGCATGGGTGAAATTTTTAGCCTCTAAATAGGTTTTTAAACTATATAAGTATTAGTCTCTAGGGCCGGGTCCTCTAGAATACAAGCGTGAGGTTATGTTTTCTTCTCCTTCTTCTACAGGTTATATTAGTCCACTGCTGGACAAGCCCTCCCCTAATAAGCGCCATAGCGCAAGGCTGTGCCATCATTTGGGGGTAATGCCCATAATCCCCACGCTGGGCATGCGGGTTGGGGATCGCAGTTCGGTGGAATTGTACTACAGGGCTCGCTGCTGCCCACCCCCCGGTTTGTGTCCCTTAGTCGCCTTTTACGACACCCACGGAAAGAATTTGGGTTGATGTTATGTTCAGCTGTTGTGAAAAACAGTCATTGTACCTCTGTTTCCGTCGTAAGTGTTAAACACAGCCTTACTAATAAACTTGGTGTAAGTATTGTATAACTATGCAGTGTTTTGTCTCTTTTCTTCCAACTGAAAATTACATTCAAATGACGTAAACAACACACTGTATAACTATACCAGGCTTATACGGTGTTTATTAGTAAGAGCCAAAACGTTTGCCGAACGCTGAACTCGAGGATATGACTAATCTCGACTTTAATGACTTAAGTAAGCAACCGGATAATGACTGGCCATCAATTAAGTTAATGAACGAAGCCGACCCTTAACCCTCGCTGCACTTGTTAGCTAATTGGGCCATTATGAAGTGCTTGTGAGATTAGGACGGGGTACCTACCTAAGAAGCGCTCGTGGGCTTGTGGAACCGCTGAAAGCGGCTTATTTCCTGAAAGATTTATGATTTGGACATATGGAGAGGTCGAAGGAAGGTAAAAAAAAGCACAAGTGTGTAATAGCCCACATCCCGCACGCTATACGTAACTGCAATACGCCACTTATTGAGCAACTGTATTAAAAAAAACTCTTATGACAAACATTACGCATTGGCCAAAAATAAAAATAATAATGTTTTATTACGATACAGGTCTTGTATGGACACCTGTATCATAATATAACATTTTAATCATAACGATACATCTATACAACCTCCAGCTCGAGCCAAAGTTTCAATGAACGAGTCCGCCGCGGCGGACTTCATGGCAATTTTACATTAAAACCTTTTCATGGTTTTCGTTGGTTTGGACATGTGGAGAGGACGAAGGAAGAAAGATTGACGACACAAATGTATATTGCGAATGTGATTGGAAGGGTTGGTAAGGGTCGTCCCAGACGGACTTACTTCGACCAAATAGGGGATGTATTAGCAAAGGGAAAGATAAAAAGTACCCGGAACCGGCGTGCATGCATGCAACGACTTATGAACGTTGATGAAGCGAAGGTGATGTATCAGGATCGTGGCAAGTAGCAGTCCCTGGTCTCTACCTACCCCTCTAGGATACAGGCGTGAGGTTATGTATGTATGTAGAAATCTACATACTTATTACACATAAAAGGTTTTATTCAAAGTAGCGAAGAATGTGCGGCTTTATGTAATGAACGTTACAAGTCAAACTAGGTGTCCATTTCAAAAAGTCTGGAGAAGGTCTTGGAGAAAAAATGGACAAAAAAAGTCCAAAGGCGTGTCGCTTGACCTCACCATCACAATGCGCTATTTGACACGTATCAAATTTCACGCGATAAATGAATATTTCCTATGGTATTTAACGTAAGAAACCGAAATATATTGATTTTGCTAAGTAAGTATGCAAGATCGCTGCAAAAATTGCAAAGTAAAAAAAAAATTTCGCGTTTAATTCGTAACGGCGAAAACGTTATCCGCCATCTTGAAACCATCTAAAGTATGTAAACAAACATCTTTCAGCCAGAGCCAATGGACATTAATTAATATAGGACTAACATCAAAGTGATCTTCACATAAATACACCCGAGTTTCAATTGATAAAGAGTCGGGGTCTCTTTTGGCAAGTTTGAGCCAAGTTTTTCGAATGTTAATTTCACTGGGTACACGAATCCACAACTTCCCGGGGGTCTTTGTTGACGTGTTTTTTCATTCTCGAACAATGCAATAATGATAATTGGTATATTTTGGATGTAAATTCGATGAAATCATGGTTGCGTTGTTGTTATTTCACTATGCTCAGAGATCACTTACAGAAAATTGAATGTCAAACTTTGCTTACAATTTTTTAGACTTCAAACCATAGACAAAAATGGCTGGCCGCGTTTTTGGCTGTTTAGGAAAATAAAGTTTTAAAATATATTTTTATTTAAAAACCTATCTAGAGGCTAAAAATTTCACCCATGCTCAATTGGTAGAGCGCTGGCACGGATACCCAGAGGTTGCGGGTTCTAATCCCGGCATGGGTGAAATTTTTAGCCTCTAGATAGGTTTTTAAATTTGTTCCTTAGCACAGGTTAGTGCATTAAAAATAAAAATAGTATGATATATTTTTATGTTGCTTTTGGGTCCTCAAATATACTAAAATATTTTTTGGTCTAATGGAGTTATTTACCTTTTAAGACTTACTTGAAAAGAGAGTCGAATAGCGGATTGGCATCATGACACCTCAAAGCGAGCGAAATTCGTTAACAAATTTGCGCATACGATTTTGTGACTGATTTTTATGCGACAAATGTGTAACCTAACCTAACCTTTCTAATAGCGTCTACGCTTTCAATGGGCGAATATCGGCGCCCAGGAAGCGTTTATACGTGAAGCAGTAACAAACGTACACACTCACAAACTTTCGCCTTTATAATATTAGTGCGACATAGTGTGGTGTGATGAGGGTTCGAAATTATCAAGATAATTAGGCTGCTTGATAATTATCGTGTAAGAAATTAATTTGCTATACTGTTTCATAACAAATACATTATAATTTGGCCAATTCTAACAAAAACAAATAAATTTTATGATTTTTATTTAAAATCCAACACAAATTAACATTAATTAAAGTAAAAAGGCTCCATCAGATTCAATATTCTAAATATATATTAAATTGGATTGACCAAAGATGTCAAAGGAATATCTTCATCGGATGATGATTCTATTTCCATTGGCTGTGTTGCTGCTGTAGCTGCAGTAGAACTTATTTGTTGACCTAATCCTAATAGCCAACTAAGATCTTGCTGCTTGGTTTTGGTTGCTTTGCATAAACGAAATTTTTGTTATTATCAATTGATTATTATCGAGCTATTTTTATTATGATAATTATCAAGATAACTATGACGGATAATTATCCTTTCGAACCGTGGATGTGATGTGTGTACTAGAAAGATGTAAGTACTTTAATATTGGTAGGACGGGTAAGCTGAAAGAAAATGCTACCTAGTACTAAGCTCGCCTCTGCATAAATTAGTTTTCGGTGCAATAATTTTCATCCATTCATTCTTACTAGTTTCAAAGTTCTTTGACCCCACGCGGTCACGATACCCCCTTAATCTTGGCAGATGCGGGAAAAATTAAGAGCGTTCTACAATTTGAAAAAAACTGAAGCGCACGCGCAGCCTCCACGCAAGGTGCGCGCGCATCTGTCGCGTGCCGTTTTAATATGGCGAAATGTGCATAGGTGGGCTTATTAATAATAGTAGTGAATTGTGAAACGTATCGCTAGGCCGATGACAAGGCTTTCCTTTAAACCATAAGCGCACAAAACATAACAGAAATAACCTCACTCAGAAATATAGATTTGTTTAGTATAGACTTATATTAGGTTTTCCTTTAAACCATAAGCGCACAAAACATAACAGAAATAACCTCACTCAGAAATATAGATTTGTTTAGTATAGACTTATATTAGGCTTTCCTTTAAACCATAAGCGCACAAAACATAACAGAAATAACCTCACTCAGAAATATAGATTTGTTTAGTATAGACTTATATTAGGCTTTCCTTTAAACCATAAGCGCACAAAACATAACAGAAATAACCTCACTCAGAAATATAGATTTGTTTAGTATAGACTTATGTTAGGCTTTCCTTTAAACCATAAGCGCACAAAACATAACAGAAATAACCTCACTCAGAAATATAGATTTGTTTAGTATAGACTTATATTAGGCTTTCCTTTAAACCATAAGCGCACAAAACATAACAGAAATAACCTCACTCAGAAATATAGATTTGTTTAGTATAGACTTATATTAGGCTTTCCTTTAAACCATAAGCGCACAAAACATAACAGAAATAACCTCACTCAGAAATATAGATTTGTTTAGTATAGACTTATGTTAGGCTTTCCTTTAAACCATAAGCGCACAAAACATAACAGAAATAACCTCACTCAGAAATATAGATTTGTTTAGTATAGACTTATATTAGGCTTTCCTTTAAACCATAAGCGCACAAAACATAACAGAAATAACCTCACTCAGAAATATAGATTTGTTTAGTATAGACTTATATTAGGCATTCCTTTAAACCATAAGCGCACAAAACATAACAGAAATAACCTCACTCAGAAATATAGATTTGTTTAGTATAGACTTATGTTAGGCTTTCCTTTAAACCATAAGCGCACAAAACATAACAGAAATAACCTCACTCAGAAATATAGATTTGTTTAGTATAGACTTATATTATTTTTTTAATGCTCTAACCCGTGCTAGGGACAATTTTAAAAAACAATTTTTGGGGCAATTTTGTTTTATTTTGGCAATCGGGGCGCGCTCAGCTGTGTCGCTAGATTTTAAAATAAAAACTTCTTCTTCTCCAGGCTGTATTAGTCCACTGCTTGACATAGCCCTCCCCTAATGAGCGCCATAGCGCAAGAAAAAAAAAACAAAATAAAAACATAAAAAAATAAAAAAAATAAAGAATCGACTGTTAGGCGGTACGAAGTTCGGCTGGGTCAGCTTGTAATATATAAAAACAATATGCTAATGTTACCATGTTTTATTTTGGCAATCGGGACGCGCTCAGCTGTGTCGCTAGATTTTAAAATAAAAACTTGTTATTCTTCACTAGGCTATATTAGTCCACTGCTGGACATAACCCTCCCCTAATGAGCGCCATAGCGCAAGAAAAAAAAAACAAAATAAAAACCAGCAAGTCCTTTTGTATACTATTTTTATTTTTAATGCACTAACCCGTGCTAAGGGCAAATTTAAAAACTTATTTAGAGGCTAAAAATTTCACCCATGCCGATTCGAATCCCGGCATGGGTGAAATTTTTAGCCTCTAAAAAAGTCCTTTTTGTATGTTTATTTCGTTATCGAAATAATATCGTAGAAAGCGCGTAAATCTTAAAGTTAACAAGTCTATACTATTTTAAAAACCTTTTGGAAGGCTAAAAATTCCACCCATGCCGGGATTCGAACCCGCGACCTCTGGCTAACCGTGCCAGCGCTCTTTCCAACTGAGCAAATGTTACGTAATACAGAGAATATTGTTAAGAGGTTCGAAATTTCCCTGATGCCGGTGATTCGCCCATTACCTCAGTTGGACAGAGCGCTGGCACAGATAGCCAGAGGTCGCGGGTTGGAATCCCGGCATGGGTGGAATTTTTAGCCTCTAAATAGGTTTTTAAAATAGTATAGACTTGTTAACCTTAAGATTTAGGCGCTCTCTGCGCTATTATTTCTATAACGAAATAAACATACAAAAAGGACTTGCTGGTTTTTATTTTGTTTTTTTTTTCTTGCGCTATGGCGCTCATTAGTTGAGGGCTATGTCCAGCAGTGGACTAATATAGCCTGGAGAAGAAGAAGTTTTTATTTTAAAATCTAGCGACACAGCTGAGCGCGCTCCGATTTCCAAAATAAAACGTGGTACGATTAGCATATTGTTTTTATATATTACTAGCTGACCCAGCCGAACTTCGTACCGACTAACAGTCGATTCTTTATTTTTTTTATTTTTCTCTCCGTAAGAACGGGTTCTTCCACGTAGTCAAACTATTTTGTCAAACTGATTGTAAGAACCATCCTCGTACTTCATTCAACGAATATTCTGAAAAAAGAATTAGCGAAATCGGTTCAGCTGCTCTTGAGATTTGCGCTTACCAACACATTCAGCGATTCATTTTTATATTATAGAGAAGATATTAAATATACGATATTGTCTTGATTTTGATAATTTAATTATACCTGTATGTGTTTTTTTAAATTCAATTTAGTTAAGAACCTATTTAGAGGCTAAAAATACCGCCTACTTTTAGCCTCTAAATAGTTTTTTTTTAAATTGTCCTCAGCACGGGTTAGTGACAAAAAAGAATATAATCAATTTAGTTGTAAGATTTTGTGTATGTAATTTTTGACAAAACCTTTTTATTCCTAAAAAAATCTTGTTCAACGTTTTTTTTTATCTTAGTAAATTTCATTATTGATATCAACCCTTGTATGTCCTCACTGCTGGGGCACGGGTCTCTTCCTACATCTAACTAACCTACAGTTAGGCCATAATCCAGCACGGGGCAAAGTCCGGGTTGGAGGAGTATTGTAAGGCGGTGGCGGGCTTTACTGCCAGAAGTTATCAAGTCGCCCATAAGGCCTCTGACATGGCTTAAAGACTACCATTACATGACAGCCGGCACCAACGGCTTAACGTGCCTTGCGAAGCAAGGAAATTATCATTTTATTATCAAATGCCTTGTACGTATTTTGGTCAAAACAAGAATAATGGTAACTTCCTTAAAACACAATCTCTTGACCTGGTCCCAAACTAGGATACCCTTTACTGCGGTAACCGGGCAAGGAAGTCACAAACTTGAAAGTAATAATAATAAATATTGATGGACATATTAAACAGATCTCGTTAGTCTCATATTAAGTACAACACGACTTGTCTCACAGGTGCTAACTTGACGATACATTTAATACAATAAATACATAGATAACATCCAATACCCGAGACAAACTAGAAAAGTTCGTTTCCTAGTTTGACCCGGGGATCGAACCCGAGACCTTCGGTTTTATAGGCTATCAAAACTGGTACACTAACAAGCAGTTAGTGTACCAGTTTTGCAAGCGTAACAAGCTTGTTAGTAAAAGCAGTTTTCCTACTGTTCACAGCTGTCAGTTAGCCAAAGTGCATACAAAAATCATTTGACAACTGGGCTACTATAATAACATAAAGGATTATTTAGATGACAATGAGGTCTGGAATTAAAGCCAGTACAATGTATGAGTTCTATGTTTTATGAACTAAAACTTTCATAAGCACAACACTTATAATAATTATGTAAACTATGTTAATTAAGGACTTTGAAAAGACTAAGTTTGGAGTTTTTTTGTCCATTTTTTCTCCAAAATGATCTAGATTTTAAAATGGACACCTAGTTTGAATTGTAACGTTCATTAAGCCGCAGTTTGTCAGTGCTATTTTGAATAAAACCTTTTCATTTCATTAGCAGTAGATTAACAGATCGTTAGTGTTTGAGAAACGGGGGGTTAGAAAACAAAGTCATTGGTACGTGCCGGAATTCGAACCCCCTGCGTCCCTAATGAGAAGCTGACATTCTACCGTTCCGCTACCACCGCGTAATGATTACAAGGTACATAATATATTGCGAGTAATTTATTAAAACTTTCAAAAAGACTTAAGTCGAAAGAATTTTATTGACTCTAAAAACAAAATGCTTACTTAATGAACGTCAAAGCTTTTCTCAAATTAAATTAAAATTCCAAAGAAATTGTACATTTATTTTAGATACAGAATACAACAGCCTTCTACCTATTAACTACATCAGCTGTTCCGCACATGCCTATACAATAACTACTTACCAAAACTTCAGCGCATCTTTGCAATCATCTGCTGAAATAAAAGAAAATCTACCCTCTGTTGACATTCTCCCTCCACGGCCCTCTGTCCCTGTCTAAACCCGCGCGAGGGAGCGAGAGGCGCGCACAAGATGCGTTCGCTCCGCGCATGCGCGGCGAAGCGAAAACTGAAGCGCGGTGCCGACGAGACTTCACTCGGTCTTGTAGGGTTCGGTGAGAGCGGTCGGCTCCTCGGGAGTCGTTTATATCGTAAATAAACATTAAAAAGTTCGTTTCTACCGCGATGTGTATCGGACGTTCGTGTCCATAATCAATTTGAATTTCGAACGATTTGAAACTACTAGTGACTTTACGATTGTGTTCTGTTTTTTTCTTTCTTTTGTGAACTGTTTTCGCGACATGAAACACTGGCTGTAAATTGAAATATTCTTTTTTCGATAATCCCGCGAAAAGTTTCTAAATGATGGGTGTTAATAGCTGTGTGAGCGTGCGTGCGGCCAGAGGGCCGTGCCACTGCCCTGCGTGCCCCAGGAGCTCGGGGCACGGGGCGCCGATGCCCCAGATGCCCCCCCAGACCCTGGTCTTGCCCCCCATGGCTCTGGAGCCGGAGACCACGCCCGTGAAGGACAAGAAAGGGTCCAAAATGAAGGTGTTAAAGAAAATCAAGAAGAAAATCGGCCTAGGTGAGTTAGTTTCTCGTGTGTTGTCGAAATTCAAAATAGAATGCTTCTGGTGGTCTAAGCCTGCAAGGAAATTGTATTAAACCGACGGATCACCAAACCGTCATTGTTTGGGCAGTATAAACATTTTAACGGTTGCATTTTTGTCGGTTACTTTTTGGTCCTGCGAGCCGGACCGATACTGTGCATTTTTTGAGAGGTGATTACACCGATTAGACGTTGAAATAGAGTTATGTCTATCTATTATTTCTTATATGCGTTAGTATATCCAATCTAAGGTTTATAGATTATCATTATCATATAACTAACAAAATTAATATCCTATTATTTTAAACAACTTATATTTACAGTGCATTTCAATTCAACTTGAAATGCACTAAAAGTATACTTTTAAAAACCTATTTAGAGGCCAAAAATTCCACCCATTGAGTCGCCCATTGGCTCAGTTGGAAAGAGCGCTGGCACGGATAGCCAGAGGTCGCGGGTTCGAATCCCGGCATGGGTGGAATTTTTAGCCTCTAAATAGGTTATCAAAAATCTTATTGTGATAACTATTTTCAGAACATATAGCCTAGAATGTAGTATTAATATCCTAGGACTTACATACATTTTCGCTAAAAAAGGCCGTCTTTGGCGGAAATCGATTAGTCCTAGATTGTTGATCCTAGGTTCTAGACTGTAGTCTGAAACCTTAGCAGCCGAAGATGCGAACGGGTACCGGCCATCAGTCTTCTCGTGACCACGATGACCGTAACGTCGTCGAAACGTCGAGGTAAAATAGCAATAAATTACTACGCGATTAAGCCCCTGAAACATCTAACTATATACTATAATGATGAACAAAGCCACGGGTAAGAGCAATTAGGGCCTAATAAGCATTATGATGATATGGACACGAGCCAGGCGGTAGTCGAGGCACGTCCCGGGCACCACGATAGTGAGTGGCTCATGCACTCCCATGAACAATTAGCAGCTGAGTCACGACCCGTTCATCACGCTTTTCAACTTTGAAGGAACTGAGCTTCGTATCGACGAACCTGTACATCCGTACACGGCTTAACCCCGGCTTCTGGTACACCGACAAGCCGTGAGTGGTCTTAACCTCCTAAGCCCAGGCGTCCTAGAAATCAGACATCACGAATAAATTTCTTAATTCACACCCAATGATTTTAGTACGAAGTCCGGAAAACTTACTGTTCCAGGTCCAATATTTTCCTCATAATTTTTTGACAACGAGAAGAAAAAGGTCTTCAAAATCTATGTAGTTTTAGAAGACTTGAGGTAACTGTTACCTCCAAGGCTTAGAAGGTTAAACCGTCACGAAGGTTAAGAGAAACGGGGCGCGTTCAGTGCGTGGACGGGCGCCCGTGTATGACTAACGCTAGTGGCGTTTTTCCGAGCGGTTCCGTGCTTCGCAAGGCACGTTAAACAGTTGATAGATGGCAGTCGTTAAGCGAAGTCAGAGGCCTTAGGACAGTAAGACCAGCCACTAGTCTTGCAAGCCTCCATCAATCCGGACTTGGCCCCCGTGGCAGAGTATGGCCTATACCTTCCTCAGGGAAGACCTGTGCCCCTCAGTGGGGACATAACGGGTTGATGATGAACGAGCCGTTACCACCGCGGATTGGCAATTTCTAGCGCTGAGGCGTTTTTGCATAACACTGCAAGGTTGACTCCTCCTACACAAGGAGCTGTAGACAAAATACATTGGATTGATTAAATTGCTTAAGGACGCTCCTCAAGAAACTCAATTCGGTGTTTATTTAGAAGCGACACGCTGGGTAAAACTAAAACTTTGTGAATACTCCTAGAGAACCATCACAGCTCACACTAATATTATATTGGCGAAAGTTGGTGTGTATGATTGTTACTTCTTCACGTCTAAACGGCTGGAGCGATTTTATTAATATTTGGTATGGAGTTAGCTGACACCCTGGAATAACACATAGGCTACTTTTACTGCGGGAAAATGTCTTATTCCCACGGGAAAATCCATAAACCGCGGGTGACACTGGGGTACAGCTAGTTGGAAAGAAATTTATGGACAGCAAATTATTGAGAACAGTTTGTATGAAAAGTCTTATGAGGCTATTTTCATTCTATTGTTCTCTGATGTAATCACTATCAAATCTCGATTTATGTCCTCTAAAAATATTGACAAAGTTTCTTTGCGATTCGTCATAAAAACTAAACTACATCTGTCAATCAATCAATCTATTTATTGCCATAAATTACATGTGTGTACAGTGGTGTTATTATTATAATACAATGAGTTACAATGCAATTTTACCGATTGGGCGTATCGTCTGTATAGGCATTGCTCCTTGGGTGAGACCTCAGATCATAGAAAGTGAGACTCTTATGGCATTAACCATTAAAACATTAACGAAACCCACACACTGCAGTTATTAATCCTAATGCCCACAACCAACCCACTGATTTGGGTTGTCTACCAGCAATCAACAGGTGGAAATAAGGTGAAAGGGCACCTTGCGAATCGCCTTGTATACGTTTTCCATCCGTGAAAAATATAAGTAGTGAAGACAGAATAAGACATGTTGTGTTTGCATATAAATTGACACGAGATAAAGGAGCAAGGTGCTTCGTAACAGCTGCGGTATTAAATTAAAGGACATCATGACGAGCAGATGGGTAATTTCTACCTTAGTCCCCAATTTATAAAGGCCTCTGCTCGCTTGCATTGCGGGTTGGGACCAAGATCACCAGATGATCGGTGGCTTAACCAGTTTTTGAAGATCCACCCGATAATGCTTGAAGCTTAAAACGAGGTGTCTTAGTGAGTAGTCATCATTTGGAAATGTCCTGCCATTTCCTCTAGTCTGTCGTTGGATAATGCTCCTCTGTGATCCTTCCAACTGCTGAAACGACTACGTTTCAGGTATCATAATCACCTAATTTGTAGTAGGTATATGTGCCCCCATTACGACCTCTGTGGCGCAGCGGTAGCGTATCCTGCAAGAGGTCACGGATTCGAACCTCGGCTGGGAACAAAAAAAAGAAAACCCCCAGGTCTTTGATGTTTACATGCAGCAACATACAATACACCATGAGAATGCAAATAAATAATTGCAATTAATTAATTTTATTGTTATATATGTGGATCATTGTATAGATCTTAAAAAGGCGGATAGATACTGGTTGATTGGTGCCAATACGAAAAAAACAGCTTAATTCGAAAATAGAACGCAAAAACAATCGAGCAACATTCAAATCACGATCGCCACGCCGGAACCATAAATAAGCCCCAAAACCAGATGGTCTTCAGTTCGTCACCCTCACACCCAAAAAAGGGAGAGACTTTTGTAATAATAAAATCGTACTCGGAAGTGAGATAAAGGAAATGGCTGCGCTACGTGCTGTGCCAGTAATAACCGCGAATAACGCAGAAGGAAAGGTTTGAGACACGTCGAAATTGAAGCGCTCGCTCGTGGCCTAGCGAAACCGAGTGATTGAAAT
This sequence comes from Yponomeuta sedellus, assembly GCA_934045075.1. Classification (NCBI taxonomy): domain Eukaryota; kingdom Metazoa; phylum Arthropoda; class Insecta; order Lepidoptera; family Yponomeutidae; genus Yponomeuta; species Yponomeuta sedellus. The sequence goes on from OW203749.1 coordinate 3,794,728, forward strand.
CAATCAATTGGGCTAAGCAACAACAGGCGCGGTCTGGATGGGTGACCATCACGTGACTGCCGCTAGTGGCATTTTCTCCGAGCGCTTCTGTGCTTCGCAAGGCTCGTGAAGCCGTTAGCGCCGGCTGTCATGTAATGGCAGTCGTTAAGCTATGTCAGAGGCCTTATGGGCGGCTTGATAACTTCTGGCAGGAAGGCGCGTCACTGTCTTACAATCCTCCACCAACCCGGACTTGGCCCTCGTGGTGGAGTATGGCCTAAACGTCCTGCGATACAGGAAGCGACCTTGCCCCAACGGTGGGGACATATACCTAAAGGGTTGATATCGAAATGCAGAAAGAGAGGAAATTTCAGTGGCTATGGGATCTTGAATAATGTTTGGATCACAAAATTGTGTTCCACGCAAATTCCACGCCATTAAACTACGTTGAATTTTTTGTACATCTTTTTTTATGTTTAATTGATGATAATAGTTATCCTTTCAATCCCTTTGTATGTCCCCACTGCTGGGGCACGGGCCTCTTCCTGCAGCGCTAGAATGTTAGGCCACGTTAGTTATTGTTTTTTGTTTGTTTGTTGAGCAAAAAAATTACACCTAGATTCAAAATAATTTTAGAAAAATGGCTTATTCCTGATTTTTTTATGTAAATAATAAGATGGAGGAGAGCAAGCTATTAATGTCAAAATTTTTTTTATGTAAACATTTCTGTTGCCTTTATTTCCTACTGAATTATTTATTTTATTTATTTAAATAATAAATGTCTCTCAACAATATGGAAGAGGATTTCAAAACTTTCGTCATGCCTATTATGACCGATACGTGAAGAGCGTTCGGCACTCGCCTTTGCGCCAGATGTCGAAGGCCTTTGTCTTGGGCTGCGCTTGCGCATCGCGCTCTTATTCTTCAAATGTCTTGCAACATTTAGCGCTTTTGTTGCCCAAGTACTTTATTCTCTTTAAGATTAACTTTTCTTTAGTTTTAAAAAGGTTCCCAACCGGAAACGGATGAATGAATGGATAATTTTGTCGTATGGGCACCTAATACTTAATCAATAGAAATAGGTTACTTTTAACGTAAGTATTTTTTTGTTGCACACTAACTAAATACTTAACTGTAGTGCTGTCTCTTCTAATATCTCAGCAAAGAGCGGGACAGAACGTATACTTGAGTTACTTAGTGCAACTCTTAATTCATTAACCGGCCACATACCATGTAGAGGAGCGAAAAAATATAACTTTCCTAGGGTTTATTATTTTTTAACAAGTATAGAAAATACTACCATCAAGTGTTTATATGACAATGAGCCGTTTTAAGCACAAGTTCACAAAGCCATTCATAGATGCCGCTGACAGCCGTGGCCACAGAAGAACCGGAATGCGGCTGTCAAAATTAATCTGTGCTTCTATAATGGCTTTGTTAACTTTTGCTGAAAACGGCTCGGTGTATAAGAGTTTATGTCACACTGCAAAAAAAAAAAAATGTTAATTGTAACCTATTTCTAAAAACCTATTTAAGGTTCAAAATTTCCACCCATGCCGGGATTCGAACCCGCGACCTCTGGCTATCCGTGCCAGCGCTCTTTCCAACTGATCTAATGGGCGACTCACCAGCATCAGTGAAATTTCGAACCTCTTTACAATATTCTCTGTATTACGGCATGGGTGGAATTTTTAGCCTCTAAATAGGTTTTTAAAATTATGTCCTTAGCTGGGGTTAGTGCATTAAAAATAATATAATAACCTATTTCTATCGGCTTAACGTATTAGGTGGCCATACGACAAAATTATCCATTCATTCATCCGTTTCCGGTTGGGAACCTTTTTAAAACTAAAGAAAAGTTCGTCTTAAAGAGACAAAAGTAAGTACTCGGGCAACAAAAGCGCCAAATGTTGCAAGACATTCGAAGAATAAGAGCGCGATGCGCAAGCGCAGCTCAAGACAAAGGCCTTCGACATCTGGCGCAGAGGCGAGTGCTGAAAACGGCTCATTGTCATATAAACACTTAATGGTTGTATTTTTTTATACTTGTTGTCATACTGCGACCAAATAGGGGATGTATTGGCAAAGGGCAGGATAAAAAGTACCCGGAACCGGCGTGCGTGCATGCAAACTGTGACTTCGATGTGATGTGAAAATGACTTCGATAAATGTTATGTTGAATATATTTTTTACGAGGCTACGTAAAAAAAAAATGTTATGTTTCATCGACATCCGGACTTTAAGAACGACGTCGGAATTTAAGAATTCAATGTAATAACTCAATTTTTCTAATTAATTTTTCTATGCTGTTACGTATACAGAAAGTTACACGGTGCAATATTTTTATATTAAACCATCTTGAAAACTGTAATTTATGGCAATAAACGGTCAAGGCTGTCAGGATCGTGGCAAGTGGCAGTCCCTGGTCTCTGCCTACCCCTCTGGGATACAGGCGTGAAGTTACGCTGTGTTTATTTTAAAGCGACCAAAAATTCGTCACTGTTACGTACATTAAAATGTTTTTTTAATGCACTAACACGTGCTAAGGACAATTTTAAAAAACCTATTCAGAGGCTAAAAATTCCACCCATGCCGGGATTCTAACCTGCGTCCTCTGGCTATCCGTGCCAGGGACCTCTGGCTATCTGGCACGGATAGCCAGAGGTCGCGGGTTCGAATCCCGGCATGGGTTAAATTTTTAGCCTCTAAGTAGGTTTTTAAATGTTATGTTTACTTGTTGCCACGCCAAAATTCTATATTTAAATGCTGTTAACCGCTAGAACTGTTAATGGTCGAAATAAAATATTAGGTATCAGTCGCAACCATATTTTATGCGAAATCCTAATTATGCCACTTTCGCACAGAACCGCACAGTGGGGCGCGATTAGCTCCTATTATCGTTTCCGTAGTAATAATTATAAAAAGTAATGTTTCCGCCGATAACCTTTATTTTTCCTTAGAACGGTCAAATTCTGCATATCTAGGCCATCCATAGGCTAGATATGCAGAATTTGACCGTTGGTCAATTTGAATTTGGCCAGTGTCTGATTTGATAATTTCGCTACGTAAATAGATATATTCAAACCCAAATTCTTCCCGCGGGTGTCGTAAAAGGCGACTAAGGGACACAAACCAGGGTGTGGGCAGCAGCGCCCCCTGCAGTACTATTTGTACTGCGATCCCCAACCCGCGTGCCCAGCGTGGGGATTATGGGCATTACCCTCCAATGATTGCACAACGTTGCGCTATAGCGCTCATTGGGGGAGGGCTGTGTCCAGCAGTGGACTAATATAGCCTGAGGAAGAAGAAATAGATATATAGATAAAACATTTATTTAACGGCACAATACTTAAAAACATAACATAGGCTTACATGAACATCAAATAAAACATAAAGGAAAAATATTACATCCATACAAGAAAAGAAAAAGGACAAACAGAACCCGTTTCAAACATTGAATACGTGTACATACGCTTAAAAACAATAAAACAGAACATCACAAACATATACAAACATTTTGTATATTGTCACGTTCATAGTGCTTAGTGCAAGTTTGACAGATCCAATCGAATAACCTTACTACCGCGTTAATCGAGCATCGAGTAGTGAGTATGAGTAAGTTAACCGTTCGAACTGGCAAAACGCTGTCACAGTACAACTCGCACTCGCGTTTATTCGTGTTTTGGCTGGTAAACGTGTTCACTTGTCAACGTAAACCATTACAACTCGCACTCAGCAATTTTAATTTGCATACTTGTCGCTAGGTGGCGCTTCCTCGATGCCATAGTAATATGAGTTTACGTTAACGCGATCGAGTAGTTAAAAAACTCGCACTAAGCACTCTGGTTTTAATACTACTGTAGTGCTGTCTCATCGAATATCTCGGCAAAGAGCGGGACAGAACGTGTACTTAAGTTTTAAAAACGTATTTAGAGGCTAAAAATTTCACCCATGCCCGGATTCGAACCCGCGACCTCTGGCTATCGGTGCCAGCGCTCTTTCCAACTGAGCTAATGGGCGACTCACCGGCATCGGTGTTTCGAACCTCTTTACCATATTCTCTGTATTACGTACAGGCAGCGACATCTGGCTGAAGTATACTTAAGTTACTTAGTGCAATTCTTAATTCATAAACCGGCCATGTACCATGTAGAGGAGCGAAAAATATAACTTTCCTACAGTTTTTTTTATTTCTATACATACGCGATACATTGCTAATTTTAACTCTATAGAGTGACAATAGGTATTTGATGCAATTCGATATTTAAATCCAAGGCGTTAAGGACCATAGTTATTTATAGTAGTCTTAGATTTTTGAAAAAGACGCATAACACTGGCCACAAAAGGACAGATGTCTGAAGGCCTTTTAAATGTCGTCCACACTTTGAATTTGGAACGCGAGCAGCTGACTAGGAATACAATAGATTTCAGGGTTGTGAAAACGTTGTTTCATTATTAATTTGTTTTATTTTTTTTTATTTAACCGAAATCCACAGCTAAACAAATTACAATAGGTAAACAATTTTGCCAGGCACCTCTGGCACGGATAACCAGCGGTCGAGGGTTCGAATCCCGGCATGGGTGGAATTTTTAGCCTCGAAATAGGGAAGGAAAATATCGTAACCAAACCTGCGTGTCTAAAGTTTTCAAATACATCAGCGCTTGAAATTGCCTATCCGCGATGGGCACGCGTGGCAATTAAGCCCATACGCTCTCTCTGAGAGAGGGCCTGTGCCCTGCAGTGGGGCGTTTATAGGCTACATAAAAATAAAAATTTCCTTAATTTTATTAAAGTTTTATATTATTTTTAATGCACTAACCCGTGCTAAGGACAATTTTAAAAACCTATGTACGTAATACAGAGAATATTGTAAAGATGTTCGAAATTTCACTGATGCCGGTGAGTCGCCCATTAGCTCAGTTGGAAAGAGCACTGGCACGGATAGCCAGAGGTCGCGGGTTCGAATCCCGGGAAGGGGGGAATTTATTAAAGTATTTTGAAACATCTGTTCTCGTTCTCGTATCTGAAAGCTACCCAAAAAATATGCAATATTACCAAATGCCCCACGTCGCAAAATAAATTTTGTGGCAACCCTACATCATCAAAGAACATGGCGCACGCCTCCCAAGTATCCCGTTCCTTTGCGAAACAGCTGACACGCCACAACAAGATGGAAAGAGACAACCCAACGCATACAGGCCTACTCCAGAGCGAGACAAAACTAGGACATCTGCCAAATGATAAGGGATAATGCACCCATATTTAAAGGTGAAATAGGTAGATAGCTCGATAACTGAAGGAGAAACGAGACGAAAGACGGCGTATGGCGTAAACATCTGTCCATAGAAATTGATAGTTAGAAAGATCCTGCTTCTAGAATGAGACGGGGATATGGTAAGTATCTAGTGGAAAAGAGAAGAATTCGCTCTAAAGGTGATACAGGACCATGGGAACCAGTCGACAGCTGATGTTTTTCCGATTCCAGCTGCTTTTTAATGTCTTTACCAGCCTCATTTTGGACCAAAAGATGTGGATTGCCCATAAAATATTGGCTATAATTAACGTTTGTCTTTTTTTTTATACCTTTTTTTTTAATAATGAAATATTAGAATGTAACTGCCACGCCTTCCATTGGTTTAATCCCTTAGACAAATTATGAAAAAAAAAATCCCAGATTAAAGAACGTCTTTTTCAAAATGAAACAAAAGCATTCGAAATTTGAAAATGTTAAGTTACGCCGCGTCGTTGTCGAAAACACGAATCAACCTCGAGAGATAGCATCAATGAATGACGCCTAAACTGGTCGTTTGTTCTTTCAAAGAAATTCATAGCAACCGTGGGTCACTACAATGGTGATTGGTGGTGCGGCTCAGCTAATGAGCGTGAGAATCAAATGTGGAATGTAACCAAAACGGAACCATTCGAATTTCTGAATGTTCCAGAGCCTCAAGGCTGCCATACTTGCAGGACTGTGAATTTGGTTTCATGTCAGCATTTTCTTAGACCTGCGATTTTCTAATTGGAAAAATACTAGTTACACAACACGCTATTTACCTAATAAGGAGCGCACAGCACGTAATTTAAACCGTATTAAACAAAACCATCCCGCCACACCATAAATCTTGTTTATACACTAAGTGGTGACCTCCGGTTCTCTGGTATTTGATGAGTTCGAAAGATCACTAGACGGCCAGCCGCACTCCTTGTACATGGGAGGTGCGAGAGTGAGAGGTCGAGAGGTCGTGGGATTCATTCGAGAGATCCACGCAAGAATCGTGCCTTCCTTCTCTGTTTACTATTAGACCTAGATTAGAGCTGGTAACACTGAATATATTTTTTTAATTGCTAGCCAGCCACTGTTTTGAAAAGAAAACTTTTTGGGTTGCATGTGGAACAAAAACCAAATTAAAAAATAGCGTTAAAAAGTGAATATTTGGCGGAATTTAGCAAAGTGATTTTCACTTTTTAATGCTATTATGGATTTCCGCAAAGTAACGCCTGATTCTATACAAATTAAAAAAAAAACAATCTTATTACCGCCTTAAAAAGGGACGTAACTTTTTGCTTACTAAAAACTGAATCGTTATCATTCTAAGTGCAAAAGAAGTCTTTTATTATTATTTCATTTGATAACGACTTCTGTGGCGCAGCGGTAGCGCATCTACCTAACATGCAAGAGGTCCCGGGCTCGAACCTCGGCTGGGGACAAAAGAAAACCAGGTCTTGGATGCTTACATGTTTGTGATGTCGTTGTTTCTGGTTCCCACGACACAGGGTATCCTAGTGTGGGGCCGGAAGCAATGTATGTGCCTGTATGTAAATGTTATGTTATGTATGAATGATTAGCGGTAATGTTCATCCGATAGAACCATTTAAAAAAAAGATTTTTTTTTTAAATCGGATAAGTAGTTTCGCAGTAGTTTTAGTAGCAATACCATTCGCTAACTGTGAAGGCAAAACGTCGTGACGAAACCCAACTGTCTAGGGTGGTCAAATACCTCAGCGCTTGAAATTGCCCATCCACGGTGGGCACGCGCAGTAATTAAGCCCAAACTCTCTATCTCTGGGAGAAGGCCGGTGCCCGCAATTGGACGTTTATAGGCTACATAAAAAAGTAATTTCGTAGATTACCCCCCACAAGCAAACATATTAACTTACAATTTTTTCCTCCTTACAATATTGGTGTAGTATCATACTCCTACTGCTAAACTTGCATGCAACGCCCGCATACATACAGTCTTTTGTTCGAGAAAACTTCAATTACTCCAAAAAAAGTAAAATCCAAGATGGCGGCGGGCGTTGTAATCCGATTAATTCGTATCACGAGCGTTGCCGACGTGTCTAATGATCTACCGCCGCGCGATGATCCATCAGATGTCCGTGGAGATTTGCTGGCGTAGAAAAAGTGGGTTTTGAGAACGCTTCAGTGCTTAGCTTGAAATTATGACTGAGGCGTTGATATTGCTTTGTCTGTATTCATCTTGATGAATGCATCAGTGATCAAGTTATTGTACGATAACACTTCATGTTAGCGTACAATAACATGATGACACCTTTCAAAAACCAGTGCTAGTGGGTGTCTTACTCAATATAAATACTACTTAGTGACGACATCTGTGGCAGGGAAAGAAAAAATAAGAAAACGTTTTCTCTACAATAGCTAGCCAGCCAGTGTTTTGAAAAGAAGAAAACTTTTAAAAGGAAGAAAACGCACAGTCACAACTTGAAATCTGCTTTTAATTACTTGGTTCTTACTCCAAATAAAAAAAAAGTCCTTTCCCATATACATAACAAAGCATCCCTCGTTTCCGCCATTTTGACAAAAACCTAACCTCTTTTGTTACATTTTACCGCCAAAATCCGGTGCAGAATCTGCAAGCCAGATGTTTTATTATTGCCACCCTTTCTGTCAACAGGTAGACACAGATAAGGAGGGAATTCACTACACCTTTTTTTATGTATTCATAAGACGACATAAAAAAAATCACACTTACATTAATTGCCAAACTGCCTAATTAATGCAGTTTATCGGCAACATCTTGGTAACAATTTTGATAAACTTACACAATCTACACGACCAACAGTATCGATAGTAGGTACTGACTAAAAACCAGCGCTGAGGGCTCACACCCTCAACACCCTCGCTGAGTAAGACGCCCTTTGTGACAACATTGACACACCTCAGATGTACCAACGCTCTGACTTTGGCCTGTCCTCTCTTGTATTTATGTGCATTGTTTTTGTTTTCTATGTGTGTAAGAGTGGTTGCCTTTTCCTTTTCTTTCCTGTGATGTGTTAATTTGATCCAATAAATATCTTTCTTTCTAGTACTTTCTGTATCGGAATCGTAGGAGCCGATAGCTTCTAACCCCCTATTTTTGGACAGAGATTGATAGGAATTCCAATAATGCCAATATATTACTGCTTGTTCGTACCAGTGGTACGAACGTTCTCAGTGGAGAATCGAGTCTTGCTTTTAAACATTTACTCATTTCCTCGAATGCCGTGAGAACGATTCGATTTTTGAATGCATTAAGAGGCTTGAGTCACACTGTGGTGTGATGGATGATGAATGAATGAATTTGTATTGCAAGGTGCGTTGCGAAATTGCTTCCGGGATATCCTTATAGGAGCGGCGCCCATACACCTGTTTGGTTTTCTAATGAATTGTTACTCAGCTGATATATGGTTCCTAAGCTTTTACAATGGGAAAATATTGCAAAAATGTTTTAAAAATGGTAAGGTACATTTTGGCCACGTACAAAGCCCCAACTATGAGGCTAAGTGCGGATGTATCAGGCCTAAAACTTTGGCTAAAACCATAAACTAAATTATCCGCTGAAAAAAAAGTCTAAGAACTGATTCGTCCATCGTCCAACGCATAATCGATACGCACAATCGACCGGACCATGCCATTCTGGTGAACCTGTTTTTCTTACAATCTCTTTGCCTTGTAGGAGACCAGGAAGAAGACCACTTTAGTATCGAGAAGACAACCGTTGCATCAAACACTAAAAGGTGAGCTTCCCACGGTGTGTCGTGAGAAAGCCAACGTGCGATAGAGACGAAAACATTCATATTACGAAACTGTACGACAGAGTGAAATGGAGTTATGCCTTCGAACGAACGAAAGAAAGAGAAAGGTGCTTCGAAGACTTTTCCAGGCCACAGATAGGCAATGTAAACACAAGAGCATGGCACTCGATTTTGGTTGTTGTTGTTTTAATCGTAAAAGCGGTTTTCTAATAGTGTTGTCTTAGTAATTAGGTTTTATTAATGTTTGACTTTTTGTTAAAAGTTTAAACTAACACGTTAGTGGATACCTTCATTTTTATGTTTAATTCATGGTATTATAAATCTTATCGTTTGGAGTGTCAGTGAACCTCAAAAGCATGGGTTGGGCAAAAATGCGCGATAAAATAAAACTGCTGTTGATAAGCGAATAAAAATCTAACTAAGGTCAATCGTTTTGAAGCAGAGGGTTTAACAAATTGTTTATTTAAATTACTCCAAATCAAACGACATTTTAACATAGGTATTAGTCATTGTTTTTTAGACGTGTAAATAACTTGCTCCGAACAAACAATACCAGGATTTGTCTGGATCAGTCCACTTATTCCCACGACTCTTTATGACAAAGGAAGACGACGAACACTGGCTTCAAAGATGATCGCTTCACACAAAGCAGACAAGAAAATAATTAAAAACAATAAAGAAACAAAATCCTCCCATCGCTGGCTGTACAGGTTCAGCCATTGATTACCCGAAAAAAAAAAAGTTACAAAACAAAAATGGCTACCGATATGGCGGCAGATTAATAAAAAGTGAAAAAGTGACAACTGGCTATTATGTTGCGGCGTCGTGGGAACGGGATGTTCGTACCGTTATTTTAAAGGTTTTAGCTACGCTCGAGAAATAGTATAGCAATTTTCTTGTACCGTTTTTATTCGTATTCTTTTGAGAGTAAATTGTGGAACGCTCCACTTAAAGCTCGAGGCTCTCTGCGACAATTACTATGCAGCTTGGAGGGCCATAGTGGATTTTTGCATATCCTGTCACGTCAATTTGCTGCCCTCATCTCGTCATAATGACCATTTCCTTTCAAGCGGATGGAATATATAGGCCTACCTCAATAATGTTTGTTTTTTGCTCTGACCACAAAACTCTTTTACTACAAACCAATAAAACTGTTTGCAAATTAGGCCACGCGCAACAATGTTTCTGTGGGTAAATAAGTTTTAACTAGTCACCAGTAAAAATAAGTGGGTACTTTTACGAGTTAATAGTCAGTACTGGGACAAGGGCTATGCCCAGCAGTGCGCTCTATTCGTGGGCTGGATAGATACTCGTAGATAATCAGGCACACAGCTATGTCTCAAAACAAACAAAACATAACAACGTACAGACAAATACACCAGTTCCAGAATCGAATCAATCGATTCTCGTTACGATGCATGTTTATGTATGATATGAAAACTTAGCCACAAGCCTTTCTATTCCATTCTGGCGCTTATGTCGAAACACATAAGAGCTACGATGCTGTGGAAGGTATGGCTGTACACACGCACCGTGAGAAAGAACGATCTCAAACTGGCTGGCGCCTAAGACCTTGAGACGAGTGAATGAAACTGCTTTTTTACCAACTAACTGTTCAGTAAACTTGTGCTTTTTGTTGTGTTTTGTTGATATGCTTTTCTCGTTAATTGTCTCGGGGTTTATATTGGAAGTCGCCCTCGTGCATATTTATGGAATGAGACGTTTTTGTTTTGATTGATTGCGTTCTGGAAATGCCATGACAATCTCTCTTGGATGGCTGAAGACCATTTTTTAATTATGTTTTTTTTTTATTATACACAATGTCTGTTGTCTGTGGCGTACTGTAATTAAGCAATTCGAAATAATTCTTTTTTTTATTCTTCATAGAAATTGACCGCAAGAAGCGGTCTCACGGTTGTATGAAAAATTTAATTAATTATTATTAGAATTTATTGTTACAGCAGCAGTTGCTACATAATTAATTTACAAAAGATGTGGGTTACCCACATCTTTTGTAAATTAATTATGTAGCACAGTGGGTAGGTGCATAATACACGGTTCATCGGCAGTCCCCAAAAAAAAAACTAGAAAAGTCTATGTTTTGTTACGAAAAAAAATATCGCACACTACTGTCAAACTAATTACGTTTTCTATACATATACGAACTGTATTGCCGGATGTATTATCGATTGGTGTTAAAATGCTATAGAATCAATATACATACAGTCTATTTATTCTTACTTGTCCAATTTAGTAAACAAGATTCTACTCTTAAACTGTGACTTTTTAGTCCAAAACTGCCATATTTCCATAAATGAAGTAACTTGGAACACTCTTTTAGATAACACGCTGCCAATTTTATAAACATAGTTCATGAATTTGCGAGAAAATGTCTAGTTTAGGCATCTAATCTCAATTTTAAGGTTAGAATCTTGTTTACTAAATTGGACAAGTAAGAATAAATAGACTGTACATAGTTCGCCTGATGTATCAAAAACTTCTAACCCGTTTTCCCCAAATCGTCCAAGGGTGCCCATCCTCAAATTTCATTTCACCCATTTTCCATGATACATAGGTGTACCTATATCAACCATCAGCTAACATATGTACGAAACTTCATAATAACTTTTTACTGACACCGCGGGAGATAAAAGCTAGCACATGGTTACAACACTTACTTGTTCCCACGGTTAACTATCCGCGGCCCGATCTAAAACGAACTTTATCACCTCCTATTAGAGCACAATACGCCATTGGGGCGGTCTGCGGTAGAACAGAACTATAGGGTCATCGGTACAATTTAGTATGATTTAATGATTATGGTCATTTTGTTCGCTAGCTCATTAGTCGGTCACGATTTTCGGTTACGCGCGCCTTTTTATTTCTTTTGTGTTTCGGAGTTATATCACTTTTAAAAACTGTTTTTTTCACGGATTTTGCTCGTTTATTTTACATTTTTACAATTTTCCGACGCTTGGGCACTTTTTCAAGTACCGCGGTCTCGGAAGAAATAAACGAGTGACATCCGTGTAGAAACATGTTTTTTGTTAACCTTAGAAAATACTACTTATATACCTACTTATCACTTTTCTGTAGCGTGTAACTTGCGTTTTTAATTCTATTGATGGCCAGCAACGACGTGTCAAAATGTTTAGTGTACTTGTTTAAAAACCTATTTAGAGGCTAAAAATTTCACCCATGCCGGGATTCGAACCCGCAACCTCTGGCTATCCGTACCAGCGCTCTACCAATTGAGCCAATGGGCGACTCACGACATCAGTGAAATTTCGAACCTCTTTACAATATTCTCTGTATTACGTACAGGCAGCGACATCTGACTTAAGCAAATTGCATTACTTACAGCCCCGACTATCTACTTTGCAGTTAGAGATAGCCAGAGGTTGCGGGTTCGAAATTTTTAGCCTCTAAATAGGTTTTTAAATTTGTTCCTTAGCACGGGTTAGTGCATTAAAAATAAAAATAGTGTAATTTAGTGTACTTGTTTAAGACTGTACTGTACTTCAAGTCGAAATGTATGTGCTGGTCTTGTAAATTGGCATCGGCTCCAACCTTTCCTACTAATATTAAAAACCGCGAAAGTTTTTAAATATGGATGTTTTTTTCTCTTTCACGTAAAAACTACCGAATGGGTTTCAATGAAACTGTACTATACCTAATATAGCTTAAACATCGGAATAACACATAGGCTACAATTTATAAACATCAGTCTGTGTGTCATATTTTTCAAATGCGACCCGAAATTATTTACTATGTGATGATAATTTTAATGTCACAATGTTAGGTCTTTTCTAATATAAGCAACTCGAAATACTAATCCTGCGCAGACGAAGTCGCGGGCACCAGCTAGTACTTCTATAATACCTACATTGAATTTAAGGCATATTCGTTTATTATAGTTTTTTAGTGATTTTTGAATTTGAATTTTAGTCATAGTGAGTTTTGAAGTCTGTTTTTCATTTTTTGGTATTTTTTTTTGTTTTTTTTATATGAGACTAGTTCTGACAGCGATCAATTAAACTCAATTTACTGTTCTTAGGTATTGTCTTAATGTGGTCTTATTAATATCGTCCAACGGGGTAATTGGCCTTGTCTAAAAATGATAATCATAATGCTTTCTATATACTCCCCACTGTTGGGCACAGGTTTTCTCATAGGGGGAGTATGGGCTTAACCACCACACGTGCCCGCCGCGGATTTTTAATTTCAGCGCCGAGGTATATGAACACCTCGGACTCTCAGGTTTCCTAATAATCGTTTCCTTCACGGCTAGTGATATTGTTACTTTAACTTAACAAATAAACGGGATTGCTTGTCAGGATTCGCCGGAATGCCGTGATTCAAAACCATGACCTCCCGAGAGGGCGTTCTAAAAAAAACTCCGACGCAAAATAACTATCTAGGTAATAAAAACTAAAAAAGTGTCATCGCTATAAAATAAAAAAAAATCTAATCAACTTAAACGTGACGACCTCTGTGGCGTAGCGGTAGCGCGTCTGCCTACCATGCAAGAGGTCCCGGGTTCGAATACCGGCTGGAAACAAAAAAAAACCCCAGGTTTTGGATGTTTACATGTTTGTGATGTCGTTGTTCCTGGTTCCCACGACACAGGGTATCCTAGTGTAGGGCCAGAAGCAATGTATGTGCCAGCATGTAAATGTTATGTTATGTTTCCTAAACTGCACGCCAAAGTTGCCAGTCTCGAAAATAAAGAAACGAAAACTACAACAGAACCATAGACAACCGCAAACATGGCCCCTTACCAGTTTACCGCAGATACCACAAGCAGGAAGCTCTACCGACGGATGTACCGATATGTAGCGATATCGGACAGTGGGAACATCAAGTTTCATTTGGTGTTTATAAATAAAACTCGTATTAGAGAGCTGGCTGGATGGAACCAATTAAAAAATAAGCAACGTGGAGTTTTCTTGTCGGAGGCTAGATTAAAAAGAAATGTTGCTCGAAGGAGGTATCATAATTTGGCATTAATTTGTCAAAACTCTTTTGACAATGACTTTGTTTTCTATGTTTATACATCTGTGAACTTATACTCGTAGTAGCAATACCATGAGGAGACCCTAGTGCTTGAATTGTAAACATACCTCATCGCTTGCTACGTACAATGAGCCGGCCGGGATCTAACCCGAGACCTGCGGTTTTACAGTCGGCCTGCCAAACCGCTGCGCTACCGAGGCCGTCGTTAAACCATGTCAGAGGCTTTATGGCTTGATAACTTCTGACGTAAAGCCTGCCACTGTCTTACAATCCTCCGCCAACCCGGAATTGGCCCCCGGAAACCTTGCGATGCAGGAAGAGACCCGTGCCCCAGCAGCGAGGACATTCAAGGGTTGTTTTACCTTCCTAAAAGTGTGATAAGAATAGTGTGAATGTGATTGACGACCGCCAAAGCCCTGTGGGCACACGCCATGTGTGCGCGGACGCAGCATTTGCGCAATGGAATTAGAGGCATTCACCACGGTGCACTCCCCCGCATCGCTATTGTGTAGGGTATTTATTTGTGGATTAGGCACGGGCGACGCACGTAAGAACGACATTATCGAGAGACGGATCCAAAAGAATCTGGATCGCAGTCGCTTTTAAAAACCATGAAAAGTTTTAAAAACTATTTAGAGGCTAAAAATTCCACCCATGCTGGGATTCGAACCCGTCGCTGCCTGTACGTAATACAGAGAATATTGTACAGAGGTTCGGAATTTCACTGATGCCGGTGAGTCGCCCATTAGCTCAGTTGGAAAGAGCGCTGGCACGGATAGCCAGAGGTCGCGGTCTCGAATCCCTGCATGGGTGGAATTTTTAGCCTCTAAATAGTTTTTAAAATTGTCCTTAGCACGGGTTAGCACGTGCTAAGGTTAGTGCATTAAAAATAAAAATAGTGTAATCATGTGGGTACAGTGATATCGTTCCGATGTAAAACCTAACTGCATAGTAGGTAGTCGGGGCTGTAAGTAATGCAATTTGCTTAAGTCAGATGTCGCTGCCTGTACGTAATACAGAGAATATTGTAATAAAGAGGTTCGAAATTTCACTGATGCCGTGAGTCGCCCATTGGCTCAATTGGTAGAGCGCTGGTACGGATAGCCAGAGGTTGCGGGTTCGAATCCCGGCATGGGTGAAATTTTTAGCCTCTAAATAGGTTTTTAAAAAGGAAGTAGATGTACAAAAAAACGGAAAACATTAATTTCAGAGGTTCCAAATACATGCCTCAATAACAGTTTCAATAAATAAAATTATCAACATATACATACAAATAAATTACAAAAATAAAAATATAAAATGAATATTACACATAAATACATAAATAATTATTATGACCAACCAAATGACTTTGTTTTCTAAGTTATGTACCTACATTTGTGAAGCTATAGTCGCAATACCACTCGCTAACGTTGAAGGAAAACATCGTGAGGAAACCTGAGTGCCTGTGGTGTTCAAATACCTCAGCACGTGGTGGGCACGCATGGTAATTAAGCACATACTCTCTTTCTCTCTTTGAGAGAAAGTTTTAGAACATACGACTTGTACACATAGAATATTTTCGGGGCTTAATCGCGTAGTAATTTATTGCTATTTTACCTCGACGTTTCGACGACGTTACAGTCATCGTGGTCGCGAGAAGACTGATGGCTGGCACCCGTTCGCATCTTTGGCTGATGAGGTTTCAGACTACCCTCAATCAGCCATCACAAAGCACTATTAGGGTTGCGACACACTCAGTCTTCTCGTGACCGCGATGACTGTAACGTCGTCGAAACGTCGAGGTAAAATAGCAATAAATTACTACGCGATTAAGCCCCGAAAATATTCTAACTACGTTTATATTTATATATTTACAATGGGTACAAATTTCGGAAAGAGCTCATTGTGCGCCTTATTTTACTGCCAAAACAATCTAACACATTTTCAGTGAAAGGGCTGATAAGACAGATAGACAGATAGGTAAGTTTGTTAAGGCTATAAAAAAATTAAAATAAACCGTAAAAACCGACTTCTATTACACTAAAGCACTAAAAACGCAGAAATAATTTAAAGTAATATGACCTATAAATTCGAAATTGTAGGTATTGTCCTTTCACTAAATTATTTTTGCGTCATCATATCTTCACCAAATTACTCCAAATGGGACCAATGGGACGCTATATAAAGTCGATCAAATTTTTTTTTATCGAAATCCGTTGAGATTTGACGAATTTATGCGCGAACCAAGTAAAAAAAAAGTAATATACGCGTCGAATTGATAACCTTCTCATTTTTTGAAGTCTCTTAATAAAGGCAAGCCGTATTTGTTAACGGTTCAAATAAAATCAATATTTATGAACAATTCCACGTCACACACTTGGCAATATAGAAAAAAATCACAGCAGTGAACTGAAACTGAACACGGCCGAGATCTCCAGACTCTCCAGACCGTGACACCCCACATCAGAGTACTTACCACGTATCCAGTGCAAAACAACCCTTATACCTCTCGTAATAAAGATCATACGCACCGCATTTACGGCCCATTGTCGCGATCTGAAAGTCCACTGAGCGTGACCGCTGTTACTACATCGCATACACCTCTTTCTACATATACTCAGCATTGTAAATCATAAAAAATCTGACCGTAGATTATGACCTGCGTCCCCGTAGAGAGCCTCACTCAGTCAGGGTCCAGTGAAACTGGTCGTCGAGGCACTTTTACCTCCTAATGGACATTTGACTGCGCTTCAATGGTTGTACAAATAACTAATGCTGCTCTTTGGTTGTGTCGCGGTGGTCATTTAGATATTGAAGTGGCTCTCAAATGTGGTAACTGAGTGGTAAGTAGGTGGCGAGATTATGATGGTCATAAGCACGTTTAACTTTCCATGAGAAAGAATGTCGATGGTATGTTGGCATTCTAAGGTGGGTTATAATAACGTTTTGTTCGATTTCTTTATGTTCTAAATTTTAAACAGGACATATAAATTGTAATTTATGTACAGCCAATATATCGGTGATCGTTTCTTCTCTGAAGAACAAAAGCATTTATAGCATACTTCCGCCGCTGGTACTGTACAGTCTCGGCCCTCGGCCTCGGCCTGAACTGAGCTCGACCTTCGGCCCCGTCTCGGCAGAGTTCCCGGTGGCCGCTTCTTCGGCCGCGATTCTCGGCCTCGCTATTGCTATTGAAAATAAATGTTTTCAAAGTATTGACAATTTTAAAAACCTATTTAGAGGCTGAAAATTCCACCCATGCCGGGATTCGAACCCGCGACCTCTGGCTGTCCGTGCCAACGCTCTTTCCAACTGAGCTAATGGGCGACTCACCGGCATCAGTGAAATTTCGAACCTCTTTACAATATTCTCTGTATTACGTACAGGCAGCGACAGGTATTGAAATTAATGCTGAGTGGAGACGGTGCTCGCGTCGTCGTCGGTTGTTTGTCTCAAGTACATCAGTTGCTACCTACATGATAGGATTCTGTAATTCTCAAACGCATACGTAAACTTCTCAAAGAAATATCGACGTCATCGAGTCCGCAGGCGATCCAAGAGCTGGTAGCTACATCGGCCCGCGCCTGCCTGGCCATTCAGAGGGGGAATGTCGCCAATGTCTCGGGAACTCTGCCCAACGGGTCCAGAGTTTTCTTATATAAAACTATTTTGTAAATATATTATGTAAATATAAATACTAAGCCTCTGTTTCACAATGATCAAATAAAGGACCAGATAAGCTATCCGCAACCGGGGCTGCCGTTAGTTCTAAATTTAATTTTTTTTTCTATATTGCGTGTGTTCGTTAATGGCTTCAAATTTAGAAGAAACGGCAGCCCTGGTTGCGGGTAGGTTATCCGGAACTTTATCTGCAGATTGTGAAACAGACTCTTAATAATTTAATTAGTAATACTTGTTATTAAGTTTTTTAAACCCTTTAAAACAGTAAACCTAGTGTAATACCCTTGAAGAACACCGTTCGCTCGAAATTTGAAAGCCCACTCCAATTTAAAATCAAGTTTGTTCCACCCCCCTCGTAATGACACAGCGTCTCTTTATTTTATACAGGCCCGAACTAAACGGAGAGGGCTCCTATAAATAGTATCAGGGAGCCGATTCTCGACCATGCGAATTGAAAGCGTAGACGCAAAATATTCGAAGGCTTAGACATTTGTCGCATAAAATTATGACAAGATAACTTGATAGAGTATGGTCTATTCTTCCTACGATGCAGAAAAAGACCCGTGCCCCAGCAGTGGGGACATACAAGGGTTGATAACGATAACGAACTCGACAGAGACATTAGACTTTTATGTTCTCATTCGAATTCAATCTATCATGGCGTTCAGAATATGTACAGATTTTGGCTGTCGCTCGACCTTTTACGTAGAATTCCAAGTCATAAGCTTTGGAGTCGTATACTTACGACTTGTTTGCCAATAAGAGCCAATTCTCGCTTCATTATCAAATATGTCGTTTACGACTCTAAGGATTATGACTTGGAATTCTACGTAAAAAGTCCAGCGACAGCCAAAATTTGTATTCTGATGGCGTTCAGATTGAATTCTAGATTGAATTCGTATGAGAAAATAAATGTCTAATGAATCTGTCGAGTTATCTTATTTTTATTCGACAAACAAATGTCTAAGCCTTCGAATATTTTGCGTATACGCTTTCAATATTTCACCGAATATTATCAGCTTGATTCCGGATTCACTTACTGAAACAAGTTAATGAACTTAATGTTTATTACCATATTATATAATATAAACTGTTGTATAAACTGAAGCGTAGTCTTCTCGAGATGGCACCATACGACATTAATGATTTTTCTTTTTCTCATCAAGGTAATTAATAACTGACATGTAATTTAATTTATCTTATTTTATTGTAATTTTAATTAATTTTATAATGAAACATTGACATTGACATGTAATACTATTATTATGAATAAAGTAATCTAATCTATTGTATAGAGTGTACTCCGAAAATCACGCATAAACCTCCCAGGTTTTTGTGATTTTGGTTTGTATAATTTCATTACACTTATGTGCCTTAAATAAATAAATTTAAAAAAAATCGCATGGGCGAGAATCGGCCCCCTGGTCTTTGTCTCCCAAGTAGACGCTACCTTTGTTTTGGTGTGGTCTTTGTGAACGTTTTCAGTGTGACATTTTACTGCTTATAACTCGTTCGGTTTTGTACCTATCTAGCCGATCTTCATTGTGCGCGACGCCTACAACGTTCCTAAATTGGTTTTTAAGTACTCAAAGTATTGATCCAGTTTTGTACAGTGCGATCCGAACGAATACTGCGAACTCGAACGAATAGTGTCCACATAATTGGAAGGCTTTTGAAGAAGCGCTCGTGGCCTAGTCGAACCGAGTGATTGGAATCAATCACTTGAGTATTAACAGGCGCGGTCAGGTGCGGGATGTTTGACTTTGTAGTGACTACCGCTCCATGTCAGAAGCCTTATGGGCGGCTTAATAACTTCTGACAGTAAGGCTCGCCCCACTGTCTAACAATCCTCCACTAACCCGGACTTGGCCCCCGTAGGAGTATGGCCTAACGTTCCTGCGATGCAGGAATATCTTCCTGTAGAATATCCTTTATCGCATGTAAACCAGGAGTTACATCGATTCTATATCTACTTGTATATCCCCACTGCTGGGGCACGGGTCTCTTCCTGCATCGCAGGAAGGTTAGGCCATACTCCGGTCCGGGTTGGTGGAGGATTGTAAGACAGTGGCGGGCCTTACTGTCAGAAGTCACCAACCCGGAATTGGCCGTATGGCCTAATCTTCCTGCGATGCAGGAAGAGACTCGTGCCCCAGATGTGGGGACATCAAAGAGATGATACAAATAAATTTTCGTATCTAAGTGACGACTCTAACTATTGTACGGGGAGTGAGAGTACGTAAGAACCGTTTTAACTCTGCTAATCCAATCTGACGCCACATTTAGCTTAGGAACAACGTTCGATGACCGTTCGAGCACCGTGACGGCGACCAGCAAAAAAGAAACCCATCGAGGCTACAATAAAGAGTTTCAATCCAACACGCTTCAGTTGGGTTTATTAGGGTTCGGTACCTCAAATGGGAAAAAGCGGAACTTCTATAGGATTTATTTGTTGTCCCTCCGCCCGGCCGTCTGTTAAGACCTACCTACATCTTTCAGTTCTATCCATCCCAAGGTTGTCTGGAAGAGATCGCTTTTAGCGATAAAACCGCCAATTGTATATGGCAATAGCTTAGATGTGTAAGCCTTTTTATGTATTTTGTTTTCTGGTGTGTACAGTAAAGAGTTCTAATCTAAAAAGAGTTCGGGACCCTGTGTCTCGAGGACCGAGGTATCGAGATGAAATTAAAACCGTCTACAGACCCTTGACGTCATTTGTGACAAAAATTCACTTCTAAGATAACGTGAAAAACTGCATTTCAACTCTCGAGAAATTCAGAGGGCACTTCCCGTTGACCTAAAGCTATGAAATTTGGCAAGCAATTAGTTAAGGACTTTGGAAAGACTAAGTTTGGAGTTTTTGTCCATATTTTCTCCAAATTTATCTAGATTTTGAAATGGACACCAAGTTGTAACGTTCATTAAGCCGCTGTTTATGCGCCACTTTTCATTTCATTTCAATGTCGTCTGAAAACTAGGAAAAATGAATACATTTTTTTTATTTTACTTTCATTTACTTCGCTACAATGGCCCAATTATAAACTAATCTTAAAATCTAAATCTATTTTAAATCTTAAAGAACGCTGGCACGGATAGCCAGAGGTCGCGGGTTCGAATCCCTGCATGGGTGGAATTTTTAGCCTCTAAATAGGTTTTTAAAATTGTCCTTAGCACGGGTTAGTGCATTAAAAATAAAAATAGTATAATAATCTTTAAAATCTAAAAATTAAAAATACATAAGAAAGAAATTCCATCTTTATATTTGTAATTAAATCATAAAGAAATTGTCTTATAATTTCGGGTAAAGCTCGGAAATTATTGCGAGACTTTATTTCTAAACTATTTCTGATAGGTAAGTACTTGGCTACAAATTTTTACGGAACCCTCACGATGGGAGTCCGTCTCGCACTTGGCCAGTCCTCTTTTAGTTTTATTAATAACAATAACGCGGTGAATTGGTGATTGAATTTCGTGTCGGTACCTTTCTGTTGTCGAATTCCAATGTGTTAATGGGCCAGCGTACTCCTGCATGTCTGTAGAACTGCAGTTCTACAGACATGACTTTTCATAGATACCTACTCTAACGATATTTTATTGAATTTATTTATTACATTGGGAAAGTATACCTTATACATAACGACTAAGTATGGCACCACACGGAAAGTTCTGATGTATCAATATCGATCGATATCAACCCTTGTATGTTCCCACTGCTAGGGCATGGGTCTCTTCCTGCATCGCAGGAAGGTTAGGCCATACTCCACCACGGGGGCCAAGTCTATATCTATCTATCCTCAATTCCCGACGTTGCATTTGCAGCGCAACATCTTTTGTGAAATGTGTCGACCAAGTTTTTCACTAAATTTTCGTCAAGAGTCGATGAGGGTGCAAAGAGTAGGGGCTCTGAGGAACGCCCCCGAATATTCCCCTGGAGATTAGATTCGATTTACTTTTAATAACCGCGCAGATGGTCACCCCTCTGTAGGTTAGATGTCTTGCCTCAGAGGGTTTGTGGGCTAATGGCGGTTTTACTTAATAAAAAGATAAACTGAACATGCAAGGTTGCACTTCAATTTCCCCACTTCAAAATGAAGTATTGTAAAACCAAGATCATCTGGTAACAAAATGTTATTCAGTTTGGCAGAAACCAACATAAGATAAGATAAGAATATTCTTTATTGTACACCAGAGCACATATTCTAAAACATGTAATGATACAAAGTACAATTGGCGGCCTTATTGCTAAAAGCAATTTCTTCCAGACAACCTTACGACGGAAAGTTGCTGGAGGAAATAAGAGACGGGTAGTCGGTGCAACATATGTATTTTTATTTGAATAAAAGTCTTCAATCAATCAAGTAATGTTATTCTCGAAGAAATTTCTTTAAGCAATAAGGTCCATTATTGTACTACATGTTGTAACTTTGTGATTGTTTTGTATGTGTTGTTTTTCCAGTGTACAATAAGGAATATTCTTAACTTATCTTTACCTGCACGTTAAATTTTTAAAGATTGGAAGTCTTGGGTTCAAATCCCGACTAGTACTAGGGATACAGATCCAAAATAATCAAGTTTTTTCCTATTTTTTTGCAGATATGATCCACTTTTTTTTAGTTAAAATGCCTTAAATCGGCTTTAAAACTCATCATTGTTACAAATGTATATTTTTTTTTTTTCACAGTGTCAAATAGCCTGTTGATTTTACTCGTTCCGATTTCCGGCCGCACGCGTTGTCTTGCGGTCCGAAATTTACCGAATTCGATTTCCGCGGAAATTGTTACTGCGTCACGATTCACGAAGATGCCCCGCGATTGTCATTTGTTACACTTTACGTGTCTTAAGACGTCAAGAGCGTGCCACAACTAGGGAATGCAATCTCGAGACGAGATAGCTAAGCCGAGATCTCGAGGGACCATAAATTTGATCTCAAGGAGATCTCGGCATTTTCGCGATCTCGAATCGATTCCGAAAAGTATTGTTTTAATTAGATATTTGAAAAGTGATTACACTGCCTGGTAGTTGTGATTATGATGCGAGTAAGATACAACGTTAATTGGCTGAGTACTGCCGCTCGGTCTCTTCAATCTCGGCTGAGATCTCGTAATAATATGTTTCGAGATTGATCTCGAAACATGAGGCGAGATTTCGAATGATCGGGATCTACCGAGATCTAAATTGCATTCCCTGGCCACAACACGCGACTCTCGTCCTATTGTTGGGCGTTAGTTTACACAAACTTTGCTGCGCGTGCGCAGGAAAGATAATAAACCCACCAGAGAGGCGAGATCGATGCGTGTTCTGGATCTTTCGCCTTGTGGGTCTTGGTTATTGTAAAATATTGAAAATCCTCAGGTCAATATCCAAAATAATAGTTACTTTAGATGTTACGACAGTTTACATCGGGACATAAAACAATTATACAAACTGTAAAAAAATAGCAAAACCTTTAGTCGTTACTAACTTTTAAAAAACCTATTTAGAGGTTAAAAATTTCACCCATGCCGGGATGATGGGAAAAAAAAATTTTAGCTTCTAAATAGGTTTTTAAATTTGTTCCTTAGCACGGGTTAGTGCATTAAAAACAAAAATAGTGTAATCGTTACTAATTGTTTATAGACCCGCTTTTTACTGCTTCACCCATTTTCTAAGGTTTACTGGACATCGCTTACAGACATAAGCGCGCCTTTGTACACTCGCTTTTGTACACGTTATTTCTTATGTGATGCCCTGAAATGTGTGCAATATAGTTTCGATATCAACCTTTTTACGTCCCCACTGCTGGGGCACGGGTCTCTTCCTGCATCGCAGGAAGGTTAGGCCATACTCCACCACGGGGGCCAAGTCCGGGTTGGTGGAGGATTGTAAGACAGTGGCGGGCCTTGCTGTCAGAAGTTATCAAGCCGCCCTAAAGGCCTCTGACATGGCTTAACGACTATTAATTAATTAATTGTAATATAATTAATAAATTGCGTACGTCCGGCGCGCCCTGGGCGACAATCAGAGAGCCCCTTACGTTAATTGGCAAATCTTTTCACCACGGCTTAGGCTTAGGGTACTATTACTTCAGCCAGATGTCGCTGCCTGTACGTAATACAGAGAATATTGTAAAGAGGTTCGAAATTTCACTGATGCCGGTAAGTCGCCCCTTAGCTCAGTTGGAAAGAGCGCTGGCACGGATAGCCAGAGGTCGCGGGTTCGAATCCCGGCACGGGTGGAATTTTTAGCCTCTAAATAGGTTTTTAATAGGTACCATTGACAGGCTAAGAAGAAAATTAAGGAGCCGTTTTCAGCATAAATTCACGAAGCAATTTATGGCGCTCACAGCGTGGCCATAGAAGTAACAGAATACGGCTGTCAATATTAATCTGTGATTAGCAAAAATTGACACACGTGTACTTGTATGAGCACGCCTAGAAGCCCCATCTATGAATTTGTGTTGAAAACATCTTACTCTGGAAAATTTTATTCTCGTAACATTTTGATGTTTTTTATTTTTTTTTCTCTGTCACTGGCCAGTAGTAACGTTTACAGCGTATGACTTTTTTTAAACAATGTTTGTCAAACACTGCTACTGGCACTCTTACCACCGGACTCTGAAGATACTACACGATACTCGCCTCTATCTCGAGTGCGATAAGATCCACCGATATGTCGTCGCTGGAGCTAACCACACGACACTATCGTAAACACCACAGAGTAATCCCTAAAGGCTTTAGCACAATGAGCTATTTATTAAGCCGAAGGGTGGGCGGACCCTTGAGATAACCGACGCATTAACGCAGATGTCTGAGGGTTTCTCCACAAGGGGATGCCGCGTCTGTAGGTATTTTCGTGACGGATAGATAGATAGGTAGAGAACACGTTATTGTACGTGAAAAAAGCATTAAAAAATATTCATTAACACCACTTTACATAGAGTTACAAAAGTATGAGAATGTTAAAAATGAATTAGAGATATTTCTTAACCTAAAACGTACAGACGATAGCCTCGTCACTAAAATTGATTCTTCCAGATAACCTTTGGATGGGCTGGACTAATACGTCTGGGAAGGAAGTAGATGTACAAACATAGAAAATGATAAATTTCTGAGGTTTATGTATGCGTGCCTAAATAGCAGTGTAAATATGTTAATTTATCAACAGATACATACAAATTTAAAAACCTATTTATATATATATTATAGATATTGAGCTCAATTGGTAGAGCGCTGGTACGGATAGCCAGAGGTTGCGGGTTCAAATCCCGGCATGGGTGAAATTTTTAGCCTCTAAATAGGTTACACTATTTTTATTCTTAATGCACTAACCCGTGCTAAGGAACAAATTTAAAAACCTATTTAGAGGCTAAAAACTGTACGTAATACAGAGAATATTGTAAAGAGGTTCGAAATTTCACTGATGCCGTGAGTCGCCCATTGGCTCAATTGGTAGAGCGCTGGTACGGATAGCCAGAGGTTGCGGGTTCGAATCCCGGCAAGGGTGAAATTTTTAGCCTCTAAATAGGTTTTTAAATTTGTTCCTTAGCACGGGTTAGTGCATTAAAAATAAAAATAGTGTAGATACATACAATTTTACTTTAATGTAAAGTTTGTTTATAAAAGATTTTTTGTAGCCTATAAACGTCCGGTACAGGGCCCATACTCTGTCTCTGAGGGAGTACGGGCTTTATTGCCACGCGTGCCCACTGCAGATTGGCAAATTAAAGCGCTGAGGTATTGGAACACCTCAGAGCTCAGGTTTCCTCGCCGTGTTTTCCTTCACAGTTTTCACATATTTCTATCACACTAAGCTATATTATTGTTAAGTTTCACTAAAATCCACTCGGTAGTTTTTACGTGAGAGAGTAACAAACATCCATCCATCCATACTTACAAACTTTCGCGTTCTTAATACATATTAGTAGGATATGGCAAGTGTTAAATATAAAAGATACTGAGGTAGTTTGACACCCATACAAAGGTCATTGTCAGTAGTCGACCGCAAAGAGTCACGGTTCAACAAGTTTCCTATCGAGTAAGCACCCCTTTTCCCTAGATAATTACTGTAACATAATCATAATTTCCAAAGATAAAAGACAGCAGGATGCGCCGGCGCATTAGCGCGCATCTCCTGGCCCGTGATTGGGCTGCAGCCAACGAATCACACTCCTTTGTTTACGGTGCGTGTGTTCCTTTGTTTTATTATGACTTTATTTTAGCGTTTTGAGTTTGTAATCTGGTTAATAGCTGAGGCTATGCGCAATAGGTAATTTAAATTGCGATTTCTTACCTTCCCGTGTTAGTAGACCGTTACACAATGGGTAAAAGATAGAATTAATGTACGTAAATGGGGACCATGCAATCCCAACACGGATTTGTTAAATGTTTTGAATTTCGAAAATTGACTCTAAAAACTACTGGAATAAAGAACATTTAAACTTTTGCAATGCACACAAACCTCTTTGATTTTGAAAAAAAAAAATACGATTTCTTACTTTCATGTGTTAGTAGACCGTTACAAAATGAGCAAAAGATAGAATTAATCTACTTAGATAGGGACTCTGCAATCCCAACACTGAGTATATCATCGTAAGTCCTTGAGGTAAAAATTACTCCGTTTCCTAAAACTTTCGTTTTAGTAAGAAAATTCTTTCAAAACAATTCTATTATAGACAAAATATTTGACCTAGAACAGTAAATTTAAACAGTAAGTTTTCCAAATCTTTTACGAGTGATGTGATGTCCTATGTGTAGGACGAAAGAGCTTATAAGGATATTAACAGTTTTGAATTTCGAAAATTGACTAGAAAATATTTGAAAAAGAACATTTAAACTTTTGCACCCAAACCTCTTTGGTTGTGTAAAGAAAAAGTAGCAACGAAACTTCTTTCAGCCAACCTCATCGGTGTCCAAACGATTAAAACAGAGCTGCCAGCCTGCTACTAACCTGATGGGACAAAACCCTGGGCATCTTCCCAGAACTTCAAATGTCATCATTGACGTCATAGGCTTAGGATCAAGTAGAAAGCGCGTGGCGCACCTACATACGAATGTTCAAAGCTGTTTTTACGGAGAATCAGCTACTCTGGATCGCTTGCAGCCCCGGCTGCCTGAGTGATCTTTAACGATCACGAAGGCTAAGCAGCATAGGGTGCGTTCAGTGCATGGATGGCTAACCGTCTATGACTAACGCTAGTGGCATGTTTCCGAGCGGTTCCGTGCTTCGCAAGGCACGTTAAGCAGTTGGTGCCGGCTGCTGTCGATAAAAGGCAGTCGTTAAGCCAAGTCAGAGGCCTCAGGGCGGCTTGAAAACTTCTGACAGTAAGACCAGCTAGTCTTGCAGGCCTGCACCAATCCGGACTTGCCGCCGTGGTGGAGTACGGCCTATACCTTCCTCAGGGAAGAGACCCGTGCCCCTCGATGGGGAGTTAATGGGTTGATGATGAGGAGAATAGAAAAGGTTCAAATTCGATATTCGATATCAACCCTTGTATGTACCCACTGCTGGGGCACAGGTCTCTTCCTGCATCGCAGGAAGGTTAGGCCATACTCCACCACGGGGGCCAAGTCCGAGTTGGTGAGGGATTGTAAAACAGTGGCGGGCCTTACTCTCAGAAGTTATCAAACCGCCCCGCCCCATAAGGCGTTTGACATGGTTTAACGACTGCCATTACATGACAGCCGGCACCACCGGATTAAAGGCCCTAGCGAAGCACGGAAGCGCTCGGAAAAAATGCCACTAGCGGTAGTCACGGGACGGTCTCCCATCCTGTACCTGACCGCGCCTGTTGTTGCTTATCTCAAGTGATTGATGCCAATCACTCGGTTCGGCTAGGCCAAGAGCGCTTCTGTATGTTCAAAAGTTAGGATCTAATGCCGTCCCTGGCTACATGCATCGTAGACCATTCTGCGAACCGCAAATGTCGCCGTTGACGTCAAACTGTGACGCGTCTTCCTGGTGCTCTAACATTAGATCCGTGACGCGGGACGCGAGCTAGTTTTCTTAATAGCCCTTTCTGACGCGTCCCAAGTTAGCTTCGGACGATTGATTGAAAAAATGAATAATGTTGAGTAGAATCTATCTAATCTAGTAAGTTAGTTAGACCTGAGATTTCCGCACTTAGCCTCATAGTTGGGCCATTGTACGTAGCAAGCGCTGAGGTACGCTAACACCTCAGACACTAGGGTTTCCTTACGATGTTTTCCTTCACCGTCAGCGAGTAGTATTGCTACTATAATATCACAAATGTACATAACTTAGAAAACAAAGTCATTGGTACATGCCGGGGTTCGAACCCACGACCTCCCGATTGAGAAGCCGGCGTTCTACACCACTCCGCTACCAACGCTCATCTCTATCTAATCTATTGATCATAGGGTCTACACTGTAAGTTCTAAGAAATATTGTCACAGTTGTTAAGATTTCTCGTGTTGACTTTTAGATTAAAACGTAACTATTATAAAACAAGTTACGATTCTTTTTGCCATTGGTGGCGGATAGCGCCCCGAAACGCCTTAATTGACAGAATATACCAAATAACGCAACTTTGAACAAGTGGTCATAAGCCAGGTGGTCCAAAGTGACAGAAAAAGTCCCCTAAAAGCGGAGGGTGGCAGCCATTTTGTTTCCCGAGGGGATCACTTCCGCCGGAAGAGAACTCTGGTCTCGTTTTTCGTATAAATTCCGAATTTCGAATTACCGCTGTAATCGGAGATCGGTTTTGTGAATCTGATACTTTCTCGCGATGTTACGATGTTGATGTTTACTGAGGATGTGGTCGCGTTTTATTCCCGTCGGCTCGTGGATTAAAGTCAGTTGTGATAATTATTATTATATTTTACCAGCTGGTGCCCGCGACTTCGTCTGCGCAGGATTTCCAGTGCCTTATATTAGCGTGGCCTAGAAATGAACGAACATTATGACATTAAATATATCACATTATGTCGCTGCCTGTACGTAATACAGAGAATAGTGTAAAGAAGTTCGATATTTCACTGATGCCGGTGAGTCGCCCATTAGCTCAGTTGGATAGAGCGCTGGCACGGATAGCCAGAGGCCGCGGGTTTGTATCCCGGCATGGGTAGAATTTTCAGCCTCTAAATAGGTTTTTTTAAATTGTCCTTAGCACGGGTTAGTGCATTAAAAATAAAAATAGTACAGAGATTATATTATGTTTTTCAAACGACCATGTTAGCCAGTGACCTCCACACTAGACTTATAGTAGGGGACTGTTCAAGTATATGACTCTGTTAACATTAGGCGACGGCTAGGACTGTTTTCTCATTCTCAAAAAGACAACTTAACGAGCTTCTACTCGTTTCCATCATTTGTTACAGTTTGATAAATTGCTCGTTTCGGCATTGAACGCCAGTAATACAACGAAGCGCTCGTGGCCTAGCCGAACCAAGCGATTGGAATCAATTACTTGAGTTAAGCAACAACAGGCGCGGTCGTGTGCGGGATGGGTGACCGTCCCGTGACTAGCGCTAGTGGCATTTTTTCGAGCGCTTCCGTGCTTCGCAAGCATGTTAAGCCGTTTCCGGTTGTCATGTCACGGCAGTCGTTAAGCTATGTCAGAGGCCTTATGGGCGGCTTGATAGCTTCAGTAAGGCCCGTCACTATCTTACAATCCTCCACCAACCTGGACTTGGCCCCCGTGGTGGAGTATGGCCTAACCTTCCTGCGATGCAGGAAGAGACCCGTCATAGAAGGGTTGATATCGAATATAACTAAACTCGAACTTGCAGCTCGTGCCTTCGTAACAAAATAAAAGATTTTATCCAGCGTATGTATGCATTCCTTTATCCAAACGCGTAGGTACGTACAGGACCCCTCTTTTCACAACCCTCTGACGTGCGAAAAATAGGGTGTCATACTGTTAGATAAACCTTCGTCGTTGGTCGTCCACCTTGGCCAACTTAAAACGAGGGATCTGAGGTCACCAATGTGATGACTTTTTTGTGGGGTTGCGCAGGGCTGTAACCTAATTCTCAACCAAATTACAACGCCGTGAACTGTTACTATTTTCGTATAGAGAATGAATGGTCGACACGTGGCCACGTTTTCGGCAATTTGTCTTGGAGCTTATGTTTTTGGGCTATTTTTGGACGTAATTAAGCCGTGTTTGGTTTGGGGGTCGCAAATGTATATCTGAAACTTATTTTGGTACACTTTCTTCGGCCACTTGGTCCAAATAGGGAATGTATTGGCAAAGGAAGATTAAAAGTCCGCCGGCAGTCCCGGCAAACTTCGTAACGCCGCTCTTACGAGATTTCTAAGCCATGTTGCCTTGTGCGATTCAAGTACATAGTTATAACAATACATTACAATGAAATATGAAAGATTTAAGTAAATTACGGGTTAGACCAAAATTTCTCTAAGAATAGTATTTCTTAATGATTTGCGATACTCGTACGTAGTTATATATTAAACGGGTCCAATCGCGATTATTTATTAGGTAAAAGGTAAAAATTACCTCATTTCCCGACGTTTCGACAACATTCCAGTTGCTCGGGTAGACTGAAGCGAGTACAGTCAATTATTGACACTTAATATTTTTTTCTAGGTACTCCCCGTACTTTACACACTGCAAGCTTGTGGTTAGGGGAATACCCTCGTGCACACGTGCTCAATTGGCCTAAATGGTAGTTTTTTGTCACTTCCTCTGAAAACAATAATGGAAGCGTGACGCGGTAAATGACTCAGGAAGTGGCGGAAGCAGGCCTTTAGAAACGGCTGCCTACGGAGATATGCTTGTGAGCTTCTAGAGACTTTCATAGTTTCATAGTCTTGCATAGGTGTATATTGATATCAACCCTTTGTATGACCCCACTGCTGGGGCACGGGTCTCCTCCTGCATCGCAGGAAGGTTAGGCCATACTCCACCACGGGGGCCAAGTCCGGGTTGGTGGGGGATTGTAAAACAGTGGCGGGCCTTACTGTCAGAAGTTATCAAACCGCCCCATAAGGCGTTTGACATGGTTTAACGACTGCCATTACATGACAGCCGGCACCACCGGATTAAAGGCCCTAGCGAAGCACGGAAGCGCTCGGAAAAAATGCCACTCGCGGTAGTCACGGGATGGTCCACTATCCAGTACCTGAGTGCTTAGTGCGAGTTTTTTTAACTACTCGATCGCGTTAACGTAAACTCATATTTCTATGGCATCGAGGAAGCGCCACCTAGCGACAAGTAGGGAAATTAAAATTGCTGAGTGCGAGTTGTAATGGTTTACGTTGAGAAATTAACACGTTTACCAGCCAAAACACGAATAAACGCGAGTGCGAGTTGTACTGTGACAGCGTTTTGCCAGTTCGAACGGTTAACTTACTCATACTCACTACTCAATGCTCTATTAAGGCGGTAGTAAAGTTATTCGATTGGATCTGTCAAACTCGCACTAAGCACTCTGACCAACAGCATTTCCTCAACCCAAGTGATTGATTTAATTCCACTAGGTTACGAGCGATTCATAGTTGTGTATTAAACGGGTCTAATCTCGATAATTTATTAGGTAAAAAGTAATAGTCTTAAACCGCGATGTTTGCAGTTGCCGTATTCATCAGGCTGATGTGTGCTGAAGTGGCGATTATAGTCAATTATTGTAGATAGGGTATCTACCCTTGATGATAGATGGTCTACCAATCAATTAAAATGTTTTTATTCAAAAGTAATGAACGTTTCAATGCAAACTAGGTATCCATTTCAAAATCTAGATCACTTTGGAGAAAAACAAAAAAGACTTTATTATTACACCTTAGACAAAACATTGTACCGGCTTTAATTCCAGACATCATGGTCGTCTAAATAATCCTTGATGTTATAGTACTCCTTTTCCCTCTTACTAATCGCGATCAATTCTGCACCTTAACCGTATCGGTTAAAGATCATGTTGAATGTACTTATAGCTTCGGGTACTTTCGTTACACTTCTTCCTAGTCTGCGCGAACGTAGATTCCCGAAGGGACTTTTATGATGTGTAGTACTGAACCTTTGAAGTCCGTACTTTAGTTCACAATTTCGTCCGCCATCTTTGCAGCGCCGGCGCAAGCTGCGCGCGCATCTGCCGCGCAGGTGGCGGCCATCTTGAGGGGGGCGCAAGAATTATCACAAGTAAAGCTAGAGGGGGCCGTCGACAATAGATTTAGTTGTTCCCCCTGTATGGGAAGACTTGCTGTGGTGATAGGGAATATTTTTATAGATTTAGTTTTGTAGACATCGGGGCAAATATTTAGGCACGGCGGGAGTAATAGGTACCTACTTGTGTTAGTTATTATTGTCTGACACAAATTGAAGTATGATTTAATTGTCGCAAATAAGGAAATAATAAGTTAAAACGGTTTAATCTACACACATTACCTATTATATATTTTTGCATTTACCTGATGTGTTTAGAAACACTAACCCCCAGTTTCTCGTACACTAACAATTTGTGACTCTAAAAAAACCTGTTTAGAGGCTAAAACTAAGTCCAACTAAGCTAATGGGCGACTCATCGGCATCAGTGAAATTTCGAACCTCTTTACACGATTATCTGTATTACGTACAGCCAGCGACATCTGGCTTAAGTAAATTGCATCACTTACAGCCCCGACTACCTACTTTGCAGTTAGGTTTTTACATCGGAATGATATCACTGTACCCACATGATACTATTTTTATTTTTCATGCACTAACCCGTGCTAAGGACAATTTGAATCTACTGTCAACAGCTGTAATTTTTTTTGTATGCTCTTTTTTTTGAGCTATAAACAGTCTATTAACGGCCTGTTAGTGTACTAGAAACCGGGGTTAAGACTGCCTTCTTCTTCTTCTTCAGGCTATATTAGTCCACTGCTGGACATAGCCCTCCCCTAACGAGCGCCATAGCGCAAGATTGTGCCATCATTCTTTGGGGGGTAGTGCCCATAATCCCCATGCTGGGCATGCGGGTTGGGGATGGCAGTTTGGTGGAATTGTACTGCACGGGGCGCTGCTGCCCACCCCCCGTTTTGTGTCCCTTAGTCGCCTTTTACGACACCCGCGGGAAGAATTTGGGTTGGTGCTATTCTCTAGGCCGACACCACACACCACTGCCTTGATTGCAAGACTGCCTTGCCATCGACTAAATAAACGAACTTCGTACACAAAGAAAATCCCGAAATTTTTTTCCTACGTTAACGTAACATTAATTTATTGGTTCTAAAAAATCTATTTCCTATTTTTTTTTATTTGTAGAAAGCGATTTACAGCTTGTCTCACGGGAACCTGACTAAACAACTATAGTTATGACATTTGCAAACATCCCTTGTTAATTATAATAATACTTTATTGTTTCAAAGATACAGCCGTACAAAATAACATAAGTCGATAATTGCCTACACTAGGAAACCAGTATCGCAGAAAAAAGCATTATTGACCAGTCTTCTCCTTTGCCCGCAGCGCCCCGCACCGCCTGCGCCGGCGCAACCCCGAACAACCTCCCCCCGCTGAGCTTCCATCGCGTCCATGGCGAGAACGTCCGGTTGAGCCGCGACGGCGCGACCGCCCGCCGCGTCGAGTCCTTCTGCAAAGGGGTCGCCTTCAGCGCGAGACCCGTCCGGGTCAACGAAAAGGTAAGAGGGTACTGGCTATACCAGGCCAGTGGAGAGTGAGTGAGGTCTTTGGAAAGTGCACAGTTTTGAGATTGATTTGGGAGGTATGATAAGTCTGTTGAGGGTATATTGAACGGCGTGAAGTCTGGTTGAGCCGTGACAGTTCAACTGCTCGGTGCGTCGAGTCCTTCTGCTAAGGGGTCGCCTTCAGCGCGAGACCCGTCTGGGTCCGGTAAAAGGGTACAGTCATTAGCAGGCCAGTGATAGTGAATGAGAAGGTCTTTAGAAAAAGCAGACTTTTGTTTTGGAATGGACTAGTATAATAAGTCTAGTAGATATTGATAGATTTATATAGATATAAATAGTAATAAGTCCTGTTGAACCGCGACGTCGAAACAGCCTGAAGCGTCGAGTCCTTCTGCAAAGGGGTCGCCTTTAGCGCAAGACCCGTCCGGGTCAACGAGAAGGTGAGAGGGTAGTGGCTTTTGCAGGCCAGTGAGAATGAGTGAGAAGGTCTTTGGTAAGTGCAGACTTTTGAGATTGATTGGGGCTGTACAAGTCTGGTGAGATTGTTCGTTAACGGCGTGAAGGTCTAATTGAGCCGTGATGCGTGAGCAAGCGAGTGGTCTTCTGTGCAAGACCCGTTAGGGTCAACGAGAGGGTAGTTACTGGCTTGTGGGAGTGTATTATAAATTCCATAAGAGTGCAGCCTTTTTATATTGGATGGAAAGGCTGAGCTGAGCGTGATTGAAAAGGCAGGACTTCTTTGACTACATTTTGGTCAGAACAAATAAATGTTTTGCAGTTTCAGCAAGAATGATAAATCAAGACTTGAATTAAAAAGCTCTTTCAAAGCACAATTAACGAATGATGAATAAATAGAAATTGCCTGATCTGAAATTAGGCGATTACAAACTGCAGCGTAATGTTTCTTACCGATTGAATCACTTCTCTTTGAATCACTTTTAACTTACCCATTATTACATCAATTTCTCATCTCTAATCCACCTGTAATTCCTATTCCAGGTGTGCATCCGCTTCGTTGAAATCTCGAACAACTGGAGCGGCGTCCTTCGCTTCGGCTTCACCAGTCACGACCCGGCCAGCCTCTCCCACTGCCTGCCCAAATACGCCTGCCCAGATCTCACCAACAAGCCCGGCAACTGGGCCAAGGCATTGGGCGAACGGTTCTGCGAAAAAGACAACGTGCTTTACTACTACGTCAACTCAGCCGGAGACGTCCACTTCGGGGTCAACGGGGAAGACAAGGGAATCTTCTTCACTGGCGTGGACACGCGCAATCCCCTATTTGCACTCGTCGACGTGTACGGAAACTGCACAGCGATACAGTTCGCCGACCCCAGAGCTCCGAGCCAGGCTAGGAGATCGATACAGCCCTCCTTGTCGGACACGGAAGAGCGGCTGGCCGGAAGCCTTCGCTCGCTCAGCATCGACGAAAGCCTCCCGCCACCGAGATACCAAAGCCAAGCCGTAGTCCCGTTGACGCTGCACAGAACCAAAGGCAGGAACGTCCAGTTCATAAGCGACAGAGGAGTCGCGGCGAGGGTCGAGTCGGAGTTCTGTCAA
This sequence comes from Yponomeuta sedellus, assembly GCA_934045075.1. NCBI lineage: Eukaryota > Metazoa > Arthropoda > Insecta > Lepidoptera > Yponomeutidae > Yponomeuta > Yponomeuta sedellus. The sequence goes on from OW203749.1 coordinate 3,829,562, forward strand.
GGCTACGTGTTCACAGCGCGGCCCATGCGTCCCGGACAGACTTTGGTCGTCCAAATCCTGACCACAGAACCCGCGTATGCCGGCTCTTTAGCCATTGGTCTGACGTCCTGCGATCCGGCCACTTTACGGCCGACGGATTTGCCCGATGACGCGGAGCAGCTTCTGGACAGGCCAGAGTACTGGGTGGTGAGGAGAGACGCCGCAAACGGGCTGAGGAGAGGCGACGAGCTAGCGGTCACGTTGACCTTGGATGGAGAAGTGAGGGTCAGTCGGAATGGGTCGAATCCGATGATGGTCATGCACGTGGATCACACGCTACGTCTATGGGCGTTCGTGGACATTTATGGGGCTACGCAGAAAGTGCGGATGTTGAGTTCGCAGCTGCCGGCGCCCGCGCAGACGCCACCGCCTCAGCAGTTGAGGGTCATCACTGGTTCAGCGGCGCCGATCAACACGGGAAATGGGGGAACGGTGCTCGTGGTCAGCCTTCCGCCGCAGAATGGTGGCCAGAACGGTCAGAATCATCCACAAGCTATGACGCTGGCCAGTGCACATTACATTGAGGTGAGGATTTTGAATATAGTTTAGTTGTCTTTTTCTGAAGATCAGAAGTTCGTATGAATTGTATTGGACAGTGCAGTGTTGAATTAAAGTTGAATTAAGTGGTTTACATAACAATAGCCACATATTCCTTTATCGATTAATCCATCTTACCCCATTGTTAAAGACAGACGTACTGCAGGGCTTAAGTCTTCGCTCAGTGTCAGATGGCTTTAACTCCTCTGCGTGGCTACAGCGTATTCGCCATTTTAAGCACTGGGGAATGTGAATAGCACATACAGTCGGATTTCCTTACAATGTTTTCTCTCGTAGTTCAAGTCAAATGTTTTTAGTCAATAAAGACTTCAATCTAATCATCTGGCTCAGTCAGTTTCCAAGCCATTTCCAGAACGAGAACCTCATCTTCCATCAAAACTAACCACCACCTCTCCTCCACAGCCAATGCAGTCGCAGCAGATCTGCTTCCAGTCGCTCCAATCGCAGCCCTCGTCATCGTGCAGCATACAAAACATCCAAGTGCCGCCCTACCAGCAACCGGCGCCGGTCCAGCGCTCACGGAACGACGCCCAGTGCTCCTCCAGCCAAAACTCCCAAAACGAGCAGGCAATCATACCCAACGGCCACCAGGAGGCCCCTAGACTCATGAACGGTCTCCCAAGCACCTCCCACGGCCCCATGAGCTTAGCGTCTTCATCCCACCATCAACCGATCTACCAGGTCGTTGGCGGGGAGCCTATACCGAATCTCACCGGGACGGAATGCACGATATGCTACGAGAATCCAATCGACAGTGTCCTGTATATGTGTGGACATATGTGCATGTGTTATAGGTGCGCTGTGCAGCAGTGGCGGGGGAAGGGAGGCGGTCAGTGCCCCCTTTGTAGAGCCATGATTAAGGACGTCATCCGTACGTATAAGTCCTGATGTGGGTGAGTGGGTGTGTTGATTGAGTTTGTTATTTGTACATTTCTGTTGGATGTTGACGATACTGTAGGCAATCGATCCGCCTCTGTATATTTCCAGAGTTTTAAACTTAAAGATGGCCGACCCTCGCTCATTAAAGTTAGCCGGTTGAAAATTAAAGATGGCCGCCGTGACGTGGGCGTGACAGTGTTGCCAACGTCACGGAGAAGAAATGTAATTTTGACTGATATTTGATTGTTGTGGGAAAAGTGATGCATATCAACGTGAGTTATGATATTTGTCCGGTTATTATGATAAGATTTTCGAGATGGATGTATGGTGAAGGATAAAAGTGTAGTGTACGGATGTAGGGTATATTCTTCCTAATTTTACTTACTCTGAAGGCAACGCTATCCGGTATACAGAGCCATGGCGGTGTCAATCGATATCAATCTAAAATAATCCTTATATACTTCGACAGGGACAAGCCCGGACTTTAATGTAGTGTCGTATTGTGGTCCATTATCTTAAAGCACATAATAAAGACTATTTTAGTTTGTTACTTTTGCCCATGCGCGGCACCGATCCGATCCGATGTTAATTGATCATTTCAACTACTAGATGGTAGGCGGGGCAAAAACTGTAAATACTTCTGAAAGCTGAAAGGTACCCTGTTTCTGCACATGGGGTTTAGTTTTTAAGATAAGTAGGTGCTTTAGAAAAGGGTTAGAATTAGGTTAGCCTTTCGTAGTCGAGCGGCGACTTATGCCAAATATAGATAATTATGACAAATTTTGACATTGACTCTTAGATGGGTGATTCTGTGAGACGCCGTTGTTTTTCGGCAAGCGAACTTTCGGCTGCTTGTGACTATAATTTGACGCCACACCATTGTAATATTTGTGTAAAAATATTTATGTGTCATCTTAATAACAACTATAATTGTATAAGTACCACTTAAATTATTGGAAATAGTAATATATATGTTCTAGTAATATAACGTTGTATAAAATATAATTGATATTGATAATATATACTTACGCGGCTCTTTTAAAAGATCCTAATTATCTTTCAAGGAAAAAGGTGTGTTTTTTTTCGTAATTCGAATTGTAATAATAGACAAAGAATATAAAAATTTGGACGAACTTAATTAGACATATGTCAGGATATTATAAACTCTGCCTTCACTTCCAGGCAGTCTAAAAATAACAGGAATATTCTTAACAAAAGGTACTTTATTGTAACAAAGCCAAAAATTATAGAAACAATCTAAGTACCTACCAAGTTCTGACCATAATAATACTCAACGATTTTTTTTATTGCCACCCAAACGTATTATGTATATTATTTTTAATGCACTAACCCGTGCTATGGACGTAATACAGAGAATATTGTAAAGAGGTTCGAAATTTCACTGATGCCGGTGCGTCGCCCATTAGCTCTGTTGGAAAGAGCGCTGGCACGGATAGCCAGAGGTCGCAGGTTCGAATCCCGGCATGGGTGGAAGTTTTTGCCTCTATATAGGTACCCAAACTTATTATTCTTTTCATTTCTGAGAACATGAAAAAGGCAACGTTTAAATTTGTAACATAACAATGTAAAATATTATGGCAACATTTTATGTAAGCTTTAGGTAAGTATGTGTAAATGCGACTTTAGGATTCCTCGTGGCGTGTTTTCTACACTGAATGGTGAAACTGGGTTAGCATCGAATTGGTCAGTTTTCCAAAATGGCTGGTTAAACCAAAGTCTCTTACTTTAAAAAAAAACTTGATTGCTTAAAACACTTCAAAAACACCGATTAATAATAGTCTGTGGTAGACATTTTACAAGCGAGTCTTACCCACGTATTAAATAAACTGCCTCTGAGGTGTGATTTGGAGATTTTTTTTATAAATAAGAATGTTGTAGAAATATGATTCCCTTTTATTTTTTTCTCTCATGAACGCAATAAAAATTGTCTATGGTAAAATCTATTTCCTGTAAAGTCTTGTTTCTCTATCACAGACTATTTATGCGATGTTTACCGTTTTAAGGAATTTTGTTTTTCAATGATACCGTAAAAAACATTTTTTAAGGTTTTTACCCTTTCTTCAGGGATGATTGTAACATTGCTGATACAAGAAAGTACGTCCAAGTCATAGTATATTTTGCACACGAATAATTTGGCAGTAATAATAAATAAGTTAGTGTTAAATACGCATTTAATTATGACGAATCATATCGTAGTAGGAAAGGTGTGAACATAATTTCTTACATTACAGTGCGTTCACATTAACTTGACGCGTGAGAGAATTGGTAACATGGACATAACATGTGAATTAGCTTTTGGACCTAATCGGAAGATGGTAAAACAAGCCCTCAATCCATTTATTTTCCCCAAGTAATGGGAATGATTTCTTATTTAACATGGTAACAGTAAACATTTCAGTGCTACCAATTCTTTCACGCGTCAAGTTAATGAGAACGCAATAAACTTCTGTTCTTGTATCTTGTTAATACATGTAAAAAAAACAATGCTGTGTTACCAGTTCAAAAAATAAAAACAGGAGTTCCTATTAAAAAAATCAGATTCTGACGATTTTCTACTACATTGATCTGAAATTTAGTAACACTTGGCTAGTAGATGTTGTGCTACCAAGCTGGGTATAAAGACTAAATCTAATGTGATTGATTAAGGGAATCGTTTTTACTAATGAAATATTGACATGACAATATTTACCTGCCTACCTATACTTAGATACTTACAATCATATTTTCCTGATTTCATAATAATAATAATAAAAAAATAATATCATTCCTTCTTTGCTCAACTTTCTTTCGATGGGGCCTTTCCAATTGATATTTATATTATAACTAATTATTCGTAGTTTACATAATAATTTAGAAACGGTGTAGATAAATATTATTCGTAGGTCAGCACGATATGATATAATTTTGACTCGAAAGTTTCATTCCTTAGTAATAACGAAACAATTTTTTTTTTCAAACCCAAACGACAACCAGTTTTTGTATTTACCGAATTATTCTATTATTTAAATTGTATCTTTAGGTCGTTAAATTAGTTAAATATGTACTGTAATAAATAATGATAAAAATGAACACATTCAATGTTGTGTTAACCAAAATATCGATGACCAGTTATAATGCATATTCAGTTACTGTTTTTGAAGCCAAATCTTAAAACCTATGTTTTAGTTGTAACTAGTTCTCTGTAGATAAATATTATTCATAAATAATAATATTATGTGATGTTAATTTTATGTTTTCTATTTCCATGAGGCTTGAAGCGTTTTTTTACCGTTTTAAACTTCATAGAAACTGTACAGATGCACTCGCACAGCTGTCAACTCGACGCGCCGCGTCTGCTTTGGAAAGGACTTGCGTGTGAGCTTGGCTCTTTCGGTGCTCAAAGCGGACGCGTGGCGTGAGGCGCGGCGCGTTGAGCTTTCTTTCGCCCACCATCGAACGGGCGCGCAACCATCTGAGTCTGAACGTAACTTATTGTAAAGAGCGCTTTTTTCGTTACACAAGGCACGGAAATATGCGGTTAATCTATTTTTCTTTTCATTTGTGTGCCGTGCATATGCCGACGTGACGGCACACTATACACTACAAATCCACAACTTTGCAACTAAAATGTAAAGGTTGATATACTGTCGGTAAAATAATAGATATATTATTTTTTAACTATCCATCTTGTTCTGTGAACTCCAAACTTGTATAAAAATGTCTATATTCTGTGCTTATTTCAATGAAAGATGACAAAAAAAAACCTTTGTAAAATTTTCTGTTTCGGTTTTCTAGTATGGGCTTCGCTGTAAAGAGTTGTTCTCTAGTCGTTAGTAATTTATTTCTATGTATTAAAAGCGGCATTCATTGAAAACGTTGGAATTTTTTAGATTAAGTTTTCAAATAAAAATGTTTATTAATCAATTTTTTTGTTTCTATTGGACTCCTTTCGTGTGAAGGACCCTGGTTACTTTAAACCAATTATTTTTTAAATAAAATGAAATGGAAATGTTTTATTCAAAGTAGCGCAGAAAGTGTGGCTTAATGAACGTTACAATTCAAACTAGGTATCCATTTCAACATCTAGATCATTTTGAAGAAAAATGGACAAAAAAACTCCGCTTTTTTGTATACACTTTGGCCGCTGTCAGTCGGCCAAAGTGCATACAAAAAAATACATTTGACAGCTGTTAACAGTAGATTAACATATTGTTAATGTACGAGAATCTGGGGGTTAGGTTTGTACCTATCTTTGTACGTATCTTTTCACTGTACTGGCATTAATTCTAGACATTTACTTAAATGTTTAAAAAAATACCTTTTAGGATTGGAAAAGAGAATTACCCCTTTGCTTATATTACGCCAGCCATGATTAGGTAGGTAGATTTTAGAGCTTGATAATAAAGAATACAAATATTATTATGTATTCTTTATGTAAGAGGCCATCTATAAATTACGTCACAAGAATTTCGTGATTTTTTTAACCCCTCCCCCGTCCTTGTCACAGCTGGTCACATATGTGAGATTCCCCCCTCCCTAGTGTGACGTCACATATTCTGCAATATTACATTTGGAAATTATTGAATTCAAAAAGCAGTTCCGTAATTAGTTATAAATCAAGAATTGCAAATGTTTTGAGTACCTATTTCGTTAATAGTGTAAAGTTCGTGTTTAACACGTTAGGAATGTAACGTCAAGCAATTTAGGATTCCACCCACCCACCTGTCACTTTTCGTCGACCCCCTCCCTCCCCCTTAACGTGTGACGTAATATATGGATGGTCCCAAATTGGAAATAGTATGATCAATCAACCACTATTCATGCTGACGACTAGGAATTGCAGTTAGCTGTATCGTACAGTCACGACTGTACGATACAGCTAACTGCAAGTCCAAAATTTTACATATTAGCTCTGCAAGATTTGTAACGATATTGCGTAAAGTGCATGCATGTAAAGATTAACAAAGGCTAATGATTAAGTTATAGACTATTTATGAATGCACTGATTTTGTGTTTCTCTTTGTTTATAGGTACACAGACCATTTTTTTACTTTTGTTTTATACTAATAAAATGGTTTATGTCATAAGAAAGGTAGAGAAAAGTTCATTTTACACATAAAAAAATAATTTACACCGATATTTCTGAAGGAAAAATGTATAGACAGCGGTCTTATCACTTAAAGCGATATCTTCCAGTCAACCTTATGATGGATTGGACATTACTGTCGAAGGTTTCTGCTAAGTTAGTGCTACCCCTTGCTCTCTACAATACTCTCTGTATTACGTGCAGGCAATGTGCATCACTTACATATATATATATATATATATTATATATATATATATATATATATATATATATATATATATATAATATATATATAATATATATTACATATATATATATATATATATATATATATATGTAAATGTTTATTATGTACTCGTTTTTGGACAAGGGAGCGCCGGAGCGCCTCACACTGGCCCACACAAGGGGTAGCAGTAACTTCGCCGCAACCTTCGACAGTAATGCTGTCCTGCTTTCGCTAACCACCCTTCCGTAATAAAAAAAGAGATGGCACTACGTCTATCAATGCACCGATTTCAAGGTGCGTACAGGCCCTACTGTCAAACGCTACCGACTAGGGATTGGCCTAACTCTCCATCGATATCGAAAGAAACGTTGAAAAAATGAAGACACCTTGGATTAAATCATGTAATTAAAAACCTATTTAGAGGCTAAAATTTTAATTTGTCCTTAACACGGGTTTATTTTTAATGCACACAGTGCATTAAAAATAAAAAAAATAGTATAATCATGTAATTAATTAAAATAAATTGCTTTGTATATAAGTTTTAAATAATGTTTTATCAAAATAAGTAACAATAATTTAAAAAGCAAACCTTTTATACAAAATAGTTAATTTTCAATTATATTCGTCAGCGTCAACGTAATACTCCGTCTCAGATTTCTTCCTGAATGCCTATGCTTCAGAAAGTATCCGTAACGACGTCCATATTGACGTTACGTCTCTTCTTCCCATTTAGTAAAAATACAGATCGAGCTAAGACCTTGTATTAAAAAGTTACCAAAACTTTATACTATATTTATCTTGCAATGAAATTTGAAAAGGAAAATACTATTGCTAATACTGATTAAGTAAATCCATCTTCGACCACAATCTGTCGCTAAAAGTTGCCAGCAAAACGTATTTAATTAACACAATATTATATTATTATTATTGCAAGTAATAATTCAGTAATTCGATGGATGCAGTAATTTGATGTGTCATGTGATGAATTCCGATAGTTAAATACGTTTCGTTGAAAGATTTTAGACAACATGTATAGGGGTTGATGACCACATCAACGAAGGAATTTTCGAGCGGATGACTATAAGGATCATCAACTACGTCATGCTGCAGTAAATTTGATCAAGAAAGAAGAATATGACCGTGGCACTGACAGATAACAGACATTTTTGCTCACTTTCCACGTTCAGTACTGAACTGAAAACAAATAGAAACTTTTGCGAGCTGCTTAAATAATAACATAATATTCCACTTTTAAACACTTTCGTTTTAGATCTCTTTATAAAAACTATTTGGGTTACAAGCTACGTCTATTATTGACTGATCCTGATAAGTAATTACATACTTTGAAGTAAGGTACAAGTTACATCTATACAGTCAGATATTTTTTGCAATAAGGTGATCACCACAATTTATTAATTGTGAAACTAACAGCTTTGACGTCCATTCATTTAACATTTTGTTTTTACCTTTCCACCTTTCTTTATCCATGATTATCTATGATTTACACTGCAGTTGGAGAGATGGTTTTTTTGTGGGTAAGTCTATGGTAGTTTGTATTGTCGTTGGGTGAGATTTAAATTCAGGACAAACATAAAACCGCTGATAGGGTTTGGAAAACAAATTGTTTACATGTAGAAGTCTTAATAGACCTTGACCACAATAAATTATTGTGATTTGCTAATAAATAATAAAATACTAATTTTATTTGTCGTTTTATTGAAAACATTTATTTTTATTAATTTTATTAGGCTGACTGCGAAGCCCCTGGATGATAATTTATCGATATCGATAAATGTAGTAATGTAAGTGGACGTCCCTATTGCACGGATAAGTTATTATGTTGGTAGCACTTACTTTTGACATTGCATTTTAGCTCTATTGGTTGGTATTGCTAACGGGGCTAAACTCATTACAAAAGCATGTAAGGAGGTCCCGTCTCTTAAAACGTAGTGGTTATATGCTCTTTGGTTTCTTATTGTGGTCACAGAGCATATAAACACTACGTTTTAGGAGACGGGACCTCCCTATATGCTGTGCATTAGGGACGTCCACTTACATTACTACATTTATCGATGTCGATAAATTTTCATCCAGGGGCTCTGCAGTTAGCCTAATAATAATAATATTGGCCTTTTTGCATCTACTTAATGAGATGATTTATACAGCGTCCAGTGGTATCTTCACTCACACTAGATGGGTGAAAGGACCACTTCGACGCTGTAGTGCCTGGGACATGGTTTTATAGATGGTGTAGGCTTGCCCAGCACCTATACCACCCTGACAGCTTAGTCGGCCTAGCCCACAGGAAAGACTAGTCAATACGTGCGGAGCCAACCAAGCCGCGGGTTTCCTCACGATGTTTTCCTTCACCTTTAGCGTGTGGTATTGCGACTACAAATTCGCAAATGTACGTAACTTTGAAATTAAACAAAGTCATTGGTACATGCCCGCACTCGGGATCGAAACTGGGGCTCTCGCTTGCCAGTCTATAGTTCTACCCACTGAGCTACCACCGCTAGCCTAATAAAATTAATAAAAATCAATGTTTTCAATAAAACGACAAATGAGATTAGTATTTTATTATTTATTATCAAATCACAATAATTGTGGTCAAGGTCTATTGAATTTATTTCAGCAGCTATTTGGTTTTTCCTTAGAGGTGTCCAATCTGAGCGAACTTCATCAATCGGTGGTTTGGATTCAGGTGCTGAAATCGTCAAAAAAAGTTGAGTCGTTATTGATTATTAATTTGTTGGTAAACTATGCTACTTACCGGGATAGTTCTGATAAATATGCTGAGATTCCAGGCCACAATAATTGTGGTCAAACCCTACTGGACCAATAGCAACAGCTGATATTTTGGCTGCTGTACAAGGTGCTGAAAATGATAACACTTTGTGATTTATCAAAGTAAACAAACACTAGTTACAAAAAACTTCAGCGATACATGAAAAGTCTACGTACCAGAGTTGTTTTGTGAAGCTCGACAACTAATAGGTTTTTGTATAACTGAATCTGAAAATAAACAATTGCAAGAATAGTCCGAAAAAAAAATTGTTTTTTCCTGTTTACCACATAACTGCATAATTGACTATGTAACTATCAAATACATTTTTATAAAAAAATATTTTAAGAAAATATTTTAGTAATTCCAATCACTAACCAGTTTCAAGTGATGCGACGTGGCTACGTGGTAAGGAAACTCAGCTAGTAAGTAATCAAGAAGAGGAGGCGCATTTATAAGTAGAGAAGGTACAGCCCTGTAAAAAATGTTTATCTAAGTAATGTCATTTATGTATTAAGACGTAATAATAATATTGCGTTCTAAATGACGGAGCAAAATACATTCAAATGTTCGACGTAAAGCAAGGCGTATTTTGTGTTTTATTACATAATTATTCATGAAATGTAGTGAGTGTTACATTATAAATAACACAACTCACCATTTCTTTAATTGGCTTCCTTTTAAAATCGTTGTTTAAATCTTTCGGCCGGAAATGATCTCTACAAACATATTTACGTTGGTGGAGTTTTTCGATGGGGATATACGATATAAGATCTTCCACAATTTTCACCCATTGTCTGCATCTAAAAAAAACACATTCAATGCAGCCACTAATAGTGCATCGTTGAAACATTGTTATGGCTTACAGCAATTCACCCGTCGTACACTGAGTAGTAATTCTGACCAAGGTACTTATCAGATATTTTTTTATTGATATTGAACATGTGTATGGTACATCACTATGACATTGAAACATCTTAATTTTTTTCTCATAGTACTTAATTACGTTATTTAACATAATTTATGATTTAAAAACCTATTTAGAGGCTAAAAATTTCACCCATGCCGGGATTCGAACCCGCAACCTCTGGCTATCCGTACCAGCGCTCTACCAATTGAGCAATTTGCTTAAGTGAGAGGTCGCTGCCTGTACGTAATACAGAGAATATTGTAAAGAGGTTCGAAATTTCACTGATGCCGTGAGTCGCCCATTGCTCAATTGGTAGAGCGCTGGTACGGATAGCCAGAAGTTGCGGGTTCGAATCCCGGCATGGGTGAAAAAAAATTTTTAGCCTCTAAATAGGTTTTTAAATTTGTTCCTTAGCACGGGTTAGTGCATTAAAAATAAAAATAGTGTAATAATTTATGATCTTGCTCTTATGCAAGATGACAAAAACTGTAGCCAGAAATACTTACCGGTCTTCATCCCTAGGAAATTTACCCATAAACTTTCTTTTGTTACCCTTTGACCGGCTGCATCTTATTTTACAAATGGCACAATTTCGACACCATCCGATCAATGCCATTATTAAAAGAAAATCACTAAACACTGTACAACAAGATACACCGTAGATAGAACTCCGTCTACGAGATACACACAGCTAGATATTGAAAAAACATAAAATCAGTGTTGCCAGACTGGCCTTGTCAAAAGTCACCTGAAATAGGCAAAAAAGTAACCTTTTGGTGCAAAAAGTCACCTCACCAATAAAAAAGGTACTAAAACCATTGAATTTTTAAATTCAATGCTAACACATAATTGGGATACATACCTAATACTTGTGAATACTCACATGCCAATTTCAGTATTTTATCCTACCTTTTATCTATATGTACCTACCTGCACCATAATTATTTTAGAGTTTCTACTGCTCTAGGGTTTTGAAGTCGGTTTACATTTTTTGTTGAATTTTTTTTTCTATAGCTTTGCTTGTTTTCCCGTGCACCTGAAATATGTCATGTCAAACATAAAACTATCCGTCAGTTTCAATACTTACTTGCTTTAACCTGTTAGATTACTAATTTATTAACTAAGGCCTTTGCATCTATTCTAGATGATTTCTACAGCATTTGGTGACACTGTCATACACTAGATAGATGGGTAAAGTAACAACTAGACGGTGCAGTGCCCAAGACAATAGAATATTAGATGTTATCTCGTCGCGGGACCAGGAAAATAAAATATATATATTACATAAATACTGGATGAAATTAAATAAAAAATAAATTAATCAATAAATTATACCTTTGTCTTTATAAAATTTAATCGTCATTTAACTTTAGTTTTTAGCATCAATTTTGAAGGCTCAAATGTTATCGCATTGTTGCATTGCTTCTTTTTGTAGCTATAGGTAAGTGCTGATATTGTGTCAATATCAAGCAGAGTCTTGTGATCGGATTGTATCAGTCTTAGCTAGCTAAAAACGTCTTCTCAGTTTATTTACACTTTTTCTTTAACTACTAGCTTGCTTGCCCGTGCACGTGAAATAAGGACATATCATAAATATATCATCCAAAATTGATGTAAAGGCCATAAAAATACAGAACATTATTCAATTCAGCCGATTGTTTTAAAATAAGTAAGTATTTAATGTACTATTTTTTTTAGGGTTTACAAAAATTGCGTAAATATCTATTAAAATTAAATTACATAAATACTAAATGAAATTAAAAAAAAATATACCTTTGTCTTCATAATATTTATCCTAATTATGAAGGACCCACGTAAAATGGGTTTATGTTATATTATTAGTTTATGCTTACCTTGTTATCAAGCTTCTTGATCACAAAATAATATAATATTTTTGAATGCAAAGCAAAGTTTAGTTTAGCAGAGACCTGACCTGGAGCAAGCAGACCAAAGCAGACCAAAACAAAGAGAGAGAGAGACAGGGAGGAAGTAAGTGAGTGAGTTGAATATTATGAATGAAGGAAGAAACGAAACAATACTTATACTATTTTTATTTTTATTTATTTTTATGGCACTAACCCGTGCTAAGGACAATTTAAAAACCTACTTAGAGGCCAAAAACTCCACCCATGCCGGGACTCGAACCCGCGACCTCCGGCTATCCGTGCCAGCGCACCATCAAACCGAGCCAATGGGTGACTCACCGGCATCAGTGAAATTTTGAACCTTTTCACACTATTCTCTGTATTACGTACAGGCAGCGACATCTGGCTGAAGTCGATTGCATCACTTACAATGCAATGAAACAATGCTGCCTACAAGCAAAAGATCTTTGCGTTCCGTTTTAAAAAATAAGTAAAAAAAAAACCTTCACAAAAAAGTAACCAAAAGTAACCTTTTGTGTCCTGTAACCTCAAAGTAACCTGACTTAGTTAAAAATCACCTAAAAGGTTACAAAAGTAACCTTCTGGCAACGCTGCAAAAAACACAAAAAAATTTAATATGTGCCGCGTTCCGCCATGACATTTGTTGAGTTTTCTGATTGTGGTTTTGTTCTGTGGGCCCACTTCTCACGGAGTGTGAATGTAGGTAAACGAAAAACAGTAAAGGTCTATCTACATTAGGACAGGCTGCTGGCCGGGGATGTGGCAGAAACGAAATTGAACGTTAGTTACTCAGGCCGCGGGGCGAGAGGTGCATGACATCGGAGCGATGAGACATTTTTTTCTGATTTGTTTTTCACTATTAAACAAATCTAGACGCGACGCAGCATCTTCTATTCCAAAAGTAGTACGAAAGAAATGACGTCAATCGCGCGGGTTAGCGCCTATGATGTAAATAGCTTGCTAAAATCTTTAAAAAGACTAATATCACAATAAATTGTACAAAGAAGTTTGGTTTTTCTATATTGGCAATACAGTTTACTTTCGAATGTCAGTGTATTGGAAGCGAGTTGAATACAAAGTGAAGTCAATGTTCGGCTTTTAAAAAAAAACTTTCCACTGTCTACGGTTCCATCTTGTTTTTATAGCCTAACATAACCCTAAATTCTTCGAAAATCTTCGTTTAATTTTCAAATAACTCAACAAATGTACCGAAAACAGTGTAAGTTTATTGCTTTCAATTAATACACATATGTGTTCATCACGTACAGGTAATTTGCGTTGAGTTTTTATTCAATATTCGTGATAGACGTAGGTTTAACTAAAGTAGATTACTTGCGCGTTGCTTTTTTATTTGAGTGGCATCATGTGCAGTTATTTTCCGAGATCGTGTGCTATTGTTTCGTTGTTTAAATGTTAAACACGCCATTTTGTGGATCGTGTGATGAATTTGCCTGCTGTCGGTCGTTTATTTGTTAAGAGAAACAATTTGCGATCGAAAATTTCGAATATCGAATATTGTAAGTTATATGTACTATTGTTTGCTCTTTGAAAATCCTCATTTTTCGGCGTTAATTTTTCGCAAAATGCTATCGAATCTTCGCCTATTTTTCCGTGAAATCATGCCATTTTCATGTCGACGTCTTAAAATTACATCATATTAAGCATTTTTTCGGTCATTGACTCTGTCAATTATGTACCAATTTTTTTAGCGAATGGCAATGTGTGAACAGAGCCAACTCGACCTAACTGTAATCTATTTAAGTAACTTAATAGATCTAAATGAATCAATTTTTTGGTTCCACACATATCTAACTGGTGCCTAGGCTTATACCTGTTCATAAATTAAGAGCTTTAATGTAAGCAATTTTAGTAAGTAATAGGTACCTTATGTTAACTTAATGTAAAAAGAACGAAACACATTATACCAACAAGACATAACACAGAAACCAAATAACCAGAAAAATTCACATGGTGTGAGCGAAACAGAAATACACAAAATACGAAACAAAAAAAGGCATAAGTTTGGCCTGTTGTGTGTCTAAATTGCCACTAAAGGCGGCTGACTCAGCATTGTGCTGAGGGAGTGATACCTCAGTGCGGATTTTCAGTCAGTACCCAAGGTACCCTAATAAAAGTGAAGGAAAACATTGTGATGTCACTTATGGGCCATTTATGTTTACATAACTGTTCTAACTACGTAGACATTCTATGTATGTAAGTCATGTATTGGTGGTTTAAAGAGAGGGATGGAAACGTGTACCTGGTTCACTTGTAGCGTTGCGTGCCGATGGTGGTAGGTGGCGTGCCTTGGAGACTGTCTTCCCTTCAAACCTTCCACTACGTGTGTTTTCCTTAGTGAGTTTATTGCACCGGATGGAATTGGCGCGGTCGAGATGTTCGTGATCACGGTTTTGCCGTTGACGGGGCCAGTATTCGTAGCTGGTCGACCGAACAGTCCGTGCAACACCACTATTTCTTTTAGACTCTTTGACAGCTTGTCACCGGTGTTTTTCTTCATGCACCCGCGTTTCCAATAGGATGGGGATTTGGGGGTGGGAGGGAAAAATATTGAAGACCCTATTTGGCGCTAAATTCAAAACCTAACATGTTTTTTTTTTTTTACTAGCCTCCTTACATATTATGTCTAGCACTCTTCACTGGAAGATGCATACCAATCATCCATGACACTACAAGCACGTCTGCTTATGGTTGATGACTGATTGCAGATAGAATAATGGAAAAAAAATATTTTTTGTCGCCCAGACAAATTTCTTACAATGGCCAACTATGAAGTACGCATATCTCAGACTCAACTAGCTACAAATTAATCACCACTACAAAACCACTAATTCCAATTCCAGATGTTTTGCATCCAAGAGCCTGAAACATCGCTCACTGAGTCCTACATGGATGAAAAAGACCCCCTTGATTCCGGCAGCCAAAGCCACTCCAGCGATGAAGAGCCCCACCCCAAGAGGACCAAGCTATCCATCAATTCCGGAGGCATTGATATACAAGTCTACCAAATACCTACGTTCAACATCCCAAAATCACTCTCCATATACCCAACGCCATCGTCAAACACACTGCCAAAGTTTGTGAACAACCCGTTGAATTTGGCAAATCCGTTGACAATAACGGCCAATGGAAACTTCAATGCAGTCAAACGGTATTCGTTGCCGGCAAAGTTGCCAGTCCCACAGTATCATGTGCAGGTAATTTATTATTATTATTATTAGTTAATACAAAAGCAGCTTATCACTGATGTGTGTATATAATTTTCACTTTAAGGTTATCACATTTGGACATGAGTAATAATTCATGTAGCGGTAATTGCAATCTGTTTTATGTATCGCATCCTACTGCAGGCCACTGGACTTCTCTTAGAGAGAGGGTATGGGCTTTACCGTATGTGCCCACTGAAGATAGTCGATTTCACGCGCTGAGGTATTTGAACACCTCAGACACTCAGGTCCAAATATCAACAAATTCTTGTCTACCATCGGCTCTCCCAGCCATCGATTGATAACGTTTGTTCCCAGTTTGTCACACAGCTGCGATACTGTTACATAATGGGATTTTTAAAAGAATAGAATCCCAATTGGTGACACCCTTCATGTCACGCTGTTAGCAAATGAGCATTTAATTAAAGAAATAATTCCCAGTTAGTAACAGTTGTACCAATCGCTGTTATTTTCTTTCCATTTAGCAATACCTACGATTGATTTTGCGGAAATAACTACGAAATAGATAAAATATTGTGTATCAATTAATTACTGATGAAATTTCACTGATGCCGGTGAGTCGCCCACTGGCTCAATTGGTAGAGCGCTGGTACGGATAGCCAGAGGTTGCGGGTTCGAATCCCGGCATGGGTGAAATTTTTAGCCTCTAAATAGGTTTTTTAATTTGTCCTTAGCACGGGTTAGTGCATTAAAATAAAAATAGTATAATTAATTACTGATTTATTTACTGGTCAAGTAGCCTGTTAATTGATGGTAGTTATAAAATTGCTGTTTTGGTTTGGTTAGCGCACTTTTCTTTATTACTCTGCTTAGACCTCTATTTTACGTTTTTAGTATAAATATTTAGGTAAAGACCCAAAGTGTCACTCACACGACCAACAACAAATACGCACACACACATAGACGCACTCACCCCTTAACACACGCACACCAACACACATAACCACCCACACACGCAACCGCACCAACACGCACACACACACGCGTACACACCCTCACACACAGACACTTACACACACACATACAAACTCCTACAGCTAAGTTTTGGTTTTATTACCTAAACATTCCCGTGTTACTAATAAAAATTGCATGTTTAGTTACACAAATTTATTGTTATTAAATTTCCCGGTAACACATTTTTTCTTTTTTGTCGATAGAGACTCTGAAACTATTATGTAAGCTAAATGTATATAGTGTGGAGGGCCTACGATACAGGATTTTCTTGTGCTGGGCTCAATGTTAGCATTGAGCCCAGCACAAGAAAATCCTGTATCGGAAAATAACATAAGATTAGTCTTATGTTGTTTTCCGTAATCTGAAATAAATATTTAGTATTTTTATATATTTTAGCTAGGTATTGATTGTAGTAAATAAATTGGTAACTTATTGAAAAACGAATATTTTGTACTGTTATTTCAGCCAAATCAATAGTTCTTGTAGCTACCAACAAAGGTAGGTATTGTAAGGCAATGGCGGGCCTTACTGTCAGTAGTTCTCAAGCCGCCCATTAGGCCTGTCATGGACGGGGTCCCTTCAGGAAGCCCGCAGTGACATCGGAGCGCTGCTGGCTTTCTGGAAAGAGATAGGCTGGCTGGAGTAAACTCACAGCTCGACTACGTACAATGGCCCAATCATGAGGCTAAGTGCGGAAATCTCAGGTCTAACTAACTAACTAGGCCTCTGACATGGCTTAACGACTGCCATTACATGACAGCCGGCACCAACGGCTTCACGTGCCTTGCGTAGCACGGAAGCGCTCGAAAAATATGCCTCTAGCGGTAGTCACGGGATAGTTACACAACCAGCACCTGACCGCGCCTGTTTTTGGCTATCCCTAGTGATTGATTCCAATCACTCTGTTCCACTAGGCTTCGTACCAATAATATATTTATACATTTTACTTTTTTATTTCAGCCCACTCCACAAAAGATCACATTCGACTCCAGCGGAGACATTGTCCGCTACAAGAAAAATGGTGAGGTGGCCAAGAAGAGGGGTCCGCCCAAAGGCTATAAGCGGAAACCAAAAGGGGACTCGGCCATACGCTCCGCACTTCTCACGCAAGGACTCCTATCGCAGGTAGATACTTGGCTTAGTAGATACTCAGCCAGTGACACGCATGCTAGTTACTCGCACGAAAGCGTGCTGCCTGGGTAGTACGACGACGGTAGACGCGCGTTTTGATTGTCTGTCAATCTATAATATAAAAATGAATAGCTGAATGTGTTGGTAAGCGCAAATCTCGAGAGCAGCTGAACCGATTTCGCTTATTCTTTTTTAGAATATTACTTGAAGTACGACGATGGTTCTTAAGGAGATAAAAATTTAAAAAAAATTATGAATCGACTGTTAGGCGGTACGAAGTTCGCTGGGTCAGCTAAGATAAAGATAAAAGTTATAAAAAGTTACAGTTTTACTTATAAGCTGACCCCCACACTAGGCAAGGCCTGTCACGTGGGGGATGAAAGAGTTTTAACCCGATTTCCTAAAAATACGGCGGTACAGTATAACTATATTGAAAATAAATTATTCTGTAATACAAAATAAGCTTAAAATAAATTATATAAAAAAATACGTAAATAAATACATCGTTAGAACTTGCAAATCTAAGGGTGGTTTTTAAATAATTTAGATCCGGACTAAAAGTCTACAATGTGTTGTGCCTACGAAAGTTTTAGTTCAAAAATTTAATAGTTGTAAGATGTATTATGAATGAGTGTATTATGATCGAAACTGAAATTGAGATTATGAATGCACTGTGGTGTGTGTGTGAGTGAGTGTGCGTGTGTGTGTGTGTGTGTGTAAGAGAGAGAGAGTATGTGTGTGTGTGTGACTGAGATAGTGTGATAAGCATAATCTGGTGTGATTAGGTTAATGGTAAGCATGAATATCTCTATTTGGAATTACTCTTTAATTTATTAAGCACAGACTTAACATTTTTTCTGTAGCATCGTAATCTTTGTTACATAACCAACTCAACTTTTTGGATTAGCTTCTTTCACGGTAGATAATTTTATATCGCAGTCCCTTATATTGGCGTTGTATGAGTATTTGTGCAAGAATGGCGCAAAACTTAATAACATAAATACATACATACATACATACATACATACATACATACATACATACATACATACATACATACATACATACATACATACATACATACATACATACATACATACATACATACATACATACATACATACATACATACATACATACATACATACATACATACATACATACATACATACATACATACATACATACATACATACATACATACATACATACATACATACATACATACATACATACATACTTAACCTCACGCCTGTATCCCAGAGGGGTAGGCAGAGACCAAGGACTGCCACTTGCCACGATCCTGACAGATCACCTTCGCTTCATCAACGATCGTGAGTCGTTGCATGCATGCACGCCGGTTCCGGGTACTTTTGTCTTTCCCTTTGCTAATACATTTGGTCCTATTATTATTTGGTCGATGTAAGTCCGTCTGGGACGTCCCTTACCAGCCCTTCCACTCACATTCGCATCCACATGTCCAAACCAACGCAAGGTTCCTTTCTCAATTCTAGTCACTACATCCTCTTTCAGTCCACAACGTAACATAAATATAATTTGTAAAATATATATTTTTATAGCAAATATTGCAAAAATATTATAATAGTTGGCTTTGTTGATGCCTTTGTGATGATGTCCGTAATTTTAGTTATGAAGTGGATCTGTTACGAACGGCGAGAGTGTAGACGAACCGCTTAGAATGATCTAGACGCTAAGTGCAGATAGATTACGTAATAGGTGCTTATGTGTGTAGAGACCAGGGAAGCTTCTACAATAATCTACGTGCTACAGAGAGACAGAACTACCTGTAAGACAGAGATAGAAATAGATAGATAGATAGAGAACACTTTATTGCACAACCAGAAAAAATATTACAACCATGATTCTTAAATCTAAGTAATGTTATACAATTGGCGGTCTTATCGCTAAGAGCGATCTCTTCCAGACAACCTTCCGCAACCAGAAATATATTCCGGACTCATTGTATTTTCGGGGCTTAATCGCGTAGTAATTTATTGCTATTTTACCTAGTGTGTGTGTGTGTGTGCGAGTTTGTGTAAGAAGAGCGCTTACGTGTTCTAATCTGTTTTTGTAATAATTCTTTCACTAGGTTTCTTAAAAGCGTTGTAGGCAAAGAAATGAGGCCCGAATGGCACCCGTCAGGTGTATGAAGCCGTAAAACCGACCAACTTCTGGACGTTTTCCAGGCCCAGAACATCATCCTCTCAGGCCTGCTCGGTGGCGCAGGAGCCCCGCCCCGCAGCTGCAACATCCCCGTGGCGGGGATCCCGCCACCGTCGTCCATGATGCGCAAGAGTCTGCCTCCACAGCTGATCATCACACCCCAGTACATCGTGCCACCAGGTAAGTGGCTGTTAAAGTATTATGTAAGCAGGTTTATTACAATTATTTACCTACCGATACTAACACCAGTAACATACCAATACTAACACTCTAAATAGCCTCTAAATAGGTTTTTAAAGTTGTCCTTAGCACGGGTTAGTGCATTAAAAATAAAAAAAGTATAATCATGTGAGTACAGTGATATCGTTCCGATGTAAAACCTAACTGCAATGAAGGTAGTCGGGGCTGTAAGTGATGCAATTTGCATAAGCCAGATGTCGCTGCCTGTACGTAATACAGAGAATAGTGTAAAGAGGTTCGAAATTTCACTGATGCCGTGAGTCGCCCATTGGCTCAATTGGTAGAGCGCTGGCACGGATAGCCAGAGGTTGCGGGTTCGAATCCCGGCATGGGTGAAATTTTTAGCCTCTAAATAGGTTTTTAAATTTGTCCTTAGCACGGGTTAGTGCATTAAAAATAAAAATAGTATAATCATGTGGGTACAGCGATATCATTCCGATGTAAAAACCTAACTGCAAAGTAGGTGCCCGGGGCTGTAAGTGATGCCATTTACTTCAGCCAGATGTCGCTGCCTGTACGTAATACAGAGAATAGTGTAAAGAGGTTAGGGACAATTTAAAAAAACCTATTTGGAGGCTAAAAATCGAACCTCTTTACAATATTCTCTGTATTACGTAACATTTGCTTAGTTGGACAGAGCGCTGGCACAGAAAGCCAGAGGTTGCGGGTTCGAAACCCGGCATGGGTGAAATTTTTAGCCTCTAAATAGGTTTTTAATTTGTCCTTAGCACGGGTTAGTGCATTAAAAATAAAAATAGTATAATACTAACACTACCAAAACAAATAAATTATTTCGTCGCAAAGAAATAAAAACTTTAAAAAAAACTTCACTCTCACCATCTTTTCTCAAGTCATCTTGAACCTTATGCATCAGTTGCCGCTACGTATCATGCGACTTTAATTAAGAACTTTAAAAAGACTAAGTTTGGAGTGTTTTTGTACAAATTTCTCCAAAATTATCTACATCTTGAAATGGACACCCAGTTTAGCTTGTAACTTTCATTAAGCCGCTGTTTCTGTGATATTTTGAATAGTTACAACATGATTTGATTTGTTTGAGTTGTAGTGACTAGAATTGAGAAAGGAATGTTGCGTTGGTTTGGACATGACATGTCCAAACCAACGAAACATTCCTTTCATCCTTTCCACATTGTGGAGACGATGAAGGAAGAAAGATTGACGAAACAAATATATATTGCGAATGAGAGTGGAAGGGCTGGTAAGGGACGTCCCAGGCGGACATACATCGACAAATTAGGGGATGTATTAGCAAAAGGAAAGATAAAAAGTACCCGGAACCGGCGTGCGTGCATGCAACGACGAACGTTGATGACGCGAAGGTGATCTGTCAAGATCGTGCAGTCCCTGGTCTCTGCCTACTCCTCGGTTCAGGCGTGAGGTTATGTATGTTTGTTGATTTGTTTCAGGCGTGGAGTCGGTTCAGCTGGAGTTGGAGCCGGCAGACTGGTTCCCCGAGGAGCCCTACCGGATGGTGTTCAGTCGCAAGAAGAATCCCAAGTGGAAGTCCTTCCCCCACCGCTGTGAACACTGCTTCAAGGTACGAAGGGCAGAGTGGAATTTCTTAGCAAAAGTCCATAGAAGGCCGACCGGCTTGTCGCGGTGATAACGCGGTGACTACATATTCATCAACGTATCTCACTTCGAAAACAAACTTATTGGTACATTGGTATATACCGTTCCACCACTAACCCCCTATCCCCCCCCCCGACACACGCTAAGCCATGTCAGAGGCCTTATGGGCGGCTTGATAACTTCTGACAGTAAGTCCCGCCACTGTCTTATAGTCCTCCACCAACCCGGACTTGGCCACCGTGGTGGAGTATGGCCTAACCTTCCTGCGATGCAGGAAGAGACCCGTGCCCCAGCAGTGGGGAAACACAAGGGTTGATATTGAAATAATTTTGTATATGTATCTGTGTCATTTTCGTTTTTATATACAATAACACAACATTTACATACAGGCACATACATTGCTTCTGGCCTCACACTAGGATACCCTGTGTCGTGGGAACCAGAAACAACGACATCACAAACGTGTAAACATTCAAGACCTGTTAGTTTTTTTTTTGTCCCCAGCCGGGATTCGAACCCGGGACCTCTTACACGGCAGGCAGAGGTCGTCGATAATATCTATCTATAAAGTGTTCTCTGGCTATCTATCTAATCCACCCCCCAGGGCTACCGAGTGGTCTCAACACTTCTCCAGCATTCAGGGGAGCGTCACGGTGCGATACCGCGCTCGCTAGCCATTCCCTGCCCTTGCTGTCCGCATATGTCAACGCGCCGAAAGCAGCATATCAAGCATCTGCAGACGCACGCCTCGCGCCGCAATCGGATATTCTGCCCCTACTGCATACCGCCAGGTCAGTACATTCGTAGCTATCGATCTGTACATGCCACATAGTGATTAATCACGACGGTCAGTGATGAAAGCGGCGATGATCGCGGTCATAATAGTGAACAGAACCGTTAGTGATAGATAGCGGTCGTGACTAGCGGCTGTGAGCGCGGTTATTACCCGCCTTTGTACAAATATGCTTATTGTGCGATAAAGAATTTTATAATCGAATCTAATGTACAGTGATGAATCCGGATGAAAACAGCGATTAAACACTATTACGATAGTGATGAATCGAGCTCAAAACAGTGATGAATCGCGATGAAAACAGCGATTAATCACTGTTGCAATAGTGATGAATCGCGATGAAAACAGAGATTAATGACTATTACGATAGTGAATAATCGCGATGAAAACAGTGGTTAATGACTATTACGACAGTGATGAATCGCGCTCAAAACAGTGATGAATCGCGATGAAAACAGCGATTGATCACTAGTGATGAATCGCGCTCAAAACATTGATGAATCGCGATGAAAACAGCGATTAATCACTATTTCAATAGTGATGAATCGCGCTCAAAACAGTGATGAACCGCGATGAAAACAGCGATTAGTCACTATTGCAATAGTGATGAATCGTGATGAAAACAACGATTAATCACTATTAGGATAGTGATGAATCGCGCTCGCAACAGTGATGAATCGCGATCATAACAGCGAACAGAATTATCTCCAATCCTCCACCAACCGGGACTTGGCCCCCGTAGTGGAGTATGGCCTAAACTTCCAGCGATGCAGGAAGAGGGTTGATATCGCAATTGCATGACTTGTAGCTACTATTGACATAAGTTTATGCAAATAAATGCGTCTTTATCTTTAAGAGTCCGACGAAGACTTTATTTGCAAGGACAATTTATTTGCAAATTACTTCAGCCAGATGGTGCTACCTGTATGTGACACAGAGAATATTGTAAAGAGGTTCGAAATTTCACTGATGCCGGTGAGTCGCCCATTAGCTCAGTTGGAAAGAGCGCTGGCACGGATACCCAGAGGTCGCGGGTTCGAATCCCGCCATGGGTGGAATTTTTAAATGGGTTTCTAACTAAACATTTGTCTTGTCGATCGTTACAGCGGATCCAAACGAGCCCTTCGTGAAGGAATCCGAGAGATACCCCTTCGACAAGTTCCCGCAGTACTGGTACGCGTCCGAAGAGTCGCTGAGGCTCCACAAGAAGCGGAAACACCCTTACGCAGCCATGCTGGGCCAGACCTGGTTCGGGACGTGGGGCGACAGTCAACCGAACAGCTAGTGGACGCATAGAGGGAGCTAGGAGTAAGTTTTACTGTTTAGAGGCCTTACCAGCCTGTTGACACTGTCCTTTAACTGACTAGAATTCGTAGGCGTGGGACACGGAAAGGACGTAGGACGAGGGCGCGGAAGCGCGATGCGTTGTATGTCACGTCCCAGCCCCGACTTATTAAGTGTGGGATGTGTCCCGTTACATTTTGTAGTGATATATGAAACGGGTCTAATCAATATTATATATTAGGCAAAACGTAATTACCCGTTACGGTTGCAGTCGCCAGTTGCCGAGACCACGGCAATGAGGGCTTTTCAATGACAGCTGTGAGTTGATTGCATTAAAAAAAAGTAGATGGCGCTGCAAGGAGAAGAAATGTCACCCATCATACGTTTTATCGTGTTTTATCGTAGACAGAGAATCCGGTTTTATATACGGTTTTATATTGTACGCACAGATAATTATTTGTAATCACCTAAACATCTCTTTGTAGTCTGTGATCTAAGCTAAACTATGTTTCGAAACTGTTGAAATTTTAAAGTTTTGAAGTATTTTTACTTTGTTCATTACATACGTACGTGGATTGTGTCTTAACTAATGGCTAGCCCGTGCATTGAGCATTTTTGTAAAAACAGGCACTCACCGTTTTCCTAAATGATGTAAATTTTGACATATTAAATGACGTCAGCACCATCTATCGGTAACTTGCGGTACTGTTTTTTGTTTTTAATAGCACTTTGAAAAGCCCTCATTGTAACGCTGCCGAAACGTCTGCAAATGGTAATTACGTTTTGCCTAATAAATAATCGCGATTAGACGCGTTAAATATATAACTATGTATGAGTATCGCGAATCATTGAGAAATACTAGTGAATGGATGGTCGCCGTGCCCTGGTCCCACGTGCTTCTTACGGGCGTCACGTTTTAATAGGTAAGCTGAAAATGGTTTCTGATACTAGTACCTGTGCTTTGTAATGTAGGCTGCGGAGGTAGGTGATGTTAGAGGGTAGCGTTGTCGATAGCAACAAGTCTTTTTGTTACTCTTGTGGGCGTTGGAGTGTAATCGTCCAATGGAATGATTATAGCTCGGCTATGGGTGCCATTTGACACAATTTCGTAGTTCACTAAGCAATGGCATTGAATTTTATCTACTATCCTCTTATGTCCAGGCCATAGAGTCTGATACTTATATAGTTTTTCAATAGAATGATATAAGCACGACGAAGGTTGGTATTGGCCTCAATTTGGTAGTCAACAAAGCAATAGCGGTTAGAATATACCTCGGCTACTATCGGATAGAATCGGATATGTTCGTGTAATAGGAATATCGGAACTAATATGACACTTAATTAAATAAACTTAATAGGAAATTTTAAAAACGTATATAGAGGCTAAAAATTCCACCCATGCCGGGATTCGAACCCGCGACCTCTGGCTATCCGTGCCAGCGCTCTTCCAACTGAGCTAATGGGCGAGTCACCGGCATCTGTAAAATTTCGAACCTATTTACAATACTCTCTGTATTACGTACGGAATTTTTACCCTCTAAATAGGTTTTTAAAGTTATCCTTTGCACGGGTTAGTGCATTAAAAAGAATATAATTGATAAGAAATGTTTTATACAGAGCCGGAAGTAGTATTACACTCGTGTGCTTTCGGCGGAAACCGAAGCCTACTCTAGAGTCCGAGGTATATTCTAAAAGCTAACAGACTGTACAATGCCATTCCAGGGGTATAACCCGCGCAAATTAAATAGGCATCTTATTTTTTTAAATTTTATCTTTTTGAGTTCAAATAAACAATTATCTTATCTTATCTCTCGCGAAGATGATCGAATAGCGCGAGACGCCGAGTCAAGTAGCACGGGTTAAACCATTGCAATACGATAGGTTAATAGACTACCGATAGTGTGAATGAAACGACCATTACCGGACTAATATGACTCTATTGAACAACTATGCATTTTAAAGACTCGCCCCCCAGGGACAAAATTCAAATAGAACATGAAAGCTCATGAATTTCTTTCAACATAACAATAAGACCACAATAAGAAAGTGATGGGTTCTATATTCGTAAATACGAGTCGACATCGATATCAACCCTTGTATGTCCCCACTGCTGGGGCACGGGTCTCTTCCTGCATCGCAGGAAGGTTAGGCCATACTCCACCACGGGCGCCAAGTCCGGGTACGAATAACTTTTAAATATATCATCATCGTATCATCCTCAGTCATTTGACGCCCTCCCTTCCTTAAGGTTTTCCAAGCTTCACGGTCTTGTGCTGTTCGCTGATCATTCATCATCTGGCGTCATTTTCTTTCTTTAAATATTTAAAAATTTTTGATGTCAACCCTTTGTATGTCCCACTGCTGGGGCACGGGTCTCTTCCTGCATCGCAGGACGGTTAGGCCACTAGGCCATACTCCACCACGGGGGCCAAGTCCGGGTTGATGGACGGTCGAGGAGAGTGACCAAGAACTGCCACTTGCCACGATCTTGACAGATCACCTAACAGTTATTCGTGTTATAAACTTAATTTCTGAATCACTTGATTTATAAATGTATGAATGGATGGGACCCACCATTTTTTCAATGTATTAGGCTAGGCGCGCACGGGTTACTTGTCACCGTGACTGTTCCGTCACTCTTATCAAGACCGTGGATATGTATGGAGATGCGCGTAGGTATGTTACAACGTCACAACTGGGTGACATTTCGCGCATCTCCATACAAATCTACGGAGTGACGAAACAGTTACGGTGACAAAAGTAACCCGTGCGCGCTTAGCCTTATATTATGGGAATACACGTCACTTGACCTAGTACTGTATAAAAAATCTGCTCGCAAATAATGTAAATAATGTGCACCAAAATAAGTAAATAACTTGTGCCTTTCGTGAGAATGTGGCTATGCCTTTTGTGAAAACAACGTTTGTAATACACTCTTTGGTGGGGAAAAGCGACTTAGGTAAAGTGCCGCTTGGTAAAAGGGCAAACAGGAACATTAAGGTGCTTAGGGGCGTTTACTGGCGCCACCAACGGAATAAAAATCATAACTTGAATGTCAGCTGCAAGTGATGCAAATTAATTCCGCCAGATGTCGCTGCCTGTAAATAATACGGAGAATATTGTAGAGGTTCGAAATTTCGCTGATGCCGGTTGGGAGAGCGCTGGCACGGACAGCCAGCGGTCGCGGGTTGAGTCCCAGCGTGGGTGGAATTTTTAGCTTCTAAATAGGTTTTTAAAACCATGACTTGTTATATAAAACATAGTTTTCTAAAACTGAACATGAGAAATCGCCCCTAAGCGCCTTAAAGTCAACTTAGAAAGTCTTAATCCACTTTATATGTGCATTTTCCTGATTGGAATGTGTAGGAACCTAAACAGTACGCAAATTGTAAATCGAACTACCTTCAAGCTTTACAAAAGGAGACAGATAAGAAATAAATTCTTAAGTTAAGACATTCCCAAAACCATGTGAAGTAGAAATGTAAATGTATTTTTGTACGCTTCTTAGATCAATGTAAAAATAGTTTAAATTAGTTACTTTTCAGTTGAAGTATAATTTAAGTTCTTGCGAGGCTAGCATAGTACTTAGTTGTGTTGATATGAAAGTATTTATAACATCATCATCATCAAACAGCTATGGAGAGAGCTATGCTCGGAGCTATGGAGAGAGCTATGCTCGGAGTTTCTCTGAAGGATAGGATTCGTAACGAATGTATCCGACAGAGAACCAAAGTTATCGACATAGCCCAGAGAATTACCGAGCTGAAGTGGCAGTGGGCTGGCCATATCTCGCGAAGAACGGACTACCGTTGGAGTAAACGTGTTTTTGAGTGGAGACCGCGACTCGACAAACGTAGTGTAGGACGCCCTGCGACCAGGTGGGATGACGATCTGCGAAAAACTGCCGGCAGATGCTGGATGCGGCAAGCTGAAGACAGGGCGCTATGGCGCTCATTAGGGGAGGGCTATGTCCAGGAGTGGACTACATAATATAACCTGTAGAAGAAAACGTACAAGGCCCTGAATAGTATCGATATCTAGGATTGATATCGATACTATTCAGGGCCTCCTATGTGCCCACTGCTAGGCACGGGTCTCTTCCTGCATCACAGGAAGGTGAGGCCTTACTCCATCACGGACGCCGAGTCCGGGTTGGTGGAGGATTGTAAAACTTGTAAGGATTGTAAATCGCGGGCCTTACGGTCAAGCCGCCCATAAGGCCTCTGACGTGGCTTAACGACTGTCAACATGACAGCCGGCACCGACGGCTAACGTGCCTTGCGAAGCACGGAAGCGCTGGGAATAAATGTCAAGTTCATCCATCCTGCACCTGACTTACTTAACCCGAGTGATTGATTTCAATCACTCGGTTCCACTAGGCCACTAGGGCTGCTGTTCTTTTTCATGGCACCCCTAGAATGCAGCCAATACACCACAATGCAGTATATTCTAGAATCTTGACATTTGTATGAAGATACCTGAGATTTCCGCACTGCGCCTTATAGTTGGGCCATTGTACGTAGCAAGCGCTGAGGGTATGTCAACACTTCAGAGACTAGGGTTTCCTCACGATGTGTGCCTTCACCATCACCGAGTGGTATTGCTATTAGAATTTCACAAATATACATAACTTAGAAAACTAAGTCATTGGTACAATGTACGTGATACATAGTGTAAAGAGGTTCGAGATTTCACTGATGCCTGTGAGTCGCCCATTGGCTCAGTTGGAAAGAGCGCTGGCACGGATAGCCAGAGGTCGCGGGTTCGAGTCCCGGCATGGGTGGAGTTTTTAGCCTCTAAATAGGTTTTTGTCATTGGTACAAGCCGGGGTCCGAATCCCCGACCTCCCGATTGAGAAGCCTGCTTTCTACACCGCTCCGCTATCACCGCTTTGAAGCAATGTCTTCTTCTTCAGACTATATTATGTAGTCCACTGCTGGACATAGCCCTCCCCTAATGAGCGCCATAGCGCCCTGTCTTCAGCTTGCCGCATCCAGCATCTGCCGGCAGTTTTTGGAGAAGTATTCAAATAAGCTAAGAACTATGCTAGCCTTGCAAGCCCGATTTCACCGAGTAAGTTTAATCTAAGTTAAGTAGAATACGCTTCACAGATAAATGCAACCGTCATAAGGTAAACACAAACCAAAGCGGTCGCCGTCACAACAGTGGCGGTCGTTTACCGCAGTAGTATTTGAATAGTTTTAATAATCGACCAAATAGGGGATCTATTAGCAGAGGGAAAGATAAAACGTGCATGCAACGACTTATGAACGTTGATGAAGCGAAGGTGATCTGTCAGGGTCATGGCAAGTGGCAGTCCCTGGTCTCTGCCTACCCCTCTGGGATACAGGCGTGAGGTTATGTATGTAGTTTTAATAATAACTTTCACACAACACAATCACTTGACCTGGTCCCAAACTAGGATACTCTATTCTATGGTGACCAGGCGAGGACGTCACAATCATGAAAAAAGTCCCAGACTGAGGCCACTTGTAAAAATGTACGGCAGCCACCAGTGGGAATCGAACCCACGGACTCTGTCTTGGTACCCAAGCGCCTGACTGATGACAGGGACGTAATAGGCATGACGAAAGATTTGTAAATCCTCTTCCATAATCTGGGGACACATTTATTATTTCCAAAAAAATAAAAGTAATAAACTAAAGTTTTGCGAAGCTTAAAGCCATTTTTCTAAAATTATTTTAAATCTCTGGGAAAACATTTCGCAGTATCATGGCGTGGAATCTGACGTCACGCTTAGCTAAACAAACATCAAAGTCCAGGTCTTGGATGTTTACATGTTTTTGACGACGCTGTTTCTGGTTCCTACGACACAGGGTATCCTAGCGTGGGGCTGGAAGCAATGTATGTGCTTGTATGTAAATTTTATGTTATGTCGTGAAGTGCCTCTCCATTACTAGAGGTTGGCAGTCAGCTCTTTACAGCGATCTCTGTTCAGTGCAATTCTGAACAGCTCCTCTGTGGTTTTAACACCGGTCCACTCCTCGACGACCTCTGTGGCGTAGCGGCAGCGCATCTGCCTGCCATGCAAAAGGTCCCGGGTTCGAATCCCAGCTGGGAACAAAAAAAAACCCCAGGTCTTGGATGTTTACATGTTTGTGATGTCGTTGTTTCTGTTTCCCACGACACAGGGTATCCTAGTGTGGGGCCAGAAGCAATGTATGTCTTCTTCTTCTTCTTCAGGCTATATTAGTCCCCCCAATTGGGGCATTACCCCCAATGATGGCACAACCTTACGCCATGGCGCTCATTAGGGGAGGGCTATGTCCAGCAGTGGACTAATATGGCCTGAAGCAATGTATGTGCCTGTATGTAAATGTTATGTCTTGAAGTGCCGCTCCATTACTAGAGATTGGCAGTCAGCTCTTTACAGCGATCTCTGTTCAGTGCAATTCTGAACAGTTCCTCTGCGGTTTTAACACCGGTCCACTCCTTGATGTTGCACAACCATGACATCCTTCTCCTGCCCGGCTTTCTCTTTCCTTCCACCTTGCCCGTCAAAATTGTCTGCAGTAATTGGTTTTTACAGCATCGCAGCACGGTAGATTGTAGATTACTATAAAACTACTGTATTGCAGTGAATGACGGCCACCGCGATCGCTCTGGTTTGTGAGTTCCTTTACTAAAACTAGTTTTAACTTTATTATAAAATATTTAAACATGTATACTAAGTTTTACTGTATTCATTGAAATAATGGACGCGTTGCCATAGAGGTCGATATTTTTCTTGTCGAAAATATCCGTCAAAGTAAATTGAGGACAATTGAAATAGATTAAGTTACTTCTTTTGTTTAATGTTTTTTTTTAGATCAGTCTTCTGCTCGTTACTCATTTTAATGCATTTACTAGGTTTTTATTTTATTATTTTACACTTTTTTAGTTTTTTTAGCCGGACCGAACAGTATTATAATTTTTTTATTTAAAACATTAGTTCATGCGCCTTATTTAACTCATTTTTTTTACTGTTGACAAATAATCTTGTAAATACGTTTAACCGACTGAGGCTAAGCCGAAAGGAGGTGTAGTTATTTTACCACCAAGTGTTTGTGTGTATGGCCTTCGCAGATGAAATTGGCCACTATGGTCTGTGGGTGATTATCTGATTATATATCGGTGCGCTTGCGCAGGGTCTCAAAGAGCAAATGAGAGGGTTCAATTCAATTAAATTCAATTTATTCCAACCGAACGAAATTACATTCTATTGGTTGAATGTTAATGTACAATGTAAAATAAAAGTGAAAGATGATAAAAAAAAAATAGGTACTGATTTATCAGTTATTATCACAGATGTCGCAAAATGAGGTTTAAGAAAATGTTAGTCGCATGACACTTAATTTCGAAATCAGAACTCGATCATCAGTACGAAAGCTAACTGTGTTACAAAAATGAAGATGTCGATTACTCGATCAGTAATATTTTGAATGCGTTCGTGTATTCGTAAATCGACCAATGCCCTAATTTACTTGTTGGTATATACTCGTACTCAATCCTAATTTACTTATATGGTATATACTCACTTGATCTGCACTTTATCTTGGGATATTGGTCGGCAACCGTCAACTGGCTTGGATTCGCGTAATCCGTAATCCGACCTATACGAACGACGTTCACATGAATCTGTATTGCGTGAATATAACCGTTTTTTCTGTATTGTTAAAAGATAACACAATTTTAGCTACAGTCTGTTAGATTCTAGAATATACCTCGGCTACTATCGGATATAATCGTGTAATAGAAATATCGGGACTTATATTACACTTAACTCGACATAATTTTACTAAATAGTGAAGAAAAGCTTTATACAGAGCAGGGAGTAAGTAGTATTACACTCGTGTGCTTTCGGCGAAACCCGAAGCCTACTACTCTAGAGCCCGAGGTATATTCTAAAAGCTAACAGACTACCTGGCTGTAGGAAATCCTATTGTTTGGAGCCAGTAACAATTATTATAACATGCCTGCTACAATGTAAGTGGATCGAACATTTAAATGACTCGTAACCAATATTGGTTAAGCTACCGGCATTAATAGATTGTGTCTTTATCCTCTGGAATGGGCTGCTTGAACCTGTCTTCAGGTTAGTTTTAAACTCGCTATAACTCTAGACAGCGTAACCAATGTAAACCGGTAAAAACTAGTAGCAACCAATACAAAGCAATCTCTTGAGGTAGGTAGCGTCAGCAAAATCAACCATGATATTTAGCGACACGGATGTACAATACTGTTTTACGTAAAATATAGGTTGAAAATATTAGTAATATCTTACTATTAGCTATGTCGTCAGCGAAAAAGGCTACTAATTCACTTCGTTTAGTATCCAGTGATTCTCAAAGCACCTGAATCTTTGTAATAATTTATACGACTTATGTTATGACGTCTGTATACGTTGACCAATAGGGTATTTTGACCTTTTGTTTTAGTGTAAGAGTTCCACAAAACAAAAAAAATCGGGTAGAAATTAAGGACGTAGGGTGGTGTAAGCAGGTTCTGTCACACGTCCGGTAATCATTATAACAATCCGGATTTGACATCACAGCAACAGAATACCGCTTGCAGCTCTACTCTAGCGCATGCGCAATGAGCTGTGGAGTTTTTATCGTGGCGGACCAAAACTTTCGAATTTTGGGCGGCTATCTAAGTGCCGCCATTTTGAATTTTGAACAGCTGGCATCGGCTTTGAATTTGGCGATTCCAAAACCTATCTGGCGGGCCACATCGGGCGTTGATACCGAATTTGAACAAAATCGGTCAGTAAATAAACTAGCAGTGGATGACTAATAGGGGGTCTGTAATTTAAGTGTGACAAAACGTTGTAGTAACAACGTTCTATTGACGATGCAATCTGGAGAACCGTTTCTTCAGCGACGGTCATTGTTTAAACCTAGCAGACTTGAGAAAAGACTTGCTATTTAATTAATGAAGTGGGAGTGGGTAGACCGCGACTCGGCAAACGTAGTGAAGGACGCCCTCCGACCAGGTGGGATGACGATCTGCGAGAAACTGCAGGCATATGCTGGATGCGGCAAGCTGAAGACAGGGCGCTATGGCGCTCATTAGGGGAGGGCTATGTCCAGCAGTGGACTACATAATATAGCCTGAAGAAGAAGAAGAGTGGGCAGGACAACGATGGCCGTTGGGGCGGAAAAGTTCTGACCTGGCGACCCTTGACCACGCAGCGTGGGCCCTCCACGGGATGGTCTGACGACCTGGTTACGGTGGCGAAGAGTCGCATAAGACCGGGAAGCTTGGAAAACCATTAGGCAGGCCTATTTCCTGCAGTGGGAGTCAAATGGCTGATTTTGATGGCGATGATATTATTATGTATGAAAATAAAAATTGATTTGCTTTATATTCAAAGTGGCTTAATCGCTTCGTCTCTGAGGAAACGGTTTTTACGTTTTGCGTTATGGTAATAAGATATTGTATAACACCCGGTAGCACTTTTTTGTAAATAATTTGTATTTTAGTTCTCTCTCGAGGCACGTTGCTGAACGAAGGTATAATTTTAACTGCAATTATCGGTAGGTAGAGTAAAGCATGGCAACTTTTATCACTGATACAAGACTGATGATGATCGTTCTCACTTGTTTATTTTTTTTACACATGGTGGGAAAAAGGTATTGTAGAACTCGAGGGGTAATTTACTCATAACCTTCAAATTGTTTGACCTTGAAAACTATTGTCATTTTCAAGGTCAGGGATTAGGAGGATAAAAACAACGTTTTCTTTTGGACCACGGCTTTAATTGCGAAAAAATATTACATTTGGTCTTATGATAAAGTGTTGAAAAGTCCCCTTAAGTTTTACCGGACGATTCTGCACCACTATTCTTATTGTGTTCAAGGTAGATCTACAAAATTTGGAAATTTCAGAGACAACATTTTTTTAAATTTCATATTATCGCAACAACTCTATTTTCTTTAATATATCGTTGTCGATATTGCAAAATGACATACGTCAAAAAACATATTTATGTTTTTTCATCAAATTTATATGAAAAATTAAAACTTGGAAAGATTATACTATTTTTAATGCACTAACCCGTGCTAAGGAACAAATTTAAAAACCTATTTAGAGGCTAAAAATTTCACCCATGACGGGATTCGAACCCGCAACCTCTGGCTATCCGTGCCAGCGCTCAATTGGTAGAGCGCTGGCACGGATAGCCAGAGGTTGCGGGTTCGAATCCCGTCATGGGTGAAATTTTTAGCCTCTAAATAGGTTTTTAAACTTGGAAAGATATCAAGGCATCATAATCCGTACCGTCCCCAATGAGGCTGAGGTTATAATGTCTTACATACATAAAATTCAAACTTTCCTTTAATTTAGATAAAAAAAACGAAAATTATGTTTTTTTGACACAATATAACATTTTGCATTATCATACGAGTATCAACGACGTCATTATACTTCTTTGCAAAACAGAAAGTGTAACCGAAAAATCCCAATAAAAGCCCTGGCTATGTTTAGGATTTATGTACTTACCTTAGGGCTAAAAACATGGTACAATAATGCATTTCCTCTAAAAACGGTATTTTTTAACACAAACTAGTATTTTTCTCGAGGAACGCCTTCCGATGACTGCGGTATACCAAATACCGCGGTACACACTAGGGAATACTGCAGTAGATAACTTAGGAGGTAAGACAATTTTGACCTCCCACCGCCCTCTCCGTTCCAATCAAGACAAAGTAAGACTTTGGAACCCCAAAATTGTCTAGTAAATAAGAAATAACAGACAAAATTGTAAATAAGTAATATCGTAATAAAATTGAAATAACACTCTCTTACAGAAAACAAAAGAAGGTCACACAAATTAGGAACAATATGAACAAATAGTTTATTTTTATCTAATTCTTCAATAAAATCGTGTTAAATATAAAAAGCAATTTTTTTGTGTAGCTGAGAAGTACTATAGACAGTTTAATGTCAACCTTTACTTGTAACTATTCTAATAGACCTGCTTGCAAGTGACTTTATATATACCTTTTAGATGTTAAGTCGTCCGTAAGGCTAAGGTGCACGCATGTAAAGGTTGATGTGCTGTTGAAAGTACATGTAGATTTTTGACAGAATATGACATTCAGTCGTGAGTGTATTTGTGACATTAGACTTAGGGCAAACGCATAAGTGTGCTTAAATGTTAATGTATTTTTGACAGAATTTTACAAAAATGAACACGAGCCTTATAAATGTGTAGTTAAGTACATATTATGTACTTAGTGTGTAGTATTTTTAATATACAGGGTGTAACAAGAAAGTCTGGTAAAATTCGCGAGCCTTAAAAATCTTCCCAGTGTTCTATACAGCAATACAGGGTGACCTATATAAAGCCCTTCCAGACATATGGAACACCCCCTTAATAACCACTAGGCTTTCTTGAGACACCCTGTGTACAATGTAGTAAGTATGTAAACGAATACTCCAATGTATTATGTAACGTTGATGAAATAATCAGTGTGTATGCGATAATGTGACCAAATAGAATTCCACAAAACCTGATCTTATGAGCGTATTTTTTTGTATAAAGTTTTAGTTCCACTCAGGGTGAGCTGGACATGAGTTTTTCAAGTGTTGACCTTGAAAATAGCAATAGATATATTTATTGTTACTTTCAAGGTCAACACTGGAGGTCAATACACGATATACAAAACGATGTATTTCGTGACGCGACTTGACAAAATATAGAATTCAATAAAGACAGAGAGAACGTTCCAGCCTTTTTCCCTCGCCTACAATGTCTTGCTCGTTCGTATATTTTGTTAGTTCCTCTTTAAGTTAGAGTCGTGTCTAGTTCATCCTGGGCGGAGCTACACAAGATATTGTATAGTATTATGATACGATGCGATGCGAAAAAGATAATAATAAAGTATAAACTTTTACAGAATTGTGTTTTACTTATGACTCTTGTGAGTGTTTCAAAACAATAGTTATTTCCCGAATATATTTATTGAATCCCGGCATGGGTGAAATTTTTAGCC
This sequence comes from Yponomeuta sedellus, assembly GCA_934045075.1. NCBI lineage: Eukaryota > Metazoa > Arthropoda > Insecta > Lepidoptera > Yponomeutidae > Yponomeuta > Yponomeuta sedellus. Next base: position 3,865,354 of record OW203749.1, read on the forward strand.
TCTAAATAGGTTTTTAAATAGTTATTTGTTATACAAAGACTTCAAAGTTGCTTTTTTATCGCGTGCTCAATTTCGATAGATAGATAGATAGATAGAACATAGAACATTCTATATCTACTCTGACACTATAAACACAGATTATAAAACTGAAAACAAAACTTATGACAAACATTACGCATAGGCCAAAAATAAATGTATCATATCATAATATAACTTTTTAATCATAACGATACACCTATACAAATTCAAGCTGGACCAAGAAGGTTGAACCTCTACTTAAAAAAAAAACGTTTCAATAAACGAGTCCGCGGCGACGCAACACGCATGCGCAATCGATGTTTTACGCCAACATTTTACATTTAAAAAACTTTTCAATATTTAATCAAAGTTTGGTTCTGTTTAATATTATTTTATGTATTATAGTATGAGAGTGGATAATAGTACATTACACAACTAGGGTGGTAATACAAAGAAAGGCCGAGATCGCAGAAGTTTGCGGCCCGAGCTGCAAGCGAGGGACGTATATATGCGATCGAGAGCTTTCTTTATTACCTCCCGTGTTATGTACATCTTTTTATGTCTACACTTGGCCAGAAAGTGGCTTTTTCCGTACGCGCAGCGTGCGGAAAAAGCCACTTTATGGCCAGGTGTGGCATAAAATACTAATAATGCATGTACACCTGGAATTACATAAGAGACTGATGACCGAGCACGCGAGGGATTCAAAAATCCTGAGCGTTACGGAGGGAAACACGAGGTGAAATAGTATACCTATTTCATTCATTACAAGTGCGGAAAGGCTGTCATTGCAAAGAGTTCCGATAAATGTCTACCCGAGCCGACGCGCAGCCGAAGACGAGGGTTGACAGTCGGAGCAAGTTGCAATGACGGTTCCGCACGTGTACTGACTGAACGACTATTTTTAATACAGTTGCGAAAAAAATAAGCAATTTAATAAAGAAAAAATATTTGGAAAATGGCGCCAACCGTAAAAAAATATAAGCAGAGATTTTTTTTTCTTCACCCATTCTAGTAGGCAAAGGGAACTATGCCCATACAGCCAAGTCTTCAGTAGATTTTTTTTATTAATATTAAATGAAAATAAAATTTAATGAAATAAAATGAAACCTAACTTAACTCATTCAATTAAATCTGATATTGAAACAAATTAGTAGCTCATAAAAACTTCTATGATTTTTTTTTAGTAAAAACTTCATGGTTGGTTTTTCTTTTTAATAGACTTTATTTTGACAGTTGGGAAAGAAAACGCACGAGTGCGGGAAAGGTAAAAAAGAAGCACGAGTGTGTAATCCCACTTCCCGCACGCTATACTTCCCTGTAATACGCCACTTTTTGAGCAACTGTACTATAAAATCATTGTATTCGAGTGCATAGTGCAACAGTACAAAACAGTAGTACAAAAGTAACGCACCACGTTACTTTTCATCCCTCCTCAGCGAGGTAAAGTCCATAACGTAGAGACTCTATCTACGGTCCATAATATCTTTATGTAGTCTGTGGTAATGACTGCAATGTGGTAATGCAATTAAAAAGTTATAACAATATGACGTGCAAAGAAAATGGCGCGAACAAAGCAAATAAAAAAAAGATAGCCAAGAAGGTTCCCAGTCCGAGTCTTTAACAAATTAAAAAAGGTATGATACTCGTAAATTCGGCACCATGGAGGTAGAATTAAATAGGTTTAATGAATGATGATGGCCGAAGTAAGGAGAGACTCAGAAAAACTTACAGAACTAGAAAACGGATGCATACTCTACCATTCAAGCTGCAATAAGGGTATGGGAGGGGTTGGATTTATCGTAAGCAGTGATATGAAAAGATATGTCAAAAATTATACGACACTGTCCAGTAGAGTCGCTGTCATCGATGTAAAAATAGAGAATCGCAATATACGCATAATTCAAGTGCACGCCCCAACGGCCACCAAAAGCACAGAACGAGAAATTGAAGAATTCTACTCTCAAATCACCAAAGCTTACCCTGAACAATGTTCAGTTGAAACATTCGTAATCGGAGACTTCAACAGTAAAGTGGGCCAACGACAACCATACGAAGACCATATATTGGGCCCCTACAACTACGGGAAACGGAATGAACGAGGCGAACGACTTGTCCTATTCTGCCAAGAACACGGACTTAAAATAACAAATAGTCTATTTAAATCGCGTCGGGGCAGGATGTGGACCTGGCTTTCACCAGATGGAACAACACAAAATCAAATCGACTATATTCTTGCTAACAAGACAGACTCTATCAAAAACGTCAAGGTGTTGAGTCATTTTGCACTCTATTCTGATCACAGACCCGTGGTTGCATGTGTTCTATCACAGAAAATAAAACGCAAAAGGCCGATACCTAAACAAGAAATACAATACCTACCACAAAATGCACATAGAGACCTAATTCAAGATTTGATCCAATATGATTCTGAGTGCACCGTACAAGACAAATATGACAAGCTGGAGATGACTCTGCAAAAAATACAGGAAGAACTCAAGATACCGGAAACAACAAAAAGAATGGACATATTCTCACTCGAAACAAAGAGAAAAATGTCTCTAAGGGATAAACTGAAATGGAAAAAGAAAAAAACCAAACAAGAAAAAGAAAATTTCAAAGATATTCAAAAGCAAACCAAAAAATGTATTCACAAGGATCTGAACATCTACACAAACCAAATTATAGAAAGAATAATGGGAACTTCGGGTTCCATCAAAGCAATAGAGAGACAGAGATCACAGGGTAAGGAATTAATACCAACACTGAAAGATAATTCCGGAAATTGTACAAATACTAGAGAGGATATCTTAAAATGTGCAACAAACTTTTACCGAAACCTATATGACTCGAATAAGAATACCAGCATAAAAATTTCGACGGAAAATGCTGAAGAAGTAGAGAAATTTCTAAAATCTGAGATTCGAAACGCAATGGAACAACTAAAGAACAAAAAAGCTACAGGAAAAGACAACATCACAAATGAGACCTTAAAATGCTATATGCAAGAACTCGCAGAGCCAATTCAGGAATTGTTTAACGCTATTCTATCCAGCAATACTCTACCAAAACAGTGGAGTACGTCGACTATTACACTGCTGCATAAGAAAGGATGCCGAAAGGACATAAATAATTATCGACCTATTACTATATCATGCAGTATGTACAAACTATTTATGACCATTTTAAAAAACCGAGTCTACAAAAAAATCGATGAAAATCAACCCGTCGACCAAGCGGGCTTTCGCCAGGGCTTTTCGACTACCGACCATCTACACACCCTTAACATGCTCGTAGAAAAATATACTGAGTGGAATAAGGAACTCTACATATGTTTTATAGATTTTACAAAGGCCTTCGACAGTATTAGTCGTGAATCTCTTCTAAGAGCTTTACTGGACCAAGGCATAGAGAAGAAATATGTCGAAATGCTGAAAGAGATCTATACCAATAGCATGGCAAAAATAAAGCTTGACTTGGAAGGACCACCATTTCCACTGAATAAAGGAGTGAAACAAGGAGATCCTATTTCCCCGATCTTATTTAACTGTTTGCTTGAACAAGTATTTAGGGAGATAAACTGGGACGATAAAGGAATACTGATAAATGGATATAGAATGACAGCACTAAGATTTGCCGACGACATTGTGTTCATATCAGAATCGGCATTAGAACTCGAAGACACAATATCACAATTCCAAAACTCAATTCAGAGTACAGGTCTACATCTCAACGAAAGCAAGACCAAAGTTATGACAAACAGTCTAAGAACCCCAATACGAGTAAATAATAGCGAACTAGAGTATGTTGAGGACTACATATACCTGGGTCAACTGATTTCGTTTGACAACCGACTAGACAAGGAAATCGATAGAAGGGTCAACATTGGATGGAAAAAATATTGGGCACTCAAATATATATTCAAATCGGACCTACACATGGCAATAAAGCGAAAGGTGTTCAATATGTGCATCTTACCTGCGATAACATATGGCGCACAGACTTGGGCTACTACTAAGAAGCATAGAAATAAACTTAGCATGAATCAGCGCGCAATGAAGCGAAGCATGCTTGGAATAAAAAGACAGAATAGAGAACGAAATACATCCATCAGGCAACGCACAAAAGTCCAAGATGTCATCGACACAATTAGAAAGTTAAAATGGAAATGGGCTGGTCACATTGTTAGAATGCAGGACCACAGATGGACCCAACTAACAACAGAATGGATACCTAGAGACGGTCGGCGAAAAGTAGGAAAACCACGTATGAGATGGATTGACGAGCTAAGAAATTTCGAGCCATTGTGGTGGAGACACGCCAGAGATAGACACACATGGAATGAGATGTCGAGGGCATTTATTGCTATTAAAAGCCAAGAAGAAGAAACTAATCACCCAGACAAGCCCGGTCAGCTGGGGTGTATTAGACTAAACCTTACCTATCCTGGTGAGAGGCCTACCATGTCCCTAAACGGACCAATTATCTAAATGTCAGAGACAGTAGAAAAAAAAAAAATCTAGTGATATTGTAAATTGTTTTTTATGAATCGATAATTTTGATAATACGATATTATAATAAATGAAAAAATTATATTGCTTATTAGCATCTTTATTATATTCTGTCTGTGATATTTAAATAATGATTTGTAAATTAAAAGATTAATGATTAATGAGTTAATACAATTACAATTTTAAAAATTTTTAATTTAGAGAGAAATAAATAATACGAAATCAAAAGTAAAATCTAACAATTAGTAACAAAAGAGCTGTGTCTTATAAAATTTAAAATATTATCGTAAGTATGTATTCAAAGTTATTAAAACCAAAACACTCTAAATTTTAATTTATGTTATAACGTGTGTGAAATGTAATAATCTATGTTAACTCTGCATGTTAATAAAGGCTTTATTATTATTATTATTATTATAATGATGTTTTGAATTCACAAACTTTGTACACACGATGTTCTTTAATCAATTTAATCCTCTCTAGCGGAAGGGCCTTGGCACTCGGATATTGAAGAGCAAAAATTTCATATGGGGTATGAAAATTATATTTTTTTATTTCAACGTAGAGAATTTACATTCAGTTGGTTCAATGTCAATGTACAATGTAAAGAGCTGCCTTTGGGCCGTAGTCTTGTGGAGAAAAATGCAGCGGTCAAAAATATCCACTCTGACCATCTTTTCCCAAATCATCTCAAACCTAATATCTGAGGATAATATCGTTATGATAGGATTCCATGATTGCCATCAATAACTTGAAATCTGAAAACGTTCGAAATGAAAGAAGAATTTGAACAAGTATTTTATTATAAACAGTCATAAAATTCATTTTTATAAACAGATTAAGAAGATATTATTAATCCTTTTCCAAAATTTTCAAATGAGGCTATTTTCTCAATAGAAAACATTTTTCTTTTTTTACAAAAATATACAATCTTAAATTGTATTGAGAAATATGATCACCCCTTTTCGAAAAAGTAAAACGATCATTTTGCACCCTGTAGGTATTAATAACTATTAATATAATAATATAATGAGTAATAACAAATTCAAAATACATCAACGAATATCAAAGCGAAATCGCTTCGCTAAATGGAAGGAAGGAAAAAAATCTGACATACTGGGACTAAAAAGTTGGAACACTCTTAACCTATTTAGAGGCTAAAAACTCCACCCATGCCGGGATTCGAACCCGCAACCTCTGGCCACCCGTGCCAGCGCTCTTTCCAACTGAGCTAATGGGCGACTCACCGGCATCAGTGAAATTTCGAACCTCTTTACAATATTCTCTGTATTGCTATTAGTACTAGACATCTGGCTGAAAAAAATTGCATCAGTTGCAAATAGAGAATATTGTAAAGAGGTTGCCGGTGAGTCGCCCATTAGCTCAGATGGAAAGAGCGCTGGCACGGATAGCCAGAGGTCGCGGGTTCGAATCCCGGCATAAGTGGAATTTTTAGCCTCTAAATAGGTTTTTAAAATTGTTCTTAGCACGGGTTAGTGCATTAAAAATAATACAGTTGGAACACTGATATAAAATTCCAGTAATTTTGTACAATAATTTGCCAGTTGAAAACAAGGCGTTTTTTAGAAAAATCGTCGGAGTGCGATTGGTCAATAGACTAAAAATAGTGCCAATAAAACAACAATGGCCGTACTAATACGGCTATAGATCAACTATGTATTTTAGAGACTGTCCAGACTTAAGACGCCATCTTGGCGGCGGCCGCGGCTGCCACGGCAGCTGCCTTCTTCTTGACAGCCAGCGCCGTGCGCTGCTTCGCCTGGATCTTCGCCTTCTGGCTCTTGGAAAGCTTCCGTTTCTTGTTGGCCTCGCTGGCTGCTGGGGAGCGGAAGTGGGTTTGTGAGCGCAAGGATTTGATAGTGTAGACCACTGGTGTAGGCATGGACATCATTTATTGATAATACTCATTAGGGGTAGCGCTTGTGGCCTAGGCGAACCGAGTGATTGGAATCAATCACTTGGTTAAGCAACAACAGGCGCGGTCAGTTACGGGATGGGTGAGCGTCCCGTGACTACCGCTAGTGGCATTTTTCCGAGCGCTTCCGTGCTTCGCAAGGCACGTTAAGCCGTTGGTGCCGGCTGTCATAATGGCAGTCGTTAAGGCATGTCAGAGGCCTTATGGGCGGCTTGATAACTTCTGACACTAAGGCCCGCCACTGTCTTACAATCCTCCGCCAACCCGGACTTGGCCCCCGTGGTGGAGTATGGCCTAACCTTTCTGCGATGCAGGAAGAGACCCGTGCCCTAGCAGTGGGGACAAACGAGGGTTGAGATTCATTAGGGACCATCCATAAGTAGTGGAACGTGCCTAAGTTATAAATTTGTCACAATTATTTGTGTATAAATCATTTACGGAATTTGTAAGCTCACATAAGTTCAAAGTAAGTTGTAGAGGAACATTTTGCTAGATAATACTAATTTACAGTATCTACTCGTATCGTTTTAGCGTCACTTATTATTAACTAGCTGACCCAGCGAACATCGTACCGCCTAACAGTCGATTCTTTATTTTTTTTTAATTTTCTCTCTGTAAGAACCATCCTCGTACTTCAAGGAATATTATAAAAAAGAATTAGCAAAATCGGTTCGGCTGCTCTCGAGATTTGCGCTTACCAACACATTCAGCGATTCATTTTTATATTATAGATATAATATTACTTCTCAGGTCTAAGGATGCAGTACCGATGTTTGTGCATCATTAAATTATGCATCATCTAATTTATTATTAGTCTAGTGAGGCAAAAGGGAACGACTCAGCTAATGCTATCACGGCTTACCAGCCGTGATAGATAGGTGCGTGTAGCGCTGATTTTCAGTCATTCACTTCTAATTTTATTCAATTCTAACCCATTCTTTTCCTCACCTTTTCCTTTTTATTCAATTCTATTCGTCGTCGTCGTCGTCAGGCTATACTAGTCCACTGCTGGACATAGCGCTCCCCTAAAGAGCGCCACGTTGTGTTATCATAGGGGGTAATGCCCATAATCCCCACGCTGAGCATGCGGGTTGGGGATCGCAGTTCTGTGGAAATGTACTGCAGGGGGCGCTGCTGCCCACCCCCCGGTTTGTGTCCCTTAGTCGCCTTTTACGACACCCGCGGGAAGAATTGGGTTAGGTTGAATTGGTTGGTTGCAATACTTGCAATTCTATTCCATTATATTCAATTCTGTTCCATTTTTTCATACTGACCTGAGTTAACTTGTCGTGTGGCGGAAGTCCGCGCGAGCTCGCTGAAGGTATTCGCGAGCGCGGTGGCGAGCTGCGAACATTCGGTGCGCGCCGCCGAATGCGCTCGGAGGGCAAGCGAGGCCAACCTTAAGAGCAACGTTTTTTTATAGTTAAGGGCTGAGGGTTTATTTTATCACACTGAATGAAATAAAGTACGTATAAGTCAATAAAAAAGAAATTCATGGACATATTACACAGATCTCGTTAGCCCTATACCTACTACGAGTAAGTACAACTAAATGACTTGTGTTACAGGTGCTAACTCGACGATAGATTTAATACCGTACCTAAATATATAAATAACATCAAAGACCCGAGACAAACCAGAAAAGGTCGTTTCCTAGTTTGACCCGGTCGGGAATCGAACCCGAGACCTCCGGTTTTACAGTTAGCGTGCCAAACCGCTGCGTCACCGAGGCCGTCGAAGTAACTATATACTCGTACAAAGCATTGCTCTAGGGTACCTATAACATCTATAAAAAAACAAGGGCGCAGTTATAAAAGCTCGCACAGAGCGCAGAAAAGGCTATTAACGGCACGGGTAGATGCAAAGGTGGGTACGATGTAGAGATGGGCACGATATAGAGGTGGGTACGATGCAGAGATTGTCACGATGTAGATGTGGGTACGATGCAGAGATGGGCACTATGCAAAGGTGGGCACTATGCAAAGGTAGGTACTATGCAGTGATGAGCACTATGTAAAGGTGGGCACCACGCAAAGGTAGGCACGTTGCAGCGATGGGCACCATGCAGAGATGGGCACGATGCAGAGATGGGCACGATTCAGAGATGGGCACGATTCAGAGATGGGTACGATGCAGAGACAGGCACGATGCAGAGATGGGCACGATGCAGAGGTGGGCACGATGCAGAGATGGGCAAGATGCAGAGATGGGCAAGATGCAGAGATGGGCACGATGCAGAGGTGGGCAAGATGCAGAGATGGGCACGATTCAGAGATGGGTACGATGCAGAGACAGGCACGATGCAGAGACGGGCACGATGTAGAGGTGGGCCCGATTCAGAGATGGGCACGATGCAGAGACAGGCACGATGCTGAGATAGGCACGATGCAGACATGGGCACAATGCAGAGGTGGGCACAATGCAGAGATGGGCGCTATGCAGAGATGGGCATGATGTAGAGATAGGCACAATGCAGAGATGGGCATGATGCAGAGGTGGGCACGATGCAGAGATGACGATGCTCTCTCTCAGAAGGCCTGTATGTATCCTGTCAAGGGTCGTACATCAGCTGCAACATTAATCTACAGACCTGCCAGCCAAGTCGTTGTGTTCTGCGTCCACGTCGCAGGTAGCTGTCGTCGTGTTGCGAGCCTTGACAGCAAGCGGCATCTGGAAACGGGGAAACGAAGGTAAGTTCTCAACCCAATGCTGGGAACTACGAACAGTCTGTTAGCTTTAAAGAATATACCTCGGGCTCTAGAGTAGGCTTCGGTTTTCGACGAAAGCACGCGAGTGTACCTAATTCTACTTCCTGCTCTGTATAAAACTATTCTTGTTAAGTTTGGAACGTTGATCCTTTACAAATAATAATAAACACTGGAACGACTTTATTTGTAGATTTGAATTATTAATAATAAAACAGAAAACTGGATAAAAACGGATATGTAGGTAAAATAGTCAGATCTGGTCCAAGGGTAAAGTAGTAATGATTAAAATGAGGGAAATTTCGAAATGTGTGACAAAATTTAAATATTTGAAAATGATAGATAGAAAAAGAAATAAAAATGGTGTAAAGAGGTTTGCTCCGTTACAAGTTTATTTAATTAAGTGTCATATTAGTTCCGATATTTCTGTTACACAATAAGTATATCCGATTCTATCCGATAGTAGTCTAGGTATATTCTAAAAGCTTACAGACTGTATGTATGTATGTCCGGTTCTATGCTACCTCATAACTCTATTATAGTAAATTCAGAGGTATATGAAAAACATGCTCAAATAACAGTGTAACTATATGAAATTAACAACATATACAACATATACATGCTCAAGGAGTTGTTGGAGTGTGTTATGTTATGAATATTGAAATGACTGCTTTCCAGTGGTCCCAGGCTGCGCTGCCGATTAGACATGGCGGACTGGGCATCCGTCGTCTACAGGACACAGAACTGCCAGCTTTTTTGGCGTCGTCGCGGGGGGTGTTGGACTTGGTCACTCGCATTTTACGAGTTAATGGTGACGGGTTCCGCATCCCTTTTGCAGATGAGGCTTTGGGGTTATGGCGGGCTTGTTGTCCAAACAGTGATTTGCCGGAGCAGCCTGATCGGCAGCGGGCTTGGGATGAGGAGATGTGTCGAGTAGCGCTGGAAAAACTTGTGGAGCAGAGCTCTGGTGCTGAACTCGCGCGTTTGCGGGCACTCCGGGGTATGGCTCCATGCTTTGCCTTCACCCTTTTTGGGAACCCTCTTAGATGACAATTCCTTGCGTGTAGCGGTGGCGCTGCGTTTGGGTTGTGACATATGTCAACCGCATCGCTGTGTTTACGGTGCGGAGGTGGATTCGCGGGGTCGTCATGGGCTTTATTGTGTTCGGAGTGCAGGTAGACTCTCACGGCATCATTCTATTAATGATATCGTTCGGAGGGCTCTTATTTCGGCGGACGTCCCTACGGTTCTTGAGCCGCCAGGGTTGATCCGCATTGATGGGAGGCGTCCGAACGGTCTCACTTTGATACCGTGGGAGAGGGGTCGGTGTCTACTCTGGGATGCCACCTGCGTGTGCACCTTCGCACCTTCTCACATTGTTTCGACGGTTGGTGTCCCTGGGTCGGCTGCTGAGGCTGCCGCTAGACTTAAGTGTGCGAAATACAGCCAGCTGATGCGCAGCTACCTATTTGTGCCACTTGCCCTGGAAACTACTGGAGTTTGGGGTGCCCAGGGAAAAACATTTATTAAGGAGGCAGGGCGTCGTCTTAGGAACCGTGGCTTTGACTACCGCTCAGGGGCATTTTTGATGCAAAGGATATCCCTTGCTGTGCAGCGCGGTAATGCTGCCAGTGTCATGGGCACCTTTGGGTCGGAAATGTCGCGGGGCGGTTTATTTGAGTGACATTATTATTATTATTTTATATAAATATTGTATTATTTTTCTCGGACTTTAAAAATAAAATATAGAAACAAGTAAATAAAGAAAAAGAATATTATGTACTAAGTAGCTGTGCCCCGCGGTGTTACCACCGGTTTATTAGGAAAAATAAATTGTATTAACAGTAAAATATATCTTCCCCCAGTAAAACGTAGCCTATGTGATAATCCAGGGTGTCGGCTAACTCCATACCAAATTTTATTAAAATCCCCCCAACCGTTTAGACGTGAAGAAGTAAAGAACATACGTACACAGTCACACACTCACAAACTTTCGCCTTTATAATAATTATTAGTGTGATGTGATTTACCTCATGTGAGCGAGGGACAAATAGTTATTTAGTCTTCCAGTAACGTGTACCTACTTAATGTCTACACAGTTCCTAAAATACCAGATAGTTATGAATGGAGTTGGATCCGAGAACATTATTTCAGCTGCCACTTCACGAGTAAATTGCATTACACCAGCGGGCGTTACTCCTGAACAAATAATGGACATTAATTCGCATATTTTCCTTTACTGTATATGAAAAGGAATTCGTTATCAACCCTTATATGTCCCCACTGCTGGGGCACGGGTCTCTTTCTGCGTCGCAGGAAGGTTAGGCCATACTCCACCACGGGGGCCAAGTCCAGGTTGGTGGAGGATTGTAAGACAGTGGCGGGCCTTACTGTCAGAAGTTAACAAGCCGCCCATAAGGCCTCTGACATGGCTTAACGACTGCCATTATATGACAGCCGGCACCAACGGCTTAACGTGCCTTGCGAAGCACGGAAGCGCTCGGAAAAATAGCACTAGCGGTTGTCACGGGACGCTCAACCATCCTGTACCTGACCGCGCCTGTTGTTGCTTTACTAGGTACTCGGGGCTGTAAGTGATGCAATTTACTTCAGCCAGATGTCGCTGCCTGTCCGTAATACAGAGAATAGTGTAAAATGGTTCGAAATTTCACTGATGCCGGTGAGTCGCCCATTAGCTCAGTTGGAAGGACCACTGGCACTGATAGCCAGAGGTCGCGGGTTCGAATCCCGGCATGGGTGCAATTTTTAGACTCTAAAGAGGTTTTTAAAATATGAAATGGAAGCTAAACTGGAAATGAAATGGTTTTATTCAAAGTAGTGCAGAAGCTGCGGCTTAATGAACGTTACAATTCAAACTAGGTGTCCATTTCAAAATCTAGATCATTTTGGAGAAAAAATGGACAAAAAAACTCCAAACTTAGTCTTTTCAAAGTCCTTAATTAACATAGTTTATATAATTATTATAAAACATAGAACTCATACATTGTGCTGGCTTTAATGCCAGACCTCATTGTCATCTAGATAATCCTTTATGTTATAGTAGCCCTTTTGGCACAAAGTGTGCTTAACATATTTTTTGAACCGCGATTCAGGCAAGCTTAATATATCTTCAGGGATTTTATTATAGAAGCGTATACAATGCCCCATGAAGGATGTATTAACCTTTGCCAGCCTAAATAGTGGGAACGAAAGTTTATGTTTATTTCTAGTATTTACACTGTGTTGGCTACCCAAAGTTTTAAAGTTACTGATATTTTTCCTGACGTACATAATGTTTTCATAGATATACTGACTGGCAACTCTACTCGCAATCTCTACTGCCTAGCTTATAAATGAATCTGATCGCTCTCTTCTGCAAGACAAAGATGGTCTCAATATCTGCAGCCCGTCCCCGCAGTAGTGGACAGCCCTTCGTTCTTAGTTTCTACCTCAGATGAGATTTTCATTCATGATTTTCGTTTTGAAAACCTTACATTCTAAAAGGGCGTATAATCAAACCAGAACGGAATTATTGTCGTGTATCATCGTCAACATCGAAGCTTGTAAAGAAAAATGTCACTCCTCTGTCAGTGTTAAAGAAATATTTTTTCTCCAAAACTAAGACACATAAAAATAAACCAAAAAATATATTCTCATTTATTAGTGACCGTTCATATTCAAAACCTAGAAGAAACTTTCTCAATTCGTGACCGTAGAAATTATGTCCATTGTGCGTTTTTTCGTGACGACAGTATCAATCAAACAAAGATTTAACTATATTAGGGTACAGTACATATTAAAAGGATTTAAAACACTGATTTAGTTTTATAAAAAACAGAGATTACCAAGATTTTCAATAAAATAAAAGATTTATTATAATCCTTAAAAGTACTTAATAATTTCTTTCAGCCATTTTGACTTTAACACCCATCACACCGCGTGACGTCACGATTAGTAAACTTCAACCGTGCTTTTTATGTCTACTAGTGATAACGATATTTGTTTACCTGGGCGTGACGTCAGATTCGACGCCATGACACTGCGAACTGTTTTATCACAGATTTAAAGGAATTTTAGAAAAATGACTTTATATTTCAGATAAATAATAGATGTGTCCCCACATTATAATTTTGTTAATTTTGTAGATCTTAGTTCAGAACCAAAATGGTCGATGTTAAGCTACAACCGTTAAAGTGGAAGGCGGACCTAAGCTATGGGCCCAGAGAGGTGGGCAAAAATCGTCACAGGCTGGGTTCCGCGCGACGGATGTCGCAAACGTGGCCGACCCAAGCGGAGATGGCGGGACGACCTCACAACCTTTTTACCAGGCTGGCAGGAGGCCATGAACAGGGGGGAGTGGAAGGCAAAAAGGGGGAGGCCTTAATTAATAATAATAATAATAACATTTACATACAGGCACATGCCTACATTGCGTCTGGCCCTAGGATACCCATTATTAGATGCACACTAGGATACCCTGTGTCGTGGGAACCAGAAACAACGACATCCGAAACATGTAAACATCCAAGACCTGGTGGTTTTTTTTCCTCAGTCGGGGTTCGAACCCGGGACATCAGCATCATCATCATCATGAACCTATTATGTCCCCACCGAGGGACCAGAGTCTCTTCCCTGAGGAATGTATAGGCCATACTCCACCACGGGGGCCAAGTCCGCATTGGTGGAGGCTTGCAAAACTAGCGGCTGGTCATGCAGCCATCTATCCACGGAAGCCGGCACCAACTGCTTAACGTGCCTTGCGAAGCACGGAACCGCTCGGAAAAATGCCACCTGCGTTAGTCATAGACGGTCACCCATACATGCACTGAGCGCGCCCTGTGTTGCTTAACCTTCGTGACAGTTTAAGATCACTCAGGCAGCCGGGACTACGAACGGTTCTGGACACAATCGAGACTAAATAAAAAAAAGATCTTAGTTACTTCGTATTTTCAAGAGTAAGTCCGGGATTGATGAAACAACTCACTTTGTAGGTCTGCGGGCAGATGCCAAACAGATAGCGCTCGAGCGTCAGCCTCAATTCATCCGCCAAGATGAGACCGGAATTGCTGTGGATCTGGCGAAAAAGAAGAGTCAGTCAAAAATAATTACCTATACACTATGGGCCCGTTTCTGAATTGAAATTTCGGTAAGTAATTACCTAACTATAGCGCTGTCACTTCGAATTTCTCAGAAAAGAGCGTGACGAAACTATAATTAAGTACCTACCTATGTATTTACTTAGTGAATTTCTCTATTCAGAAATCGGCTAGTTCTGAATTGAGAATTTTGCTAAGTAGGTAACTAGTTAACTACAGCAGTGTCATTTCGAATTTCACAGAAAAGAGCGTGACGAAACTATACTTAAGTATGTATTTACTAAGTGAAATTCTCAATTCAGAAATCGGCCAATTCTGAATTGAAAATTTCTCTAAGTAACTAGTTAACTATAGCGCTGTCACTTCGAATTTCTCAGAATAGAGCGTGACGAAACTATACTTAAGTACTTATGTATTTACTAAGTGAAATTCTCAATTAAGAAATCGGCCAGTTCTGAATTGAAAATTTCGCTAACTAGTTAACTATAGCGCTGTCACTTCGAATTTCTCAGAAAAGAGCGTGACGAAACGATACTTACGATAAGTATGCATTTACTTAGTGAAATGGGGTATGGCCTAACCTTGCTGTGATGCAGGAAGAGACCCGTGCCCCAGCAGTGGGGACGAAGCACATCCGTGCTTCTCAAGCCGCTGGTGCCGGCTGTCTTGTAATGGCAGTCGTTAAGCCATGTCAGACGCCTTATGGGCGGCTTGATAACTTCTGACAGTAAGGTCCGCCACTGTCTTACAATACTCCGCCAACCTGGTCTTGACCGACGTGGTGGAGTATGGCTTATCTTCCTGTGATGCAGGAAGAGACCCGTGCCCTGGCAGTGGGGGCATACAAGGGCTGATATCCAATTTATGGATGGCCCCAAAGTCTTAAGCAAGGCGTAAAGTTCTCGGAGATCGGTGGCTGATAGGTCAATAACATTACTGAAGCCATCAGTAAGCAATTGACGGCATTGGCAAGCGAACGTGAGGGTTGACGCGACAGCGAAGAGGAAGTTTAAAAAAATTTTGAGTCCACAGTTGAGCTTAGGCCCAGTGTAGGTTTTTTGCTTCTATAATGCTTCTTTCGCATTAATAACCAATTTGATGAAGTATATTTGTAGTATTGTATATCTTTTAACAATAATTAAACTGAAAGGACTTTGTGCTTTACATATTTGTACTGTTTTATTTATTTTATATTTATAATAAAAACAGAAAACTGGATAAAAACGGAATAAGCAGGTAAAAATAGTCAGGTCTACAGTCTACTTATCCTTACTTGGCAATTTAGTAAACAAGATTATCAAAATTGATATTTGATGCCAAAACGACATATTTTCTCGCAACTTAATGTATTTTGTTTATAAAATTGACAGCGTATTATCTAAAATAGTCTCCCCGATTACGTCATTTACGGGAATATGGCGCTTTGCGACTAAAATCCATACTTTACGGGTAGAATCTTGTTTACTAAATTGGCCAAGTAAGGATGAATAGACTGTAGTTCAAAGAATATATAACCATGGTCTAGTTAAGATGTAAAGTAGTAATGACGAAAATGTGTGACGTAATTTTAAATATTTGAAAGTGATAGATAGAAAAAGAAATATAAAAAATGGTGTAGAGGTTTGCACCGTTACATATTATAGAAATCATGGTTGCATTCTTTTCTCTGATTGTGCAATTTGTTTGTTTGTTTGTTTGTTTTTTTCCTACTTTTTTATAAAGATATTCACACAATATCTGTATAAATTGTAGCCTATATGTTATTCTGATGTGTAAGCTATATTATTGTTAAGTATCATATTATTTTTAATGCACTAATCCGTATCCGAGACCGGTGGTAGCGGAGCGGTGTAGAACGCCGGCTTCTCAATCGGGAAGTCGTGGGTTCGAACCCCGGCATGTACCAATGACTTAGTTTTCTAAGTTATGTACATTTGTGAAATAATGGTAGCAATACTACTCGCTGTCAGTGAAGGAAAACATCGTAAGGAAACCCTAGTGTCTGAGGTGTTAGCGTACCTCAGCGCTTGCTTCGTACAATGACCCAACTATGAGGCTAAGTGCGGAAATCTCAGGTCTAACTAACTTGCACTAATCCGTGCTAAGGACAATTTAAAAAAAACTATTTAGAGGCTAAAAACTCCACCCGTGCCGGGATTCGAACCTGCGACCGCTGGCTATCCGTGCCAGCGCTCTTCCAACTGAGCTAATAGGCGACTCACCGGCATCAGTGAAATTTCGAACCTCTTTACAATATTCTCTGTATTACGTATAGGCAGCGACATCTGCCTGAAATAATTTGCATCACTTGCAGCCCCGAGTACCCCTACTTTGTAGTTAGGTTTTACATCGGAATGATATCGCTGTACCAACATGATTATAATATTTTTAATGCACTAACCCGAGCTAAGGACAAATTTAAAAGTAAGATATATTATTTAAAAACCTGTTTAGAGGCTAAAAATTTTCACCCATGTCGGGTGTCGAACCAGCAACCTCTGGCTATCCGTGCCAGCGCTCTTCCAATTGAGCCAATGGGCGACTCACCGGCATCAGTGAAATTTCGAACCTCTTTACACTATTCTCTGTATTACGTACAGGCAGCGACATCTGGCTTAAGCAAATTGCATCACTTACAGCCCCGACTACCTACTTTGCAGTTAGGTTTTACATCGAAATGATATCACTGTACCCACATGATTATACTATTCTTATTTTTAATGCACTAACCCGTGCTAAGGACAAATTTAAAAACCTATTTAGAGGCTCAAAATTTTCACCTATGCCGGGATTCCGGGGCTTCATTGCCGGGGCTGTAAGTGATGCAATTTGCTTAAGCCAGATGTCGCTGCCTGTACGTAATACAGAGAATAGTGTAAAGAGGTTCGAAATTTCTCTGATGCCGGTGAGTCGCCCATTAGCTCAATTGGAAGAGCGCTGGCACGGATAGCCAGAGGTCGCGGGTTCGAATCCCGGCATGGGTGGAATTTTCAGCCTCTAAATAGGTTTTTAAAATAATTTATACTTTACTTACTCACTCGCTAATGTGAAGGAAAACATCGTGAAGAAGCCCGAGTGTAGGAGGTGTTGATATACCTCAGCGCTTGAAATTGCCAATACGTGGTGGGCACGCGTGGTAATTAAGCCCATACTCTCTCTCTGAGAGAATGCCTGTGTCCTGCGGTGGGACGTTTATAGACTATATAAAAAAATATTGAAGGAAGACTTACGGGCCTGTTTCACAATCTGCAAAAAAAGATGATGCAGAATTACGTTCTGTGCGTATAAGCTATCCGCAACCAGGGCTGCCGTTTGTTCTGAATTTAAATAAATATTCCTTGCGTGTGTTCGTTTATGGCTTCAAATTCAGAACAAACGGCAGCCCTGGTTGCGGATAGCTTATCCGGAACTTTATTTGCAGCTTGTTAAACAGACCCATTAGGGCACCAGTAAAAATTCTTTACAATTCGTTCTAAATTAGATTGAAAGCGCACCACTGCTATCTGAGCGTATTTTTTATATTTCCTTTACCCATTTATTTATTAATGACCACCAACTACAGTGGCAAACTTCGATGTCCCCCCTCTTCTTCTCCCCCTCTTGTTCTCGGTCAACCCTTGTATGCCCCACTCCTGGGGCACGGGTCTCTTCCTGCATCGCAGGAAGGTAAGACAGAGTCCGCCACTGGGGCCAAGTCCGAGTTGGTGGAGGATTGTAAGACAATGGCGGGCCTTACTGTCAGAAGTTTTTAAGCCGCTCTAAGTTCTCTGAGTTGGCTTAACGACTGCCATCTATCGACGGCAGCCGGCACCAACTGCTTAGCGTCACTAGACCAGCCACTAGTCTTGCAAGCCTCCACCAATCCCCACTTGGCCCCCGTGGTGGAGTATACCTTCCTCAGAGAAGAGATCCGTGCCCCTCGGTGGGGACATAATGAGTTGATGATGTTTACCAGCCTATAATTTTCAAGACATATCCCTTATACTTTCGCTATAAAGATGTCTTGATACCTTCGGTATAAAGATGTCTTAAAGCACTACCTAGATTCGAGCAATATGTCAGTCAAGACGTGGGAGGAGCTTACCGAGCTAAATCCAGAATAGCGAAAAGCTATTACCACAGGCACCACTGCTTTTGAACAAGCGCGTCATGAAGACCTCGGTGCCAAACGCCAGATCCTAAGCCCTCCTACAATACCTACACATTTAACCAGGCGGTCAACTTTATTGCGTCAGCTGTGTATGACTGTACATTTAAAAATCAATTTGAATTAGCATCTCACGTCGGGTCTAAACTTAAAATTGTCAAGGTGTCGCCGTCAACGGAATCGTTGTGGAGGACGTCATCATCATCACAATTTTGTACTGAACCCTCAGTGCGCTAGTCAGACTCACACTTGGCTGGCTTTCCGCCGTGACTTTCGACTGACTTCATTATTAAACAACAAGGGAACAGAGTTTTATGGCGCATCCGCTGTTTACAAAATCTTGTGGTTTATAGCAGCTTCCTGCCTCATTTATGTCTGCCTTAGTTATTTTTTCAAGTATAAAACGATATAAATTACTCTTTTGACAGCATTCTTACGCAATACACAAGCAGCTCGGCAGCGCACGAGAGCGCGTACTGGCCAACTTCTCGCGGGCATAAAATTTGGATTGCGGCTTGCTAAAAAATCATGGTTGAGTTTGCTGACGCCATCTACCCCAAAATTTAGCTCTGAATAGGTTGGGACTAGTGGCCACTGGTTTACATTGGTTATGCTGTGTATACCGAGTTATAGCGAGGTTCAAACTATGGTTTTTAACCCGCCGAAATAACGTTGAATCAGGTCAATAGGTCGGGGTTCAAAATCTTTACCTTTTATTTACCAAAGACTTTCCGAAAAACTTCACCGCGCACGAATCGTGTTAGGTCATAAGGAGTAGATTTTTTTAATGTAGAATATAAACTCTATAAAGTCTCTCTATGTAAGTGTATTATTATTAAGTACTAGCTGACCCAGCGAACTTCGTACCGCCTGACATTCGATTCTTGAATTTTTTTCTCCGTAAGAACCATCCTCGTACTTTAGGGAATATTCTAAAAAAATAATTAGTGAAATCGGTTCAGCTGATCTCGAGATTTGCGCTTACCAACACATTCAGCGATTCATTTTTATATTATAGATAAGTATGTATCAATATTCAAATTTCTAATTTCCTTCAGCAACTTTCCATCGCAAGCTTGTCTGGAATAAATTGCTTTTAGCATTAAGGCCGCCAATTGTACTACGTATATTTGCAATTATTTTGTATTTGTTGTTTTTCCAGTGTGCAATAAAGAATATTCTTGTCTTATCTTTCTGCATGGCACAGGTTTTCTCTCAGAGTGAGAGTGTGGGCTTAACTACCATCCGTGCCCACCGCGGATTGGTAATTTCAAGCGCTGAGATAACTAAAAACCTCTGGTATTGCTACTGTAACTTCACAAATATACTACACATCATAAAAGTCCCTTCGGGAATCTTCGTTCGCGCAGACTAGGAAGAAGTGTAACGAAAGCACCCGAAGCTATAAGTACATTCAATATGATCTTCAACCGATACGGTTAAGGTGCACAATTGATTGCCGCAGTAGCGCTACCTATTTCGCTCACGCTAATATTGCCAAACTAATAGTCACCTGCATCGATGACGTTGAATCAACCAATAGCAACAAAGGCGCGCGGCCTGCCATAAAATTAAACTATCTGATTGGTCGATCAACTTGCCGCACATCCAAAATTTGGTCATCTGCGCAGGTGCATCCGCGAGACTTATTTCTTGTGTAGCACTGTACAAAACTTAGTAATAATTTACATACAAGTGTTTACACTTGGCGGGATTTTATTTGAAACACACCCACGGCTTTCGAGTGTTTACGAAATTAACTGCGCGCGTAATTATACTTCAGGTTTTGGATCTCAAGTGTTTGACCGGTTTTCACCTCTGTGCTGTGAACATGTAGGTAGTTTGATAGGAATAATAATTTAACGAATCTCCAAAAATGTTTCAGAAGTACTGCACTTGTCTCACTCAGAGCACAAAGAGGAAAGAGTAAGCCGGCCGTCTGTCGTTTAATGGCAGTTCATTTAACCGGTTTAAACGACCTGCCATTAGATTCCACTAATCCCCATCGATGGGGATATTCAATAGGGATAACCCATGTGAGCGGAATAACCCGTTAAACCATGTCAGAGGCCTTATGGGTGGCTTGATAACTTCTGACAGTAGGCCCGCCACTGTCTTACAATCGTCCACCAACCCGGACTTGGTCCCCGTGGTGCAGTATGGCCTAGCCTTCTGGCGATGCAGGAAGAGATCCGTGGCCCAGCCGAGGGGACATACAAAACGGGTTGAATAGCTGACAGCATTACCTATATTATGAAGACAAATTGATGAGACGCACCGTGTGACGCACAGCGCATTTTGCATTGTAGCATTTGAAGTGGAAATAGCCTCCGCACGAAAAATCTATTTCTATTTTGAATATGATTTTGTCCGTGCTTCGTAAGGCACTTTAAACAGTTGGTACTGGCTGTCATGTAATAGAAGTCGTTAAGCCATGTCAGAGGCCTTATGGGCGGCTTGATAACTTCTGACTGTAAGGCCTGCCACTGTCTTACAATCCTCCACCAACCCGGAGTTGGCCCCCGTGATGGAGTATGGCCTAGCCTTCTGGCGATGCGGGAAGAGATCTGTGCCCCAGCAGTGGGGACATACAAGGGGGTTGATATGAATATGGATATCCGACGTTTGCCATAATAATTGACTGTACTCGCCACTGCAGTCTTCCCGAGACCACGGCAACTGTAACGCTAACGAAACGTCGGGAAATAAGGTAAGTAATTACGTTTTACCTAATAAATAATCGTGATTAGACCCGTTTAATATATAACTATGTTAACGACTGCCAATATATGACAGCCGGCACCAACGGCTTGACGTGCCTTACGAGGCACGGAAGCGCTCGGAAAAATGCCACTAGCGGTAGCCACGGGACGGTACCCATCCTGCACTTGACCGCGCCGTTTGTTGCCCATCTCAAGTGATTAATTCTAATCACTCGGCTATGTATGTACATACTATAACTATGTATGAGTATGTCGAATCATACAGAAATACCTCTCAAATATATTTGATGTGTCAAATCCTCAGATTTCCTCTTTTTTGAATTTGTATACATGTATTTTACAGCCAAGTTTACGAGTACCTAACTAAAATTGTGTAGTAGGTACGGTGGACCTACTGAATTTTCACGCTTTCCAGCTGGATAATTGCCAAAATCAACACTCGATGGTGCATGCGATCATGTTTTGAGGCCAAGAGTGAAATATACACTTGAAATTGTAAAACATTAACAACGTCTGTTTAGATACACTGATGGCTGACTGAGTCAATATATAGGTAGTACGTTGATGCCGCCCTTTGTACCATATTTTTATATAATTTCTGTTACTGCAATTTCTGTGTACAATAAACAATATTCTATCTATCTATTTATTTATAGCTCTGCTGTAAAGCTATCTTATCTATCTCGTACCATCATCATAAACCCATTATGTCCCCACCGAGGGGCACGGGTCTCTTCCCTGAGGAAGGTATACGCCATACTCCACGGGGGCCAGGTCCGGATTGGTGGAGGCCTGCAAGACTAGTCGCTGGTCTTACTGTTAGTCGCTGGTCTTACTGTCAGAAGTTTTCAGGGCGCCTAAGGCCTCTGACTTGGCTTAACGACTGCCGTCTATCGACGACGGCAGCCGGAACCAACTGCTTAACGTGCCTTGCGAGGCAAGCAACCGCTCGGAAAAATGCCACTAGCGTTAGTCATAGACGATTACCCATGCACTGAACGCGCCTTATGTTGCTTAACCTTCGTGATCGTTTAAGATCATTCAGGCAGCCGGGGCTACGAACGATTCACCTATCTTATGCTTTATTCTTTAAATCTTAAATTATGGCTAATTATTAGCCATAGTACATTTTTGTTTTACGTAGCCTTTAAAAGTCCGCAGTGGGACATTATGGGCTGTGCCCCGTGATGTTAAACGCGTTTTATCGATTTTCCCATGGGAATAACATATTTTCCCACAGTAAAACGTAGCCTATGTGTTAATCCAGGGTGTCAGCTAACTCCATACCAAATTTTATTAAAATTGCTCCGGCCGTTTAAACCTGAAGAAGTAACAAACATACACTCACAAACTTTTGCCTTTATAATATTATTGTGCTGTGTGGTGTCGGCCTAGAGAATAGCACCAACACAATTCTTCCAGCGGATGTCGTAAAAGGCGACTAAGGGACACAAACCGGGGGGTGGGCATACAGGCTACTTAAAAAAAAGGTCCTAGCCAACAAAATCGTCGTCGTCAGGCTATACTAAACTAAAATCCGTAATTCGACGGAGCGGTTTGACAGATAGAGTGTTACCATGTGTGAGGAAAATAAAATAGTGATAAGGTTGATCGATATTTAATTATCGATAGAATCCGGCCTAAGTATAAAATCGTCGGTTATCTAACACCGCTCAAGTCATTCGAATAAACCTTACGGGAGAGGAAGATTTATTATTTTAGAAGATTTTGGCCTGGATACTAGTCCTTTGGGCCATCAACCATTATTTCGTTAGCCAACAGTGCTGCCAGTATTAAGTAATGAGAAATCGTGCCGTTTTTTACGGTTTAACAACAATCGATATTTTCTTGCTTAGTATGTACATCAAGTCAATTTAATAGCATAAAAATATAACATGGAGCTTGCACATCAACGTCTTTATTATTAAATTAATTATTACATTCCCGTTTTAAATATAAAACTCAAAAAAATTAAACAGGTTTTTTGTTCGGATCGAACCGGATCGACGACACGACGAAAACAACACTAGGCTGAAGCTGGCAACATTATGCGATTTTGAGTTGTCAAACCGCTCCGTCGAATTACGGATTTTACTTTAGTCCACTGCTGGACATAGCCCTCCCCTAAAGAGCGCCACGTTGTGCTATCATAGGGGGTAATGCCCATAATCTCCACGCTGGGCATGCAGTTTGGTGGAATTGTACTGCTTCTAGGCTGGCTGGAAGAAATCTCTTTTGAAATAAGTCCGCCTTTGCACGTAATTTTTATCAAAAACCTGTTATTTTAGTTTTATTTTTAATCCTAACGTTTTTATTGAGCATTAAAGTGTAACAAACAAGCAAACGGGTTTTGTCACGATGTTTTCCTTCGCCGTTAGCGTGTGCGGCAGCGGTGGTAGCTCAGTGGGTAGAACAATGGACTCGCAAGCGAGAGACCCAGCTTCGATCCCCAGTGCGGGCTGTTTAATGTTTAACCAATGACTGTTTAATTTTGTAGTTACATAAAGTCTGTTAGCTTTATAGAATATACTTACCTCGGCTACTATCGGATATATTCGTGTAATAGAAATATTGACGGCCTCGGTGGCGCAGCGGTTTGACTGCGCGCTGACTGTAAAACCGAATGCATCGGGTTCGATCCCCGGCCTTTGACCCGGCCGGGGATCGAACCCGAGGAAACGAACATGTACATACATACATACATACATACATACATACATACATACATACATACATACATACATACATACATACATACATACATACATACATACATACATACATACATACATACATACATACATACATACATACATACATACATACATACATACATACATACATACATACATACATAACCTCACGCCTGTATCCCAGAGGGGTAGCCAGAGACCAGGGACTGCCACTTGCCACGATCCTGACAGATCACCTTCGCTTCATCAACGTTCATGCACGCACTCCGGGTACTTTTGATCTTCCCCTTTGCTAATACATCCCCTATTCGGTCGATGAATGTTCGCCTGGGACGTCCCTTACCAGCCCTTCCACTCACATTCACACATCCTCTTTCAGTCCTCATTGTTCCCTAATCAGACTATTGAGTATCCTGTCATTCAAAGTAACACTACACATTGTAGGGTTATGAAACGGAGCCCAACTGGCTGAAAGTAGCAATTTTTATGAAGGATTTGACAACACTGTTATGAAGACAAATATGATGAGACGCACCGTGTGACGCACAGCGCATTTTGCATCGTAGGTAGCATTTGAAGTGTAAATAGCCTCCGCCCAAAAAATCTATTTATATTATTATTTTGTCCGTGCTTCGCCAGACACGTTAAGTCGTTGTCGCCGACTGTGATATAATAGCAGTTGTTAAGCCATGTCAGAGGCCTCATGGGCGGCTCGATAACTTCTGACAGTAAGGCCCGCCGCTGTCTTACAATCCTGCACCAACCCGGACTTGGCCCCCTTAGTGGTGTATGGCCTAACCCGAGCCCTAGCAGTGGGGGCATAGGTACAAAGGGTTTTTGTATCTAAGGCGTTCATAAACTGGCAGTGGGCGGGTCATATCTGAAGCGGGACCAATAAACGTTGCCTTATACTGGTTTTAAAAACTTATTTAGAGGCTAAAAATTCCACCCATGCCGGGATTCGAACCCGCGACCTCTGGCTATCCGTGCCAGCGCTCTTTCCAACTGAGCTAATGGGCGACTCACCGGCATCAGTGAAATTTCGAACCTCTTTACACTATTCTCTGTATTACGTACTATGTATTCCCTGTATTATACTGGTTCTTGAATGAAGATCGCAAACGCAGAGAAGGACGCCCTGTGACCAAGTTTTCTAAAGGTCATTCGTATGGTGGGGCGTGGTGGCCGGGTCATCTATCTCCCTCCAAAATGGTTGAGACTGATGATGGCTGACCACTGCGTTATGCTCGTGAACGAGTGCTGTTCGTGTGTCTGGCCGCAGCACTTATGTTTTCCCTACTTTTGTGAGACATAGTACCTAATGCTTTTGCATTTAAAGTTATTGATGGTAATCATGAAATCTTATCATACCTATAGGTGGCAACAGATGTTTTTTGTCTTAAGATGACCTGAGAAAACATGATGATAAGAGTGGAGTTTTTTTTCCCGCTGCCTTTTTCGCCGGCTTCGGCCACTTTCGAAACAAAAGGTTCGAAACCAGTTTCGAAAAGAGAATCTCCACTACAACACAGCCCGAAGGCATCGGCCTACGTGCATTTTACATAGTACCTACATTGTTCATTAAGCAAACGGGAATGTACATTCTTTTTCATTTCTCATACTCTGAAAGTAGTGTTGTTTTGATCTGATTATTGGGTGGAAAATGCTGCTTCCCTCCGTAGGGAGGGAAAAACTCATACAAATTATTTCCCAGCTAAGGGCGGGAATGAACTTTAAAAATAGAACTACTGTCAGTTGTGAAGAGTTTTTGTAATAAATAGGCTTTAAAAAAAAAATGCTACGGCCATGTGAGTTTCTAAACAGCCAGTGTGAATTTAGCGCAAACTTCTTTGAGCGGAAAATTTAAATTAATTGATTTGGTTGATTGCCCCACGATGTTTTTCTCTTACGCGTTAGCTTTATGGATTTTCCGATGGGAATACGATATTTTCCCGCAGCAAAACGTAGCCTATGTGTTAATACAGGTCGTCAGCTACGTAATCTACGTAATGAGATGATTTATACAGCGTCCAGTGGCATCTTCACTGACACTAGATGAGTAAAGGGACCACTCCGACGCTGATGTGCCTGGGACATGGTTTTATTGATGGTGTAGGCTTGCCCAGCACCTATACCATCCTGACAGCTTAGTCGGCCTAGCCCACAGGAAAGACTAGTCCTTACGTGCGGAGCCAACCAAGCCCCGGGGTTTCCTCACGACGTTTTCCTTCAACGTTAGCGTGTGGTATTGCGACTATAAATTCGAAAATGTACGTAACTTTGAAATTAAACAAATTCATTGGTACATGCCCGCACTGCGGATCGAACCTGGATCTCTCGCTTGCGAGTCCATGGTTCTACCCACTGAGCTACCACCGCGTCAGCTAACTCCATACCAAATTTTGATAAAATCGCTCCAGCCGTTTAGTCGTGAAATAACAAACTTTCGCCTTATAATATTATTAGTGTGAAGTGATGTGCTTGTACGTAACTTACAAAACAAAGTCATTGGGCCATGCCTGGATTTGAACCCACGACTTTCCGACTGTGTGAGGCTAGCGTTCCACGATAGCGCTACCACCGCTCTCCGTTGTAGCGTGTTGTAACCGTGGTAGCGGGTCGCACAGGCTGTCACCAAATGAATATTAGCAAGCAATAAACGTTGTCGCAGGAACTCCGCTAATAAAATTAATGTGACGTGTTTCGAGCATAATTTATTTGCAAAATGTATTTTTCTTGTGGCTGAATTTGTGTTATAAAAGTGACAGAAATAGATGAGTTTCAATGTCGCTTGGTTTTGCAAATCCTTCGAGAAATTATCGAGATCACCATTTTTCATACCTCAGCTATTTTAACCAATATCTCCTTAATTTTTTTTGCATCGATTAAATACTTAACACTTTTCATAACAGTGACGTGAGTAGGCCGGATTTTTTTTTAAATATGTTTTTAAGTATTTTTAACTATATTCAACTTACTTTATTCATAATCTTTGCCCCCTCACTCCTTTCCACAGTTTTGTTCAGAATACCGTCAACACTTTCAGTCAACTTCGCATTGCATCCCAAACAGTACGTAACAAACAACACCAACACGGTCCATGAATTTAATGTTATCTTCATCGCCATTTTGTTTAACTTGTAAAAAAAATACTTCAGTAAAAAAACAGTTTTACTTCTCACGACGAAGTAAACAAATTTTTATGATGACTGGCCAGAAATAAAAAGTGAAAAGCGCGGGAACGTTTTGACAGCTCTACGAGAACGCAATGGCGGTCTCCAGACGACTGGAGAAGTTTCAGTGGACTCAAAGACGGGGGTTTATTTTGGGTGGATTTCATCGATGGATGTGGCAACAGGAAGCTATCGGAGAGGGCCGTAACGAGGGAGATAAATGTTCCCTCTTAAGTTGAAAGTGGCAAAAAGCTGACTCCTAAAGCGAAATCCTAAATGTCTTGGGAAAACAAAGCGTTTGCAATACTAAAAGGCGGAAGTGATGAAACGGTAGCTATTTAACTAAATTTCTGTCCATTTATTGCCTTTAAGTATCAAAGTAACAAAAGAAAAAAACGAGTATTAAGTATACTATTTTTATTTTTAATGCACTAACCCGTGCTAAGGAACAAATTTAAAAACCCATTTAGAGGCTAAACATTTCACCCATGCCGGGATTCGAACCCGTGACCTCTGGCTATCCGTGCCAGAAATCCGTGGCTATCTGGCACGGATAGCCAGAGGTCGCGGGTTCGAATCCCGGCATGGGTGAAATTTTTAGCCTCTAAATAGGTTTTTGAATTTGTCCTTAGCACGGGTTAGTGCATTAAAAATAAAAATAGTAAAATGAGTAATAAGTATGTCTGTGCTAGAAATATTCAAAGACAGTCTTAACACAACTGGTTTATTTTCGACTCTTATTGGCTTTCTTTCATGTGTATAGGTTTTTTGTAAAGTTATGTACATTTGTAAAGTTTTGGTAGCAATACCACACGCTAACCGTAAAGGAAAACATCGTGAGGAAATGTGTGTCTGAGGTATTCTTGTCAAACACCTTAGCGCTAGAAATTGCCAATCCGCGATGGGCAAGGGACGTAATTAAGCCCATACCCTCTTTGAGACAAAGCCTGTTCCCTGCAGTGGGAAGTTTATAGGCTACATTAACAATAAAAAAAATATTATGAAGAAAACAAAATCCAATGTAGAATTTTATTGAATAGAAAAGAAAGAATATTTTATTTGCTACAGCATGATAATTACATATCATATAGATGGTCGCTAGTGGCATTTTTCCGAGCGTTTCCGTGCTTCGCTAGGCACGTCGAGCCGTTGGTGCCGGTTGTCATATAATGGCAGTCGTTAAGCCATGTAAGAGGCCTTATGGGCGGCTTGATAACTTCTGACAGTAAGGCCTGCCACTGTCTTACAATCCTCCACCAACCCGGACTTGGCCCGCGTGGTGGAGTATGGCCTAACCTTCCTGCGGTGCAGAAAGAGACCCGTGCCCCAGCAGTGGGGACATACAAGGGTTGATAACGATGTAGCTGGTAACTTAACATTATGTTACACGCATGCTCTACCCGTCAGGGTGCGGACTATGTCACGTCATGTTATGTTATTAGCTAAATTAGGAACTAAATCAAATATATATGTACACTAATCTTTGTACAGTAATTACAACAAAAATGTTTAGCTTAAAAACTAATTAACTAACCTAACTTGAGATCAATAGTGGATCATTTAAGAAGTCCTTTACATTATAATACATTTTATCTAAAATAATTTTATACAATACTGTTATGTTCTTACAACGCACGCCGGAACAGTACACGGTTCCGGCGTGCGTGCATTCAACGACTAATGAACGTTGGTGATCTTCATATTCTTTTTTTAATGCACTAACCCGTGCTAAGGACAAATTTAAAAACCTACTTTTTTATACTTTGTTTGCACACTTTATTTTACAATTATTGTAATATATATGGATAATTACAAAAACACACATATTTACAAAAACATAAAATATTTGAGCCAGATCGCTCTCTGGCGGTAGAGTACCAAGAAGGCTGGCGGCATTGCCTCGTCTATTGTTTGAGGCAAATTATAGGTTGTTCGACAGAGCGGAGTATCGCACAACTTCCCACCTAGATCTGCCCCTGTATCGGCCGAAATTGCGTGGGCGGCCAATAGACGTGTAAAATGTACCGGCGGGAGTGTTGGTCGGTCGAGTCGCATTAATTTTGTCACCGCGATGATATTATGCAGATCCACGTCAGAGCTGCGCTGGACTACGTTTTGCTTTCAATCAGACGACGGATGTTAAAGTTTCTCCTTAGAAGATATTTGCTGGGATATCTTCTTCTTCAGGCTATATTTCTCCACTGCAGGACATAGCCCTCCTCTAATGAGCGCCATAGCGCAAGGTTGTGCCATCATTGAGAGGTAATGCCCATAATCCCCACGCTAGGCATGCGGGTTGGGGATCGCAGTTTGGTGGAATTGTACTGCAGGGGCGCTGCTGCCCACCCCCCGGTTTGTGTCCCTTAGTCGCCTTTTACGACACCCGCGGGAAGAATATGAATTCTGGTAAGTATATGAATTCTTGCAACATGATGATATCAACCCTTTGTATGTCCCCACTGCTGGGGCACGGGTCTCTTCCTGTAGCGCAGGAAGGTTAGGCCATACTCCATCACGGGGGCCAAGTCCGGGTCGGTGGAGGATTGTAAGACAGTGGCGAGCCTTACATGACTTACCGACTGCCATTAAATGACAGCCGGCACCAACGGCTTAACGAAGCGAAGCACGGAAACGCTCAGAAAATGTGCCACTAGCGGTAGTCACGGGACAGTCA
The DNA here is from genome assembly GCA_934045075.1 of Yponomeuta sedellus. Taxonomy (NCBI): domain Eukaryota; kingdom Metazoa; phylum Arthropoda; class Insecta; order Lepidoptera; family Yponomeutidae; genus Yponomeuta; species Yponomeuta sedellus. Next base: position 3,895,030 of record OW203749.1, read on the forward strand.
CCCATCCTGCACCTGACCGCGCCTTTTGTTGATTAGCGATAACTTAAGTGATTGATTCTTATCACCCGGTTCAGCTAGGCCATGAGGCCTTCGAGCGCTTATTTCGAGATAAAAAAAACTAATTATAAAACATAAATTTAAATAATAATTGACTACCCAGTGGGTAGAACAACGGACTCTGAAGCGAGAAACCCAGGTTCGATTCCCAGTTCGGGCAGGTAGCAATGACTTTATTTCTGTACATTTGTGAAGTTAAATAAGCAATACCAGATAACTAGATACCTGTCAAGGAAAACGTGCGTCGTGAGAAAACATGAGTTAGCAAATAGGTAGATGAAAGAATAATAATGATTAAATGAATGAGTGAACGAACGAACGAATAAATAAATAAATGCATGCATGAATGAATGGACAGACTGACGAACGGACGGATGGGTGAATGGATAAATATTTTTGTTTATTTATTTACTACTAGCTGACCCAGCGAACTTCGTACCGCCTAGCAGTCAATCCTTTATTTATTTTTCCCTCCGCAAGAACCATCCTCGCACTTCAAGGAATAAGTATTCTAAAAAAAGAGACAGCGAAATCGGTTCAGATGATTTGCGCTTACCAACACATTCGGGGATTCATTTTTATATTATAGACTATAAATTATAGAACAATCAATTCTTTATTTATTTTTCGATTCGAGAAATATTCTAAAAAAAGAATAAGCGAACTCTCGATTCATTTTTAAATTATACAGATGTTATAAAAAATACACATTTCATTCGTTCACTGCTCCGTTAAACAGTTTCCGTTCGTTAAACAGCTCCGTTTTTCAGGTTTGTCTCGGAGCCAGCGTCTTCGGATGTCAATATTCCATGAAATATATTTTATTGCACTAAAACTGTATAAAAGAGAGCTTAATACTAGATAGTACGCTCTTCTAGCTAACCCACGATGATGTGGAGAGTGGAAGGGGTACTGTCAGAAATAATATGTGAGTGATTCATTCATTACATAAACTACCTACGTGTTAATTACCTACTTAATATAAACAGATGAACAGCAACCGTATCGACTTCAAACAAGACAATAGATATAACAGTCGACTATCACGTAATGAATTTAGCTTCAAAAAACAAACGTCACCCATTAATTATTTACGGGGTTCCGCTGTGTACGAGCTAAACTCAGATTTTTTATTCCGTAGAATACCTACTGACGATCTGCGAAAAACTGCTGGATGCGGCAAGCTGAAGACAGGGCGCTATGGCGCTCATTATAGGGGAGGACTATGTATTGTATTTCTTTATTACGGATAAATAACAATCCATAGGTTGTTAGTAAAATGACAGTCAATATTAAAACTAAATATGTTAGTGAGATCACAAGCCATACATAAATTATAAAATAAAATATTAAAAATTAAATTTTTTTAAAATTTTGGTGGTTAAATTAAAATTTTAATTTTTAGTTCAACTCCAAACTTATACTTTGGTTTACACAAAAGCCAGTCCCAGTGTCTAATTATTGGGTTATCCATCCTCTCTGCTTTCAGGATAGTGTTGGAGCCGTCTCAGATCCTATATAATGACGATGCGCATCTGTTGCGGAGGATCGCGTGGAAGTCATCAACGCGCGCCTCCGCAAACATGCCCGATGCACTGCAATACCGAGCAGTGCATCGAGCATGTTTCGAACCCGCGACCTCTGGCTAAACTGAGCTAATGGGCGACTCACCCGCATCAGTGAAATTTCGAACCTTTATACAATATTCTCTGTATTACGGTTTTTAAAATTATCCTTAGGACGGTTTAGTGCATTCAAAAGAATATAATCTGGTTATGTTGTGTATCCTATATCAAATAAATAAATTAATAAAGTCGGTGCGCCACTATAAGCAGGTGGTGAGACCCTTGTATTTATGACTAGCTGATCTACGATTAGCCGGTTATTTGAATCGATGGATTTAGCACCAGGTACTGGCAGCAAGGACTGTGTGGTGGTACATTAACGACCACATCGGCCACCGCACGCCCGGATTGAGAAAACATGGTATGCTCTTGAGGGATGCTGTGTGGTGTCGGCCTAGAGAATAGCACCAACCCAAATTCTTCCCGCGGGTGTTGTAAAAGGCGACTAAGGGACACAAACCGGGGGGTGGGCAGCAGCGCCCCTGCAGTACAATTCCACCAAACTGCGATCCCCAACCCGCATACCTAGCGTGGGGATTATGGGCATCATCCCCCAATGATGGCACAACCTTGCGCTGTGGCGCTCATTAGGGGAGGGCTATGTCCAGCAGTGGACTAATATAGCCTGAACAAGAAGAAGAAAATAAAAAAAAACCTTTAACACTCAGCAGTACCTAGCACAGACAACAACGTGCCAAACTAATATTCTTAGGTGCCAAAATAATTTTCTACGGTCGTGAATACTGAGAGCCCATAAATGCATTTAGCAAAGTGCATTTTGCTGCGGTGTTAAAACAATATTTTATAGGTGAGAACGAAATCCATTTGCACCATTAGGGTGTCTGGAATCTGACTCATTCGATCCCTCCATGCGGTGTAGTTTTACCTATTGATGTTATGGCAAACAACTAATGTCGGTTGGAGTTAGATAGATGGAATACTAGCGTTTGATACTACGGTGCCCACTATAGCAATGTTTTTCTTTTATTACTTATCAATACTCTTTAGATTTCGATAGAAGGAAGTCGTTAAGCCAAGTATAGAGGCCGTTAAGAGGCCTTAGAGCGGCTTGGAAACTTCTCCTAATAGCATTTTTGGTAGGCATTTGGTAGGGCCACATACACGTCTTTGGTTGGACAACGGTTAGATTTGGCCGCATGTTTTGCTGAAGGCCCAACAACTTAGGGCCTAACAGTCGATTCTTATTTTTTTTATATTTCTCTCTCCGTAAGGACAATCCTCGTACTTACAAGGAATATTCTAATAAAATAATTAGCGAAATCGGTTCAGCTGCTCTCGAGATTTGCGCTTACCAACACATTCAGCGACTCATTTTTATATTATAGAAGACTAGCTGACCCAGCGAACTTCGTACCGCCTCACAGTCGATTCTTTAATTTTTTTCACCGTTAGAACCATCCTCGTACTTCAAGGCATATTCTAAAAGAAGAATTAGCGAAATCGGTTGTTCAGCTGAACTTAGAATACTACTTCGTACGAAGTAGTAAGTATATACTCTAAGGCTGACATTCAGAGACGAAAACTAAGCAAAGACTGGTCTTACAAATGTCCAAATCACGTACATTTTGACATTTCTGAGACCGGTCTTAGCTTCAGTTTTCGTCTCTGAATGTCAGCCTAAGTGCAGCTGCTCCCGAGATTTGTGCTTACCAACACCTTCAGCGATTCATTTTTATATTACATATATATATAAATAGATTAAAAAAGTGTCACTTAACAGCCTCGTGTCTGGTGGAAACACCTGTTGCTGTCGTACCTTTATAACGGCTTTATTTTCTTTGGCATTGCGCGGGCGAGGGCGATCAAAGTCTTGTTAACCGTTCGATCGACGCTTTAACGCGCTTCGAAACGGAAAAAACACGGTGTTTTTGATCGACCTATTTCTGGTTTTATTCACAGACTAAATAGAAGTTTTATTATTCTTCCGCAGACAAAGTGTCAAGACACAGTTGTTCATGGACACCAGTCTAGTGCCACCAATGGAATAACATTACATTAACATAACATTTACATACAAGCACATACATTGCTTCTGACCCCACACTAGGATACCCTGTGTCGTGGGAACCAGAAACAACGACGTCACAAACATGTAAAAATCCAAGACCTGGGGTTTTTTTTCCCAGCCGGGGATCGAACCCGGGACCTCTTGCATGGTAGGCAGATGCGCTACCTGGGCTTTTTTTCTAAAATAAAAATCATAACTGGTTTTATAATACGTTTATTTCGAAAAATAAACATCAAATATCTTAATATCTGTCTAGCAATTTTTTTTTAACATATAGCCTAGAATGTAGTGCGTTGAAGCGCTCGTGGCCAAGGCGAACCGAGTGATTGGAATCAGTCACATGGTTAAGCAACAACAGGCGCGGTCAGGTACATGATGGGTGAGCGTCCCGTGACTACCGCGCTGGTGGCATTTTTCCGAGCGCTTCCGTGCTTCGCAAGGCACGTTAAGCCGTTGGTGCCGGCTGTCATATAATGGCAGTCGTTGAGCCATGTCAAAGGCCTTATGGGCGGCTTGATAACTTCTGGCAGTAAGGCCCGCCACTGTCTTACATTTACAATCCTCCACCAATCCGGACTTGGCCCCCGTGGTGGAGTATGGCCTAACCTTCCTGTGATGCAGGAAGAGGCCTGTGCCGTGGGCACATAACAGTGGGCACTTACAAGGGTTGATATCGACGCCGGTTCCGGGAATTTTAATTATTAAAGTACCTATTAAAGTTTAATAGGTACATAAATGCACAGAATAGGTATACAATAAGAAAAAAACGATGTGATGTGATTGATCACAAATTCTTCCCGCGGGTGTCGTAAAAGCCGACTAAGGGACACAAACCGGGGGGTGGGCAGCAGCGCCCCCTACAGTACAATTCCACCAAACTGCGATCCCCAACCCGCATGCCCAGCGTGGGAATTATGGGCATCACCCCCCAATGATGGCACAACCTTGCGCTGTGGCGCTCATTAGGGGAGGGCTATGTCCAGCAGTGGACTAATATAGCCTGAACAAGAAGAAGAAAATAAAAAAACCTATAACACTCAGCAGTACCTAGCGCAGACAACAACGTGCCAAACTAATATTCTTAGGTGCCAAAATAATTTTCAACGGTCGTGAATACTGAGAGCCCATAAATGCATTTAGCAAAGTGCATTTTGCTGCGGTGTTAAAACAATATTTTATAGGTGAGAACGAAATCCATTTGCACCACGTTCCTTAAGGTGTCTGGAATCTGACTCATTCGATCCCTCCATGCGGTGTTTTACCTATTGATGTTATGGCAAACAACTAATGTCGGTTGGAGTTAGATAGATGGAATACTAGCGTTTGATAGTACGGTGCACACTATAGCAATTTTTTTCTTTTATTACTTATCAATACTCTTTAGATTTCGATAGAAGGAAGTCGTTAAGCCAAGTATAGAGGCCGTTAAGAGGCCTTAGGGCGGCTTGGAAACTTCTCACAGTCCAAGACCAGCCACTAGTCTTGCAAGCCTCCACCAACCCGGACTTGGCCCTCGTGGTGGAGTGCGGCCTAACCTTCCTGCGATGCAGGAAGAGACCGGTGCCCCAGCAGTGGGGACATACAAGGGTCGGTATCGATATCGAATCAAATAGAGGCCAGTTTCTGAATTGCGTTAGCGAAATTCTGCTCGTAATATTTAACTGTCATGCTGTCTCTTCGAATGTCCCAGAAAAGAGCGTGACAGGACGTTACTGCTACTTAAGTATTTAGTTAGTGAAATTCACAATTTAGAAACCGGTGCTATGTCAATGACGTGTTTTGGAGATCGCATTTACATCCGTGATCGCAACAAGGTTTACGTCTGGTCATCAACACAGACTAGTGCAGCGCGACACTGACATGACATTCACAAAAAAGCTAGACTAAACAACTGCAGGAAGAAGAAACAGTGTTAGTGAAATTGTTACTCAAATAGCATCGCGAGCTTTGCTTAGATAGAGTCTAAATACTCGTAAACAAGTAACTCCACACAACAGAATCGCTTTTCACTAGGACACCCTGTACTACGGTAACCAAGCAAGGACTTCAGTAAAATGGAAATACACCCAGACTGAGGATAGAAGAAGAAGAAGAGGATATTTGTACCGATCTAATGGTGGCCTCCAGTGGGAATTGAACCCACAACGTCTGTTTTGGTAGTCGAGCGTGCCAACCGCTAGACGATCGAGGCAATCCATAAGGCAGCTCCTAGACCACAGAGAAATCGAGGCAAAGAAAATATCGAACTCGGAAGAATCCGACACACACATGCCGTGTGTTTTACCTATTGTTTGATACTTGGGAAGCGCTCGTGGCCTAGTCGAACCGAGTGATTGAAATCAATCAACTCACAGGCGCGGTCAGGTGCAGGAAGGGTGACCGACCCGTGACTACCGCTAGTGGCATTTTTCCCGAGCGCTTCCGTGCTTCGCAAAGCACGTTAAGCCGTGGGTGCCGGCTGTCTTGTAAGGCAGTCGTAAAGCCATGTCAGAGGCCTCACGGGCGTCTTGATAACTTCTGACAGCGAGGCACGCCACAGTCTTACAATCCTCCACCAACCCGGACTTGGCGCCCGTGGTGGAGTATGGCCTAACCTTCCTGCGACGCAGGAAGAGACCCGTGCCCCAGCAGTGGGGACATACAAAGGGTTGATATCATTTACGTATTATCGTTTTCCTAAGTTTATCATAATTTCTAATGCGACTGGTAGCTGTAATCTCCCTATTACCTATATAAGTTTATAATTGTATTTCTCCTCTTTTCTTGCACTACCCTTTGCCAGTCTCTTCAGCACCGTAGGTCAAGCGTGTTAAGCGCCAGCCAACGAGGCAGTCTAAGAAGAAGTAGAAGAAAACAAAGCATTCATTGTTTTAATTTTCAATATTCTATCTATACAAATAAAATTCAAAGTCCTGACTGACTGACTCACTCACGTTGGACCTAGGAAGCTGAAATTTTGCACAGAGGGTCTGTATGTAATGCAGGCAAGGAATAAGAACGGTTTTATTTTAATTCAACCCCTAAGGGGGCGAAAAGGGTTGCCAAAATGTGTATGGGAGGTATAAAGAATATTGTCTAAATTTCTTGAAACTTAAAACCAATACTTTTCAACACAATTGATTGAACACGTGTTTCGCTTTTTTCTAAATTTAACCCTTAAGGGAGTGAACGGGGTTGCAAAATTTTGTTGAGTAAAAGCTAGTAACCTAATATAGGAAGGAACATCCGAGACGAAACCTGAAACTCACAGAAAGGAAGGGCGAGGGCGCGGACAGGATGCGAGGATGTCCGGAATTCCTTTCTATGTGAGCTTGAAAGTAGAGAGAGAGAGAGAGAGAGAGAAACAATTTATTTAAAGGTACAATACTTCAAAAACAAGTAAATAGGATTGATGACTCGTCTTTTCCACGACCCCGACCTACGTTCCTTCTGTCAAACCACTGGCGTTTTATATCGGTTAGATTACTTGCTGCTTTCTCTAAAAACCATCTGAGTTCATCAATTTTTTCTTCGTTATTTACACAGCTGAGTAGTTGCTACTTGTCACTAGATGGCGGTAAATTCACGTTACGTTTCTCGCGTCACCTAGTGTCGACTAGCAAAACCAGTGTTACCTATATCAGTTTTCTTACGGAAGTGATTCTAACTTTTTGTCACTAGGTGGCGGTAAATTTTTCTTCCTTGTTTTGGGGCGGCACTAGTGGCAAATGTCCAAACTAATGTCATGTGAACCAAATTTCAAAATGTGATAATTGCTGTGTCACTAGCTAGCATTAAATTTGCCTGTAATTAGTGCGTCACCTAGTGGTGAATAGCAGAACTAATGTCCCAAGCTTGCTTCAAGTTGTATAGATTTAGTCTAATGTCACTAGATGGCAGGAAAACAAACGATCTCTATCGGAATTCCAGTCAATGAAATTATGCTTTTTTGGGCATGAATGGCACTGAGAGGGTACAACTCTGTAGTACTTCTTGACAATCAATAACGTGGTTTTTTAAATCGGCGTCTTGCTTGGCCACAAGTATTTACTAGTATTTACCATTAAGACGGCCTCGGTGGCACAGCGGTTTGGCACGCTGTAAAACCGAAGGTCTCGGGTTCGATTGTCGGCCGGGTCAAACTAAGAAACGAACTTTTCTAGTTTGTCTCGGGTCTTGGATGTTATCTATCTATTTATTTTAAATCTATCGTCGAGTTAGCACCTATAACACAAGTCATTTAGTTGTACTTAGTATAGGGCTAAAGAGATCTCTGTAAGTCCATGAATATTTATTTATTTACGAAGATACTTGGCATAACTGTCCACAGCCGGATTTCTGAGTCGGCATCCACAAAGACGCGCAAGACTTTTCATACAAAATGTACTAAGGGTACGGGTCGAGGGCGCCATGTGTTTAATAATAATTGCTTCGTCTTTTCTCCGACCACGTCCTACACCCCTTCTATTAGCGCTCAGGCTTAGCAATCTATATCACTTTCTAAAATCTGTAATGTATTACTAAAAGTCGGGAAATACGCCAATACGAAGTGCCAGCATTAAAAAACAATAAAAGTTCGCCAGTTAACGTAAATCACCTATAATTCATTTAAAAACATAATTTATGTAGTAAACCAGTTTAAATCAGCATACAGTGGCAAAACCTGATCTTAAACTAGCAACACTTTCGCTTTAAGATGTTCTGACTCTACTGCACTTACAACTAAGATGCTTCTTAAGTTATTTTTACATTGTTCGTGTTGTAACTACGCCTTTCCCTTGCCAAGCTCTTCCAGAGCCTTCATTTCAGCTGAAAAAAAAAAACGAATTGTTAAGGAGGATGTTTAAGTTATAAACGTTTAAATGTCAGTAAAATTTTGTCACATAATTTGTCCAATTTAATTTTCTAGTTTGTCTCAGGTCTTGGATGCTATCTATGTATTTATTGTATTAAATCTATTGTCGAGTTAGCACCTATAACACAAGCAGTTTAGTTCTACTTAGTATAGGGCTAACGAGATCTGTGTAATATGTCTATGAATATTTATTTATTTAATTGATTCCTAATTGCCTATAAACTGTTTTACTTTTTTTGTGAATATCATAATAAGGCCCTGGGTGTATTTGTGGTACTTATAAATAAAGTTTGATTTTAAGCAGACAGCCTCTTTGGTGCAGCGGTAGTGCATCTGCCTACCATGTGAGAGGTCCCGGGTTCGAACCCCAGCTGGGGAAAAAAAGATCCCAGGTCTTGGATGTTTACATGTTTGTGATGTCGCTGTTTCTGGTTCCCGACACAGGGTATCCTAGTGTGGGGCCAGAAGCAATGTTTGTACCTGTATGTAAATGTTATGTTAAGTGCCACAAATACACAGAACTAAAGTTACATTTAAAGTTTGTAATTAAAACCACCAAAACATAGATAGATAGCTTTTTAATTTTAATCACAGTATCTAAATGGCATCAGTGTGCTGCACACACTTTGCAAAGTACTGATTTCTACCATTGGAAGCCACTTGTTTAGTAAATGAGTGTCAACAAAGCAGCCATTCTAATATCATTCTAAAAACTTTCAGGCTTATTTAAAAACCACAATTCCTTAAAACATTCCAAAAAACATTGACAAAAAGTTGGAAACTACAAGAGTAATTTTTTTTTTTTAACTGGTTTTACGGCCCTGGATTCAAGTCCTTTTGAGCCACTACATGAGTAAAAGACATAACCATAACATAACAAAACACCTCTATGAGTGTTTTAGTGGAATTGTGTTCTTATAAGACCTTATGGGTTTAGTCGACCTGTCCTGCAGGTCTATTAGAAGATGGTGATGTGCTTGATGAAGACAACTTACCAGCTGCGGCCAATTCCTTTTCCTTCTTCAGCTTCACATCGCGGATCACCTTCTCTTTAGCCTCAATCTCGCGTATCTTTACTTCCTTCTTGGATAGTCTATTCTGGTGGAAGGCTCCGTACAGGATACCAGCTCCAAGGAAGGACCAGCGGCCGAACTGAAAGAGGTAATGTTGGTTGGTGGTAAAGTTTGAATTGTACAATCGCTAAGTTTTGCGGTGTGTTGTGGGTATATAATATTGAATGAACCTCAAATCGACCATGGGGCTGATCAAAATAGGGGCGCAACCAAAATACGGACATTCACAACCTCTTTGCAGTTTGCAGATAGTTTGCAGGCAGTTTGCAGATAGTTTGCAGGTTATTATCAAAAAGGTCGAATAACCTACAGCTTGCTGGCTTATTATTCGCGATGAAAACTTGTAAGAAACATGAAAACGTCGCCATTCGGTGATCAAAGAAGAAAATTATCTTTGAAAAGGGAATGAAAAGTTGGAAAACACTGTGTTACATAATATTCTAGTAAGCGAAAAGTTGGGAAAATAAAATACATAAATTACCCTGATAAGAGGAGATACGCGCACTGGGGGTCCAAAAGGCAGTTCAGACATTATGCAGGCCGATTATTTAGAAAAATCGGGAAATCGGAAAGGAGTTTGCAGAAGAACTCCAATATTTTATTTCGGACCTTATTATAAAGTGTTGCTAGTATATTAAAAAAAAAAACCACTACCCAAAGCTACCGGTAGTAGTAAAACGTAGTGGTTATATTATACTCTTTGGTAGTATCTAGCAAAGAGTATATAACCACTAGTACCTATCTAGTACCAATGTAATGAGGATAAAAAAATGTCAAAGGAGATTACAAATTAATGCACTGGAATATCTACGACTGTAATGGAAAGTTTGAAAAAGAAGGGCACGAGAGAAAAGCCACGACGCTAAAACGCATGAGACACGCGGCTCGAGTCCCACGGTCGGTTCGAAAATTTCAAACGTTATTTTAAAAAAAAATGATTTTCTAACAAAAACATATTTGTTTATTGTTTATTTAGGTCTAAAATTTTCAAAATTACTATACTAGTGGTTAATATTATAACCACTAGTACCTGTCTAGTACCAATGTAATGAGGATAAAAAAATGTCAAAGGAGATTACAAATTAATGCACTGGAATATCTACGACTGGAATATCTACGACTGGAATGGAAAGTTTGAAAAAGAAGGGCACGAGAGAAAAGCCACGACGCTAAAACGCATGGGACACGCGGCTCGAGTCCCACGGTCGGTTCGAAAATTTCAAACGTTATTTTAAAAAAAAATGATTTTCTAACAAAAACATATTTGTTTAATGTTTATTTAGGTCTAAAATTTTCACAAAGAATATAAAAGTCATTTTGTTTAACCCCGAGAATGATTCTTTAGCTAAGAAAGAAACTTGCTGGCAGCACTATTTTGACAGTTCGTATACCAAAACGTACATAGTGGTTATCGTAGATAGAGTGGTTATATACCCTAAACAGAGTCTACGTTATATACTCTTTGGTATACCACTGACTGAATCGACTACAATAGGCACGCTATCCTGCCTGCTGACGTCATCAAAGTGTTTCTATGTTACAACAAAAGTGTCCAACTGTAGATTGAAGAGTTGCGCTTTGCAAATGAAGAATGTTACTAGGTATGGCAAATTGCTTGAAATGCTTGTCTCAGTAAAGCCTGTATGTATACAAATACACTAGTTTTTGTTGTAGTCAAAAATACCTAGTGGTTTTGATTTTATAGGCATTCAAAGTTACGAAAAATATCGAGTCCCGCTAACAGTCATATGACCGCTTGTGACGTCATGTCACAACGCGCCGCGCGGGCCGCTTCTAATTTATCAGGAGAATTTATGATTTTAAGCGTTGTCTCCTGATCTACAATTTTAAGAATTGAGTAAAATCTCCTGAATTTTGTCAAGTAGCCACTACATTTCTGCATATTCCACATTTCCACCTTTGTTAGGTTATTGAACGAACATAATGTAAGGGAACGTTTTCATTCATCGACTCGATATGCGAATATTTCTTATCTGTGTTGTGCTACGAATGCTATCAAAAGAGGAAAAATATTAGAAGTCGCGAAGATACACTTTATAAAGATAGTGGAATCTGGTCTTTTTTTAAAGAATGAGTGGCCTGATAGGTGCCTCGCCTGACGGGCTTACTGAGGACTGCGTTAAGAAGTAAAGTGTCCAACCAAGTATTATGTATTATTAAGTATTATGGTAAAGGTAAACTGTGCTGTCGCAGGAGATCTCGGTGTTTATCGAATGCTGCCCTCAGGATTTCATCATTTCCATCAAACCAGTCTTCGTTGCGACGGAACTTTCGAACGGAGCTGTCTCGACATATGAAAGACAAGTGGTGGCAGGACAAAGCTAGACACATGCAATGGCTCACTGACACAAACCAGCTGGGAGAATTCTACAGTGAGGTACGTAAGCTGATTGGTACATCCTACCACGCAAGGGTGCCTTTAAGGTCTCTAGATGGTAGTCACCTGTTGACGAACAAGGACGATGTACTAAAGCGCTGGGCGGAGCACTTCAATACTCTGCTAAATGTGGATCGACGAGCTGATCTACAAACTATCCGCTTAATGCCTCAGCTCCCTCTTGCCTTTGAGCTGGACGAGCCTCTATTGCGTGACGAGGTTGTTACTGCCATCAGACAGCAACAAAACAAACGGGCGGTTTGCATTGACCTCATACCGGGAGAGCTGATAAAATACGGCGGAGAGGAGTTGCATACGCTGGTCTGGGAACTATTTGTTCGCATGTGGGAGCAGGAGCGTGTTCCGGATACCTTTAAAATATCGCGCATAAGTGCTCTCTACAAGAACAAAGGTGACCGATCTGACTGCAACGCTTATCGCGGTATTTCGCTTCTTTCAGCCCCTGGAAAGGTCTTTGCTAGAGTTCTCTTAAACCGCCTAAAGAACCTGCCCGAAAAGATTCTGCCAGAAACCCAGTTTGGCTTCCGACCGGACCGAGGCACATGCGAAGCTATATTCTCTGTGCGTCAACTGCAAGAAAAGAGCAGAGAACAGGGTCGTCAGCTGTACCTTTGCTTTGTTGACTTAGAGAAGGCTTTGACAGCGTGCCTCGGGAAGCTCTATGGTTGGTGCTAGGTAAGCTTGGGTGCACGGAAAAGTTTGTGAGACTGCTTAGACTCCTGCATGACGACATGCAATGCTGCATTGCCGTAGATGGTGATCAGACAGGCTTCTTCCCCGTTACCTGTGGGGTGAAGCAAGGTTGCGTTTTAGCACCTACTCTGTTCGCCTTATACTTTGCGGTGGTAGTTAGACGAGTCTTACAAACTGTTTTTAAAGGAGTTCGCATCCGCTTCCGCACAGACGGCAGCCTTTTCAACTTGGCTAGACTTAAGGCTTGCCCTAAAGTCTCACACGCACTGATCACAGAGATCATGTATGCTGATGACTTGTGCTTCGTAGCAGAATCCCCAGACGGCCTGCAACAGCTAATGTCGGCATTTCACCAAGCCTGCCGTAAGTTCGGCCTGAAGATCAGTGTCAATAAGACTGAGGTGATGTCCCTGGACATACACGGTCACGAGACACTGGCCATAAAACTTGGTGAGGATGTGCTGAAGCAGGTGGATAAATTTCACTACCTGGGGAACACTGTAACATCCAAGTGTGACCTTGATGCTGAGATCAATAGCAGGGTGGGTGCCGCAGCTGCAGCATTCGGCAAGCTATGTTCCAAGGTTTTCTGCTCTCATGACCTTAAGTTGGCTACTAAGATATCGACATACATGGCAATCGTGCTGCCAAACCTTTTATACTCCTCTGAGACGTGGTGCGTATACCACCGCCACATTCGCACTCTGGATCGCTTCCACCTTAAATGTCTCCGTACCATCATGAAGATCAGATGGTCTGATAGAGTGCGAAACACCGAAGTTCTGCGACGAGCCAATGTTGGTGGCATTGAGGCCTATTTAATGCGTCGACAGCTTCGGTGGTGCGGTCACGTATCTCGTATGGCGGAGGATAGAGTGGCGAAGCGCATCTTCTATTCTGAGCTAGAGGAGGGCAAGCGGAATCATGGCGGTCCCCTCCTCCGGTACAAGGATGTCCAAAAGCGACACATGAAGAGATGCAACATAGAGCCCTCCCGCTGGGAACGTTTGGCAGCATAGCGGCCAGAATGGCGCAGGATCGTAAACAGCCAAGTACGTGAGTTCGAGGTTCAGCGCAAAGCTGACCTTGACACCAAACGCGACCAGCTAAAGGCTCGCCCACCTGCTGCCATAACATACAACTATGACAACGGCATTCTCACGTGCCCTCAGTGTGCACGGAGTTTCGCCGCGAAGATAGGCTACATAAGCCATCTTCGAGCGCACCAGCGCCACATATGTGATTAGGGGTCAAAGTGGTCGCCATGGCCGAAATCGGTCGGATCAATCATCATCATCATCATCATCAAAGGTAAACTAGGCAAAAAATATTATAACTACAAAGTAAGTACTCGGGGCTGCAAGTGATGGAAATTACTTCAGCCAGATGTCGCTGCCTGTACGTAATACAGAGAATATTGTAAAGAGGTTCGAAATTTCACTGATGCTGGTGAGTCGCCCATTAGCTCAGTTGGAAAGAGCGCTGGCACGGATAGCCAGAGGTCGCGGGTTCGAATCATGGGTGGAGAATTTTTAGCCTCTAAATCAGTTTTTAAATTATCCTTAGCACGGATTGAGTGAACCAGACTGAGCGTGTTGTGCTATGACGTCACAGCGTAACCGGCGGCCTGCGTCGTACGGTTACAACTTGTTTTACTTCTAAATCGGAAACTAATTAACGTATCGAAGTAATTCTTTCACTAGTATTTTTTATTTTTGACAGAGAATATGGAGTGCTAATAATAAAAATTAGTTACCATTCTTCATTAGATTGCTTTTATTTGCAAATGCAAAAACTAAGCAAGCAGCTTATTACTTGAATGAACCTATTTAGTTTGTGCGCAGAAGCGCGCTTAGTGTACCAGTACCTAGTCAATGAATGACGTCGTATTTTTATTCATTCATTCTTCTTCAGTCGTCAAAATGGCGTTGGTGATGTCGTTTGTGTCTGTAGCGATTTCAATATTATATACGCCGTTTCTTCTATTAATTCTGTGCATAATATTCCTGGCGTCCATCGGGAAATCCTTGGGAGTTCGCAGGTTATACGTGAACATCCTTCTAAAGCTGTTCGAGGTGAGTCCATATTTTATTCGTGTTACGATTTTTTTCGGCGCATACGGCATGCCTTTATCCGGTCATTTTTGAAGAAAACAATGCTCATTTCATACTTTTCAAAGCCCAGGCTCGCAACTATTATAATCCTGCCTTGGTTGAGCAGGAACCTATAATTTTCCTGTATTTTGACGAAATTACAAAACGTTTTACGAAACATGGTTAGAACCGCTCGTTGCATACGAGCGGTTCGGTCAGATACTTATTAGCAATAACTGCACAACATCCTACGTATTGATGTATAATTCATCGATTTTTTTCGACATTCCGTTCACCATTCGTCGACTGTGATAATAAAACTGTTGAATATGCAGCATTTTATTTTCAGTACTAATATGTTATGAACGCAATTTAACTATTTACTTAAAATGGAGCTTGTAGTTAACGTCTGTCCATTTTACGACCGACGTTGTATACTTTGTCCCTGATTATCCACAATACCTGGGTAAATCAATGACATGTGGGCACAAGTACTTTGTAAACATCTTATTTTTGTTGACAGTTTTTGCTCATATGGCAAACTCGATATTGAGCTTCATGTTTAGTCTGTAATGCTCATTTGTCGAGGAAGCGCAATTTACAATGATCAATAAATTCTCTGGTTAGTAGATTATGGATCTAAACAGCCTGTACAGGTGAATACTTTGAACCATATTGTGATAACAATATAGAGACTGATTCATAACCTATTGATTAGTTCACTTTAAGTTGTTTCATGATTCACAACTTATTGTACACTTTGTACCCGTGATGTTATATAAAAATATCTGAAACCGGCAATGAACGGAGTGCAACAGCTTTGTCAGGATGTTGGCAAGTGGCAACATTGGTCTCTCTGCCTAGCCCTTTGAGAAGGAAGCGTAAGGGATAAAAATTATTTAATATTGTAAATTAAAATTTTGTACAGTATAAATGTGATAGCTCGTAGTTGTATAGTACGGAATTTAGTATTTATAGTACTAATTTTGCGTTACAGTAGGTATAAATTTCGTTCCTATTTCTATAGAATGAGAATATTCTTTGTCATACACACAAGAATATAATTAAAAAGAACAGTTACAATAGTAAGGCCGCCAAATGCCTTATTGCTGGTAGAAATTGCGTCCAGGCAACTTTATATTGTACAACTAGTACATTCTGTTGGCTTTTAGAATATACCTCGGGCTCTAGAGAAGGCTTTGGTTTTCGCCGAAAGCACACTACTTCCTTCTAATACTTCCTGCTCTTAATAAAACAAATTTTCACTAAAGTCATATTAGTTCCGATAATTCTATTACACGGATATATCCGATAGTAGCCAAGATATATTCTAAAAGCTAATAGACTGTACATTTTGCACACAACATTTTGCTTTACTTACAAAATGATAATTATTCTTCTCCGCTGCCTTTCATCCCATATAAACGTAACATAATCTCATGCCTGTTTTCTAGAGAGGTAGGCAGAGACCAGAGACAGCCACTTAATCTATATTTCATAGATTATGCTTCTGCGATGCAGGAAGAGACCCGTGCCCCAGCAGTGGGGACATACAAGCGTTGATAACAATAATGAATTATGCTTCATGTACATCTACTCTCTTCATCTTTCAGTTCTATCCACACCAGGGTTGTCTGAAATATATTGGTTTTAGCGATGAGACTAACGGCAATATGTAAGCCGTTGTATTTTGCTTTCTGGTGTGTACAATAAAGAATTCTAACCTAATGTAATATAATAATTCAGTGTACAGTGTTACAAATGTCAAACAACATTTGGAAAAATCGGCCGCGACCCGTCCACCCACCAGCTTCACCCACATATTTGCTAACCCAAACAATAAATTGATCATTCTCCTTTTGACAGTAGGTATTATTTAAAAAAAACCTTTTAAATGCAGTACAAATGGTTCTTTTCCCATACCACAGACTATTTTACACTGTGTTTGAAGACTCTTTTAGCGGAATCATATTGTGAGGGCTGTAAGAGTTTAACAGTGTAACCTTATGAAAACACGATATCACTACCCCTTTACCCAAGATTGCTTGAACTGCATTTGAGGATTTTTTTAATGATTCAAGTTTTTACAAAGCAGTAGTTTAGAGTATTTTTGAGGAATAAGCTGTTTGACAGTGTGAAAAAATGTATTAAATAATTATACATTTGTATCAATTATCTTTTTTTTAATTTTATTTATTAGGACCTCAAGCAAGATATATACACCAGTATGTTCACAATAGACCATAACTACAATTAAGCTAAGTGTTACTTCACTTACAGGCAGTCACGATGTGCACCGTTAGTATAAAGTTGCTTGAGGACCAATCAACTTTATACTTGAGTTAGTATAAAGTTGATTGACTTTTAAAACTAATATAAGGCATTTTAACTAAAAAAATTGATCATTTCTGCAATAAAACTACGATATCTATTCTATAATATTAAAATGAATCGCTGAATGTGTTGGTAAGCGCAAATCTCTAGAGCAGCTGAACCAATTAATTTTGCTAATTCTTTTTTTAGAATATTCCTTGAAGTACGAGGATGGTTCTTACGGAGAGAAAATAAAAAAAATTAAGAATCGACTGTTAAGCGATACGAAGTTCGCTGGGTCAGCTAGTTTATAATAAGCAACACTGTTTGATTTTGAATGCCTTAAAAATACTTCCTTATTATTTATTCTGAAGATACGATTGACACTATTTAATTGACTAAGCTATAATAACATGCGTATAGCTAGTCCCGTGTCTGACTAATCTGTGTTTATCGTTGCCTCAGTTAGTTTATCTACGACCTTTAGTCCGCACTTATTTGTAAGGTAAAAACATGCCCTCTCCTTCCTTTGCAAACTAGCCTTTGCCCACTATTATGATCCATACCAAGGCAAACTTGTAATGCCTAATAGTTAAATATGTATGAAAGTTGGAAAAAGCGCTGGCACGGATAGCCAGAGGTCGAGGGTTTAAATCCCGGCATGGGTGGAATTTTTAGCCTCTAAATAGGTTTTTAAAATTGTCATTAGCACGGGTTAGTGCATTAAAAATAATATAATCATGTGGGTACACAGATATCATTCCGTTGTAAAACCTAACTGCAAAGCAGGTACTCGGGGCTGTAAGTAATGCAAATTACCTCAGCCAGATGTCGCTGCCTGTACGTAATACAGAGAATATTGTAAAGAGGTTCGAAATTTCACTGATGCCGGTGAGTCGCCCATTAGCTCAGTTGGAAAGAGCGCTGGCACGGATAGCCAGAGGTCGCGGGTTCGAATCCCGGCATGGGTGGAGTTTTTAGCCACTAAATAGGTTTTTAAATATGTATGTTAAGTAGGTACTTGTTCTAACTAGTGGATTATATTTAAGACGTTTAATGCATTATATTTGAAGATATAGATATGATAGAGAAATAGAGATATGATATAGCCGTCCCAGGGGGACATACATCGACCAAATAGGGGATGTACCTATTAGCAAAGGGGAAGATAAAAGGTATCCGGAACCGGTGTGCGTGCATGCAACCGCTTATGACGTGAAGTATCTGGCTCGGATAGTCAGAGGTCGCGGGCTCGAATCCCGGCATGGGTGGAAGTTTTAGCCTCTAAATAGGTTTTTAAAGTGCATACTTCACTTTAAAAACCTATTTAGAGGCTAAAACTGGTCCAGTCGCGATCACTAACATGTACACACTGCTTCTCAAAGTGAAAATAGTCAATCCTACTAATAATTTAAACGCGAATGTTTGTAAGTATGGATGGATGGATGTTACTTTTTCACATGAAAACTACCGAATGGATTTTAATGAAACTTTACAGTAATATAGCTTATACATCAGAATGACACATGGGTTACAATTTATAATAATTTTGTGTGATATTTTTCAAATGGGACCCAAAAATTGTTTATGTGATAATTTTAACGTCATAATGTTTGTGCTGATAATGAAAACTATAGCGTTTATTTGATAACAATATAAAAATGCAACTTGCCTTTAACAGACTCTTGGACAAGAAGAAGAAAAAAGTAGGCAGTATTGCCATAGCAAAAAACAGGTAGAAAAATAGGTAAACTATATTGTTGGTTCTTTTCTACGCCACGCTTATATAAGCTGCTCGAAATACCACTCCTGCGCAGACGAGGTCGCGGGCACTAGCTAGTTTCTCGTACATTTCTCTAAAAGAGCATAATGTGACAATGTTCCAAGGTGTTTACCTGTTAGTGCACGCGACCGTACATGCAAGTAGCTTAGAAACGCGTCCAACTGTGTGTATTTACCAGACGTTTATCGTCACGTTACACTTAGCTTAATCAGCGCAATAGACTATGATTTCCGAGACATTGCGACCTTTTGCACTGTGAACTTGACCGATATCATGCCCACACACACACGTCTTATATTATTAATACATTTGTTCCACAATAAAACCGTACAATGCGGCGAACTTCATGCCTTATGGCGTATGCATTTTCTACCAGTCAACCGCAGGAGGTAGACGAAAAAGTTGGCAGGCGTGCGAAAAAAAAATGAAAAAGAAAACCAATATTATAGTAATGTGGTGTAATTAAACAAACTTACACATATAAAACACGATACATCGATTTCAACCCTGTATGTCCCCATTGGGGCAGGGGTCTCTTCCTGCATCGCAGGAAGGTTAGGCCATAATCCACCACGGGGGCCATGTCCGGGTTGGTGGAGGTTTGTAAGACAGTGGCGGGCCTTACTGTCCGAAGTTCTCAATCCGCCCATAAAGCCTCTGACATGGCTTAACGACTGCCATTACATGACTAGCCGGCACTAACGGCTTACGTGCCTTGCGAAGCACGGAAGCGCTCGGAAAAATTCCACTAGCGGTAGACCCATCCTGTACCTGACCGCGCCTGTTGTTGCTCAACTCGTTTGATTGATTCCAATCACTCGGTTCGACTAGGCCACGAGCGCTTCATGCTATACATATATATATTAAAATAATAGTATATAAATATATACATACACATCACTATAAAATACATACTTAATATGATATGTAGACGCTTATATAGTTAGAAGTGCCCGTGGCCAAGTGGAAACCGAGTGATTGGAATCAATCACTACGGTTAAGGAATGAAATGAAAAGGTTTTATTCAAAGTAGCGCAGATACTGCGGCTTAATGAACGTTACAAGTCAAACTAGGTGTCCATTTCAAAATCTGGATCATTTTGGAGAAAAAATGGACAAAGAAACTCCAAACTTAGCCTTTTCAAATTCCTTAATTAATAGAATTTACACAGATTCTACAAAGCTCGTGAATTTTACATGCTTGAATTCCAGACATCATTGTCATCTAAATAATCCTTAATATTATAGTAGCTCTTTTGGCACCAAGTGTACTTTACACATTTTTTGAACCGCGCTTCAGTCAAACTTAATATATCTTCAGGGATTTTATTGTAGAAGCGTATACAATGCCCCATGAAGGATGTATTAACCTTTGCCAGCCTAAATCTGCCTAAAAGCAATAACAAGCGCGGTCAGACGCTGGATGTGTGAGCGTCCCGTGACTACCGCTAGTGGCATTTTTTCCGAGCGCTTCCGTGCTTCGCAGGGCACGTTAAGCCGTTGGTGCCGGCTGTCATGTAACGGCAGCCGTTAAGCCATGTCAAAGGGCGTGGGCGGCTTGATAACTTCTGACAGTAAGGCCCGCAGTAAGGATTGTAAGACAGTGGTCTTACAATCCTCCACGAACTCGGACCTTGGCCCCCGTGGTGGAGTATGGCCTAACCTTTCTGCGAGGAAGAGCCCCGTGCCCCAGCAGTAGGGTTCATAACTAAGGGTTGATATACACACGGACACATAACACATTTTAATACCAGACATCTTTGCCTTCCAAATACTCCTTAATGTCCTTGGCCCCCGTTGTGGAGAACATCCTATACCTTCGTCAGGGAACAGACCCGTGCCCCTCGGTGGGGACATAATGCGTTGATGATGATGTTATGATAGGCTTTTCGCACAGAGCACGCTTAATACATTTTTCATACCGTGTAATGTAATGAAAGACGAATTCTCTTAATTGTCTGCCATTCCATTTTTATTACATAATGGCAACATATAGAATTCTATCTATCTATAGAAAACACGTCATAAGTGTACTGTCGTAAAACCAAACAAACACGACTCGTAAAAAATCCGGCTAAGTGCGAGTTAGACTCGCACATCAAGGGTTCCGTATCAATTAACGCCATCTCGCGTTCAGTTGCAGAACTAATATTCATTAAGATAGTGTAGTTAGTGAATATTTAGTAAGTTTCACTCGTGGTTGGAAGTTTGTTTGTAATTTTTCGTTAGAATATATTAGAGCCTGGCAATCACGGCAAGTTGATACAGCCTGTAAGCCGTTTTTACGATAAAACTTAAAAAAGGCGAAAGTTATTTCGCCTTTTTTAAGAAGCAATGTTTGTGCCTGTATGTAAAATGTTTTGTTATGTTATAACATAACAAAACATTTTAAGTCTACATAGATGTAGACTGCCCTTATTTTTTTTATTTTATTATTCTTTAACAGCCATATTAATGTATAGTGAAAATTTAACTGGCTTCTAATTACGGTTTCAAAGATTGAGGGACGGACGAATGGACGGACAGACGACAGCGAAGGCAGATTAGTAAAGTCTCGTTTGGCATCCTTTTATTAGAGAACCCTAAAAACGACGAATTGCCAAGTTTGAGTAAAATGCTGATGATGGTTTCGCATTTATTCGTTATTAGTGTTTAACCAACTGTAGGTGTCCAACTGTATAATAAAATAACTTAACACCGGATGTAAAGGATACAGAAAATATAAATGCTTTTAAAAATAAACTAAAGCCACATGTCTAAAATTTATAATTAAGATTGATGCTACTTTAAAGCATGCCGTATAATATAAGCTAATTTTAAGTTTTTGTTTTTCTCATTAATTATATGAACTGTAAGTTCTTTATGAGAAATAAATATATTTGATCCTAACCAATTTGTGTCTTTACCCGACCTCCGCTTGTCAATCGTTTGCTAACAGTTTATTAATTGACTGTTAACAGCGGTCAATTAATACAGGCACACAGGCTCTCAGAGAGCATACTCACTCTCTCGGCTTAATTACCACGCGTTCCCATCGCGAATTGGCAACTTCAAGCGCTAACATTTGTGAACACCCTCGACACTCAGGTTTCCTCACGACGTTTACCTTCAATTTTATCCAGTGGTATTGCTATTAGAACTTCTTAAATATCTGTTACACTTTATTAGCCCAAAAAAAACATAAACAAAATCTACATTAATTAACAGTACCCGGGACAGGCGTACGTGCATGCAACGACTAATGAACGTTCATGAAGCGAAGGTGATCTGTCAGGATCGTGGCCAGTGGCAGCCCCTAGTTTCTGCCTACCCCTCTGGAATACAGGCGTGAGATTATGTCAAGGTGTGTAACAAAAACTGAATGACAAATGTGCGTAACATAGAGAATAAAGTCATTGGCCAAACCCCGACCTCCCAAATGTGAGGCTAGCGTTCCACCGCTCCGTTACCGCCTCTCTAAACGCAATTGATCAAGTGCGTGTCGGGCCATATGCAGTGGTGGGGTACGTAGGAGGGGCTATTTACCTGCTTTAGTGCGGAAATACTTTACCATAGGCGTATGCTATACGCTCGATATTTATCACGATATTTGGATCGTAATCCAGGATTACGATATTTAACGAATGTATTGTATAATTAATTAAATCAGTAAATCTTTTATGTAATAAAAAAATAAAAAGCGTAGCGGCTTAGCTCACAGACAAGTCTGTAAGCCGCGGACAAAAAGACAGACAGACTTCCGGGCGTGGCAAAACTAACGGTTCCCTGTTGGCTACGGAATCTTAAAATCAAGTCTAAGAAGTCAGAAACTCCACCTACCCTATTTTGACTAAAACTTGTGCATGGGACTCATCTATTGGGAATGAAGCTGCCACTGACTTTACGCTGTATAAACCTATATAGAGGCTAAAAATTCCACCCACTCGAACCCGCCAGCTGGCTAACCGTGCCAGCGCTCTGTCAACTGAGCAAATGGGCGACTACCGGCATCAGTGACATTTCGAACCTCTTTACAATACTCTCTGTATTACGTACAGAGAGTATTGTAAAGAGCCTCGAAATAGGTTTTTAAAAATTGACCTCAGCACGGGTGATTGCAATAAAAAAATATTTACGCTGTATAAATCATCTCATTACGTAGGTGAAAAAGCCAATGCTTTATACTTACGGGACCCGAAAATGGAGTTATAATTTTATTTTCCATTACCATTTATCACATTAATTTATTGACTTGGCGTTTTTTTTTTATTACAACGGGCCGCTATTAAAATAATGAGTAGCAACTTTCGGCCATAAGAATACTTAAGTATGAAAAATATTTAATTTGCAACCTTGAAAGATTGTATCTGTGTGTGATTATTAGAGGTCGGATTTATCGGCAGCCGGTCCAATTGGGACTTATTCCATCAGCTTTGATGATCTTGGTGGTCAAGATATGTGAGCCAATTCTCACTTTATTACCAAATAATTCGACTACGACTCTAGACGGGCCATATTTTCACGAATTGTGTAGCTGCAAATGTGTGGCCGGTAGCATCAGCCATCATTTACGGCTAGACTATGAAATATTTGGCAATATTTTTAGTATAGCCGGGATATATTGTGACATGTTTTTTTGTGTATCCGATGAATTTTTAGTATCCCAGCCATATGGTCGGAACGATCGCTTTGCAATCGAAAATACTGCAATATTTTCTCAGCCTGTCTCGCTTTAGGGCTTAAGTGCGTCCCTTTTTCATGCTACGTGAAGTGAAGTTTGCTGCGATTTGTCCGACTAGAGCTACGTTCGTGTTTGTTTTCTTTCTCTTTATTTTCAAAAAAAAAGTCGAGCGACTGCCTAAATCTGTATTCTAAACCCCATGCTGCATTGAATTTGAATGAGAAAATAAATGTCTAATGACTCTGCCGAGTTATCTTATCTCAGTTTTATGCGGCAAATTACTAATCCTTCGAATATTTCGCGTCTACGCTTTCAATTCGCATGGGCGAGAATGAGACCGGGACTGATATGGATGGAATCCTCTCAGTGGACAACTGTTGCTGACCGACCAATCGACCTTTTTTATTGACGTTTTTTACCTGTATAAACCGGGGGGTGGGCAGCAGCGCCGCCTGCAGTACAATTCCACCGAACTGCGATCCCCAACCCGCATGCCCAGCGTGGGGACTATGGGCACTACCCCCATGATAGCACAACGAAGCGCTCTTTAGAGGAGGGCTATGTCCAGCAGTGGACTAGTATAGCCTGACGACGACGACGACCTGTATAATGCCTTTCTGCATTATGTCTATTTTCCCATGGGAATAAGATATTTTTCCGCATTAAAACGTAGCTTGTGTGTTAATCCAGGGTTTCATATCATAACAAATTTTATTAAAATCGCTCCAGCCGTTTAGACGTGAAGAAGTAACAAACATCACACGCACAAACTTTCGCCTTTATCCCGTCACGCTAATATTATAAGTCTGTCTGGTTGTCTGGAAGAAATTGCTCTAAGCAATAAGGCCGCCAATTGTACTGTCTGGCGGCCTTACTTTTCTTTATTTGATCTTTGTAATTATTTTTTTCTTTGTTTTTTACTGGTGTACAATAAAGAATATTCTTATCTTATAAAGGCGAATGTTGTGAGTGTGTATGTTTGAAAATCGATAAACCGCGGGGCACCGCTAGTAGTTTAAATGTATAAAATTTCCCACAAAATGTATATTTTTTGCTCAAACTCAAACATGGGCAGGATGCGTGACCACTCCGTGAATACCGCTGGTGGCATTTTTTCCGAGCGCTTCCGTGCTTCGCAGGGCACGTTAAGCCATTGTTGCCGGCTGTCATGTAATGGCAGTGGTTAAGCCATGTCTGTCAGAGACCTTATGAGCGGCTTGATAACTTCTGACAGTAAGGCCCGCCACTTTCTTACAATTCTCCACCAACCCGGACTTCGCCCCCGTGGTGGAGTATGGCCTAACTAACCTGCGATGCAGGATGAGACCCGTGCCCCAGCAATGGGGACATACCAAAAGATTAATGTCGACTCATGGGCAGTTTTTATTTAGCTTTTGAGTTTGCACTCTATAATCACATCAACTTTGACCTTTGTATAACGCTCGAGAACAGGGCAAAGGTCAGTGGGCAGCCCACGGCCGGAGGGACGATATTTTGAGTTGGCGGAAGGTCCGTGGATCCGGATAGCAAGGGACCGTGAGAGATGGCATTTGGGGGGAAAGACTAAACCCAGCAGGCAGTGGTGACCTGGTTATGATCATGACCGCAGTTCGATATAGTTCTGTACAGTGCTACACAAGAAATAAGTCTCGCGGATGGATGTACCTGCGCAGATGACCAAATTTTGGATATGCGGCAAGGTGATCGACCAATCAGATAGTTTCATTTTGTGGCAGGCCACGCGCCTTTGTTGCTATTGGTTGATTCAACTTCATCGATGCAGGTGACTATTAGTTTTGCAATATTAGCGTGAGCGAAATAGGTAGCGCTACTGCGGCAATCAATTCTGCACCTTAACCGTATCGGTTAAAGATCATGTTGAATGTACTTATAGCTTCGGGTACTTTCGTTACACTTCTTCCTAGTCTGTGCGAACGTAGATTCCCGAAGGGACTTTTATGATGTGTAGTACTGTAACGATACCTACTTCTTTATAGTAGCTGGCCGGCGGCGTAGCCGTCTAGGCAGTGTTTGAATAATTAGAAGAATATCATTACGTTTTGTCTATGTAGGTGTCAGTTGTGTTGAGACTCCCAGCTAGGCCAGGCTTTCGTTATAAAAAATATAATAAAAAGAAAGTATTATTGCTGAATTCAGCGTTTCAATAAGTACAGCGCTACGTTACTGCAGCGGCCTGCGAAGGAGGCATTTATGGACTAACGTGTATGTGGGCCGAGGGGAAGCTGGGTCACACATACCTAAGACCAACACAAGGCTTGTATGTTACTTTTCTCAAATAATGCGCGGATAATAGAGCTTTATTTGATACAATTGCTGTTCAAAATTAATGACGAACGACAATATTTTATCCCGCGTTCAAGTGTCAATTTGTTCTTTTTTTTTCTTTCAATAAAACGCTGTCCATTTGTAAGCCATTAATTATTCGAAATTTAAATAAAACCTGTGATAAGTTACCTCCTTGGTTGCCGTGTTCCGGAGTAAAAGAAGGTTCCATACTTAAATTACACGAGTGATATGCAGCTGGTTGTATCTGCCCGCTAAAACTCGACAGATATTCGTAATTATGTATTTTCATACAACTTTTGCCGGCCGCTGCTCGCATGTTTTTGGCCAGTACAGTAGCTTTGGGTAACTCAAGAGCCAGCTATGATTGGACACACAACTCCTTTTCGGTCAAGTGTGTCCCATTCATATCCCATAGATGTCAACTATATCTGGCTCCCTCAGACATACTCTCAACTCAGTACGGTAGTCATCTCCTGCTACTTTATCCAGCTCACACACAATGCGCGAGAGCGAGATCAATATCGTCTGACATCGGTTACGTTAGGCCGCATTTCTCGTCGTAAACAACGAGCGATGAGAGAAAGTTCATCAAAAGAAACGTGTGATCTGGAAAAAGTAGGGAATAGGTAGACTAGACTGACTCACCACTTGTGTCTCTTGTTTCCACACGCACTTAGTTGATTAGACGTCGTATGAGCTAGGACACAAGTGGTGAGCGAGATATGATGGAGATATAGTGTGTCTCGGTGAGCAAAGATATGAGATATAACAACTCCCTCTAAGGAGACACTTTGCCCAAGTCTACAGTACAGCAATTTCGATCTCGAAGAAGGTTGTCAAAATAATAATCATTTTTTCTAAAGGAAGGCCAATGAGACGTGATAAAGAATGTAAACAAAGTTTCAAACATTTTTATTTGAATAAATTATAGTTATACAAATTTCGGATTCCTTATTCAAATCACTTATTATAGTTATACAAATTTCGGATTCCTTATTCACCGGAAGAGTTCTAGGCTGTCTAGAGCCGCCAGGCTGTGATTCCATAATTAAAACTAACAACTAATTACCATAACACCAAAAATCAACAAGAAACTAACAGTAACGGATTAATAAACACAATAAACTTATTTAAAAACCTATTTAGAGGCTAAAAATTTCACCCATGCCGGGATTCGAACCCGCAACCTCTGGCTATCAGTGCACGGATAGCCAGAGGTTGCGGGTTCGAATCCCGGCATGGGTGAAATTTTTAGCCTCTAAATAGGTTTTTAAATTTGTTCCTTAGCACGGGTTAGTGCATTAAAATAAAAATAGTATAACAATAAACTTAGTAAAATCGAAAACGAAAAAATACGTATAACTTCGAACGCAATCTAAACAGGAATGAACTAATATAGTTCACGAAATAGTGGATGACACCAAATGTTGACAACTGCCGTACTGAAAGTTTTCCTGTACCACGAAATACGCAACGACAGCTGTCGTCGATCAAATGACGTCATTACCGCATTCGTGTGACAAGGACATATATAATATTTTTTTAAATTTTTTTATTTATTTAATTTTAATCGCTCACTATCGCAATGCAACTCAGTAACGGTCCGTTTGTTTACATTCTTTCTCTCGTCTCATTGGCCTTGCTTTAAAGGTTTTTGAGAAAGATAATAACAACAAATCCTATCCTAATCATGTCCTCATTTAAAATAAAATTAGAACAGGTTCTTTGAATGTACATTTTTTACAAGAATTGACATCTTTTCAAAATTGTATTGAGCTGTAATTCGAAAACCCTTTCGAGATATGGGTTTGTAAAGCACGTAAAAATTACTTTCACTATTTTCTGTGGTTGCTTTTTCGAGAAAATAGTAAAAATACACTGATGACGTCACACCGTGGTTTTCAGTGAACAAGCCTTTACCAAGATAAAAAAAAGGTATGTTCTTGGCGATGTTTATGTTTTTTTAGGATTACACTATTTTTATTTTTAATGCACTAACCCGTGCTAAGGAACAAATTTAAAAACCTATTTAGAGGCTAAAAATTTCACCCATGCCGGGATTCGAACCCGCAACCTCTGGCTCTCCGTACCAGCGCTCTACCAATTGAGCCAATGGGCGACTCACGACCTCAGACATCAGACACGACAATTGGTAGAGCGCTGGTACGGATAGCCAGAGGTTGCGGGTTCGAATCCCGGCATGGGTGAAATTTTTAGCCTCTAAATAGGTTTTTAAATTTTTTTAGGATGTTAGGCAAAGGAAACATATTATATGTGAGCCTTAGCATCCGTTTAGTCACTTCTGGTAAAACATTTTAAACTTTACGTGTCTCATATCTTTTTTTTTACGTAGCCTCTATGTTTGTGTCCCACTGCTGGGCAAAGGCCTCCCCCAATTCAGTCTAAAGTTTCCTGTCCTGGGCTACCTCAGACCACTCGGGCAGATGGTTGTCGAGGTCATCTCTCCACCGTCTTCTAGGCCGGCCTCGATTTCGATGGCGAGTTTTGCCTACCTATCCGGGTGCATTCGACTGACATGACCAGAGTGCTTAGTGCGAGTTTGACAGATCCAATCGAATAACTTAACTACCGCGTTAATCGAGCATTGAGTAGTGAGTATGAGTAAGTTAACCGTTCGAACTGGCAAAACGCTGTCACAGTACAAATCGCACTCGCGTTTATTCGTGTTTTGGCTGGTAAACGTGTTCACTTCTCAACGTAAACCATTACAACTAGCACTCCCTCCCACTCAGCAATTTTAATTTCCATACTTGTCGCTAGGTGGCGCTTCCGAGTAGTTAAAAAACTCGTACTAAGCACTCAGAGTGCTTAGTGCGAGTTTTTTAACTACTCGATCGCGTTAACGTAAACTCATATTTCTATGGCATCGAGGAAGCGCCACCTATCGACAAGTATGGAAATTAAAATTGCTGAGTGGGAGTTGTAATGGTTTACGTTGAGAAGTGAACACGTTTACCAGCCAAAACACGAATAAACGCGATTGCGAGTTGTACTGTGACAGCGTTTTGCCAGTTCGAACGGTTAACTTACTCAAACTCACTTACACGATTAACGCGGTAGTAAAGTTATTCGATTGGATCTGTCAAACTCGCACTAAGCACTCTGCCCAGCTCCACTCGGAAACCCGTCTGGAAACCCACATCGATTATTCGATATCTTTTAAAAATCAAAATAATATGGGTTTTTTTCACACATTTGTGATGAAAGAAGTCAATTAAAGATTCTGTCCTCTGCTTGACCCCCTGGGACACAGGCGTGACTATGTCATTCGTACTCTATCGATAAAGAATTATTGGTTTGATGCCACCTCATTTAATCACCGTTTATCAGAAATTTTAGTTGCTATAACAATTATGTCAAGTAAATATTGTTGGCATGATATTTACAATGCAATTATCGCTGGATTTAATCTAGCTTCTTTAGGGTTCCTTCGCGAATGACTGTAAAGGCTAAATGTATTTGCCTTTGCCTAATTAACATTGTGCCGGGCTGCCTCGTTGGTCTAGTTACCTACTCCGTGATTATTGTTCTTGTTTTCTATGTATGTACCTACCTATGAGTGGTACCTATGCCTTTTCTTTCCTGTGTTACAATTTCTTTCTTTCTCTCTTTCTCTCTCTCTCTCTTTCTAATGCATTTTAGAGACTCACCCCCCCCGGGACAAGTGATTGATTTTTCTTAGAATATTCCTTGTAGTACGAGGGTGGTTCTTAAGTAAAGAATAAAGAAAAATTTAAGAATGTAATGTTAGGCGGTACGAAGTTCGCTGGAGCAGCTAGTAATAAATAAATTTAATTAGATAGGCATGACAAAAGATTTTTAAATCCTCTTCCATAATGTCGGGACACATTTATTATAATTTCAAAACAACCTATATTTCAGTAATAAACTAAAGCTTAACGAAGGTTAAAGTCATTTTTCTAAAATTATTTTAAATCTGGGAAAGCAGCTCGCAGTGTCATGGCGTCGAATCGAACGTCACGCCTAAGTAAACAGACATCGTAATCAATAGTAGTTACAACAAAGCACGGGTGAAGTTAACCAATGTTAACCTAAGCGTGACGTCACGCAGTGTTATTGGCGTTTCGGTCAAAATGGCTTAAGGCAGTCTAATCATTATAATCTGTCCACCTGCTCCCGAGATTTGCGCTTACGAACACATTCAGCTATTCATTTTTATATTATAGAAGACTAGCTGACCCAGCAAACTTCATACCGCCGACTATCGATTCTTTAATTTTTTCCCTTCGTAAGAACCATCCTCGTACTTTTTACAGAAGGAATATTCCGTAAGAACCATCCTCGTACTTTTTACAGAAGGAATATTCTGTAAAAAGAATTAGCTAAATCGGTTCAGCTGCTCTCGAGATTTGCGCTTACCAACACATTCAGCGATTCATTTTTATATTATAGATTGAAAGTTTTACAACATCACAAACTGATTTCCTCGAACAGCCAGTCTCGAGTGATGAGGTCACAGTTCAGAGAGTTCTTCCGCCCGACCTCCGATAAGTATAACATGTGCACCTTCAAGCAGACTCGTTCTATTTGAGCTGAGGTCAAACACACTATGCATATCCTAGTGCTTAATGTTGAAATAGATAACTGCGTTTTTCATTGCCGGTGGAAGTGAAGAAGTTATGTTATTTGTATTCGGATATAATACAAAATCGTATACTAAGCAGTATACAAATACATAATCGTGAAGCGCTCGTGGCCTAGTCGAACCGGGTGGTTGGAATCAATCACTTGAGTTAAGCAACAACAGGTGTGGGATGGGTGACCGTCCCGTCAAAACCGGTAGTGGCATTTTTTCTGACCGCTTCCGTGCTTCGCAAGGCACGTTAAGCCGTTGGTGCCGGCTGTTATATACTCGTAATGGCAGTCGTTAAGTCATGTCAGAGGCCTTATGGGCGGCTTGATAACTTCTGACAGTAAGACCCGCCACTGTCTTACAATCCTCCTCCAACCCGGACTTAGCCCCCGTGGTGGAGTATGGCCTAACCTTCCTGCGATGCAGGAAGAGACCCGTGCCCCAGCAGTGGGGACATACAAGGGTTGATAACGAAGAATAATATAGGGAGGGAAGGAGGATGGTAGGCAGACCACAGACACGCGATGGTCAGACGACATCGTGAGGGTTGCGGGTCAGAGATGGATCAGATTAGCACAGGACCGTGAGGAATGGCGCAGTAAAAAGGAGGCCTATGCCCAGCAGTGGGTTGATGTGGGCTGATTATAGATAGAATAATATAAGATTATTGAAATCAAGGTTTTTAATACTATTCGAAATTTGTTATTATCTTTGGGGCTAGTCAATTGACGCTTTTAATTAGTAGACTTATGCTGAGTTGTTCGAAACAAATTTTAAAAATTAAGTGGAGATTAAACTAATTTAATCACAAGATTCATGATTTTCTGTTGCACGAAAGCTCTAATTAAATATTTAAGCACCGTTTTTTAATTTAATGAAAAACCTGTCAAACTTGTGATTATCTTCGAATTTACGTTGTTCAAACGAAATGTTACCTCCGTTAGCGCCTAATTTGACACTTGATTAAATTAAAATTTAAGTAACAAGTAACCTCCACTTAACCGTTTAAATGGGAAGATGGCGGGCGACATACCAGCTGTATTTTGGTCAAAGTTTAACATTTATAGCGGTAGGTGGCTTCATGCCGCGCCCCCCTATGCTGTCACACAATGTCATAGAGGATATTTTTCTGTTCGGTTTTTACTGAAAATACATAGGTACTACGAGTTTTATAAGTAAAAAAGCTGAGAAAGCATCTGAGTGGTTGCATTTAATTGTAAGTATTTCAAGCTTTCTTTGTTTTAACTGTGTAGGTTACACACGCTGTCGAAATCCAGAAAGAAAGGCAGGCTTTGACCAGTTTCCTCAGTCTACTCCAGTCTAGTCTTCTCTCCAGCTATGTCCAAATCCAAACGATCTTGAGCAAAAAATGTAGTGTGCTGTATATTTTACCATTTCGTGATTATTTATTTGATTGATTCATTTATTTTTATTATGATTGCAGAATATGTCGGATACATCATTGTCCTCTCTATCTTCAGATGAAGAGTATAGACCTAGAACATATTATGATAGAGAAGACCTCTTTAACAAATATGATGATCATGAGTTTATGGAACGATTCCGGTTTTCTAAAGCTGCTGTCCAAGAAATATTATCTAGGATACAGCATAACCTGTCTCCTTCAACTGCGAGGTCAAATTCAATTGATGCAAGGACCCAGTTGTTAGTAACGCTGAGGTTTTATGCAACAGGCACTTTTCAGCAGTTGTTAGGGGACACAATTCATGCAGACAAATCAACTATATGCAGAATTATCCAAAGGGTAACTCTGGAGTTGTGTAAGCTAGCTGAAACATTTATAAAAATGCCTGCTGATGGAGAAATACGCAATGTTGTTGAAGATTTCTATGAACTAGCAGGATTTCCGAGATGCGCAGGTTGGTTTTCTAACTTTTTTCTAGTTTGAAATCTTGACACCTTGCTAACAGCTTATTCACTTTTTCATTCTAGGGGCGGTTGATTGCACCCACATTAAAATCATAAGCCGTGGTGGAGAGTTAGCTGAAGTGTTCCGCTGTCGGAAAGACTTTTTTTCAATAAATGTCCAAGTGGTATGCGATGCCAAATTAAAGATAAGGGACATAATTGCTCGGTGGCCTGGATCTGTGCATGATAGCACTATTTTTAATAATTCGCCTCTATGTGCAGTACTAGAAGCCAGTCACTATGGTGAATACTTTTTATTGGGAGACAGTGGGTATTTTTGTAAAAAATATTTGCTTACCCCATTTATTCGTCCAGCGTCAGAAAGTGAAGAAAATTATAATAGAGCCCACGTCACAATAAGAAACACTGTTGAAAGGTGTTTTGGTGTCTGGAAAAGGCGTTTTCCTTGCCTGCAGAAAGGTATCCTCCAAGTTATTTTCTTGAGTTGGGTAGATTGTAGAGGTTATGTGGTGATGTGATTATATAACTTTTTTTTTTCAGGTATCACATTGAGAACAACAAGGACCATTTTAAATGTGATAGTGGCAACAGCAGTACTCCATAATATTGCAATGGAGCTACGGGATGAACAGCCACCCCAAGAAATAAATGTGGATTTCGACATGGATGAAGCCATAATAGAAGAACTTCATGATGCATTCCGGTATGGCGAGGATACATCTGTCAGAACTACTTTAGTGAACACAGTGTTTTCTGTATGAGGTTTTAATCAATGCACAACTGTGGGTACGTACATACTTCAACTATGGCATGGTGTCATGACCTCAGTCAGTAAAACTAGAAGCGTAATAAAAAAGATTTAATTTTTCATAGCTTACATGTATAAAATTAAAAGCGGCTGTAAAAATTAATTAAAAAAAAAATTACTAAAACTGTTTTTATACGGATTTATGCTCGTTTATTACATTTTTACAATTTTCCAACGTTTCGGCACTTTTTCAGGTGCCGTGGTCCCGGATGTCATCCGGGACCACGGCACCTGAAAAAGTGCCGAAACGTTGGAAAATTGTAAAAATGTAATAAACGAGCATAAATCCGTATAAAAACAGTTTTAATTATGTCTACAGCTCGTGTTAACCTTAGAAAATACTAAAAAAATTACTGTTTCTCCAAAATAGCGATTTCTAATTTAAGTTTTTTTGTCAACAGCAGATGTTCTTTTTGTCGAAGTCTTATTTCTTGGTAAAGCCGTCTCCTCTCCAAAATGGCATTTTCAAACTTCTTTTTAAAATAAGCATTTTTGTAGTTATTTGTTTTTTTCAGACTTGCCGACATTCCAGTACGGCCTCGAGTTTCTGGAAAAACAATACCATTGTATAAAGAAGACTTTGACACATTCAACATAAGGAGAACATGTAATTAATACAAAAATATTATTTATGTGAAATATAACCTTTTCTGTTTTTTTTCTCTGTTCTGCAGTTAATATTTTTCTTCATAGCTGTAAATAAAAAAGAAATGTTATGTATGTGATTGTGTTATCTGATTTTGTATGTATTATTAATTAAAAACCAAAATAAAAGCTACCTTTTGGTTTCTCTTTGTTGCTCGGTATGGTTTGTTCATTGTCATCAATAATTTCAATCACCACAATATTTTCGTCTTCTAAAAATTGCTCTGTTTGCTCTGCTTCCAAAGGTTGTCCCTGTGACAAGTTATCTGAAAAATCATATACTTATTGTAGTGATACAACTGAATCAGTACGTAGGTACTTCAGTATCCAGTAGCATATTTAACACAATAAATACCAATGTACCATTAAAATATGAAGCTGCACTATCAAACGGGTTGGAAAGGGGCTCCACCTGATCTTTAATTAATTCTAAGATCTTTAAATCCTTCTCTTGAACAGAGGGAGTGAAACTGCCTCCACCAGTTTTTTTACGTTCCATCTGGAAGTCAATAATTTTATTAAGTTATGAACATAATTAACATAGGTTTGTAAGATGTAGTTATACAACATTAGAAGTACATACCTTATCAGATTGGTCCATGCATTTCAGCATCTTGACATCCAGTTTCATTTCATCCTAAAAAAGAAAAGATATTAACCAACACGTCAGAAATATACAATTACTCTAGCATACATTAATTATTAACGAAATTAACCGACTTTGTTAGATTCCACAGCCTCTGCTCTTTTTTCCTTCTCTTCCTCCAGCTTGCGCAGGTAATCGGCTTTCTAGGAAATATAACAAGTTACAACTTTATTTAAATAATAAATTTTCTCTTTAACATTAAAATTATGTAGTGAGTATGTTTGAGAAATATACAAATATTAGTAAATCTTCTTTTTGTGTCAATGGTTCTTAGCTAAACGATCTTGGACCAGTAAATTTACTTATCTATGTCTTGGACCAGCGACAGCCACTTTGACGGCATTTGCCTTGCGTAGGTCCTCCCACCTGCCGTGTTCGGGCACGAAAGAGGGGGGCGCCTCACTCGCCATGGGTGCGTGAATTGGGTATCTTACACCATCTGACTTACTGCTATCTACTACTCGTAAATAAAACTTAATATTAGTTAGGTAGATAATTACATTTGATGTAGCCAGAGCCTTTCTCGCGTTTTGCTTCATATTTTCATATAAATGCTTCAGCTGCTCTGGTGTTCTGATGCCACTAGTCGAGGAGGCATTGTAGCTCTTTGTGACTTGCATCCAAGCATCTGCTTTTTCTCTGAATATCGCAGTGCCTGTAGATTTTGATTCTAAAATCTTTTTGTGCCTAAAAAGAAGAAATGTTATTTATTATACAGAGATGTAACTTACTAACCAATTAACCGGGCACTATAGATGTTAGATGTACTGTTATGCTTATTGCTCACCGTTTAGCCAAAACCCTCAAATTTTCTTTTTCTGCCTCGGTGTAGTTCGGCCCTCTTTTCCGAGCTGCCTTTTCAGGTTGACTTGTTGAGGCCATGGTTCACAGTTTTGCAAAGTATTTCTTGCTTAAATAACACCGAAAAGTAGGCAGGTCAGGTAGGTACCTCACAGAACAGAACAGGAAACGTAAACAGTGGTTTTTTTTGACATTGACAGTTACAGGAAGCGCGAATATTCTACCGGTGGCCAATTTGCAAACTATTACTAAATTAGCTTTTAAGTGGTCCTCGTAAAAGTCATTTTACTGATACATGCTCAGTGGCGCCACGTCTAAATTAACGATTAACGACGGTTATAAGACTGCCGTTCATTTCATTCATTCAAGTGAAACAATTTCTATTCTGTGTACCGATTAATTTTATTTTTATACCGGGGAACACTTAATCGTCACTTAAAGATAAGCAAAAACATTTCGAGCAATAGCTTTTTATTTAATCACGAGATTACCTAATCTTGAGATTAGGTCCCAATTAGCTAACGGAAACTTAGCGGCGTTTTCGTGCAACTCAGCGTTACAGTATTACATTATGTGTGATAAGTTAATAACATGGGTGTGTTTATTTATGACCACTCAAAGGTGATTGTGATAAATGAAGTGTCGAATTAAAGTAGGTATCGATTGATGCTAAAGAGTTTTTAAATAAGAAGAGAATAGCACCAACCCAAATTCTTCCCGCGGGTGTCGTAAAAGGCGACTGAGGGACACAAACCGGGGGTGGGCAGCAGCGCCACCTGCAGTAGAATTCCACCAAACTGCTATCCCAACCCGCATGCCCAGCGTGGGGATTATGGACATTACCCCCCTATGACGGCACAACCTTGCGCTATGGCGCTGATTAGGGGAGGGCTATGTCCAGCAGTGGACTAATATAGCCTGAAGGAGAAGAAGAAAGAGTTTTTGTGTCCTTTTAATACGTTTTGTGTGCATCTCTGTAAAATTGTTACATTAAACTATCTACGTACCAGACTTATTTACAAACTATGCAATGTCCGAAAAAAAAATGTTGTGTGTTTTTAATTGTTTTTTTTTTTTTTTGCTTAAATTTAAATGCGAAAATAATATAACATAATATAACATTTACATACAGGCACATACATTGCTTCTGGCCCCACACTAGGATACCCTGTGTCGTGGGAATCAGAAATAACGACATCTCAAACATGTAAACATCCAAGACCTGGGGGTTTTTTGTCCCCAACAGGGGATCGAACCCGGGACCTCTTGCATGGTAGGCAGATGCGCTACCGCTGCGCCACAGAGACCGTCAAAAAGGAACCAGAGTGTACGAAACCGGAAGTACGTCATCAATTGAGATGAGAGCTGTCAGTTTCTAGGGTTACCATGACTCATAGAAGAACTCTTTAAATAAACGAAACTAAAACGACTCCTAATCTGTGCAAACGTAAAAGATATATTTGTTTTCTTTCCGGAATACCGAGAAGATGTCAATACCTTGGCGTTTTTCAAACAAGAAAATATCAAAACTAGGTGTGAAACGGAGAAGGTAGTATTAGTCGCATACTTAAAAACAAAAAGTTAATGTTTTATATCTGAATATTGAAGATACTCGTAGCTGATACCTTTAAAACTGTTAAATAAAACAAAAAATTATAAAAGTAACAATTTTTATTTCGATTGACTCTTGATATGTCCCCAGTGCTGGGGCACGGGTCTCTTCCTGTATCGCAAAAAGGCTATGCCATACTCCACCACGGGGGCCAAGTCCGGGTTGGTGGAGGATTGTAAGGCAGTGGCGGGCCTTACGCAGGAGGTATAGGCGAGGTAAAAAATTAAAGTAGGCGTGCAACAAGGCGTGCGTTGTTCGCCAGATAAAGCTTTAGGCTCTTATCTATCTATCTATCTATCTATCTATCTATCTATCTATCTATCTATCTATCTATCTATCTATCTATCTATCTATCTATCTATCTATCTATCTATCTATCTATCTATCTATCTATCTATCTATCTATCTATCTATCTATCTATCTATCTATCTATCTATCTATCTATCTATCTATCTATCTATCTATCTATCTATCTATCTATCTATCTATCTATCTATCTATCTATCTATCTATCTATCTATCTATCTATCTATCTATCTATCTATCTATCTATCTATCTATCTATCTATCTATCTATCTATCTATCTATCTATCTATCTATCTATCTATCTATCTATCTATCTATCTATCTATCTATCTATCTATCTATCTATCTATCTATCTATCTATCTATCTATCTATCTATCTATCTATCTATCTATCTATCTATCTATCTATCTATCTATCTATCTATCTATCTATCTATCTATCTGTCTATCTATCTGTCTATCTATCTGTCTATCTATCTGTCTATCTATCTGTCTGTCTATCTGTCTGTATATCTGTCTGTCTGTCTGTCTGTCTGTCTGTCTGTCTGTCTGTCTGTCTGTCTGTCTGTCTGTCTGTCTGTCTGTCTGTCTGTCTGTCTGTCTGTCTGTCTGTCTGTCTGTCTGTCTGTCTGTCTGTCTGTCTGTCTGTCTGTCTGTCTGTCTGTCTGTCTGTCTGTCTGTCTGTCTGTCTGTCTGTCTGTCTGTCTGTCTGTCTGTCTGTCTGTCTGTCTGTCTGTCTGTCTGTCTGTCTGTCTGTCTGTCTGTCTGTCTGTCTGTCTGTCTGTCTGTCTGTCTGTCTGTCTGTCTGTCTGTCTGTCTGTCTGTCTGTCTGTCTGTCTGTCTGTCTGTCTGTCTGTCTGTCTGTCTGTCTGTCTGTCTGTCTGTCTGTCTGTCTGTCTGTCTGTCTGTCTGTCTGTCTGTCTGTCTGTCTGTCTGTCTGTCTGTCTGTCTGTCTGTCTGTCTGTCTGTCTGTCTGTCTGTCTGTCTGTCTGTCTGTCTGTCTGTCTGTCTGTCTGTCTGTCTGTCTGTCTGTCTGTCTGTCTGTCTGTCTGTCTGTCTGTCTGTCTGTCTGTCTGTCTGTCTGTCTGTCTGTCTGTCTGTCTGTCTGTCTGTCTGTCTGTCTGTCTGTCTGTCTGTCTGTCTGTCTGTCTGTCTGTCTGTCTGTCTGTCTGTCTGTCTGTCTGTCTGTCTGTCTGTCTGTCTGTCTGTCTGTCTGTCTGTCTGTCTGTCTGTCTGTCTGTCTGTCTGTCTGTCTGTCTGTCTGTCTGTCTGTCTGTCTGTCTGTCTGTCTGTCTGTCTGTCTGTCTGTCTGTCTGTCTGTCTGTCTGTCTGTCTGTCTGTCTGTCTGTCTGTCTGTCTGTCTGTCTGTCTGTCTGTCTGTCTGTCTGTCTGTCTGTCTGTCTGTCTGTCTGTCTGTCTGTCTGTCTGTCTGTCTGTCTGTCTGTCTGTCTGTCTGTCTGTCTGTCTGTCTGTCTGTCTGTCTGTCTGTCTGTCTGTCTGTCTGTCTGTCTGTCTGTCTGTCTGTCTGTCTGTCTGTCTGTCTGTCTGTCTGTCTGTCTGTCTGTCTGTCTGTCTGTCTGTCTGTCTGTCTGTCTGTCTGTCTGTCTGTCTGTCTGTCTGTCTGTCTGTCTGTCTGTCTGTCTGTCTGTCTGTCTGTCTGTCTGTCTGTCTGTCTGTCTGTCTGTCTGTCTGTCTGTCTGTCTGTCTGTCTGTCTGTCTGTCTGTCTGTCTGTCTGTCTGTCTGTCTGTCTGTCTGTCTGTCTGTCTGTCTGTCTGTCTGTCTGTCTGTCTGTCTGTCTGTCTGTCTGTCTGTCTGTCTGTCTGTCTGTCTGTCTGTCTGTCTGTCTGTCTGTCTGTCTGTCTGTCTGTCTGTCTGTCTGTCTGTCTGTCTGTCTGTCTGTCTGTCTGTCTGTCTGTCTGTCTGTCTGTCTGTCTGTCTGTCTGTCTGTCTGTCTGTCTGTCTGTCTGTCTGTCTGTCTGTCTGTCTGTCTGTCTGTCTGTCTGTCTGTCTGTCTGTCTGTCTGTCTGTCTGTCTGTCTGTCTGTCTGTCTGTCTGTCTGTCTGTCTGTCTGTCTGTCTGTCTGTCTGTCTGTCTGTCTGTCTGTCTGTCTGTCTGTCTGTCTGTCTGTCTGTCTGTCTGTCTGTCTGTCTGTCTGTCTGTCTGTCTGTCTGTCTGTCTGTCTGTCTGTCTGTCTGTCTGTCTGTCTGTCTGTCTGTCTGTCTGTCTGTCTGTCTGTCTGTCTGTCTGTCTGTCTGTCTGTCTGTCTGTCTGTCTGTCTGTCTGTCTGTCTGTCTGTCTGTCTGTCTGTCTGTCTGTCTGTCTGTCTGTCTGTCTGTCTGTCTGTCTGTCTGTCTGTCTGTCTGTCTGTCTGTCTGTCTGTCTGTCTGTCTGTCTGTCTGTCTGTCTGTCTGTCTGTCTGTCTGTCTGTCTGTCTGTCTGTCTGTCTGTCTGTCTGTCTGTCTGTCTGTCTGTCTGTCTGTCTGTCTGTCTGTCTGTCTGTCTGTCTGTCTGTCTGTCTGTCTGTCTGTCTGTCTGTCTGTCTGTCTATCTATCTATCGATCTAATAAACACCGTATAAGCCTGGTATAGTTACACAGTGTGTTGTTTACGTCATTTGAATGTAGTTTTCAGTTGGAAGAAAAGAGACAAAACACTGCATAGTTATACAATACTTACACCAAGTTTATTTGTAAGGCTGTTAATGTTCTATAGAGTGGACATTCTTCTATCATTCATTCTTCAGTATGCTGTAGTTATATTCTTTTTAATGCACTAACCCGTGCTAAGGACAATTTTAAAAACCTATTTAGAGGCTAAAAATTCCACCCAACACCGGGACTCGAACCCGTGACCTCTGGCTATCCGTGCCAGCGC
This sequence comes from Yponomeuta sedellus, assembly GCA_934045075.1. Taxonomy (NCBI): domain Eukaryota; kingdom Metazoa; phylum Arthropoda; class Insecta; order Lepidoptera; family Yponomeutidae; genus Yponomeuta; species Yponomeuta sedellus. The sequence continues at coordinate 3,935,117 of OW203749.1, forward strand.
TCTTCCAACTGAGCTAATGGGCGACTCACACAGATCTCGTTAGCCCTATACTAAGTACAACTAAATGACTTGTGTTATAGGTGCTGACTCGACGATATATATTTAATACAAAAAATACATATATAACATCCAAGACCCGAAACAAACTAGAAAAGTTCGTTTCCTAGTTTGACCCGGCCGGGGATCGAACACGAGACCTTCGGTTTTACAATCAGCGTGCCAAACCGCTGCGCCACCGAGGCCGTCGAATTATTTATTAGAATTATTTTGACAGCCGCAGTTCGGTTCTTCGCCATTGCCACGCACGATAGATGGCAGTCGTTAAGCCAAGTAGGAAGCCTTATGGCGGCTTGAAAACTTCTGACGGTAAGACCAGCCACTTAGTCTTGCAAGCCTCCAGCAATCCGGACTCGGCCCTCGTGGTGGAGTGTGGCCTATACCTTCCTCAGGGAAGAGACCCGTGCCCTTCGGTGGGGACATAATGGTTGACGATATAAGTATAAAGTACAATGAAAAACAAGGGTAAACCTTATTATCAATTATATTTTTTTTTTTATTCACTAACCCGTGTACATAATACAGAGAGTGTTGTAAAGAGATTCGAAATTTCGCTGATGCCGGTAAGTCGCCTATTAGCTCAGTTGGGAGAGCGCTTGCACGGTTAGCCAGAGGTCGCGGGTTCGAGTCCCGGCATGGGTGGAATTTTTAGACTCTAAATACGTTTTTTGATAATAAATCAATGTTGTACGAATGTGTAACGAAAAGTTACAGTTCGAAAATATCTATAAATAACCCTTCGTCATACCCGGAGTCGTGGCAATCGAACAAAGACTATTCGACACTAATCTGATACTGTTTTTCATGAATATTATCTATCATTTTCGTGTTTTGGTGATAGGCTTATCGGAGATCCGCCTTTCGTGGGCGCATAGAGCTGTGTTCGAAGATACCACACTCAATTATCAAAATACTTATTAATCACTGACTGTTCCGGCGAACTTCGTACCGCAGAATCCATTTACACGATTCTGATAACATGGCGACGCCATAAATAAACACTGTCATGACATATTCGATATCAACCCTTGTTTGTCCCCACTGCTGGGGCACGGGGTCTTTATTGCAAACAGTAAATTTAAAAGAACATTACATAAAATTTGTTCCAAAGGCGAACTTATCTGTAACAGAGATCTCTTCCAGCCAACCTTAGCATCGGGTGTTTAACACTTTCGCGGACGTTTATAAAATCTATTGTTCTTTTAATTGTTATGTATGCTATAGCATCCGCGCGTCCGCGAAAGGGTTAAATTAAGATAGCGGGAGTAATATTTATAACTATATAAATAAGTAGTAATACGATAATAATCGTATTACTACTTATTTATATAGTTGTAATACGATTTCAACTATATAACGTTTCTACATAGACGGTCCGTTCCGTTCCGGAGGAACGGAACGGACCGTCTATTGTAGTAAAACTCCGACACGTTACAGTACAATAAGCAATCTTTATTCGTAACGTTACATCTTTTCACAATACAATTTAAATAATAACAGGAACAGCAGATACGTCCGATCACCACGGCTGTCTAGCAACGAATGCCTTCCCCCGCCGATACAGCCATTCGAGTCCCGTATATCTTTTTTTTTTTGAACCGGTATCGTTCTACCGCAATGTAGTATTCGAATCGAAAAACCTTACACTATGTAGAAAGATTGTTGTTAGTTACGTCCATCGTCTTTAATTCATTTTAAATATAATTTCCTCTCTAAAGTATTGTTGGTGTAAGTATATATAAGTGAAGCTCGTACTACAAGCCATCGATTTCATCCAAAATACACCGAAGAGTCGAGCGAACTAGTGAGTAATATCCAATATTTACTTGGATAATAACCTATGAAGGAATGCTAACGGCTCTCGGTTAGAAAGAGAAGAACATACTAAACGTCAAAATCTGCCATTAGTGACATTTGATTGACCAATGAGCGCGCTGTCACTTATCTGACATTGTCAAACACGTTTCATTCGACGCAGTCTTAAACATATACGTATAATGATGAGATGCGAAGCTTGTATAAACCCGGTTTTGGCCTCAGAATCGCTGAAATGTTGCATCTGTAATAAAAGATTCCATCATCAATGTATTAATATGACGGCGGCTCAATACAGAGAACTAAACAAAGAAACTTGGCGGTGTCCTGGGTGTGAAAATGTCACCAGAAGGCGTGAAAAAAGGGGCGATGATACACCAACGCGCAGGCAATTTGAGCAAGAAAAAGCTCCTGTACCGGGAAGGAGTACCATAAAAGTCTGCGAACCTAGTTCCGAGTATTTGCCCGGCGAGCCTACAACCATGGCATCTACTATCCCTCCAGCTGTCGCATGCTCTCCTGTAACATATGAGCAGATTAGCCTTTTATTGGACTCCAAACTCGATACTTTCAGAAAAGCCATCACGTTAGAATTTAATGATATATTATCTAAAATGAGAGCGAGTTTCAGGGAGGAAATAGCAGTCCTTAAAGCTGAAAATGCCGCATTGAGAGAGGAATTCTCTACTCTCGAACACAGGGTCAGCTCCTCGGACGTATCGAAGATGACCGATGCCATATGCGAGTTACAACTCCAGCTTAACGAAAAGGAACAGGATCTTCTCTCGAATGACGTCGAGATAACGTGCATCCCTGAATTTGACAGCGAATCTGTGGGGCACTTAGTTATAGCGACAGCAGCAAAGTTGGGCCTTAAGTTGGAAGAGCGCGACATCGTAAGCGCGGTTCGAGTGGGGCCCAAGCGTAGTCCGGCCGAAGGGGCTGCGGCGCCTCGCCCACGTCCTATCGTCGTGCGGCTTGCGCGTCTCTCGCTGCGAGAGGACTTACTGAAGAGCGCGCGTGTGCGCCGTGGTGCCACTACTGCGGAGCTGGGACTCCCACCGCACGAGCCGCGGAGTTTCTACGTTAACGAGCGGCTCACTAAAACGAACCGAGCCTTGTTTGCGCGGGCCCGTGATGCCGGTCGTGAGGCGCGCTGGAGATACATATGGACGAGGAATGGAAGAATCTACGGCCGGAAGGATCATGCATCCCAGAGAGTGATCTTGCGTAGTGAGAAAGAAATAGTTTTTTTTGTAAGGGCTTAATTGGGACAATTTTTCGTGGCTTATGTTCTACATTTGTGCTGTGGTTTAAATATTTATGTTTTCAGGTTTTATTTATAAATATTAGCGTTCAATACCAGCTGATTGATTTTTATGTAACGAATATCTTCGAACTGTACCTAAAGGTGTGTTGTTTTTGTAAGGTGCTATTAATAGGGAGTGTTGCAGCAGTGCAGGGTAGGGTAATTGTAATTTCTCGGAAATATACGTGGAATATACGGCAGTTCACACACATAATTTTTTTTATCTACAGACCAAGTGTGGTCATTATCTGTAACTCGTGTCGCTATGGGCAGTAATACAAATTTTATTAAGTTAGGTCTTTACAATGCCGGCTCTCTGAATACAGGGCACGACGATTTTCTTGTGGCAATGAATTGTTTCGGTGCCGATATTGTAGCTATTAATGAGACATGGCTAGGAGCAGGACAAGAGAGGTGTGCGCCCGCGCCGCCCAGATATAGAGTTCGCCTGGCCCCTCGACCGCCACATATGCGTGGTGGGCGAGGAGGAGGGGTAGGATTCTACATTCGAGACGATATCAGGGTACGTTATGTCAACAATCTAGATGATTCTATTGAACAGATGTGGATCTCGACACGTGTCAATGGGTGTGGATTGGTGATTGGTACCGCGTATAGACCTCAGTGGGTCAATATTGATGCGTTTATTGACGCGATCTCTGATTCAGTTGCAAGACTGTCACACTATGAATATGTAGTATTGTTAGGTGATTTTAATGTTGATATGTTTCAGGTTTCTGATAGTAAAACTGTGAAACTCAAACAGTTTCTACAAATTATGAATCTCAAACAGGTAGTTAATGACAATACACATTTTACAGCGGGATCGCAATCTTTAATAGATATTATATGTACTAACTGCAGTGTCCGAAATGTAACTGTTTCTAACATTACAGGTTCTAATATTGGACACTCTATGGTTAACGTTACGCTGTCACTCCGAAAAGTTAAAATTCCACCTAAAATTGTTACTTATAGACCACTCAGAGACATAGTTTTGGATCATTTTGAAAAAGATTTAAATGCCGTTGATTGGGAACATGTTTGTAGTTTGCCAACAGTGGACGCCATGATCACGGATTTTAATTCTAAATGTATAGCACTTTTTGATAAACATGCACCTATTAGAACCATACGATCACGACACAATACTTCTTTACCGTGGATAACAGATACACTGAAGTTAATGATCCATTTACGTGAGGAAGCCCGAGCGAGATATAGGAAAAGCCAATCTGAAGTCCACAAAAAATATTATAATGATCTGAAAACACTTGTAAAAAATTGTTTTCACACTGAAAAACAAGCCTACTTTAACCACCTTGTTAACTCAAACGTCAGTGATAGTAAAACTTTTTGGAGGAATATAAAATCAACAATTATGACTGATCCTAGCAAGAGTGATTACCTACCTGACTGTTTTGGAGACCCTGATGCTATCAATCAAGGCTTTCTTGAAATTCCTGGGCATAATGCAGTGCCTACGTCTCAGTTAAACTCTTTCTTATCAGATAGGTTTTCTGATGGCACTTTTATTATGAAGCCTGTTAATGAAACGGATATTTTCAAATATATAAAATCTATCACATCGTGTGCTATAGGCAACGATGGTATTAGCAAGGATATGATAATACTCACACTACCAACAACTCTACAGGTTATTACAAATATTGTAAATAAATCTATCCTTTCTGGAGTTGTTCCAAAGCATTGGAAGGATGCCTTGGTCACTCCATTGCCCAAAACAGACCAACCCAGTGAACTAAAGGATCTAAGACCAATTAGCGTATTACCATTTTTGTCAAAATTACTAGAAAAAGCAGTATATTACCAACTAATTAATTATGTTGAAGGACAAAAAATTCTACCATCCCGTCAATCTGGTTTTCGTAAAGGTCGCGGTACGGTGACTGCGTTGCTTGATGTAACAGACAATATTCTGGCTGAACAGGACTCTGGACGAGGTACTATATTAACGCTACTAGATTTCTCTCGTGCATTTGATAGTATCGATCACTCTCTTTTAATATCAAAACTTGTATACTACGGGTTTGATGAAAATTCTATTAATTTTTTTGTTAGCTATCTGGGTGACAGATACCAGTCAGTAAAGCTCCGAAAACGTGACGGCTATGACCTTGTGTCCGCACCCAGGCCTGTAAACCGAGGCGTTCCTCAAGGATCAATATTAGGTCCACTCCTGTATATAATATACAGTGCAGATATTGTTAGGGCTATTAAGAATTGTAACTTTCATCAGTATGCCGATGATTTGCAGTTATATGTATCTGAGGTACCTTATAGGATGCCTCAGGCTATATTAAGGATGAATGAAGATCTGAATAGTATAGCTTTATGGTGTAAAAATAGTGCTCTTATACTAAATCCCAACAAATCAAAATGCATGGTGCTCGGTACGAAAGCTCAGGTATTAAAAATAACAGAGAAGTTACTAGGTGTTGCAATTCTTGGTGAAAGTATTGATCGTGTTGATGAGGTAAAAAATCTGGGAATCATAATGGATAGCAACCTACGTTTTGAGTCTCATGTTACAGAATTAATGAAGAACTGTTTTTACAGGCTCAAAGTTTTATATAAAATCCGCCACCTACTCACTGAAAAATCACGGATTTCTCTTTGTGAGTCACTCATCTTATCAAGGCTCAACTATGGCGACCTGGTTTATGGACCGAGACTCTTGAGTACATCTCGACGGCAAATACAGCGCGTACAGAACGCTTGCTGCAGATTTTGTTTTGATATGCCTCCACGTAGCCACGTAACTCCTTACCTCAACAGCGCGTCCATGCTTGATATGGTCTCGCGCAGATTTCTGCACTTGGCGTCACTGATGTTTGATATTGTCAACAATAAGTGCCCTGACTACCTTTTTACCTACCTTTTTTCCAAACTTAAGTTCTCTCGGTTTGCGGCTAAGCATCCTCGGTCTGCGCGCCAACCACTTGAGTTCCATCGACATCGAAGCGCTGCATTTGAAGGCAGCTTCCGCTATCATGCAACCAGGTGCTGGAATAACATTCCTCCCCCTATAAGGCTTTCCAACACTAAATCTTGTTTTACAAACCATATGAAAGTTTATCTTCTAGAACAGCAAAAGTTAGGAATTTCACCTTTGTCACCTGGTGCAGGTAGCGGTTCTGCTTCTTACATAATTAAATGAGTTTTTGTTAATTTAATATTACTTCTATTGTATAGTTATTGAATTACAATATTACTGTTTTTGTCTCATTTAAGAATAATTTTATGCTCAGACGTACACCACCTTTTTTAATGAATGCTATAATGGTATTAATTTAATAAATTGAAAATGTCTATGTTACGTTCCCAACCTCCAGGCTGTAGCTGAAAATCAGCGATCTGCTCTACTGAGTAGATAACTACGCTGAGATACCGCCATTTTGTACTGCTGCAACACACATAACTATGCTTTTAACTAGTTGTATACTTTGTTTACTTTGCATGCCGATTCTATTGTTTTTTAACTGTGTTTCTATGTTTAATTTGTTGTAAAATTTTATGTGTGTTTCAAAGTACAAATAAACATTTTATCTATCTATCTATCTATCTATCTATCTATCTATCTATAATACACTTACACACACACACATATATATATATATATATATATATATATATATATATATATATATATATTTATTATATATTTATTTATTTATTTATTTATTTAACTTTGTGATGTTAGAAAGGTATAGTGCTCTTTTAACCTCTTCTTGATGAAAGCATATACGGATGAACTCTTTCTGAATCGCAGGAAGGTTAGGCCATACTCCACCAGGGGGGCCAAGTTGTAAGACAGTGGCGGGTCTTACTGTTAGAAGTTAAAAAGCCGCGCATAAGGCCTCTGACACGGCTTAACGACTGCCATTACATGGCAATCTGCACGAACGGCTTTACGTGCTTTGCGAAGCACGGAAGCGCTCGGAAAAATGCCACTAGCGGTAGTCACGGGACGGTCACCCATCCTGCTCCTGACCGCGCCTGCTGTTGCTATACTCAAGTGATTTATTCCAATCACTCGGTTCGACTAGGCCACGAGCACTTTTCTATGCTCTAAATAAACAATTTTTTTGGTTCTCTTCAAACCGTAGTGTCATTTAAAAAGCAAAAGGATTTTATTCAAAACTAGCCGACCCAGCGAACTTCGTACCGCCTACCTAACAGTCGATGTTATATATTTTTTTATTTTTCTCCGTAAGATCAATCCTCGTACTTCAAGGAATATTCTAAAAAAACAATTTGCGAAATCGGTTCAGCTGCTCTCGAGATTTGCGCTTACCAACACATTCAGCGATTCATTTTTATATTATAGAACTAGCTGACCCTACGAACTTCGTACCGCCTAACAATCGATACTTTATTTTTTTTTCTCTCCGTAAGAACCATCCTGGTACATCAAGGAATATTCTTAAACATAGAATCAGCGAAATCGGTTCAGCTGCTCCCGAGATTTGAGCTTACCAACACATTCAGCGATTCATTTTTTTATTATAGAATATATTATAGATAGAATAACTCCGAAACTGTTACTTAATTAACGTTAACCTAGGTCCGTTTCAAAAACTAGATAATTTTGGAGAAAAATTGATAAAAAGAAACTCCGAGAGACGTCATTTCATTTGTTACTAGTTTTTTCCGGTTCTCTCAATAGGTACGTTCAAGATATTCTTAAACAAAATTGAAAACGATTCATCAAAATATAAATGGTAGTTTATGTCGTTGTAATAGTCTTTAATTTGAATGCATGTGATTGTCATTCAATTGCGATATCATTTGTTTAACGATGCTGCCATGAAAGATGATATTTGTTTGATGTTTTTTTTTGTTACGGGGCCTCATTATGCAATTTACTTGGACAGTCTGTTAGCTTTTAGAATATACCTCGGGCTCTAGTGTTTTCGTTTTCCGCCGAAAGCACACGAGTGTAATTCTACTTCCTGCTCTGTATAAAACTTTTCTTCACTATTTTGAAAAGTTATGTAAAAACCTATTTAGAGGCTAAAAATTCCACCCATGCCGGGATTCGAACCCGCGACCTCTTGCTAACCGTGCCAGCGCTCTACCGACTGAGCTAATGGGCGACTCACCGGCATCAGTGAAATTTCCAACCTCTTTACAATACTCTCTGTATTACGTATACATTTTTATATTTTTGAAGTTAAGTATCTATTTCTCCTTAGGCAATTTCTCCAATTTACGGTTGCCTCGGAGAAATCGCTATCAGCAATAAGGCCGCTAACGGTATCTTATCGTTTGTGTCTGCTGTTTCTGTGACAATTTTTCCAGTATACAATAAAGAATATTCTTATCTTATATTATCCTAACACTTTCATGGCATATAAGTATAGTTTACAAGGCAATGCGGCGGACTTAACGCTGCAAGCATTTTCTACCAGTCAACCGCAGGAGTGGCACGTCATTGGACGGTGCATTGTTTTTTTATTTGAACAGAACTACAGTGATACCTATCTGTATGTGTGTTTTGAGAGAAAAAAAAACAATATCTTGCCTGCCTGTACGTAAAACCAGTGTTGTAAAGTGGTTTGAAATTATTTCACTGATGCCGGCGAGTCCCCATTCTCAGTTGGGAGAGCGCTGGCGCGGCCAGTCAGAGGTCGCGGTTACGAGTCCCGGCGTGGGTGGAATTTTTAGCCTCTAAATAGGATTTTAAATTGTCCTTAGCACGGGTTCGTGCAAAGAATATGAAAAGATTATATAAAAGAATATTGACGGCCTCTGTGGCGCAGCGGTAGCGCATTTGTCTACCGTGCAAGAGTTCCCGGGTTCGAATCCCGGCTGGGGACAAAAAAACAACCCAGGTCATGGATGTTTACATGTTTGTGATGTCGTTGTTTCTGGTACCCACGGCACAGGGTATCCTAGTGTGGGGCCAGAAGCAATGTATGTGCCTGTTATGTTTGTTATATAAACACAACCCGTGTTTTGTGTCCGCAGTATGGCCGGCAGCACATCGAGGTGGCGAAGAAGCTGCAGCGCCACGACAGCTCTGATGAGGAGGAGGAGCCGCCCGCCCCCGACAAGCCACCGTCGGCCATCATCAAGGAGAATGGGCTCAATGGTAACTGCTCCTTCTTCATGTCGTCGTCAGGCTATACTAGTCCACTGCTGGACACAGCCCTCCCCTAAAGAGCGCCACGTTGTGCTATCATAGGGGGTAGTGCCCATAATCCCCACGCTGGGCTTGCGGGTTTTAGATCGCAGTTTGGTGGAATTGTACTGCGGGGGGCGCTGCTGCCCACCCCCCCCCTCTTCATGTATCACTCCTATATTATTTTATTTACTGGCACTGCCCCTTCCTTTGTCAGCATCATCGTGGGTTAGCTGGAATAAAGAGAATTTCTCATTCATTCATGTTTGTATTTGTATAAACAAACGTGTAACGGTGCAAACCTCTTCACACCATTTTTATTTCTTTTTCCATCTATCATTTTCAAATATTTTGCAATATGCACGACGATATATGACTTGGTCTGTCTCCTTTGGCAAACAAGCCGCTACCTAAACCAACGTGGCGGCTGCTGATTGCATCACAAATTGGTTGACAAGAAAAACAATACGTTATCTCAGCGATACTAACAGCACTATTACGGCTACAATCAGAGTTCACCTTGGTTACCGCATTAGTGTTAGTTCTATTTACTCGATGCGCAATACCTTAGATTCGTATCACACTGGGGCGGGCGCACAGAACCTAAAAAAAGAGTAGAAGTCGTACAGTCTATTTATTCTTACTTGTCCAATTTAGTAAACATGATTCTAACCTTAAAATTGAGATTAGATGCCTAAACTAGACATTTTCTCGCAAATTCATGAACTATCATGAACTATGTTTATAAAATTGGCAGCGTGTTATCTAAAAGAGTGTTCCAAGTTACTTCATTTATGGAAATATGGCAGTTTTGGACTAAAAAGTTACAGTTTACGGGTAGAATCTTGTTTACTAAATTGGACAAGTAAGAATAAATAGACTTGTAAGTGGGCGGTGCCCGCGTGCCTTGCATTAGCAATGTATTGCCTATGCGTAGTCTCTGACAGTTCTTCTCGCCTCAGTGGTCGTTTGTTTCTAGTAAAGAAAACTCTACTAAAATACCTTTTTGTGCTGTGTTAGAATGTAAAAATAAGAGTTGGGGACTAAAATTTACTAAACATGCCGAAACAGTTCATCGGTGAGTAGTATTTCATTGTATTTTTAAATTAAATTGGTAATGACAGAAACAAGGAAACCAATCCGGCTGAGTAGCAACATATCGGAGATTTGTTTTTTAATTTTCGACTTTATGGATTATCAGTATCACATAAAACTTCTCGAAGATCAGACGCGGTGGTAGTTCCATCTAGTGTAGAGTAGCGGTAAAACAAAAGAATTGTCAAACTTAATTTCATTGTTGTCCATTGATTTTGATCCTTGTTTACATAGGTAAAAAGATCATATTTAACTGGAACTTTTATGATATAGACCTCTTTGGCGTTGTTTACCAATGGCAGTTTGGCATTCGTAGTGTGCGTTTAATTTTTCAGTGTGAGTTTGGTCACACTGGTTTTCATACTAATGGGTCATGTCACTACTTCTACTCTTTTTTATGTTCTTTGGGCGGGCGCCTAGTTAAAAGAGCTTGTTTCCGTGTTTCCCTAAGCCCCTTATGTCCTACGCCTTGATTATGTTAATGTTCACGCATACATCTGAGTGCGAAAGCGGAATGTTCACACATACATACATACATACATACATACATACATAACCTCACGCCTGTATCCCAGAGGGGTAGGCAGAGACCAGGGACTGCCACGATCCTGACAGATCACCTTCGCTTCATCAACGTTCATAAGTCGTTGCATGCACGCACGCCAGTTCCGGGTACCTTTTATCTTTCCCTTTGCTAATACATCCCCTATTTGGATACATGTAAGTCCGTCTGGGAGGTCCCTTACGAATGAAATGGCGGAATGTTCATTTACCTCGATATCAACCCTTGTATGTCCCCATTGCTACTGCACGGGTCTCTTCCTGCATCGAAGGAAGGTTAGACCATACTCGCAAGGCCAGACTCATGTTTCACACATAGTAGATATCTGATGCATGACAGCGATATGGACCATCGTCCATCAATGCCTCTTGCTGGCCGCTGCAGTAATGTATACATCTGTGCGCAAAAACGAAATACCTTGGACTTTGTCGTACAGTTTTGTGCCTCAATATCACTGTCATATCTCACATATCCACTGAAATGCGGTTTTCACCATCGATCTCAACCCTCGTATGTCCCCACTGCTGGGGCACGGGTCTCTTACTGCATCGCAGGAAGGTTAGGCCATACTCCACCACGGGCGCCAAGTCCGGGTGGATGGAGGATTGTAAGACAGTGGCGGGCCTTACTGTCAGAAGTTATCAAGCCGCCCATAAGGCCTCTGACATGGCTTAACGACTGCCATTACATGACAGCCGGCACCAACGACTTAACGTGCCTTGCGAAGCATTATGTGCGATACATATTACGCCTAATATCTGTGCGGAAGAGCTAAGTAAACATTCTGCTATCGCACACAGATGTATACGTGAAAAGGAACATAATCAAGGCGCCGTTTGTTATCGTAGGTCCTTACTTGCCATATTAGCCCACAGATTAACAAGCCAATTCACCATTGTCATAATAGACTATGTATTGTTGTTTTATGAAACGCGACCCCAGTAGGCTTGGATCTCGGCTAATTGCATCAGTAACATTATTTGTAATAAATTGCTGTGTGGTGTCGGCCTAGAGAATAGCACCAGCCCAATTCCTCCCGCGGGTGTCGTAAAAGGCGACTAAGGACACAAACCGGGGGGTGGGCAGCAGCGCCCCCTGCAGTACAATTCCACCAAACTGCGATCCCCAACCCGCATGCCCAGCGTAGGGATTATGGGCATTACCCCCCAATGACGGCACCACCTTGCGCTATGGCGTTCACTAGGGGAGGGCTAAACCCAGCAGTGGACTAATATAGCCTAAAGAAGAAGAATTACTTTTAGTAATGAGGCCGCCACTTGTACTGTACTGCTATTTCTTATTTATGTAATTCCTGGCGTGCATGCAGTAAATAATATTCTATCTCTAAATAATAAAACTAGAATTTATATTGAAAAAACCGGCCAAGTGCGAGTCAGACTCGCGCACCGAGGGTTCCGTACAAACCTGTATTATAGACCTGAGTATTTGGTATGAATTTCAATTTAATACCTCTACGCGTTTATGAGGAAATGGGTAGTAAGTTTAAAATTATTAAAAAAATATATATTATGTGATGTAACTAAAATTTATGGTTTTCGTAATTTTTCCTTTATCTATGCTATAAGACGTTGCTTCGTACCAAATTTCAAGATTCTGAGTTCACGGGAAGCACCCTGTAGGTTTTGATTCCCTTGCAAGTGTCGAAAATTTGCGGCATAAACGGCTGTTTCTTTTGATTGCGTTGGCTTAGAAGTTTGATTTTTTCACAGCTTCAAGGGACAGTAGACCTGAGTAATTGATATAAATTTCAGCTTCATACCTCCACGCATTCCTGAGAAAAAGGGTCTTGACAGACGGACGGACGGACAGACGGACAACAAAGTGATCCTATAAGGGTTCCGTTTTTTCCTTTTGAGGTACGGAACCCTAAAAACAAAGGATATAGAAACGTATGTACAATATGGGTGTCTACTGTGAGACCAACGGAGAGAGACTGACTTCCAAAGGATTGTATCAGAGCGTCTCGGGTCTAAAGTGCTGATGGAGCACCTTCATCAGGCATTTCTCTTACATAGAGAGGGTATAACAGTTCGGTATCAACCCTTGTATGTCTCCACTGCTGGGGCACGGGCCTCTTCCTGCATCACAGGAAGGTTAGGCCATACTCCACCACGGGGGCCAAGTCCGGGTTAGTGGAGTATTGTGAGACAGTGGCGGGCCATACTGTCAGAAGTTATCAAGCCGCCCATAAGGCCTCTGACATGGCTTAACAACTTGGCCACGAGCGCTTCACAATCAATAATTAAATTTTAATTAAATTATTCGGAATAGACGTATTATAATAATTGAAATTCTGTTAATTTAGGACTTTAAAAAGACTAAGTTTGGAGTGGTTTTTTTCCATTTTTTTTATAGATAGATAGATAGAGAACACTTTATTGTACATAAAAATGGAAATTACACAGATATTTCTTAACCTAAGAGTACAAACGGCGGCCTTATCACTAAAAGTGATCTCTTCCAGACAACCTTCTTTAGATTTTGAAATGGACACCTAGTTTAACTTGTAACGTTCAATATCGCAGTTTATGTGTAATTTTGAATAAAATAATTTGTTTTGAATCTCTCATTGCGGCACATTTTAATATGCAAAAAGCAAACCTTGAAAATCGGCATTATGTTAACATTGATTTCCATACTGATTAGTTTTCAGCCTCATAAAAATAGTGCTTCTAATTAAGCGGATGAAAGAGCGTAAAGTTTGCGAGGTCAGCTTATATATTTTTAAAACTATTTAGAGGCTAAAAATTCCACCCATACCGGGACTCGAACCCGCGACCTCTGGCTAACCGTGCCAGCGCTCTCCAAACTGAGCTAATCTGCCGTCGTACGGTGAAAGGCCGTGACTTAAGATTTTGTCAAAATTTAGTTAAGTACAGATTTGGAATCAGCAAAGAAAAATCTATCTTTTGGTCTATGTAATAAGGTCTATCTCTTTCTCTAGGAGAAAATAGCAGGGCGTAAAAAGCCATCCTCGAATAAAAATCGCTTGAATTTTAAAATGAAAAGCCGCAATTTTATTGTTACGGCTTTTCACATAATAAATAAAGTTTAACTAGTATAAAAAGCCGTAATTGAATCTAAGGAATTTTTAAATAACAACAAACCTGAGTATTTTGCTTTTACTGAAGTAGTTTACACAGAGTATATGTAAACTACTTCAGTAAAAGTAATTTGCTGAAGTAGTTTACATATACTCTGTGGCGTAGCGGTAGCGCATCTACCTACCATGCAAGAGGGCCCGGGTTCGAATCCCGGCTGGGAACAAAAAAAAACCCGGTTTTGGATGTTTACATGTTTGTGATGTCGTTGTTTCTGGTTCCCACGACACAGGGTATCCTAGTGTGGGGCCAGAAGCAATGTATGTGCCTGTATGTAAATGATAGTGAGAATATTTTCGGGGCTTAATCGCGTAATAATTTATTGCTATTTTACCTCGATGTTTCGACGACGTTACAGTAATCGTGGTCACGAGATTACAATACTCTCTGTATTACGTACAACATCTGGCTGAAGTAATTTGTTGAGGTAGTTTACATATACTTTCGTTCCCCGTTGCAGGTGTGGCCAAGATGACGGTGATAGAGCGAGACGAGATCTTGGGCCCCTCGCCAGATCTGAACTACAAGCGATCAGGCAGCCAGGAGCGCGTCAAGCTGCAGAACGGGCACAAACTTGATCAGGCCAAGGGTGACGTAAGTACTAGGTTTGACCAACGATACAAACCAAAATATACCGTAGACGCTTATTGGTTAGAGACGGCAATGGCGCAAAAAAGCAGCACAAACTTGACCAGGCTAAAGGGGGCGCAATTAGTTACTTCGGCAATAGACAGATAGGGCGTTGAAAGAGAGCCTTCTCTCAGTGAGAGAATGGTCTTAAATGCCACGCGTGCCCATCGCCGATTGGCAATTTCAAGCGCTGGGGTAGGAGAAACTTCTCAGTTATTGTGGTTAATTCACGATGTTCTTGTGGTTTATTGATAATGTCCTTAAACGTTAGCGAAGTGAGTACCACAGCACGGGTTAATGCATTTAAAAGAAAATATTATTATTCTTTTAAATGCACTACCGTGCTAGGGACAATTTTCGCTGACGTAATACAGAGAGTATTGTAAAGAGGTTCGAAATTTCGCTGGTGCCGTTGCGTCGCCCATTAGCTCAGTTGGAAGAGCGCTGGCACGGATAGCCAGAGGTCGCGGGTTCGAATCCCGGCATGGGTGGAATTTTTAGCCTCTAAATAGGTTTTTAGAAGTGGTACTACTCAAGTAAATTTTATTCATAGTTTCATAATCGAATTAAAATTTTACTCTTATCCCATTTACGCGGATGTAAGCTATAAACGACCCGCTGCAAAATACAGGCCTTCTCTCAGACAGAAAGAGAGTAGGGCCTTAATTGCCACGCGTGCCCACCGCGGATTGGCAATTTCAAGCGTATTGGAAGAGCGCTGGCACGGATAGCCAGAGGTCGCGGGTTCGAATCCCGGCATGGGTGGAATTTTTAGCCTCTAAATAGGTTTTTTAAATTTCAAGCGCTCAAGTATTCGAACAAGTCAGATACTCAGGTATTCACACGGTGTTTGCCTTCACCGTTAGCTACAGCTAAGTACTGTAACTTCACAATTGTACATAACTTAGAAAACAAAGTTATTGACGGCCTCTGTGGCGCAGCGGTAGCGCATCTGCCTACCATGCAAGAGGTCCCGGGTTCGATCCCCGGCTGGGAAAAAACACCCCAGGTCTTGGATGCTTACGTTTGTGACGTCGTCGTTTCTGGTTCCCACGACGCAGGGTATCCTAGTGTGGGGCCAGAAGCAATGTATGTGCCTGTATGTAAATGTTATGTTATTGGTACATGCCCGCGCTGGGAATCGAACCTGGGTCTCACGATTCCGAGTTCATTTTAACCTGAAAACTTTTTTTACCGTCGCTCTTTTTAACCTGAAAACTTTTTTTTTTGTAATAACGATGGGCGTGAAATGGAACGTATTATCATGTCTCTAGGTGTCTCCTCAGGACAACTTGGACTTCCACGTGTCCCATTGCCTGGATCTGGTGAAGGCCGGTATGGAGTCCATCATCGAGGACCAGGTCACCTCCGTCTTTGAAGCCGAGGAGCTGAGGAGTTGGAACCTGCTCACCAGGACTAATAGGTCAGCAAGTTTACTATGATTTTATTCTTTTTAAGGTACTAACCCGTGCTAAGGTCAATTTTAAAAACCTCCTTTTAGCCTCTAAATAGGTTTTTAAAATTATCCTTAGCACGATTTAGTGCATTAAAATGATATAATCATGTGGGTACAGCGATATCATTCCGATGTAAAACCTAACTGCAAAGTAAGGTACTCGGGGCTGCATGTGAAATTACTTCAGCCAGATGTTGCTGCCAGTACGTAATACAGAGAGTATTGTAAAGAGGTTCGAAATTTCACTGATGCCGGTGAGTCGCCCATTAGCTTAGTTGGGAGAGCGCTGGTACGGTTAGCCAGAGGTCGCGGGTTCGAGTCCCGGAATAGGTGGAATTTTTAGCCTCTAAATATTTTTTTCAAGTTTACTATGCTTCTATCCTAGGTAATTTTTTTCTGTAGCCTATAAACTTGAGTGGCGACCGCGACTCGGCAAACGTAGTGTAGGACGGCCACCGACGGCATGGGATGACGATCTGCGAAAAACTGCACGCAGATGCTGGATGCGGCAACTGTAATTTCCTTTTTTATGTACGATAAAGTGTTCTCTATCTATATCATATCTGCACCGGCTACCCGTCTCTTATTTCCTTTAGCAACTTTCCGATATAAGGTTCTCTGGAAGAATTTCTTTTAGCAATAAGGCCGACAATTGTACGGTGTATCTTAACATGTCTTATAATATGGGCTCTCGTGTTCTATAAAGAAAATTCTCTTAGCTTATCTTATTATATAATATATAAAAGCTTCTTATCTATATATTCCACAGACAGTACGAGTTCTTAACATGGCGGCTGACCATCATCTGGGTGATGG
Organism: Yponomeuta sedellus; assembly: GCA_934045075.1. NCBI lineage: Eukaryota > Metazoa > Arthropoda > Insecta > Lepidoptera > Yponomeutidae > Yponomeuta > Yponomeuta sedellus. Next base: position 3,952,127 of record OW203749.1, read on the forward strand.
GCTTTGTCGTCCGATATTTCTTCCTGCTACCTCTGCGCGTGCTCATATTCGCCATCGGGGTGAGTTAGTCTCTGTTGTCTTGACAATAGGGCTGTTATTCCTTTGAAAGTTTGAAAGCTGCAATGCAAACGTGTGAAGATAAAAGACAAGGGGTCAGTTCGATTGAGAATTTTGCTAAGTAAATAGTTAACTTTAGTGCTGTCTCTGCGAATTTCTCAGCGAAGAGCAAGACAGAACGTTACATAAATTGTGAAGTTGTAAAACTTTTAATAAATAATAGAACTGTAACGAATTCAACTTTGTGCTTTATATGAATGTGCTTGTCTCTTTTATTTTGTAATTTAAACAGGAAACTGGATAAAAGCAGAATAAGCCAGTAAAAATGGTCAGGTCTACCTTCGACCTGACTATTATTAGTAATTATATTATTCTTAATGCACTAACCCGTGCTAAGGACAATTTTAAAAACCTATTCAGCGGCTAAAAATTCCACCCATGCCGCTATTCGAACCTGCGACCTCTGGCTATTCGTGCCAGCGCTCTTTCCAACTGAGCTAATGGGATCCCATTAGCTCAGCCAGAGGTCGCGGGCTCGAATCCCGGCTTGAGTGGAATTTTTAGCCTGTAAATAGGTTTTTAATATTATTAGTAATGCTAAAAAACTATTTCTATACAGTCTATTTATTCTTACTTGTCCAATTTAGTAAACAAGATTCTACCCTCAAACTGTGACTTTTTAGTCCAAAACTGCCATATTTCCATAAATGAAGTAACTTGGAACACTCTTTTAGATAACACGCTCCCAATTTTATAAACATAGTTCATGAATTTTTGAACTAAAACTTTCGTAAGCACAACACATTGTAGACTTGAGACAAGCAACCGACGACGCGAGCTCCGTCTCTGCTCACCATGATTAAGCTCTGCGAATCGGAGCGAAACCTGGTCGGACTTTTCCGATATAACAACACCCGTAAGTAAATCCGGACTAAAAGTCTACAATAGTTCATGAATTTGCGAGAAATGGTCTAGTTTAGGCATCTAATCTCAATTTTAGGATTAGAATCTTGTTTACTAAATTGGACAAGTAAGAATAAATAGACTGTACGGATTTTACTCGTTTATTGCATTTTTACGATTTTCCGACGTTTCGTCACTTTTTCAGGTGCCGTGGTCTCGGATGACTCATCATCATTCAGTCATCCGGGACCACGGCACCTGAAAAATGCCGAAACGTCGGAAAATAGTAAAAATGTAATAAACTAGTAAAATCCGGACTTAGCCCCCGTGGTGGAGTATGGCCTAACCTTCCTGCGATGCAGGAAGAGACCCGTGCCCCAGCAGTGGGGACATACGAGGGTTGATAACGAGTAAAATCCGTATAAAATAATTTTTTTTTATTAATACTAAAAAAAGTTAAGGCAATCTGAAATTTGGGCGCAATTTTAATTTTTTTTTTTTAAATGATAGACAGAACTAAAGAAATGTAAAAAATTGTTTGAAGAGCACCTTTACAATGTACTTACTTAGCGTAATTCTCAGTTTAGAAATCGGCCCTAAGTAATTTATTTGTGAAGTAAGAGTATATTGATAAGATGGAAAAAAATATTTAAGGAGTTCTAATCGTGAGAAAATTGAAATACTAAATGGAATGAGAGAAGAGGTCCTTGAGAAGTATGTGTAGTGTTACTTTGAATGACACAATACGCAGTAGTCTGATTAGAGAACGTTGTGGACTGAAAGAGGATGTAGTGACTAGAATTGAGAAAGGAATGTTGCGTTGGTTTGGACATGTGGAGAGGATGAAGGAAGAAAGATTGACGAAACAAATATATGTTGCGAATGTGAGTTGAAGGGCTGGTAAGGGACGTCCCAGGCGGACAGACATCGACCAAATAGGGGATGTATTAGCAATGGTTAATACTAATACGGACACTTTTTATCTAAAAAGTATCCGGAACCGGCGTGCGGGCACGCAACGACTTATGAACGTTGATGAAGCGAAGGTGATCTGTCAGAATCGTGACAAGTGGCAGTCCCTGGCCCCAGAGTCTAAGGGCGAGTTAAATAGTCGTTGTTTAGCCCAAGTCCGTACTCATGCTTCCCTAAGCATTACTTCGGGCTAACTTAGCTAAGTATCAATGCGTTACTAAAATAGACGTTTGCTTAGCTAAGCATGTTCTTAGGCCAATGCTTACAATTTGTCCGGTTTTCGCGACTAGAGAGTGCCAAACTACTGTCTATGATAGACAAATCGATTCTTAAGCAAGTGCTTTGGCTAAGACTCGTTCTTAGAAGCGACTATTTATCTCGCCCTAATACTTGCATAGTTTTTCAATAGTATGTTATTAGCAAGACAATGGTTGTTATGTGCCTCGATTTGAGAGTCTACAAAAAAAACCAGGTGTATAACTCGAGCAAATTAGATAGGCATCTCACGCGAAGCAGATCGCATCGCGCGGGGCGCCGAGTTAAGTAGCATGGGTTATACCATTGTAATGCGATTGGTTACTAGAGTGCCGATAGTGTGAATGAAACGACTTATCGTATTAGAGAAAGATTTTGGTACGCTTGAATTTTTTAAAAACCTATTTAGGTTGCGGGTTTGAATCTCGGCAGGGGTGGAATTTTTAGCCTCTAAATAGGTTTTTAAAATTGTCCTTAGCACGGGTTAGGGCATTAAAAAAAGAATATAAACACCTGTATATATTCTTTTTGTTGCACTAACCCGTCCTGAGGACAATTTTAATAACGTATTTCGAGGTTAAAAATTTCGCCTATGCCGGGACTCAAACTCGTCCATTAGCTCAGTTGGGAGAGCACTGGTACGGTTAGCCAGAGGTCGCGGGTTCGAGTCCCGTTCGAATTTTTAGCCTCTAAAATAGGTTTTTAAACACCTGTATATTTTCGATGACCGTCCAATCGTATGAAAGAGAGATTTAGAGTAGATAATTTAATACAACTGTATGTTTGCAATGACATTTTACAAGTTTTAACTGATCATACAATCATCAAGATTTTAAAAACCTATTTAGAGGCTAAAAATTTCACCCATGCCGGGATTAGAACCCGCGACCTCTGGCTGTCCGTGCCAGCGTTCTCTCAACAGAGCTAATGGGCGACTCGCCGGCACCAGTGAAATTTCGAACCTCTTTACAATATTCTCTGTATTACGTACATTTTTAGCCTCTAAATAGGTTTTTAAGATTGTCCTAGCACGGGTTAGTGCATATAAGGAATATAATCATCAAGATGTCAACTGCTCCAAATTCTGACTAACAGCTCATATTCGGCTTTTAATACTATTCATCCAAATTCTAAACTGTGTGTTTTCTGATATAAAATACTTTGTCCCCTACCTCCAGCGTCCAGTGGCGACTTTGCTCGCACTACATGAGTAATAAGTAATTGGTACATTTTATGTAGTTGAATTGAATTGAAATAATTTGTTTCACTTAAAACACAGTACAGTGACAGAATACAAACCTTAAGGTTTACCACCTTAAGGTTGGTAATTGCATGCACAAATCTGTGCCACATGGTCGATGATATTATGTGATTTGATTAGGCATAGAGCATAGAAGAAGCAATAGAGATTCACCCAAGCGAGCCATGGTTTCACAATCAATTTCTATTATTTCAATCTTAGTATTTTTGATAAATGTCATTGTAAAAAAATCAATTATGTCAACTTTTAAATAAAGAAAAGAGTTTCATCATCAAAACGTCATGAATACTCTTTTGTTAGAATCGATGCTACAACTATTAAAAAGTAATACGTACCTAGATATAGCATTTTAGACTTAACTGCACACAGTGTGCTAAAGCATCTAATTTGAAAACTGATAAACATTTTTAGACCGCGACCGTAAAATCGAATTATTTTTGCAATAAATCTTTTAAGGCATTACCCCCTTCCGTTATCCACATAATGACATAGCCCAAGGTTAACTGGAAGAAAATACTTATTAGTATTAAGCTCGCCTTTGTACGAACCCCCTTTTGTGCAATAAAGAATTATCAATTCAATTCGATGGTTGAAGGGTCCGCTCGGACGCTGCTGGTGCCCGGGACATTGTTTTAGATGGAGGTTTTGACTGTAAAGTTTTTTTCTAACTAAGTACTTTCTTTGTATGTATAATTGTATCTCTCCTTTGGCATGTACAGTCAAAGACATTAGATAATACACCCGTGTGTCGCTTCTAAAGCGAGCGGCATAAGGGAAATTATCAAACAATTATTTTTTGTTGGCTTCGTGTTAGTAAACTATTTTAAGTGGACATTCCAATTATGAAGGAAAACTTCGTGAGTAAACCTGAGTTTCTGAGGTGTTCAAATTAAATACCTCGGCGCTTGAAATTGCCAATCTGTGGCGGGCACTCGTGATAATTATAGGCGGTTAATTTTATTGCAGTTATAGTTTTTTTACAAGTGCAAAGTAGTGTTTTATAGTGATTTCCATTGTTTTTTGAAGATGTTTACATTTTAGGCGTATAACTTACAATATTTGAGTCAAAGCTGCATATAAACAATTATCTTCTGTGCCTGAACTAGGTTCTAGACCTGTATCCCAGGCAACAGTGCACTTTCAATACAGTAGGTATGTAGCTTAGACATGACAGTGTACATTATAAGCAGTACAATACAAAAGTTAACAATATTTTTACTATAACTAAGCCCATATTATCTCTCCCTGAGAGAGCGCCTGTGCCCTGCAGTGGCAATTTCAAGCGCTAAGATATGTGAGCACCTCAGACACTCAGGTTTCGTCACGATCTTTTTCTTCACAGTTAGCGAGTGGTATTCCTGGTGACTTCACAAATGTCCTTTTCGCAACCAAGATTCGTAACCAGTTGCGAAAGAAGAAAAAAAAGTCCTTGTTCGCAATCAGTTGCGATTGAATGCTTTTTTTCTTTTTTCGCAACGAGACATTTTGGGAAATTATAAAGTCTTGATTTTGGAACCAAGTTGCGAAAAAAGAACAAAAAGTATTCTTTCGCAACTGGTTCCGAACAAGGACTTTTTCTTCTTCTTTCGGAACTGGTTGCGAAAACGGCAGAAAGGGTCCGTAACTTAGAAAGAAAAGGCATTGGTACATGCCTCAAAATTTTGTATTCAAAATCACACTGTCGTTGACTGTACATTTCCTATTCTATCTCTGTCTCTGAACTAACTAAATGGTCTTGTATTAATCTCCTTCTGTGTCGACAGTTAGGTAATCACAGAGGGCACTTGTTTACTGGATTAGGTTTGATTTAAATTGACCAGGCAAATTATGCTGCCCCTTTAGCCCGATTGTTAGAGGTCCCAAGACAATCCACAAATGTCAAGATATCCCCAATAATAGCATTGCATTCCGACCGATTGGGGATCCAGAAGAAGCCCCGAGACTTTTATGCGGTCCCAAGACAATCCTCAAATGAGGATTGATAGATATCAAAACATCCCACGTAATAGCTCTTATCCGAACTGACCAGGTGCAGTCAAGACATCCCCCCAATATAGTGTAATTTTTGGAACGACCAGGAGCAAACGATGCTGGTCCTCTAGCTAGGTGATACAAAACATTTCCCAAGACAATCCACAAACGTAAACACATTCCAAATAATAGCGGTCCCAAGACAATCCACTATTGCCAAGTCATCCCCCATAAAGTGACATATTCAGCCCGACCAGGTGCAAACGATGCTGCCTTTAGCCGGCTCAATATAGATCCAAGACGATACACAAATGTCAAGATATCCCCAAGCGCTTGGAGATCCCAAACAAGTCCCAAGACCATCCACAAACGACACATCCCAAATAATATCACCCTATGCGGTCCCAAGACAATGCGCAGCTGTCAAAACATCCCATAATCTTATTCGAACCGACCGAACTAGAAATGATGCTGTTTCTTTAACGAGCTTGCTTAGGATAGCGATCCTAATGATGAATGAATGAAGTCGGACCGTCTTGGTGCAAACTATGCCGGTTCTTTAGCCGGCTTGATAGAGATCGCACAAATGTGAAGATATCCCCTATGATAGTATCACATTCAGACCGCTCGATGATCCAAACAAGTCCTAAGACAATACCATCCACAATCGTCAAACAACACCGATGGGTCTTGGGACCGCATAGGGTGTCTTCTACATAGTCCACAACAGTCAAAACATCCCATAATCTTATTCGAACCGATCAACTGGAAATTATGCTGTTTCTTTAACCAGCATGCTTGGGTATAGCGATCCAATAGCAACCCCAAGACAATCCAAAAACGTCGACAGACCCCAAATAATAGCGTCACATCCAGGTGCTAACGATGCTGGTGTCGACCCTCGCCATAAGCCTGCTGCCGCGCGGACGCCCGCGCGACATCCTCGGTCGCATCTCCTACAAGATGTCCTTCAGGGTGCTCGTTAGGGCCATCTCCTGCGTGACCAACGTCCACGACTTGCAGTACCGTCCGCAGGGCAACGGGTTCTGTGTGGCCAACCACACGAGCCCCATAGACGTGGCCGTGCTCTCGGGACACAATTGCTACTCTTTGGTAGTTTGATTTCTTTTCTGCGTGCCTGTGCGAAGGCGGGGAGTGGGCGCGTGGTGCGGTTTGGCCGGTGGATGAGGGTATCTGTGCGAATAACTTTATTTATTGTTAATTTTGATGTTGATATACTAGCTCTGCTTGTTAAGATGTGCTTGCTCTTTAAGTAGTTAAGTTATTTTATTGTCATCAAGTCAAGATTGACTTGGCTAAAATGTTCTTGCCTCAAGTTTCTCGTTTGTAAGCGCGACCACCTACCCACTTTATTTTCAAAATACTGTTAAGAGAAAGAGCTGGTATTTCATAACACAGGTTTGGAGACTGCTGTGAATACCGAGCAACTATTACTTCCATATGAATAAATCAATGTAACAAACAAGTGTAAGTGATTTATACTTGTGCTTTGGACGAATAATTATTTTTATTTCTTCTCTGACATATCAAAGATTATCTGCTCCATCCATCAATAAGAGACGTGCGAAATATACGTCGTAAAACGTACACTGTATGTCATTGCAGCGGAAAAAAGTCCTGAGCGATACATATCAAACATAACTAGCACTTATTCTCCCTAAATTATAAGATTTAGGGTCTGTTTCACAATCTGCAGATAAAGTTCCGGATAAGCTATCCGCCACCAGGGTTGCCGTTTGTTCTAAATTTGAAGCCATAAACGAACACACGCAATATAGGAAAATTTATTTAAATTTAGATCAAACGGCAGCCCTGGATGCGGATAGCTTATCTAGAACTTTATTTGAAGATTGTGAAACAGGGGCTTAGAGTAGTTCGCATCAGTACGTGGAACCCCATTCGCCGCCAGAGACTCTGTCTCACTCTGCCTTAACAGCGTGGAGCGAGACGGCACACATACCGTCGCATCGGGCCAGCTCCTCGTCTTTGTACCGAGCATGCTGGGTTTCACATGGACGCTTTTTCCTTCGTGTCTCCGGTGTCATTTGTGTCATATTTCAGGGCTCATATCATCGTTCACGGAATGTGCTATGGGATGTTAATGCTCCATTAGTTGTGAAGTCTGTGATGCCATTTTATGTATGTACTGTTGACAGCGTATCAATCTTTATGCCCCTGCATTGTTCTCGGCTACGTTACGGCTGATTTTTCAAATAAAATGTACAAGTTGATCTGCTGGCGGCTGTGCAAAATTATGTGCGGTCTTCTAAGGTGTCGTTTTTTTTCTAATTAAATGTAAACTTTTCATCGAATTTGATAAAAAGTGACACCTCAGCTTCTTCACTAACAAAAAAAAACTAACCAGAACTAACCTCAAAATGCTTGGACGCCTTTGTGAATTACCGTCTCACGTCACAGTACAGCACAGTCTTACCATCGTGGTATAAGGAGAGCAAATCGAAAATATGATCTACCAGGCAAGTGGGAGGGATTCCCATGCAAACGTAGTTTTCTTTTAACTCTTTAACACATTGGCGGGCGGTACGCCAATAAGCGTAGAAACGGAAGTGAAGAAAATGACAGTACGCCTGTACGCGTTCATATTTAATCCATTTTTATGCCAGTACGCCGTGAAGCGTACATTTTCCCATACAGTTAAAAGGCAAGGTAGAAAGTACTGTCACAGCTCAAAGCAAATTTCATCACTGTACTGGCATAACAAAGGGTCAAAATGTTCGGTCATATCTGATGCGCCTACGCACACATTGACATTTTTGTGTGCTACCCCGCACGCACACTACGCCTGTGAGCGTCGTCCGTGCATACAATCAGTCGAGTAGTGTCAACCGGCAGGACGCCGCGCGCTTGTTCCTGTTCTCTCGTGCATTGTTTTTTCGAAGGTAAAAACGTAATTACATGACATGATATGACAGTACGCCTATAGGCAATGTATGGGAAAAAGTAGTGTCATGGCGCAATAAAAAAACTAGGCAGTACTGCGCGCCAACGTGTAACGTCGACGAAAACCGAAGCCCTAGGTATAATCTGAAAGCTAACAGACTGTACATTAGACAGAGAATGTGTTTTTTATTTATCCATCTAAACATCCCATAAACAGAGCTCACTGATGGGAATAAGCCTTTGCTCTTTCACGTCAACCCATGCTGTCCTTTGCTAGTCTGGTCTAACGTTTGCCAGCCACTTTCTCTGTTACTCCATACCCCACGCTCCCTCTTACACCACGATAACAAGACCTGTAGTACCGCTCAGTGCCACGGTAACGCATAAAAATCACGAAGGCGTTCAAGCCACAAATCAACTCGAACCGGCAACAGACTTCACCAAACTCACCCACCATTGTGACGTCCACACCGCATTGGGATCCCTAGGTCTGGTGGCTGATCATATGCACAGCCTGCATTGGGACTCTACCGGACGGACGTCTGAAGACGCAGATCAACTACTCTGTGTCGATAATGTGCTTCAACTTCCTGTCGCGGTGTATATCGGCCGTGATCACTTACCACGGGGCGGAGTGCAAGCCCGCGCGAAATGGGATCTGCGTCGCCAATCACACGAGCCCCATAGACGCGCTCGTCTTGATGTGCGACAACTGCTATTCACTCGTGAGTATTTCATTCATTCATTCACACGTTCGTTCATTCATACTCTCGTTCATGTTTTACGCCTCCCTTGATGCAGAGTGTATTATATTGTAGCGTCACAGATATTTATGCAGAGCGCATAAGACCCTTTGCCATGCAAAGAAGCTTGCTCCTACGCTGTGATTGGCTATACAAAAGTAACTAGCTGTAATACGTACAAGTTGCAATGTTAAAATAGGTTATACAATAATAGACATTTCATTCAATACTAGAGACAAATCATAATTATACTCCACCACGCTCATTTTATTACTTTCTCGACCCACAACAATATTCTTGATATTCGTTTATAATTTCCTTCCTGTATCACTCGTTGATTTATTGTCATTCGTTCATTACCTATCATTTGCTAAATTTATTCTACATTCACACACAATACCTCCGTTTCCATCCCTCCTGTTCCATCCTTAGTCTATCGTACCCCATATTTCATTGAATCTACCACCGGCGAAACGGCATCTGCGTCGCCAATCACACGAGCCCTATAGACGCGCTCGTCTTTATGTGCGACAACTGCTATTCACTCGTGAGTATTTCATTCATTCATTCATTCATTCATTCATTCATTCATTCATTCATTCATTCATTCACTCACACGTTCATTCATTCTCTCGTTCATCATTTACTCCTCCCTTGATGATGCAGAGTGTATAATATTCTTGATATTCGTTTAGAATTTCGTTCTTGTTCACTCTTTAATTTATTGTTAATGAATAAATGATTAACCTGTCATTTATTAAATTTCTTCAACATTCATTCAAAAAATACCTTCTTTTCGAACCCCCTTTTCCACCCTTAGTCTATGGTACCCATCTGTGATACTAATGCGTGAAACGCACTGAATGAAAATCCCCGCTCGTCTAGCCTAATCGATGCAAATTCACATAATTAACACTTTTTTTTTTTCACACTGTCAAATAGCCTATTCGCAGTTTTATGGCAATACGAGGTATATTGCGTTGCAGAGTGTACTTGTTAATCTGTGGCTTAATCGACTTCGCAATGTACGTTCGAATTGTCATAGTAACTGCGTAACCACGTATTGTAGTACCATGAGACAGGACCCAGAAGATAATCGACTTTAATGAAAGGTTTGTATGATTTTTTACGAGCGCTTCCGTGCTTCGCAAGGCACGTTAAGCCGTTGGTGCCCGCTGTCATGTAATGGCAGTCGTTAAGCCACGTCACAGGCCTCAGGGGCGGTTTGATAACTACTGACTGTAAGGCCCGCCACTGTCTTACAATCCTCCACCAACCCGGACTTGGCCCCCGTGGTGGAGTGTGTTGAATTTCCAAATAAAGAATAATAATAATAACTTTCCGGCGATGCGGGAAGAGACCCGTGCCCCAGCAGTGGGGACATACAAGGGTTCGTATCGTTGTAAGAGTCCATTTAAAGACCCAACGTGCAATTTTCGGATCGGTACGGTAAGACATGTATTTTTTATTAATTTTGGGTTCACTTTGAGTCAACTGTACTGTCCTCAAGTGATTGTTTAATTGCTTCTTCCTGTAATGCTTTTTGGGTAAAGTAATGCGCTTAAAAAAACCTAATTTTAAGTTCTTCAAAACTTGTATGTAGATTTTCAAGGGTTGATCCAGGGTGGGTCCATATTGCCAACAGTGCATTGGCCCCCATGCGCCCCAACGAGGAGGTGCGCCGCCCTCCTCTAATCCCATTGGTCCAAGTAACGATGGGATGGAGGGGGCGGCGCTTTGGGGCGTGTGGTGGCCAAGTTCTATCGCACTTGGCCACTATGCGCTCCAACGAAGAGATGCGGCGCTTTCTAGCCCCGTTGTCGAGCACCGACGGGGCAGGGGACGCCGCCGAAGGAGTGCCCGAAGGGGCGCCCGCAGACGGGTTCGCGGAAGTGTGCGCAAGCGTCCCCGTGGCCCCGTCCTTTGCGGTGCGGAGGAACACCCCAGGAGTTTTAGTCGGTATACCGCCCTTTTCAGGGCGGGGAGTCCGACATAACCGCTGTGCTCCCCCGAGCCAGTGGTACCCGTAATTGGGGTTTCTCCTGGGTGAAAAAAAAAAAAAAGCGGGTCCATATTGCAAAATGTCCCAAGTCAAATATTTTTTTTTAAATTACAAAGATTGCAAGACAACATAATCCTTACCTCAGGCTGTGATTATAATGTCACAGTCAGAATCAAGGTTTTCCTTCAATTTATATCAAAAAACGAAAATAATGTTTTTACATTATGACATTTTGCAATATGAACGACGTAATATTACAAAGGCGAAAGTTTGCGATTGTTTATGTTTGTTACTTCCTCACGCCTAGACGGCTGGAGCGATTTTAATAAAGTTTGGCATGGAGTTAGCCTACACCCTGGATGAACGAACACACAGGCTACGGTTTACTGCAGGAAAATATGTTATTCCCGTGAGAAAATCGATAAACCGCGGCTTACGGGGGTAGCTAGTTACTTCTTATAATATAAAAATGAATCGCTGAATGTGTTGGTAAGCGCAAATCTCGAGAGCAGTTAGAATATTACTTGAAGTACGAGGATGGTTCTTACTGAGAGAAAACTTAAAGAATCGACTGTTAGGCGGTACGAAGTCCGCTGGGTCAGCTAGTTAATTATAACTATAGATACGACGATCTGCGCAAAGCTGCAGGCAGATGCTGGATGCGGCAAGCTGAAGACTAGGCGCTATGGCGCTCATTAGGGGAGGGCTATGTCCAGTTGTGGACTGATATAGCCTGACGATGATGATAGCGAGATAACTTTTGATGAATACGGGAAAACTTTCATATTTTTTTGGAAAACTTACTTAACAACTTCCCTGTCCGAGAGTCGTATATGACTCAGAAGAGTGTATTGGAATAATTTTAAAAACCTATTTAGAGGCCAAAAACTCCACCCATGCCGGGACTCGAACCCGCTACCTCTGGCTAACCGTGTCCTCAGCACGGGCTAGTGCATTAAGAAAGAATATCATCGTATTGGAATATGTTCATGAGCCACATTTGACTCTGAATCTTCAGACATTTGTATGCCACAGTTAGATAGTTGTCTAACTAACTGTGGCCGCAGGGAATTGGAATTTAATTATACTTTGGACAGGGACGTTGTTAAATATGAACGATAGCGAGATTGTCCTATCCTTACAACCCTTACGACGCGCTAACGCCCCACCTATTCCAGATTGGCCAACGCCATGGAGGCTTCCTTGGGCTTCTTCAGAGGGCACTGGCGCGGGCCTCGCCCCACATCTGGTTCGAACGTTCGGAGACCAAGGACCGGACCGCCGTTGCCCGGAGGTATGTTATGCTATCAACCCTTGTATGTCCCCACTGCTGGGGCACGGGTCTCTTCCTTGCATCGCAGGAAGGTTAGGCCATACTCCACCACGTGGGCCAAGTCCGGGTTGGTGGAGGATCGTAAGACAGTGGCGGGTCTTACTTTCAGAAGTTATCAAGCCGCCCATAAGGCCTCTGACGTGGCCTAACGACTGCCACTACATGACAGCCGGCGCCAACGGCTTAACGTGCCTTGCGACGCACGGAAGCGCTCGGAAAAATACCACTGGCGGTACTCACGGGACGTTCACCCATCCTGCACCTGACCGCGCCTGTTGTTGCCTAACTCGAGTGATTGATTCCGATCACTCGTTTCACTAGGCCACAAGCGCTTCAAAAATTTCAAAACTTATCTATTCAATTTGGAAATTAAGCAGCATAACATGGAAATTAAGCCGTTGGCGCCGGCTGTCATGAAACGGCTGTCGTTAAGCCATGTCAGAGGCCTTACGGGGGGCTTGATAACTTCTGACGGTAAGGCCCGCCACCTTAGCTTTTGAATATAAGTATTATAAAAGAAATGAGATAAACTGATCGACTTTTTTAAGTCCTCTAGTCCTGTACTGTTGCCTACCGACCAATCAACCTTTATTTTTTATTTTTTACTTCTTTTATACCACTTAATTTTATTTTTTTATTTGGACAATGCCAAACGAAAAAAAAATTCAAAATTACTAAAATTTACTTTCACGTTTTCTTAAATTTCCAGTGTGCATACGTTTCACATGCCATTCCATACTGTTGGCGACAGATCTGGCAACCCCGTTGCTGTGAGAATGTTATAAGACTTACATAGCAACGGAGTAGCGACCTGGATCGATTTCTATTTTATTGACCTTTTTATTATTTAATTTGTTCTAAATATAACTCTTCTTTATTACACTATTTTTTTTATTTTTAATGCACTAACCCGTGCTAAGGAACAAATTTAAAAACCTATTTAGAGGCTAAAAATTTCACCCATGCCGGGATTCGAACCCGCAACCTCTGGCTATCCGTACCAGCGCTCTACCAATTGAGATTACAATTACTGGTACGGATAGCCAGAGGTTGCGGGTTCGAATCCCGGTATGGGTGAAATTTTTAGCCTCTAAATAGGTTTTTAAATAACTCTTCTTCAGGCTATATAAGTCCACTTCTGGACACAGCCCTCTCCCAATGAGCGTCATAGCGCAAGGTTGTGCCATCATTGGGAAGTAATGCCCATAATCCCCATGGACTGGGCACGCGGGTTGGGGATCGCAGTTTGGTGGAATTGTACTGCAGGGGCCGCTGCTGCCCACCCCCCGGTTTGAGTCTATTAGTCGCCTTTTACGACACCCGCGGGAAGAATTTGGGTTGGTGCTATTCTCTAGGCCGACACCACACAGCAAATATAACTAATATCTATAATTCGGGCTTTCCATTTTCGGCGCTAACACATACCATTACCGTTCCAGGTTGAAAGAGCACATATCGGTCCCAGACAACCCGCCGATCCTGATCTTCCCCGAAGGTACCTGCATCAACAACACGTCCGTGATGCAGTTCAAGAAGGGGAGCTTTGAAGTGGGCGGCACCATCTACCCCGTCGCTATCAAGTGAGTCAATCAACCAGTCAGGCAGTCACTCGCTCACTCATTCAATAAATCAATCAATCAATCAATCAATCAATCAATCACTCACTCACTCACACTCACATACGCACACACTCATTCATTCATGTGAGTCAGCAAAATAGTCTGTGGTGGAGATTTTACAAGGCAAAGAGGTAACCGCAGATTAACCGCTGCTTGAGTGTACGTTCCAATGTAAAAATAGTAATGATTTTATGTCTTTATAAAACTGTAATAACTATTTATGTCTTTCTAAAACAGTTGCTTTATTGGTTATCAATTAACATACTATTACTTCTGACAGTAAGACCCATTAAGGGTCTCTCTGACAGTAAGGGCCACTAGTCTCGAAAGCCTCCACCAATCCGGACTTGGCCCCCGTAGCGAAGTACGGCCTATACCTTCCTCAGGGAAGAGACCTCTCGGTGGGGACGTAATGGGTTTATGATAATGAGTGGACCCGTCAAAACATGAACGTGTCGATAGCGTGCGATGATGTGCAAGTGAATATTCACAAGAGCCACCCTCCCCAGATACGACCCGCGTTTCGGCGACGCTTTTTGGAACTCGTCCCGCTACGGTATGCTTCACTACCTACTCAACATGATGACCTCGTGGGCCATCGTGTGCGACGTGTGGTACCTGCCGCCGATGAGGCGTCGCGACTCCGAGAGCGCCGTTGAGTTTGCCAACCGGGTCAAGGCGGTCGTGGCGAGGCGCGGTGGCCTCGTCGACCTCATGTGGTGAGTCGACTCTCTAGTGCAGATTCTAGCAGGCAGATTCTATAGTGACATTCTAACCCCGTAGGCCAACTCTCTAGTGACATTCTAGCGCCGCAGGCAGACTTATTTCTAGTGACATTCTAACGCCGCAGACAGATTCTCTAGTGACATTCTGGCGATATGGACAAACTTTCTTCCTAGTGACATTCTAGCGCCGCAGTCTGACTTATTTCTAGTGACATTCTGACGGCGTTGTCAGACTTTCTTCCTAGTGACATTATTGCGCCGCAGAACGTCTTTTTGCTAGTGAAATTCGAGTACCGCAGGTTTACTCTCTAGTGACATGCTAGCGCTGCAGACCGACTATGTGTCTAGTGACACTCTAGGCCATCAGCCAGACTTTCTTCCTAGTGACATTCTGGCGCTGCAAACAAACTCTTCCTTATGACATTCTAGAGCCGCAAGCTGACTTTCTCTCGTTACATTGTAACACCGTAGACCAACTTTCTCCCCAGTGACATTCTAGCGCCGCAGGTTATCTAGTGACCTTCTAGCGCTGTGGACAAACTTTCTTTCTAATGACATTCTAGCGACGTAGGCCGGCTTATTTCTAGTGACATTCTGGCGCCGCAGCTATTTTGTAGTGACATTCTGCGCCTGTCGTTGCTTAACTCAAGTGATTCATTCCAATCACTCGGTTCGGCTTGGCCACGAGCGCTTCACGCGTTATGTGCGCTTGGTATTACAATTCATAAAGAGTAATGTGTTTTTTTGTTTGTTCCAGGGACGGCCAATTGAAGCGCATGAAGCCAAAGAAGGAGTGGAAGGAACTTCAGCAGGAAGAGTTCAGCAAACGGTTAATAGGGGAGTACAACGAAGGAAACGATGACAAGACGGACTAAGCCTCTGGCTACCCCTCTGGGAAGTGAGCGTGTGGTTTTGTATGCAACGTGCAGGGAAAGACTCGCGCCGCTGGCTCGCGACCAATCGGAGCGCTGCGTGAAACGAAATGGCGGAAGTCTCGGCCAATAGCAATGGCTCGTGGCTGGCCAATCAGAGAGCCGCTTCAGACAAAATGGCGGATTAGTCGTGCTAAAGCTGACTTTGCGCTTTTTAGCGTGTTTTGGTGTCATTTCCTTCATTCTGTGGGAGTAAAGAGAAGGGAATTAGTTCATGATAACTCGTTGGAAAGAGCAGAAGTGTGTAGCGTATCAGTTCAGTTTTGATCTGCCATATTGGTTTTTGAATAGCATACCAAATCGAAATACATAACTTGCGAGGTGAAATATTCTTAATATTATAATAACTTTCACACAACGCACTTAATTCTCCTGGTCCCAAACTAGGATACTCAGTGGCACGGTAACCAGGCAAGGACATCATAAACGTGCAAATACACCCAGAATGAGGCCATTGTACATATAGATGGCAGTGGTAGGCTCTAGTAGGAATCGAACCCACGACCTTTTTTGGTAGACAAGCGTGTGTTTGGTAACTGCTATACCAGCGAGCCAGTTATATATTTTTTCTTCTTCTTCAGGCTATATTATGTAGTCCACTGCTGGACATAGACCTCCCCTAATGAGCGCCATAGCGCCCTGTCTTCAGCTTGCCGCATCCAGCATCTGCCGGCAGTTTTTCGCAGATCGTCATCCCACCTGGTTGGAGGGCGTCCTGCACTACGTTTGCCGATTCGCGGTCTCAACTCAAGGACACGTTTACTCCAACGGTTGTCGGTTCTTCGCGAGATATGGCCAGCCCACTGACACTTCAGCTTGCTGATTCTCTGAGATATGTCGATAACTTTGGTTCTCTGTCGGATGCAATTTATGTAATCCACTGCTGAACATAGCCCTCCCCTAATGAGCGCCTTAGCGCCCTGTCTTTCGCTTGGCGCATCCAGCATCTGCCGGCAGTTTTTCGCAGATCGGCATCCCACCTGGTCGGAGGGCGTCCTACACTATGTTTGCCGAGTCGCGGTCTCCAGTCATGAACACGTTATCTCATCTGTTATGCGACAAATGCCTAAGCCTTCGAATATTTTGCGTCTACGCTTTCAATTCGCATGGGCGAGAATTGTTTTCCAGGTTTCTGCCTGCGCCTATTGTAAGTACGTGTCTGTAAATATATGAAATTATCACACGAGACGGTGGCGCGAGTTTACGCACGTTTCATACGCAAGATGGACTGAGAGTAGTATCAGAAACTGATTAAAACTGATATACAAAGTGATATAAAGTGATTTAGAGTGCTCGAGTGTTGGTTTTAGAGTCAATTTTGTGTACGATGCAATATGTAACTATTGCTCAAGACGGAAGGACGCTTTTTAAATTATCCTGTAATGTTAATAAATATTTTTGTCAAGCAGAGATCTGACAAATCTGCATGGAAACTGAGCTTTAATTTTATTCTATTTTAGTCTCGATATCAACCCTTTGTATGTCCCCACTGCTGGGGCACGGGTCTCTTCCTGCATCGCAGGAAAGTTATACTCCACCACTGGGGCGAAGTCCGGGTTGGTGAAGGATTGTAAGACAGTGACGCGCCTTACTGTCAGAAGTTATCAAGCCGCCCGTAAGGCCTCTGACATGGCTTAACGACTGTCTGACTGACAGCCGGTACCAACGGCTTAACTTGCCTTGCGACGCACAGAAGTACCTTTAGAATTCCGTAAAAAAATCACGCTGTCAAATGGTTTATTTTACTTTGCACAGAACTGTCAGTCGCTGCTTGACTGAAACCGCTGGCGTACAGTCTGTTAGCTTTTAGAATATACCTCGGGCTCTAGAGTAGGCTTCGGTTTTCGCCGAAAGCACACGAGTGCAATACTACTTCCTGCTCTGTACTAAAACTTTTCTTATTAAGTTTAATCAATTAAGTGTCATATTAGTTCAGATATTTCTATTACACGAATATATCCGATTCTATCCGATAGTAGCCGAGGTATATTCTAAAAGCTAACACACTGTACCATGTGTTATAGGAAAAACACTAATAATAACGAAAATATCTGTGTATTTTACTGATGTGGAGTTTATAATCTATTTTAGTAACTCTTATAGTGTACCGATGTTGTTTATAAAAGCATAATTGCTCTTAAAACACTCCTCGAATTTAGTTTAAGTAGTTTTACGTAGGGAGGCAGACTTCATTTTATATATGTATTTTTTTTTACTTGTTTCATCATCAGCCCATTATGTCCCCACGGAGGGGCACGGGTCTCTTTCCTGAGAAAGGTATAGGCCATACTCCATCACGGGGGCCCAATTCGGATTGGTGGAGGCTTGCAAGACTAGTGGCTGGTCTTACTGTCAGAAGTTTTCAAGCCGCCCATAAGGCCTCTGACTTGGCTTAACGACTGCCATCTGTCGAGGGCAGCCGGCACCATCGGTGCCTTGCGAAGCACGGAACCGCTCGGAAAAATGCCACTAGCGTTAGTCACAGACGGTCGCCCATAAATGCACTGAACGCGCCCTATGTTGCTTAACCTTCGTGATCGTTGTTCAAGATCACTCGGGCAGCTACGAGCGATTCAACAAGCAAGCATATATAAGTAATGAAATAAACTTAAACATGTTTATTTAGTTACAGCATATGTTTAAATTTCATTTTAATACTATTTTTGTGTTTTGCACGTCTACCAAATCTTTCTTCTACGTCCTGCGGTTGACTGGTAGAAAATGGCTGCCGCGTTGTACGAATTTATTTTGTAAATAAATTTGAGGAGTGTTTTAGGGAAATGTTTTTTATAAATAAGATTGCTCTTGTTGAAGTAATCTTAGTAACTTTTTTACTTATTTAAAATATAATAGGCATTTTACATCTGTTGTCTCGAACAATGTATAGTTTTGATGCATTTTCTGGATTTCTCTTTACATAGAACGGCGCCATCTTTAAAATTACGTAACACGGATTTCGTGATTTATGACCCCTCTCCGTCCTTGTCACAGCTGATCACATTTGTGAGACTCCCCCCCCCCCCCCCCTAGTGTGACGTCACATATTTTGCAATGTTACATTTATTAGCTGACCCAGCGAACTTCGTACCGCCTAACAGTCGATTCTTTATTTTTTTTTATTTTTCTTTCCGTAAGAACCATCCTCGTACTTAAAGGAATATTCTAAAAAAAGAATTAGCGAAATCGGTTCAGCTGCTCTCGAGATTTGCGCTTACCAACACATTCAGCGATTCATTTTTATATTATAGATTATTGAATTAAATCAGCTGTTCCGACGTTAGTTTTATATCGAGAGTTTCAAATGTTTTGAGTATTTCGTTAATAGTGCAAAGTTCGTGTTTAACGCGTATGTAGATTTGGATATGTGAAGACACGAAACTTAGGACCCCTTCCGCCCCCCTGTCACACAATGGGTGCGTTCCGAGATGCGATGAAATCGATTACAGTTCCAATCCATATAACTGTAGTACAAAAACCCTATTTCGTGCGAGATACTTAGGGACTGCTAAATTTGGCCGGATTCGCGCTGTAATCGATTTCATCTGATTTCATTGCATCTCGGAACGCAGGGAATGTCACACTACGTCGACCCCCCCTTCCTCCCCCTTATCGTGTGACGTAATTTATAGATGGTCCCAAGAAGGCATTTTTATTTATAAATTCATTACACATTTTCATAATAAAGTGTCAGTCATATTCATGTAATTATTCGTAGGGCCTAGTTTTCTATGTTTAAGTTTTGACTAGATGGGTTGTGTTATATTAAAAGTTTATTCAAAACCTCGTCCATTGTCCTTTTCTTTCGTATTATTTGAATTTCCATCGAGGGCTAGGAAACTGTTGTGTTACAGAATTCTTCAAACAGATTAAATTATGTACAGTGTATGTAAAAAAAACAGATAATCTTTTTCCTAAGGAGCCGTTTTTAGGACGAATTCACAAAGCACTTTATAGATGGCGTTTATAGGCGTGCACATATGAGGACAGGAATGCGTCTTAAAAAAACCTATTTTAGAGGCTAAAACTTCCACCCATGCCGGGATTCGAACCCGCGACCCCTAGCTATCCGTGCCAGCGCTCTTTTCAACTAAGCTAATGGGCGACTCACCGGTATCAGTGAAATTTCGAACCTCTACAATATTATCTGTATTACGTACAGGCAGCGACATCTGGCTGAAGTAATTTGCATCACTTACAGTCCCGAGTACCTACTTTGCAGTGTTAGGTTTTACATCGGAATGATATCGCTGTACCTGCATGATTATATTATTTTTAATGCACTAACATGGCACGGATAGCCAGAGGTCGCGGGTTCGAATCCCGCCATGGGTGGAATTTTTAGTCTCTAAAATACCTAGGTTTTAAAATTATTCCTAGCACGGATTACTTAGTGCATTAAAAATTATAAGGAATACGCATGGATGTCTATCCGTGGGAATACGTACCTATGTCTACTTTTGATCAGCGCAGAGTAATTTTGACAGCCATATTCCGGTTTTTACATGGCCACGCCTGTAAGCGCCATCTATAAAATGTTTTGTGAATTTGTGCTGAAAACGGCTCATTGTTTCGAATATTACACTATTTTTATTTTTAATGCACTAACCCGTTTCGAATATGTAAACAAAACAGATAAATTTCTACTACTTTTTTCAAAAATCCTTGTTTACATTTAGCTTTGCTCATAATGTTCACAAGCGTGGTCGCTCAGTGGGTAGAACCATCGACTGACAAGCGAGAGCCCCAGGTTCGATCCCAAATGCGGGCATGTACCAATGACTTTGTTTAATTTCAAAGTTACGTACCTACATTTGCGAATTTGTAGTCGCAATACCACACGCTAACGGTGAAGAAAATATCGTGTGGAAACCCGCGGCTTGGTTGGCTCCGCAGGTATTGACTAGTCTTTCCTGTGGGCTAGGCCGACTAAGCTGTCAGGATGGTACCTATAGGTGCTGGGCAAGCCTACACCACCTATAAAACCATGTCCCAGGCACTACAGCGTCGGAGTGGTCCCTTCACCCATCTAGTGTGAGTGAAGATACCATTGGACGCTGTATAAATCATCTCATTAAGTAGATGCAAAAAGGCCAATATTATTATTAATAAGTTGGATCGTCTTCTTAACGTTTGTATACGTTACATCTTCGGCCTTCGTAAATTTGACCATATATCCCAATACCGTTCCCAGTTGAACTGGCTAAACATCCGCCACCGCAGGAATGCCCACATCTTGACGCTCCTCTATGGCGTCCTTCACGATCCCTCCTCCCCCATTATCTCCGTGAACGTTTCACCTCACGTGGCGCGCGTGGTCGCCTTCAGCGCCCATGCAAAGATTTACTCCTCGAAATCCCAGAGCATAATGCGGCAGGCTATTCGGGTTCCTTTTCCGTGACAGCGGTACGTCTGTGGAACGCGCTGCCGCTATACATTCGCCAGGCTCCGTCAGTCGGCGTCTTTAAGAGTAGAGTACAGGAACACTATCTTCATATTCAGAACAGTAAAGTGTAATTACATTCGTAAGTATGTAAAAATATAAGATATGAAGTCTATTTATGTTTATGAAGTCTATCTATTCATCTTTATATATGTGCTTAATTATTATATTTGTATAATTATGTTTATGTTTATAATTATTGTACATATTATAGTTTAATTTTAAAAAAGATATTTGACAATAAAATATCACCTCACCGTTTGTGACTACCCCCATCTTCTCCACGTCACCTGTTGGTTGGCTAGAATAAAATACTATTTAGTACTAAGCCCGCCAATTGTACAATCCTTACAGGTACAATAAAGAATTTAATAATAATAATAATAATAATTGTTAACAAACCGTTGATAGAAATCGTGCAAAAACGGGAAGCAATAATGCCAATATTTATTTAAGATTCAACTCAATACCTATTTAAGATACCTATATCAACAGCGCTGTTAATAATTTCCTGAAATTAAATGAAAAGGTTTTATTAAAAGTAGCGCAGAACGTTGTAACGTAGTTGATAAGCCGCAGTGGCCTAATCAACACAACCTTACAAGTCAAACTAGGTCTCCATTACAAAATCACGAGAAAACACCCAAATTATCACATCAAAGGAAAGAAAAGGCATACCACTCATAGGTACTAGGGAAACAAACAGGAATAACGCATTATGTAGTTCCATGTTACTACCACGCCTCAAATTGCCCCTTCAATTAACTCGCAAGTCAGCAGTCTGACGGTGGCAGGTGCATAGATATTCAGCCGGGTAATTCAAAATGCGCTCTGATTTGTAACACAATTTACAAACGATTAGATTATACAGTAGCGATTAGAGTTTGATATAATATAACCATTGAATTTATACTTTAAATACAATGATATAACTATGTATGGGTATCGCGAATCATTCAGAAATGCAGTTGAAAAGTCCCTCCCACAAATTAACGTGGAGTAATTTTAGCCGTGCAATTTTTTTAATCCATGGAAGTTTAAGTTAAAGAGTTTTTTTTATCAATTAATTGGGTTTATAAGTAACAAATGACATATTTAGAGGCTAAAAATTTCACCCATGCCGGGATTCGAACCCGCGACCCCTGGCTATCCGTGCCAGCGCTCTTTCCAACTGAGCTAATGGGCGACTCACCGGCATCGGTGAAATTTCGAATCTCTTACAATATTCTCTGTATTACGTACAGGCAGCGACATCTGGCTGAAACAATTTGCATCACTTGCAGCCCCGAGTACCTTCTTTGCAGTTAAGTTTTAACATCGGAATGATATCGCTGTACCCACCTGACTATACATTTGCCGCGACATTTGGTGTCAGAATTGGGGTTTGGAGATGCCACTGATTCTGACAGAGGATACTTCTGGAGTGAGGACCAGGTCCAGAAGTGCTGCGGAGGCCACGCCCACTGCCCCTCAGGCCACGCCCACTGGCCATAGGGACACGCCCACTGGCCCCGCCCACCAGGCCACGCGCGTAGTGGAGACACAACATACGTCCCCAGCGGCTCCGCCCACTGGCCACGCCCACCAGGTCACGCCCACCGCCCCCGTGCACAAGGCTCCGCCCACCGGCCTTGATCACCAAGTTTCACCAACCGACCAACAGGCTCCGCCGCCTAGCCACGCCCACCTGGTCACGCCCACCGTAGACATTAAACCTCCGTCAAGTCCAATGGAGGTTTTGGATATGACGTCTTCAGGAGTATTAAATTTTCAGGGTCAGAGGTCAGGATAGGAGTGCCACAGTGATCGATTTTGGGGCCGTTCCTCTTCCTCGTATATGTAAATGATATGCCGTTCATGGTTCAAAATATGTCAGAGATAGTATTATTTGCAGATGACTTATTTTTAAAATTAAGAGACAAGAAAATGACCTTGACAATACAAATAATGCTCTCTCTCGGGTACTAAATTGGTTTACTTCTAATAACTTATTGTTAAATTCAAAAAAGACAAAATGTATAAAGTTCACTCTTCCAAATGTCAAAACGGTTGACAGCAATGTTTTATTGGGGAATGACATATTAGACCTTGTGAATGAAACTGTATTTCTAGGTATCACAATGGATGCAAAGCTTCAATGGGGTCCTCATATAGAAAAAATAGCAAATAGGCTTAGTTCAGCAGCATATGCAGTCAAAAGAATTAGGGAACTAACTGACGTCGCAACTGCAAGGCTTGTTTATTTTAGTTACTTCCATAGTATTATGTCCTATGGCATACTACTGTGGGGACGGGCAGCAGACATTGAGACCATCTTCGTCTTGCAGAAGAGAGCGATCAGATTCATTTATAGGCTGGGTAGTAGAGATTCGTTAAGAGATTTCTTTAAAGAAACTAACATCCTGACGGTTGCCAGTCAGTACATATATGAAAACCTTATGTAGGTACGTTAGGAAAAATATCAGTAACTTTAAAACATTAGCCCCCTTATTCATAATAGTCCGCTAGCTTAAAACAGCTGCTAAAGAGTGTTCTCTTTCATTCTGACTTAGGTCAATAGAAGAGGACAGAGTGAGAATAAGCATTGCTTAAAGTTAACAGACTATTATGAATAAGGGGGTAGGTAGTAAACACAATGTAAATACTAGAAATAAACATAAACTTATGTTCCCGCTATTTAGGCTGGCAAAGGTTAACACATCCTTCATGGGGCATTGTATACGCTTCTAATAATAAAATCCCTGAAGATATATTAAGCTTGCCTAAATCGCGGTTCAAAAAATATGTAAGTAGGTACACTTTGTGCCAAAAGGGCTACTATAACATAAAGGATTATTTCGATAATAATGAGGTCTGGAAGCCAGTACAATGTATGAGTTCTATGTTTTATAGTAATTGTGTAAGCTATGTCAATTAAGGACTTTGAAAAGACTAAGTTTGGATTTTTTTTGTCCATTTTTTCTCCAAAATGAACAAGTTTTTGAAATTGACACCTAGTTTGAATTGTAACGTTCATTAAGCCGCAGTTTCTGTGCTACTTTGAATAAAACCATTTAATTTCATTTCATCACGTGCCTCATTGCAATGTTGAAGGGCATGCAAGAACAACAGAGCAAGCAGATGCAATGCCTGCAAGAACAGAAGGCAGACCAACAAGTAATCTTATCTACCGTTACAAAGTTCAGCGATACGATCGCTAAGCTACATGAAGATGTAGAGGTAGTGAACGAACTGGTTTCCGAATTAGAGGATGATCTAAAGAATGTGAAAACTGGCCTCACTGGACTAAAGCAGGAAGTTCGGCGTATTAAAGCTGCTGGAGCTGCGGCGAGCGGAGTTGTCAGCATAAGCCAGGGGCCTAAAGTGAAGGTGCCTCCGTACGATGGCACTACGTCTTGGGTCGCCTACCGACAGCAGTTCCAGACTGTTGCTGCTTCAAATGGGTGGACGGACGAACAGAGCCTGACAGCCCTCACCGTTGCGCTCAGAGGTTCGGCTTTATCTGTCCTAGAGGCACTGCCCACCTCAGGCAGCGAGTTCAAAGATCTGCTGGAGGCACTTGAGGCCAGATACGGGGAACGACACCTGGAACATGTTTTTCGTGCCCAGCTACGCGACCGGACTCAGCGCCTGGGTGAAGGACTCCAACAATGGGCGTTGGAAATTGAGAATCTGGTTCGAAAGGCGTATCCTTCTGCTGATAGTAAGATGGTGGACACGAATATTTTGCAAACCTTCGTCGACGGAATCAAGGATCTTGAAATTAGGGCTGCAGTAAAGCTTCGCTACCATTCCTCATTAAAAGAAGCTTTGGCACACCCCCTGGAAGTAGAAGCTGTGCGTCATGGTATCCAGCAAGGGTATAAACTTCGAGAAGTTACGGAGGAGGTTAAAGAGATCAAGACACCGCCTAAGAGGAACTTCGGGCCCATGTGTTACAAGTGTGGGGAAAGAGGGCATCTCCAGTTCACGTGTCCTAAGAAGGAAAGGCAACCAACCAACACAGATGACAGACTGGATACGCGTCTCAACAAAATGGAGCAGCGTTTTGAAGAGTTTGTAAAAAAGCATGACGCTGCGCCCTCCACCGTGAACCAGGGAAACGAGTAAAAGCCAGGACTGCGGGGCGGGTACTGGCTGGAGCGGAGGAAGCCCCAGTAACCAGAATCTCACAAGCATGGAATGGGAACAGTCTACTAATACGCGGTGCAGTGAACAAAATAGAGTGCAAAATCACCCTAGATACAGGAGCCTCTAGAACAATCGTGAGACCAGACCTGGTGAAAGCTGTACGGAGACGCAAAGGCACCAGTTTATGCAGACTTCTCTCCGCTTCTGGCCAGCAGATACCTATACCTATGTGTTGGAGAGGCGTCATATATTCACGACGTAATCGTAGCCGAAATTATGGATGATTGCATTCTAGGCCTAGACTTTATAAAGAAACACAACTGTCACATCGCTGTCACAAACGGTGTCTTTAAATGTGGTGATGAGGAGAACTTCATACTTGGCGGTCCCAACGGAAATGTCACGTGCCTAAAGAAAATTGTAATACATGGACGTGCACAAACTGAAGTAAAGGTGAAGCTGCCTTTGAGTCAGAAGAATCAGCGAAATAGATGTGTGCTGATTGAAGATACACGAAACAGGGCAGCCAGTCAGAAATTGCTGACAGCAAGAACTCTCGTCTATGGAGGCAAGACCGCTGTAGTAAGGGTTGTGAATATAGGCGATCGTGAGATTACCCTTAGCAAGGGTGACGTTATTGGAAGGTGTGAGGAAGCCGTTTGTATGAGAAACTGCCAATCATCTCCAAGCTCAAACACATCGAATACTAGGGAGTTAAATTATAGTCACTAAGCTCCTTGAGGATACTAAAAGTAATCTGAGCTATTTGCAAAGCATGAAAGCTAAGAGGTTGCTACTACGCTTTAGGGATATCTTCTCTGACGAAGGAAATCCTGGAAGAACATCGTTAGTTCAGCACAAAATCGACACCGGACAGGAGCGACCTATCCGTCAGCGAGCAAGGCGCATACCGATTGCTAAAGAAAAGGAAGTACAAGACATGTTGGAAGACATTTAAAGAGTTAAATACCTTAACTATTGTCAAAACATTTAAACAGTTAAATCCGGCTTCCGACACCCGATGTCTCTTCGTCATCCACCTATCCATTTCCGAGATTACTAGACAAGTATTCGGATCGGACGTAGTGCAAAACCGCTCTCAGTATCCGTTAAGAATAAAAGCCAGAAGCCTCAAATTAATCTAGCATGAATTTCGTTAGTTACCGACATTAGACACCTTATATTATCAGCCGAACAATCTTTTGATTTTCTTTACGTTACATTAAAAAAATTTTGCGTTTAATATGTGACTCTTACCTTTCTTTTGGAAATGACTCGGCGGTCAAAACATTTTGCTTGTCTCAATCTAAAATTCGCAATAGCGCTTCGTTTGTCTGTCTTGCTCCGTGGCTACTGATCCGCTCTCACTAAAATTAGTATTGGGTGTCTCTCGTGATACGATGACATTTTGACTATTTTGTGAACTGCGTTTTGTACTGAAATGAAATCAAGTATTTAATACATTTAAATCCTAACAATGATTAAAACTGTTTCTATACGGATTTATGCTCGTTGATTACATTTTTACAATTTTCCGACGTTTCGGCACTTTTCACCACCTCAGTCATCCGAGACCACGGCACCTGTAAAAGTGCCGAAACGTCGGAAAATTGTAAAAATGTATTAAACGAGCATAAATCCGTATAGAAACAGTTTTAATTATGTCTAGTGCTCGTGTTAACCTTAGAAAATACTATCCTAACAATGACCACCGAAAAATTTAAAACCTCCAAGAAACTAAAATATTAACGTTACTAAGTATACGTTTTTCTTTTACTAGTTGACTCAGTGAACTTCGTACCACCTAAAATATGATAGATTTTTTCACTGTAGTAGGTAAGTATTTACTTTTTGGTTTTCAGTCAAAATAAATGCTGGACCATTAAAAAGATAAAACATATTTATAACATCAATTGCCGTTCATTACTCTTGCCAAGGCCTTACCTTTCTTGGAATACTGAATTTTTGTTATGATTCGGCTGTAAAAGTATTACGCAAACAGAACGTAAACGGATATTTTACATGCCGAAATAAATGGCATATTTTTCCCAGTGGTTAAGCCGGAGGGGAGGTATTTTATTGCAATATGGAAACTCTGAGCCAAATTACGTAATTTCACATTAAAATTAAATGAAAAAAAAACACATCTTAATACAAATATTAATTGCCAATCTACGCCATTTATTATGGAGAAATGAATTATTATTTTTTGCGCAGATGGTAATGAAAGTTTGAAATTGAGCTCAACAATGCAAAAATACCTTCAGCTTGAAGGCCACTAAACTAACAACATGTGTCGTTTGTAGGATAAAAATATTCTTAAAATAAAAATATTCTTTGTTGTATACCGGAACAATAGTTACAGAAACGGCAGATACAAAAGATCAAGTACAATTCGCGGCTTTATTGCTTATAGCAATTTGTAAGTCAGTTAATTATAACGTTGAATTACTAAGTTCATTTTGTGACATTTACCTCTAATTTCCAAAGCGGTAGTCAAACCTGTTTGTCAGTCTAAATCTAAAATTGTCAATGCCAACTCCCTCTCCTTTGTTCCGCGATTACTAAACTCCTCTCACCGGAATCATTACTGACCTTTTCTGGTGGTGCAGTGATATTTTCACGATGCTTTGTTGCGAACTGCTTTTCGCTCTGAAATTAAAACACACAGTGAATATATAATTACAGTCTAAAAAAGTCTATTCGCTTAGATAAGTGGCTACCTCGAAGTTCATTTGCGTCATTTGCGGGTGTACGCTGCACTCGGCATCCTTTGATTACGCTTTGCGTATATTCGTTATTTTCATTCTAGTAACCAAAAATGCCTGCGGGTGTACTCTACCTAAGTGTAGAAGAGTAGAAATGTATTTCAAAGTTTTTAACTTTGAAGGATCTTTCTGCTCATCTTCTTCTTCTTCTTCTTCAGGATATACTAGTCCACTGCTGGACATAGCCCTCCCCTAATGAGGGCCATAGCGCAAGGTTGTACCATCATTGGGGGGTAATGCCCATAAATACAAAACATCAATACAAAACAATTATCTGGGTCCAAAGAAATCTACGACTAGGAAAGCAAAAATAGATCAATTGTTTTATTTCATACGTTTAGTGTAGTAGGTACAGTCAAGAGTACATATACGCTTAATATAGCCATTTTTGGTAACTTGTCGTAACCGTTACGGCACTTAGTGTCGACTCTGACTTATTCCCGACACATAATCTCGTCGCCGTTATGTAATTGTGTAGTTGCCGCAACCAGAAACGGGGAACAGTCGACACAGGAACATTTGGTCACAAATTTACGTCGCCGTGTCGTAACATGTTACCATATTTTAACCAGAGTTCACATTCATTCATTCATTCGCTCATTTCATTTGACTTGTGTCACATCAACATGTGTTCTTTGAGAAGCTATGAGGACTTTTAAAAAATAATAATAAGATAACGCCATCTTAATCGAGGTAAGTAGAAATAGTTTTAAGGTTTTAATGCTTTTTTTAGTTTAATAATGCTCAAATCGTAATGGGAAAGAAAAAGGACTGTGTAATTTTGTCAAATAGGTTGAAATTGTACAACGCGCCACATTATTATCACAATTTTAATATGTTGGTGAAATGTAAACATTTATTATTTTTAAAAACCCAGTGCTCAAATGCATTTAATTGTTTATTATAGTTAATATCGGTACTAATAATAATCTATTTTTGCAATATTAAACAATGTAATTGATAGATTTCGAAAGAAAAATTATATTGTTTGGTACTTAAATATTCTCGTCAGAATTAGTCACAAAGTTACGATGATGCGTCGACATGTTGCTTAAAGTCGTCACAAAGTTACTGAATTTATAAAATGGTTTCTTAATTGTTTTGCTTCCAGCGTTTCCCAAATTATTGTCAAGCAAAATGCCATACTGCATTGTCTTGACTAAAGAAGCTCGTCCCAATTTATATCACTTGTTCCAAGCTCATGGATAAAAGAAAACGTCCTTTTTTGGCCAAGATTTAAGAAAACTTGTGAGTCAAGAGCTAATAAGACGAAACGAAAATGGTGTACCGGACGAAAATTGGCAAAAATTACCATGTAAAGTCAAAGCCAGTGGAATCGACACATTTACAGAAGACCTTAAAATGGAAGCGCTTTTTTCAACATGATTGACACAGACGATGAGGAGAGATACTTTACAAATCAAGAAAAGTAAAGAAAACATCCACTCTAAAGTCAGTAACAGACGATTTATTAAACTAAACACAGAATTTGATCTCCTTAGGGAAAACAAACAAGTGGCGGAAAAAGACCTGGAAGAAAATAAAATTATTGAAAGAGAAGCAATAAAAAAATACATTATCGATTCTGATGGCGACGATGTTACAAAAATGACGACGGAGAAAAGTACAGCATTACAAACAGAAGTTGACCCTCAAGATGATGACTGCGTTACTTCAAAATTTTCAAGTTTAAATGAAAAGCTAGCGCAAAATACTGCCTTGAATACTTCTTCCACTTCTTCTTAAAGTGCCTCTCCATTACTGGAGGTTGGCAGTCAAATACACATACAGTTGAATACAGAAAATAAAAATCTGAAAGACATCATTCAGCGCTTCAATGATCGTAGTTACCTAATTAATACGTAATTGCCTATGTATGTTTTAAACATAAATAAATATCTTACTTGTACTTGAGCAATTTTGTTTTGCTATTTTGTTAACTCTCCTGTAATAAGTTGAAGTCAGTCGAAACCTACGTGTGTTTTTTGGTTCTTTACTATTTTTTTTATTTTAATTCAAGTATTTTAAAAACCTATTTAGAGTCTAAAAATTCCATCCATGCCGGGATTCGAACCCGCAACCTCTGGCTATCCGTGTCAGAGGTTGCGGGTTCGAATCCCGGCATGGGTGGAATTTTTAGCCTCTAAATAGGTTTTTAAAATTGTCCTTAGCACGGATTAGTGCATTAAAAATAAAAATAGCATAAATTAATTCAAGTAAACAACCTTCACCAAATAAAGGAAATGTTTGAGACTGACTGGTTTTAGTGACGTTTATTTGTGCAAGTTAGGTTATCTAGTGTTTCGTAACATAGACGTAACGGTAACGACATAAGTTAGCATCCTGCTACGACACATTTTTACCACTTTTGTACACTAGTTGCAAACTAAACGCAAAGTGTATACAATGTGTGGACACAGATTATTGTGCATTATGTCGACACAGCGACCACACACGGTTACTGAAACTAAGTTCAGTAACATTGTTACTGCACTGTTACGACAACTTTAAACCAAAACCCGACACAGTCGCAATGTGTCGTGACAGTTACGGAACTGCTGCGACTTGTTACGTCTATTAAAAAACTGCGACCAAAAATGGCTATAACTTTCGTTGCGAAGTCGCCAGTAACGTAGCTGTGAGTGAACGCATGTAGGGTCTTTGTGCTGTAAATGTAGTGCTAAACTACCTAATGTATCAATATGTACCCTTGTATGTTCCCACTGCTGGGCACGGGTCTCTTCCTGCATAGCAGAAAGTGAGGCCATACTCCACCACGGGGGGCAAGTCCGGCTTGGCGGAGGATTGTAAGACCTTGGTGGGTCTTACTGTCAGATGATATCAAGCCGCCCATAGAGCGCCTGACATGGCCAAAATGCCATATATAAAATACGTATTTCGTATTAGCAAAGGGGAAGATAAAAAGTACCCAGAACCGGAGTGCGTGCATGCAACGACTTATGAATGTTTATAAAACGAAGGCAATCTGTCAGGATCGTGGCAAGTGGCAGTCCCTAGACCTCTGGGATACAGGCGTGAGGTTATTAATGAATATGTAAAATACCTAATGTATAAAATAAATAATTTATTTTTTGTGTAGAAACTCTCTTCAACGTTTGGAAAGAGCTTCTAACGATTTTAACCGATAAAATAATGCAGATTAACAAACATTCAAAATTATATATACAGAAAAAATCTTACTTTTTTGTAATCATATCCCGTGCTCTTTCTTTCAGGCGTTCATCTCGTTTGATTTAACTTTTTTTCGGCAGTTGTTGCCCATTGCGATATAATTTGTCACAGTTTTCCGATAAAAAAGTAATGCCTATTCACTCAACACTGATTACAGTGAAAGTATTCACTGTAATCAGTGAGTAGTGTAGTAACACTACTCAAAGCCTATAATGCAATGATTATTTACAAAATTTAAATCGCGAACAGCGCGGACTAGCGCCGCACAGACCTTCTCTCATTAGAGCTCAGCGGGCGGGCACTGCCCGTGACTGACCGACAGTGACAGACATATACGCTGCTCGGAGGAAAACGCGATGACAATTTGTGGATGACAATAGTAAGAGCAAATCTCGCCTTTAGCATTATTTTGATGCGTAAAGTTAATTAATTGGTTAAAATTCAACCACAGCAGTAAATAGAAAACTGAAACACCAAAATCTGCATCTCTAAATTGCTTATTCAGAGAAAAAACACAGCTGATGTATGTAAAGGCATTGCTGAGTACTGGCAAAAGTAAGACTGTACTTTGGAATTAATTTCTAATGAGGAAATTTAATCCAATTGCGTTTTAAACCTTGTATCAATGTAATACGAACGAATGAAAAACTCGTAATATCAGCGTTATAGCCCCTTAACACTAAATATAGGTAAACTTCAAAGACGTACGGAAAGAGTTGCCCTGTCGCTTCCAGCTCACATAAACTACCATAAGTAGGAGAGCGTGACATGTCAATACAGTATTAAGTAGCACTGGAGTAATTGGCTACTATATCCCAGTTACTACATCTACTAACCGCAGTTGGCTACTACATGGCTAACGATTTGCTCACGTACCTCCCTAGCCATCACTGTGTGTCATACAACAGATATGACATGGCCCGAAACAGAGAGATAATAGGAACTGCATTGTGGGGCACCATAGATTCATCAATTTATAATAACTCAACAATCATTGCATGTGAGGGATAACAAACAATAAGTAAATATCAAAGGTTCCACTCAACAACCAAGAAATTAAAAGACCGTAAACGAACACTACAAAAGGTAATATTATATAGTGGTAATAGGTATATTTAATTATATATATATATATATATATATATATATATATATATATATATGACAATAAAATATAATTAAGCTCTGCGAATCGGAGCGAAACCTGGTCGGACTATTCCGATATAACAACACCCGTAAGTAAATCCGGACTAAAAGTCTACAATAAAATATTACCTCGCCGTTTGAGACCTTCTTTCTCCATGTCACCTGTTGGTTGGCTAGAATAATTTTATTCTATCACGTATTTACTATTTAGTATTAAGGCCGCCCGCCCGCCACTGTACAATCTTTACAGGTACAATAAAGAATTTAATAATAATATATTTCCCAACAACATCCAAGAATACAACAGAACAAAATTTCGCAACCCCGTTCACTCCCTTAAGGGTAAAATTTAGAAAAAACGGCGAAGCATGTGTTCAATAGATTGTGTTGAAGAGTATTAATTTTAAGTTTCAAGAAAATTAGACAACATTCTTTATACCTCCTACACAAATCTTAGAAACCCTTTTCGCCCCCTTAGGGGTTAAATTTAAAAAAATCCGGTCTTATTCCATGCCTACATTATATATAGATCCTATGTGCAAAATTTCAGCATTCTAGGTCCAATTTTGGAAAAGATAAAATTTGCCACCCCTTTCACTCCCTTAAGGGTTAAATTTATAAAAATGGTGAAATACGTGTTCAATCGATTAGAGTATTTATTTTAAGTTTAAAAAAATTAGACGACATTCTGTATTATTCCCATACAAATTTTGACGACTCTTTTGACCCCCTTACGAGTTGAGTTTAAAAAAATCCTCTCTTATTCCTTGCCTATATTATATACTGACCCTCTGTGCAAAAAATCAGCTTCCTAGGTCCAAGGGCTTGGGCTGGGCGTTGATAAGTGAGTCAGTCAGGAAAATAAAATGTTGCAACCCCGTTCACTCTCTTAAGGGTTGAATTTAGAAAAAAACGGCGAAACACGTGTTCAATCAATTGTGTTGAAGAACATCTATTTTAAGTTTCAGGAAAATTAGACAACATTCCCATACCAATTTTGGCAACTCTTTTCGCCCCCTTAGGGGTTAAATTTCAAAAAATCCGGTCTTATTCCATGCCTACATTATACTCGTATATAGATCCTATGTGCAAAATTTCAGCTTCCGAGGTCTCCACTACAATACGGCCCGAAGGCGGCGGCTTACATTTTACATTGTACATTGACATTCAGCAAACAGAATGTAAATTCTTTACGTTGAAATAAAATGATTTGAATTTTGAATTTGAATATAGCAAGTATTAAGTAGGTACGCATTTGTTTGGTCAATTTTCAATTCGTAAAACGGAACCTACCCACCTTCCTATATTGCAGAGAGATTTCATAATTCGTTATCGCATTGACAGTTGACTAGGTAACACATTAATTGGGCCAATTAATGTGTTATCAGTAAGTAATAAAATAAATAGGTAGGTAGGTACTTTTATACTATTTTTATTGCACTAACCCATGATAAGGACAATTTTAAGAAACTATTCAGAGGCTAAAAATTCCACCCATGCCGGGATTCGAACCCGCGACCTCTACCTATCCGTGTCAGCGCTCTTTCCAACTGAGCTAATGGGCGACTCACCGGCATCGGTGAAATTTCGAACCTCTTTACGCTATTCTCTGTCTGTATTACGTACAGGCAGCGACATCTGGCTGAAGTAATTTGCATCACTTGCAGCCCCGAGTACCAACTTTGCAGTTAGGTTTTAACATCGGAATGATATCTCTGTACCCACCTGACTATACTCTTTCTAATGCACTAACCCGTGCTAAGGACAATTTTAAAAAGCTATTTAGAGGCTAAAAATTCCACCCATGCCGGGATTCGAACCCGCGACCTCTGGCTATCCGTGCCAGCGCTCTTTCCAACTGAGCTAATGATCTGAGGTAATGAGCTAAATTTTTAGCCTCTAAATAGGTTTTTAAAATCTGAAGAGATGAAATGTCAATTTTCAATTCGTAAAACGGCAAATGTACCTTCCTACCTATATTGCAGAGAGATTTCATAATTCGTTATCGCATTGACAGTTGACTTGTTAACACATTAATTTGGCCAATTAAGGTGTTATCAGTAAGAAATAAAATAAATTGGTACTTTTAGTTAAGCAAACAGCAACTAGCGACAATTCTAGAATCGAATAAAATATATGAGTGGTTTTTAAGGAACTTTAATATTTACGTCCCAGGATTGGTCGCTCACCAAACAACAAAAGTCCAGGCATAAGGTTTGTCAGAGAGCGATTGTGCGCAGTACCTCGAGCCTGAGAAGCCACGTCGGAAATACCACATTACGCGCAAGGACCCGAATAATCAAGTGCCTCGCCTATGCGAATTGAAAGCGTAGACGCAAAATATTTGAAGGCTTAGTTATTTTGTCGCATAAAAATAATATAAGTCGAAAGAGTAATTATAATTAGACATCTATTTTCTCATTCGAATTCAATATTGCATGGCATACAGAATACAGATTTTGGCTGTCGCTCGAATAAACTTTAGAGTCGTAACACGACTTATTTGCTAATGAAGTGATTGGCTCCCATGTCAGTCAAATAGGTACATACATACACCCGAATAGGTGGGCGAAACTCGCCACCTAGTAGGCGCCACACGACGGACATCGAAATCGTGGCCGGCCTAGAGGACGGTGGTGGAGAGATGGTCTCGACCACCATCTGCCGGAGTAGTCTGAGGTGGACAGAAAATATGGACTGAATTGGGGGAGGCCTTTGCCCAGCAGTGGGACACAAACATAGAGGCAACGTAAAAAAAATCCCTTCGGCCACTTTGGAAACCAAAGGTTTGAAAAGAGAATTATTGCGTGAAAATTTTTTCTTACGTTAAAGGTGTGTTAGACTGGTAAAAATCAATAACATGCCTCTACCATGTAGCACAGATGTTTCCATTTCTGAGCGTAGGCTTCCTCCAAGCGTAAGAAAACTTAATGGCAGTCGTTAAGCCATGTCAGAGGCCTTATGGGCGGTTTGATAACTTTTGGCAGTAAGGCCCGCCACTGTGTTACAATCCTTCACCAACCCGGACTTGGCCCCCGAGGTGGAGTATAAGATACCCGTGCCCCAGCAGTGGGGACTTAAAATGGTTGATATCGATCACAGAGTAATTTATATTTGGTTAGCTGCTCGACGGAGTCCAAACGTCGGACACAATGCAACTTGGTACGTACTGAAGCAATAGGATGGGACAAAACTCACACAAATAAGACGGGGCAAGGACAAGAACTCTATTCGACGGCCTCGGTGGTGCAGCGGTTTGGCACGCTGACTGTAAAACCGTCAAAAGGTCTCGGGTTCGATCCCCGGCCGGGTCAAACTAGGAAACGAACTTTTCTAGTTTGTCTCGGGTCTTGGATGTTATCTATGTATTTATTGTATTAAATCTATCGTAAAGTTGGCACCTATAACACAAGTCATTTAGTTGTACTTAGTATAGGGCTAACGAGATCTGTGTAATATGTCCATGAATATTTATTTATTATTTATTCAACGTCTTGCCTAGCGCCCCCATCCCAAGTCCTTCCTATGTGGCCCACGCCTAAGAGCGCCCGAGGCCAGACCTTCTATGAAGCAACATTCCACTCTATTGAGTGAGATAATATAATTCGCAAATCCTGAATGTTAATTATGTTACTTAATTAAAAAATGAAAAGTTAACGTGTGTAAGTAGGTATACATACGTTGACTTTTTCATTAAAAAATCATACTTACGTCCGTGCGCAATTTTCTTTTTGTGGCCTATAAACGTCCCACTGCACCGCACAGGCCTTCTCTTAGAGAGAGAGAGAGAGAGAGAGACAGACAGAGTATGGGCTTAATTACCCCGCGTGCCCAACGCGGATTGCGGATTGCAAGCCGGAGGTATTTGAACACCGTAGACACTCAGGTCTCCTCATGATGTTCTCTTTCATTTGCGAGTGGTGCTATATTTTTTACAAATGTACACAACTTAAAAACCAAAGTCATTGGTGCGTGCCCGCACTGGGAATTGAACCTGGGTGCTTCCCAATGCGGGCACGCACTGGGAAGCACCCAGTGCGTGCCCAACACCAAGTTCGTTGTTCTACCCACTCGTCTAATTTTTTATTATACTATTTTTATTATTAATGCACTAACCCGTGCTAAGCACAAATTTAAAAACCTATTTAGAGGCTAAAAATTTCACCCATTCACGGGATTCGAACCCGCGACCTCTGGCACGGATAGCCAGAGGTCGCGGGTTCGAATCCCGGCATGGGTGAAATTTTGAGTCTCTAAATAGGTTATTAATTTTTTATTGTTTAAAAAATAAATACCTCCCTCAGTCGGTTATTTGGTCAAGTTTTGTGCCGGGCGCTATACTACTATCAAGCAAATAGGTACGCCTTATCAGTGGGATGATATAATTTTCAAGTTCAATAGTTCTGTTTGTCACTATAGGTGTTCTGTGTTGTCACTACCCCTCAGATTTCCCTGCGAGACGGTCGTGTTGAAACTCAAAACCAAAATGGCGTTCAGAGTTCCGGTTGTGAAGTTCAACAATGGAAAGTCCGTTCCCATCATCGGCTTGGGGACTTGGAAGGTGAGTGGAAAAGTTTTGGACAATGCACATCACTTTAAGAAAGTACGAAACGCAATAATTTTTTTTTTAATTAATAAACTAATCTGTCACTGATAAAG
The DNA here is from genome assembly GCA_934045075.1 of Yponomeuta sedellus. Taxonomy (NCBI): domain Eukaryota; kingdom Metazoa; phylum Arthropoda; class Insecta; order Lepidoptera; family Yponomeutidae; genus Yponomeuta; species Yponomeuta sedellus. Next base: position 3,989,158 of record OW203749.1, read on the forward strand.
CTATTGTGGTCTGTAATAATGTACTCTGTAGTCTGTGTCAAAAGTAAACAAAAGTTGTGTGAGAAGCCCCTTTTTAGGATTGCTCCGGAAAATTATTATAATTTCGTTTCTAAAATGGCTACAGAAGTGCCGAAAGTGAAGTTCTGGAATGGGCTCGAGTGCCCCATTCTTGGCATCGGCACTTGGAAGGTAGGTTATTCGGTATCGATCATCTACAAACTTCAAGGTCTTCGCTATGTTACTAAATTATTCAAACAAAAACACGTCGTAAATTAGCGGCAGATGTTTATTTGTAACCGCTGCTAGTTATATGTATATAGAACTTAGATGAATACATTTAAATAGGGGTTTAAATAGGTTGGTGGTACCTACTTAAAGTTTCCTAACTTATTTCAAAGCAACAACTTTAACTTAAAGTTGTTGCTTTGAAATCTGCCGCTAATTTACGACGTGTTTTTGTCAACAACTATAACTTAAAGTTGTTGCTTTGAAATAAGTGAAACTTTAAGTAGGTACGTATTTGCTACATATCAGAAACAAGCTTTTATTTTATTCGGACACTAACATACAGAAGACCTACAAAATCTACAGAAGGCTCAGTCCGCGCTAATCAATACCAATCAAATGAAAATAATATTTACGATACTCATTAGCAAAATAATAAAATACAAGTCGAAATAAAACAAATTTTTACAAAACGGAACAAAAACGGGAATTTTCGCATTCATTTTCAAAATATCGTGATTCAAACACATAGATCACCAGTTGGCAATAGGTAGAAAAAAAATGTTTATACTGGCATCACGTTTTTGTACGACAAATTCAGAGACAGTCCGCCAATTTCATTATCATGTGTTGTTGCGTTTCTTGAAAATTCATTGTTCCAAAACTGGAATTAATCAGGTAAATGGCAAGGATTTTATTTAAGGATATCTAATGGTTGGAGCTTGGGTCACGCTCGTCACAAAATACATGGAAAAGTTAATATTGCATTCGCTAAAAAACTTTTTGTTTTGAGCCAACCTTCAGAAAGTAAGGTTATGGTTTTTACCAATGCATGAGAAGCTTTTTGGTGTTTGGGAAACGGCTTTGCACTGATATTTATCATGATTTATTTTGGTCACGCCCATCACAGGTCACACCCGTCACAAAACTGCTGGTTGTACACTACACATCGTTTTAATAAGGGTTTGGTCATAATAAGTCTAAGTTTTGTAACAATTTTAAGTTTTGCGTGGTATGAATATTTTATGATTGTAAGAGGGTTGGCTTGGGTTATATTTTTTTCTTTAAAATGGATGCGGCGGCGAGGAAACAGAAAAGTAGGGAGAAGTTGAAGAGTGATGTAGAGAAATTAAAAGCACACCTAGAGATGAAAAAACAAAGAGATAAAAAAGAATGAAATAAATAGGTCTATCCTAATGAAAAAAGAAACTAAATTTGAAAATATAAGACAAGCTAACAAGACCAAATAACTTTAATGTAGAAAGAAGGGAGGTCGGATACTTATATTATAAACTAGCTGACCGTGACCCACCAAACTTCGTACCGCCTAACAGGCGGCTCTTTAATTTTTTTATTAATTTTTCTCTCCATAAGAATCATCCTTGTACTTCAAGGAATATCCTAATAAAGAATTAGCGACATCGGTGCAGCTGCTCTCTAGATTTGCGCTTACCAACACATTCAGCGATCCATTTTTATACTATAGATTTCATAATTGACGTATTTAAGAAATGATTGATTCTTTTAATGCAAGTTTTAATTTTGATTAATAAATATCAATTAAAGAAACTTTTTTATTTCATGATTCAACTAGTCACACCCGTCACAATCTCCTGTCACACCCGTCACGTTTTTTAAAGCAAAAGCAAACAAAATAGGAACCCCATTCCATGGGTTCCTATTTTGTCAGTGAGAACTAAAAGAATACTGTATTGCCTACATGTTTAAGTACTAATTTACATTTAAAAACCTATTTAGAGGCTAAAAATTTCACCCATGCCGGGATTCGAACGCGCAACCTCTGGCTATCCGTACCAGCGCTCTACCAATTGAATTGGTAGAGCTCAATTGGTAGAGCGCTGGTACGGATAGCCAGAGGTTGCGGGTTCGAATCCCGGCATGGGTGAAATTTTTAGCCTCTAAATAGGTTTTTAAATTTTTTCCTTAGCACGGGTTAGTGCATTAAAAATAAAAATAGTGTACTAATTTACAGTTAAGGGCAAGTACTTTCGCAAAACTTTCGAGATATTGGACTGAGATCGCATTTCTCTCAATAGTGCGCGTCACACCCGTTTTAACAGACTGTTGTATCTTGTTTTGTGATAGCCATGAATGGTTAATTTTTTACCAGACATATTTAATGTTAAGATCTAAAGAGCGACAGTAAAACTTTGTCACTAAATATAATAATAATTAAAATATGAGCGTTTTTACAACTTGAAATGTCACACCCTTCACCGCGGACTGAGCCAGAAGACCTAAATAGGTTGTGCCTTAAGTAAACAAAATAATAATAAGAAAATAACCAGTACCTAACAAAGTTTTTAATTCTTAAAATTGGCAGTTAAAAGTTATGGGCGCAGTTTAGAAATAATCTACCTCAATAGGGGTTTGGGGTTCTTGCCGGAGATGCGTAGTTTTCGAGAAAATGATTGTTGAATTTTCTGTAAACCTAACCTCAAAATCTTGCTGTATGAATGATTTTGTTCTTCTGGACCCATTTCTTTTTCCTCTTATATAAAAAAACCTAACACCCGAAGTTCTAGTTCGGTTTGCAAACTGAAACTATCTGGAAGCATTTTTATATTTAAACATACTGAGTATGCAAATTTGAAGCAAGGTCGTAAAAAAAGGGCCCGAAAAATCGCAAAACAGAGGAGAGGAGAGCACATTCACGCAAACTCTAAAGCAACGGAACGGATTAAATTAAAAATTGATTTAATTGTTCTGTGATTAAAAATTTAAAATGTCACTTTGTCTTTTCGTGACGCTTGACGTTAGCGGCTTAACGTTTCGTTCCGTGCATTTTGACAGAGATGTTTAAGGTGGGTGACCCTAATTCGTTCAGTGACAAGCTATTTTGAGCAGAAACGTTTCGTCTTACCTATTATTCCGAAGTGTTTGTAAAAGCTATAAAAAAATATCTACTCGTCTCCGGCAGCCAAAATCGATACAGGGGACTTCAGTATGGCCTACTGAACCCCTCCATATGTTCATTTTCTCCAGATTGAGGTAGCTTATTTCTAAACCCGACCCAAAGTTATTCTGTACACTCCAACAACTTCATTCTTCAATGGATTCTATCCCAACAAAACATTATCCTTAGCATCTACGTAAGGGATGATTTATACAGCGTACAGTTGCGTCTTCACTCACACTAGATGGGTGAAGTGACTGGAAGTGACCACTCGGACGCAGCGGTGCCTGGCAGTGTTGTCAGATACGAAACCTAAAAATGCGGTACCTGTACTTTAAAAAAGCGGATTTTCAGCAAAAAAAGCTGATTTTTTAAAATTATTATATAATATTATACAATACCGATTGTTCTTTATCCGTTTATAGGTTTTATATATTTATTTATACTAGGATATCATAATTTATAAGACTGAATATGTACAGATAACCAAGTAAAAATGCGCGCGCCTCTTTCTTTGCTGTTGTGAATGGAGTAAAGTACCTACCACTATGCACTATAATTATGTGGCCTGCTGCAAAGACTACACGCACGCCCGCATGATCGCACAGTGCATCTCTATATGCATCACAGATTATTGCACCAAACGGAAACCGATTTGTTGAAAGTGGTATGAACATGACATTGAACCAATTTCGAAAAAAGCGGAACCGCGTTAGTTAAAAGCGGAAAGCGGATCCACTATCAGAAAAGCGGAAATGCGGTGCATCTGGCAACACTGGTGCCTGGGCAGTTGTTCTATCTCAATCCTTTATGATTCACCCAGCACAGTGAGTTGGTCCTTCTATACTCATACACCCTCTCACACACACTCACGCATACTCATCAAACACATAGAGAGGTTCACATAGGTACACCAACGGTATAATGATATTGTAACTACCTACATTAATTTATAACATCTTTACTTTTAATTTATGTCATTATCAATAAGAATACCCTAATATGTATCTTTGTAACATGTCTAAGCTACATACCTACTGTAATTAACGTGACGAGCACTGTTGCCTGGGATACAGGTCTAGAACCTAGTTCAGGCACAGAAGATAATTGTTTATATGCAGCTTTGACTCAAATATTGTAAGTAATACCCCTAAAATGTAAAAATTATAATTATTATTAGGATCTGTTCTCGTGCATCCACTGCCAGTGATCTGCCTCAAAACATCTGTACAGTGATCTGATGGTAGTTCTACATTGCATTTGCCAGTTTGTGATCTCCATATCCATAACTAGCTTTTGCGCGCGACTCCATCCGCATGGACTTATTTTGCAACCCAATTCACTCCCTTCATTTAGAAAAACGGCGAAATACATGTTCATTCAATGTGTTGAAGAGTATTTATTTTAAGTTTCAAAAAAATTAGACAACATTCTTTGTATAGTATTTTCTAAGGTTAACACGAGCAGTAGACATAATTAAAACTGTTTTTAAACGGATTTTTGCTCGTTTATTACATTTTTACAATTTTCCAACGTTTAGGCTCTTTTTCAGGTGCCGAAACGTTGTAATAAACGAGCATAAATCCGTGTAAAAACAGTTTTAATTATAACATTCTTTATAACTCACGTAAAAAATTTGCTAACCCTTTTCGCCCCCTTAGGAACTGAATTTCAAAGAATCTGGTCGTATTCCTTGCCTACATTATAATATAGATCCTCTGTGCAAAATTTCAGCTTCCTATGTCCAACAGCTTAGGCTGGGCGTTGATGAGTGAGTCAGTCAGGACTTTGAATTTTATTCATATACTCGTAGATTTATTAAAGATGTTTCATTTGCAACTTAAATTTTCTACTTAGGCCTGTTTCAATGACTTATTTGAGCGCAATCTGTCATACACGCCTGAGATTAGATTACATAAATGCCTACTTGAAATGGAATGTGAAATATGACAAAACACTTGTGTTTCTCACAATTGAGGCTTTTTAGGGTTCCATAGTCAACAAGGAATCTTAGTAGTTTCGCATTTCTGTCTTTCTGTCCATGGCTTAGTAAAAGAGCTGAAATTTGGCATAGAAAATTTATTGGAGTTGACATATGCACATGTATTGGGCGGTTTTAAATTTTAATCCTATCCCAATACATGACTGACACCGATTTAAATAACGATAGGTTACCATTGTTTAGAGGCTAAAAATTCCACTCATGCCGGGATTCGAACCTTCGACCTCTGGCTATCCGTGCCAGCGCTCTTTCCAACTGAGCTAATAGGCGACTCACCGGCATCAGTGAAATTTCGAACCTCTTTACAATACTCTCTGTATTACGTACAGGCAGTGACATCTGGCTTAAGTAATTTGCATCACTTGCAGCCCCGAGTACCTAATTTGCAGTTAGGTTCATCAAGAATCCCAGCATGGGTGGTTAGTTAGTTATATTTTTCCTAACGTACATAATATTCTCATAGATATACTGATTATCAACTGTCAGGATGTTATCTTTGAAGAAATGTCTTAACGTACCCCTACTAAGTACCCTAGCTTATAAATGAATCTGATCGCTCTTTTCTGCAAGACGAAGTCTCAATGTCTGGTGCTCGTCCCTCCAGCAGTATGCCGTAAGAGAAAATACTATGAAAGTAACTACCAGTAGCGACGTCAGTTAGTACCCCGATTCCTTTGACTGCATATACTGCAGAACTGAGGATAGTTGTCGTAAATATGAATACCCTCCACAGTCCAAGCCAGGCGAAGTGACCCAAGCTGTGAAAGACGCCATTGACATCGGCTACCGTCACATCGACTGCGCCTACGTCTACGGCAACGAGAAGGAAGTCGGCGACGCCATTGCCGCCAAAATCAAGGAGGGAGTGGTCAAGAGGTGAGTTATCGCCAGTGTTGCCAGCCTGACCACAAAGTAAAACTACAAAAAATATGATTCAAATAAGTTCAAAAAAGTTTTTTCAAAGTAGCACAGAAACTGAACGTTACAAGTTTAACTAGGTGTCCAGTTAAAAATCTAGATAAAGTTGGAGAAAAATACACGAAAACAAATTAAAATTTAGTCTTTGAAACGAAACGTAACTAACATAACATTTACATACAGGCACATACATTGCTTCTGGCCCCACACTAGGATACCCTGTGTCGTGGGTACCAGAAACAACGACATCGCAAACATGTAAACATCCAAGACCTGGGGTTTTTTTTGTCCCCAACCGGGGATCGAACCCGGGCATGGTAGGCAGATGCGCTACCGCTGCGCCGCAGAGGTCGTCAACTATTATTGTAAATATTTGGGACAATGCCCATTATGGACTACTTGTAGACATTAGGCTCAAGTCACGTAGACACTGAATCACAAAGGGCCCTGCTGACAGGACTTATCTACAGTCCATTTATTTAGGTGTAAATGTAAATAATCTTGATAAGTCTTTTTATTGAAATACCCACTTTATAAATGAAAATATTTACTTTCTAATTGACGAACTTACGGTACTTGGCGCGGCGGTAGTGCATCTGCCTACCATGCATGAGGTCCCGGGTTCGAACCCCGGCTGGTACGAAAAAAAACCAGGTCTTGGATTTTAAAAACCTTATTAGAGGCTAAAAATTCCACCCATGCCGGGATTCGAACCCGCGACCTCTGGCTATCCGTGCCAGCGCTCTTTCCAACTGCGCCAATGGGCGACTCACCGGCATCAGTGAAATTTCGAACCTCTTTACAATATTGTTACGGGCTAGGGTTTTGGATTTGGATGTAAAACGCCAAAGACAACTTCTTAGGATTTATTCACGCAGGGTCTGGTCTGCAGGTCTTCACGACACGAAGTTCACACGTAGATTCCAATCGCAGGTTCAATCGAAGTCCAATAGTATCGCTGAGGTCGTAGGTTATCGCTCGTATCGCAGGTATGTTCGCTCGAAGTTCACTCTTCGCTATTCCAAACGGAAGTGACAGTGCGTTTTTTTTGCCCTATAAAGGGCACCCTCCGGAGGACACGGGGGAGGGAGGTGGTGAATGCTCAGCTCATGCATAACAGCACGGACCCGGCCGTGCTGCCAATGTGGGACTCACAAGAAGTGCGCCTACCCACTAAACACCATCTTGGGACTGGTTTTGGTCCTAAGGACCCCTAAACCCACATCGGGAGCGACCCCCCTCGAGGCCGAGGAGGGCGCACCTGACAGCGCGCCGCGGCGGCCGCTATTTATATCCGCCGGCAAGGGTTCTAGAACATTCCCGTACCTACGTACCTACACTCGGTACACGCGGCAACGTCGCTCGATCAGTTTCATGTCAAAGAGTTTTGAACCTTATTCTAGTGGACATACGAGTCATTATTGCTTGCAACGTTGATTGTTTACTAAAACGCAGCATGCGGCGACTATTCGATAGGCTTCTAGAAGGCTATTCTAGATGGTTCGGGATAGGACCGCGACAATATTCTCTGTATTACGTACAGATATAACCAGGTCTTGGATGTTTAATTGTTTGTGATGACGCTGTTTCTGGTTCCAACGACACAAGGTATCCTAGTGTGGGGCCAGAAGCAATGTATGTGCCTGTATGTAAATGTTATGTATTATGTTAATTTCATGAAATTAAATTAAATTTCAGATTGAATTGGCAGTGTAAAGGTTTTGATTTAAAAAATATTGTTTACATTTTTCTAAGTACCTTCCTAGAATAAATGGACTAAACCCGTATTTCTCATAGAAGTGTTAATTTAAAAATTAATGGGGTAAGTTTATTTGGATAGTGGAAATAAAAGGCTCATTAGAAATGTATTGTTTTACGCTAAAAAAAAATTTATCCACAAAGGGCACAGAAAATTTTACAATAACACATTAGTAAATACTAATATGTATACAAACGAGACCACACGGCTATGGGACCATCCATCGTTAAGGGGAACGGAGGGGGTCGACGATGTGTGACATTGTGTGACAGGGGGGCGGGAGGGGTACTAAATTTAGTGACGTCACATTTCCAAATCTACGTGTTAAAATACGAACTTTGCACTAAAAACAAAATAGGTACTCAAAACATTTGCGGTGGTAGCTCAGTGGGTAGAACCATGGACTGGCAAGCGAGAGCCCCAGGTTCGATCCCGAGTGCGGGCATGTACCAATGACTTTGTTTAGTTTCAAAGTTACGTTTGTGAATTTGTAGTCGCAATAACATACGCTAACTGTGAAGGAAAACATCGTGAGGAAACCCGCGGCTTGATTGGCTCCGCACTTATTGACTAGTCTTTCCTGTGGGCTAGGCCGACTAAGCTGTCAGGATGGTATAGGTGCTGGGCAAGCCTTCACCTTCTATAAAACCATGTCCCAGGCGCTGCAGCGTCGGAGTGGTCCCTTCACCCATCTAGTGTGAGTGAGGATACCACTGGACGCTGTATAAATCAACGCATTACGTAGATGCAAAAAGGCCAATCATCATCACTCAAAACATTTCCAACTCTTGCATATAAAACTAATTTCTAAACTGCTGTTTGAATTCAATCATTTCTAAATGTAAAATTGAAAAATATGTGACGTCACACTTTGGGTCTCACAAATGTGACCTGAGCTGTGACAAGGACGAGGTAGGGGTTACAAAATCACGAAATCGTGTGACGTAATTTATGGATGGCCCCAAAGTAAGTAATTCATATTATTTCAAGTTATAATTTATACCTAGTATGTCCTGCAAATTGGCGTGCCTTCTGGCATAGGCCTCCCCCATCTCTTATTTATCTTACTTATGTATTACATTTATTTTATTTGAGAATAGATGGTCTTAGTGGAGTTTTCCCCCTGTATTTTCCTCCACTTCCACTTGACCCAAAGACAGCTAACATTGTGCATTGACATTCAACAGAATGTAAATTCTTATGCTGAAATAAATTTCTGATTTCTGTCTAATAAATAAATATTGGCATACTCCTATAAGTATCTTAAATATACTACTATAACTTACCTAATCTTAATAAGGTCCTTATATTCACTTAAGGCCCTCCTTTGTCTTACAATCCTCCACCAACCCAGACTGGGCCCCCCGTGGTAGAGTACGGCCTATCCTTCCTGCGATGCAGGAAGAGACCCGTGCCCCAGAAGTAGAGACAATGTCATACAAGGGGCTGATATAGATTCACTTTTCTACTGTACTCACAAACTTGTAATTCATATTAAAACTGTTAAGTTCTTTTGCGATAAATTAATAGTTCAATAAATGAAACAACTTCTAGGGTAATGTTTTACCTAAATTCATTGCCTCTTAGTTTTAATATTGTGGATGACATTCAGCACGGCAACTTTGAACTCAAATAATTCATCCTCATTCATGCTATCTACCTCTGGTAACAATGATTGTAGGAAAGCCTTGTTGCTCCTGACATTCTCCTTTTTGATGGTACTAGCGTGGTCCACTTCAATTGGATCAATCTCGAAATGTATCTCTACTGACTCGTCTTTCATTACAGGTTCTTTCTTTTCTTTGAAAGACTCTTCTTTAACTCCTTCGTCTACCTTATTTGGTTCGGAGGAAACATCTGAAAACAAAACTTTGTTTAGCTACTAGTTTTCCTAAATCACACTATATACATAAGGCGAAAGTTTTCTGAGTGTGTATGTTTGTCACTTCTTCACGACTAAACGGCTGGAGGGATCTTAATAAAATTTGGTATGGAGTTAGCTGACACCCTGGATTAACAGGTTACGTTTTACTACAGGAAAATATCTTATTCCCGAGGGAAAATCGATAAACCGCGGGTAACACCGCGGCTAGTATATATCCAGCTCGTAATAGATAATTTTTAGAATTTTGGTAATAGATAGATAAGAAGATAATTAGGGCGAGATAAATAGTCGCTTCTAAGAACGAGTCTTAGCGAAAGCACTTGCTTAAAAATCGATTTGTCTTTCATAGACAGTACTTTGGCAAGCGAAAACGGGTCTAATTTTTAGCATTCGCCAAAAAACATGTTTAGCTAAGCAAATGTCTACTTTGATACTTAGCTAAGTTAGCCTGAAGTAATGCTTAGGGAAGCTTGAGTACGGACTTGGGCTAAGCAACGACTATTTATCTCGCCCTCAGTATTTTGAGACACACACACAATGCAAAAACAATCATTTCAATACTATAAATACGAGGGCTGCTACTTATGTATGCGGAATAGAAAAAATAAACAAATGTACTACTCGTACGTGGGTACTCGCAGTACTCCCTGCATACTTCAGTGTGAAAATTTCTTTCAAGAAACAACAATTACCTGGGGAAGCGATTGAGGTTCATAAGCATTTATTCTTTATATTAGACTTTCGGTTTGGACGACAGTCTTTAGTACCTAGTACGAGGGCTGCTACTTATGTATGCGGAATAGGAAAAATAAACAAATGTATTGTTTTTCAAAGTATTCTCCACTATGATCGATGCACTTTTGCATTCAATGAAACCAATTTGTAAAACACTTTTTCCACTCTGATTGAGGTATCTCCAAAACGTGCTGTTTGAACGCATCTACGGCATCTTCACGGGTCGAAAATCGTTGACCACGTAATTTATTCTTTACATTTGGGAATAAATAGAAATCATTGGGAGCCAAATCAGGGCTGTACGATGGATGACCCATCAATTCTATTTTTTGACCATCCAAAAATATAGTTGTTTCCTGAGATGTATGACAGCTGGCATTGTCATGGTGAAGTATGATTCATGGTGAAACCACGTCGAAAATCGTAATAAATCATAGCACGAATATTTTCACGAGTGAGTTCCATTTTTTCAGCGATATGACATTTTAAACCCAACAAAAACAAAACACTAACGTATATAAGAGAAAAATATTAGCGGCCAGTATTAAAAAAAAGAACGAATTTGACCATGGAGGTCAGACATTGCGTTTAAAATTATTGGAATCCCAGATTCCGCATACATAAGTAGCAGCCTATGTATGCCACAATACATCACAAAAAATCCAAATAAATAAATTGTGTAGTTTTAAAAACCTATTCCTAATTTCCCAGAAAAGAGTGTGGCAGAATGTTACTTAAGTATTAACCAAGTGAAATTCTCAATTCAGAACACGGCCCCCTGACAATCAATCATGAGAAGAACTGTTATATGTATGGATGTAAATGATAAAGTAATTTACCTTGAGCCTTAGCAATTTCTGTGTTTTTGGGCTCGGCGTCTTCATCCAGGAATGTCAATAGTTTGCAGTAGGATGCGCTGGTTTCCCTCATGAGACTCTGAAGCTTGCCGGTCTTTTGCGATTTGCGGTAGTGATTCCGTATGCCTGACCATTGTTTCTGTGTCTCTTTTACTGTTAAGGGGATAATTGTTGTTGAGCGGTGGTAGATGGTTTTCTAAATAGATCTTTAAATGTCATGGTGCAAGACCTCTGGATAAACAGATGTATATAAGTGCATGCTTGTCAACATTTTGCGAATTTATTATAGTAAATACTGTTTTTTTTATTAAAAAGTGTTTCCTACACTGTTAGAGAGTGAAAGAAAAACTTTGTGAGGAAACCTGAGTGCCTGAAGCATTCTCACATGTCTCAGTGTTTGAAATAGTGCTTGGTGCCTAATCAGATACTCTAACTCTGAGAAAAGAAAAGAGGATGATGCGGTTAAATAAATAAATACTATTCTTAATTAAACCTGCAATCTGCAATCCTGCAATTTAAAAAAAAACTATCACTACCTAGGAAATTTGGAATAGAACAATATCTCTCTGAATATTAATTACACATTATTTACACTGTGCATTTTATTTTAGTTTTAGTTTGCATACTATAAATATAGTATATTGACTGAGTCATCCGTCAATGTATACCGTCTATGTGTGTGACGCACATTTTTAACATTTCAATTTAATATCACATTCTCCTAAGATGCAGGGTTTTCACCTACTTAAGGAGACAGGATGCAACCAAAAGATTATTGTACAATTGATTTAGTGCCAAACAATTGTTGTTATTTTTACATGTAATTATGTTTTTTTTTTTTCAAATAAACAATTATTTCATATTATAGTGTGCAATCTGAACAAAGGTGAACAAGACAAAGTTGTAGTGGCTAAAAGGAGAAGGCTTACTTTCAGCAAATATTTTGCCAACAGCAAGTAAATTATTTATGATATTATTTCCCGTGCTAAGGACAATTTTAAAAACCTATTTAGAGGCTAAACATCTGGCACGGATAGCCAGAGGTCGCGGGTTCGAATCCCGGCATAGGTGAAATTTTTAGCCTCTAAATAGGTTTTTAAATTATGTTGAAGTACAAAAAAAAAATTTCACCGATTTTATTTACTCAGCACCCATAACATCAGCTTAGCTTAGCTTAAGGAATACATCGTGAGGTAACCTGCAGCCTAATTGACACTATACTGTTGTCTTTCCGGCACTTACATACAGATTCATGAGAAAACTTGCTCCTATATTGTTATTGTTTTTCCGACACATGAAAAATTCATGGGGAAAATTGCACTTACGTTGGGATTCCTGTTTCGTTGCGGTCTTATGCTCCCAACTTGGGTCTAGCTCCTTGAGAACCGCCTTCCAGGCTTGCTTAGTTTGAAAGCGCTGCCCAAAATCGACATGGTGGAGATTCCATATACACTGATGACGTTTTACAGCTTCTATTAGCTTAGTCTGTTTGCTGAATTTTATTCGCTCCATTTAGGTATTCTCTTAAATAAATTGTAGCACAAGACAATTTGTATTTATTATTTGTACATAAAAAATACAGGATTTTTGTGAGCCTGCTGTATTTTTTTCCTATTTGATTTGACGTTTTACTTTTTATATAGTGTGGCCATGTACTAATTGTTAAAATATCCTATGAGTCCAGTATTACCAGATGAAATTAAAAAAAAACTACCTTTTAGACAAGTTGAAAATGCAGTGTATCAATAGTCGTGTAGATCAATAGAGAACACTTTGACGCACAACAAAAAACCTAAGAAGAAATGTCGCCTTTACGTAACTGATAAGAGCGCACTTACTGTTGATGTG